>CM035407.1:14403462-15143462 GCA_020310875.1 Ceratopteris richardii | reverse complement strand
ACTCGCCCCTCACCACACCACCCCTCCCTTCTCCACAGCCCCCTGCGACCCCCACCACCCTGCTCTCGTCCGCAGCCCCCACAACCCCCCCCCCCTCAGCCCCCTCCCTCCTTAGCAGCCCCGCGACCCCCCTTCTCTCTCTCTCACTCTCTCTCTCTCTCTCTATCTCTCTCTCTCTCTCTCTCTCTCTCTCTCTCTCTCTCTCTCTCTCTCTCCCTCTCCCTCCCTCCCTCCCTCCCTCCCTCCTTCTCTCTCTCTCTCTCTCTCTCTCTCTCTCTCTCTCTCTCTCTCTCTCTCTCTCTCTCTCTCTCTCTCTCTCTCTCTCTCTCTCTCTCTCTCTCTCTCTCTCTCTCTCTCTCTCTCTCTCTCTCTCTCTCTCTCTCTCTCTCTCTCTCTCTCTCTCTCTCTCTCTCTCTCTCTCTCTCTCTCTCCCCCCTCCACCCCCCGCCTCTCACCACACCACGCCTCCCTCCTCCGCAGCCCCCGCAACCCCCACCACCCCTCCCTCCTCCGTAGCCCCCGTGACTGTTGTGTTCCTCCCCTCAACCCCCTTCTTCTTCCCTCCCTGCGCCTCCGAGCCTCGCCCTTCCCCTCACTCTCTCTCTTCTTCCCTCTCTCTTTCTTCCGTCTCTCTCTCTCTCTCTCTCTCTCTCTCTCTCTCTCTCTCTCTCTCTCTCTCTCTCTCTCTCTCTCTCTCTCTCTCTCTCTCTCTCTCTCTCTCTCTCTTCCCCCTTCCTTCTCTCTCCTCCCCCGCAACCTTCCCCGTCGCTGACCCCCGCCCTGCACCCCCCGTTGACCCGCGCCCCACCCCCCGCAGAACCCCGCCCTACACCCCCCGGTGACCCCTGCAGAACCCTGCCCCGCACCCCTCGCTGACCCCCGCCCCGCACCCCCCCACTGACCCCCGCCCCACCCCCCGCAGAACCCCGCCCCGCCCCCCCCCCCCTGTTGACCACCGCCCCACCCCCTGCAGAACCCCGCCCCGCACCCCCCGCTGACCCCCGCAGAACCGCGCCCCGCACCCCCGCATGCCCCCTCCCTCTCTCTCTCTCTCCCCCTATCTCTCTCTCCCTCCCCCGCTACCCCCTGTTGACCCCCCCCCCCCCCCCCCCCCCCGCCTCCCGCAATTGACCCCACCCCGCCCCTCAACACCCCCTCGCACCACCCCTGCCCTTCAGCCACCCCCGCACCACCTCCCCACCCCTCAGCCCCGCAGCCACCCCCACACCCGCATCCCTCCATCCCCTCCCTAAGCCCGCAGCTCCGCCACCCCACCACCCCTCTCTCTCTCTCTCTCTCTCTCTCTCTCTCTCTCTCTCTCTCTCTCTCTCTCTCTCTCTCTCTCTTCCTCTCCCACCCCGTCCCTCGACGGCCTTGACAGAGAGGTAGAAGAAGTTTGCGTGTCACTATTGATCAGGTTATCCGATTATCTTAGAGTCATAGATTACGATGGATGGAGAAAGAAAGCTAGAGGATTTCGGAAACTACTTATTCAAATGAGAGATCCAAGAGGCAGAGGGGTTTCAATCATTAATACTCAATGAAGACAGAATCCACACTTCAATAGAAACTAAATGCTTCAACTCTTCACCCGTGTGCTTCAATAGTGCTCCACAATTATCACATGATGCTATCCTCATGTATTTGATAACACCACAACTTCTTATAGTTTCGTGCAAGTGATGGACGTTGATGTTGCCACCAACCATTCATGACCACAATCTATTTTTGAGGATCCAATTCAAAATCTTTGATCTACCCCTTCAATTTTGGGTAATCAACCGGCGCGTGATCAGTGGACGTGAAGAATCGGCAAGGCCCTCTTGGCCTATTGGATCCTATAAAAGCAAGGGATTTGTGTTCATCTGGGATATTGGTTCAGATACACATTTACGTACGTACAGAGGTCCTCTCTTGCACTTTGTGGCTTCAAGCCTACTGCAGGAAGTCACTCTGTGGTGTGGATACAGAGCGTGGGCTTCCCAGTGGAGGGCTAATAGCACTATAGTGTGAAGAGAGTGACTTGGTTTGCCATTCCACGTGAGTCTATGGTATTTTCATGTTCTTTCCCTTAGAGCAAGTCTCTATACATTGTATAATTGATCAGTACTAGTCTGCATCTAATTGTGATCGTTATACGGATTGTATGAGTCTCTTGTATGGAGGTTGTTTAGTTCTGGAGTGTTATGTTAGCTCAGGGCACCAGTATGTGTAGCATTTCCTTGGCTTACATTGTAATCATTTGTTCGAACTAAGGAATGTTTGGGTTCCCCAAGTATTGTCATTTATCTTAATCCTTACTCTGAGAAGTTACAATTCTAGGCAATCATTGTTATCTGCTTGGTCACAAAAGTGTTAAAGGGTATACTTCCCTAAAGAGAACCTCCCTTGAGTAGGTGACGTACTGGATGTGTTTATTCTCTACTCTTGTAAAAAGTGGATACCCCAGTACCTCCTCTACAGTGACCCCCCTCAGGCCCCTCCCTCCTCTGCAGCCCTACGACCCCCTTCTCTCTCTCTCTCTCTCTCTCTCTCTCTCTCTCTCTCTCTCTCTCTCTCTCTCTCTCTCTCTCTCTCTCTCTCTCTCTCTCTCTCTCTCTCTCTCTCTCTCTCTCTCTCTCTCTCTCTCTCTCTCCGCCCCCTGCACCCGCCAGCCGCACACCCCCGCCCCTCACCGCACCACCCCTCCCTCCTCCGCAGCCCATGCGACCCCCCACCACCCCTCCCTCCTCCGTAGCCCCCGGGACCCCCCTCAGGCCCCTGCCTCCTCCGCAGCCCCCGCGACCCCCTCCCTCCTCCGCAACCCCATGACCCCTCTCTCTCTCTCTCTCTCTCTCTCTCTCTCTCTCTCTCTCTCTCTCTCTCTCTCTCTCTCTCTCTCTCTCTCTCTCTCTCTCTCTCTCCCCTCCAACCCCCCCCCCCTCACCACACCACCCCTCCCTCCTCCGCAGCCCCCGCGACCCCCACCACCCCTCCCTCCTCGGCAGCCCCTGTGACCCCCCTCAGGCCCCTCCCTCCTCCGGAGCCCCGCGACCTCCCTTCTCTCTCTCTCTCTCTCTCTCTCTCTCTCTCTCTCTATCTCTCTCTCTCTCCCTCTGTCTCTCTCTGTCTCTCTCTCTCTCTCTCTCTCTCTCTCTCTCTCTCTCTCTCTCTCTCTCTCTCTCTCTCTCTCTCTCTCTCTCTCTCTCTCTCTCTCTCTCTCTCCTCGCACCCGCTAGCCCCACACCCCCGCCCCCTCCCGCACCACCCCTCCCTCCTCCGCAGCCCCCGCGCCCCCCTCAAGCCCCTCCCTCCTTCGCCACCCCCGCGACCCCCCTCCCTCCTCCGCATCCCCATGACCTCTCTCTCTCTCTCTCTTTGTTCCCGCACCTCTCAGTCCACTGCCTTGCGACCCCTTCCCCGCCCCTCTAGCCCCACAACCCTCCACCTCTCTCCCTCTCTCTCTATATCTCTTTCTCTCTCTCTCTCTCTCCACACCCCTCGGCCCACTACCAAAAAGGTTCTGTTTAGCTCCTCTCGTTTTGCATGGTCAGCAAATCAAAGGAAGGTGGACCTGAGTTGGATTCCGAAGATATGAATGAGAGATAGTGGACATTTGATCCTTCACTGGGAATAAACATTGGAGTGCAATCAAGTATCTTGGGAGAGAGAGGCATCATAAGAATCAGTGGCACAATGCTCAACCAGCTACGCATAATAAGAAAGAAGGAAGGAATGCATGTTTTGTTGTTCAGATAAAAGATGAGAAGGGTCAGGTTTGCCAGGGCATTCCAATATCACGGGCGGCATAAAATGAGGATCTAAGCTTGCAGTTAAAAGGGTAAAGTGTAAGTGGTAAAAGTGAAAGAGAAGAAATGTTGCCGTCAACCATTCATGACGACTGCCTATTTTTGAGGATCCAATTGAAGACTGGTGGCATATTTGATCTACCCCTCCAATTTTGGGCAATCACTCGGTGCTTGATCAGTGGACATGAGGAATCGGCAAGGCCCTCTTGGCCTATTGAAGCCTATAAAAACAATGGACTTGTGATCATTTGGGATACACATTCAGATACACACATATACTTACATGCGTACAGGGGTCCTCTCTTTGCACTCTGTGGTTACAAGCCTACTGTAGGAAGTCACTTTGTGGTGCGGATACAGAGCGTGGGCTTCCCAGTGAAGGGCTAATAGCACTATAGTGTGAAGAGAGTGGCTTGGCTTTGTCTTTTAGTATGAGTCAGTGGTATTTTTATGCTCTTTTAACCTTAGAGCAATTCTTCAAACTTTATATTGATCAAAGCTAGTCTGCATCTAGTTGTGTTCATTGTATGGATTGGATGAATCTCTTGTAATGATATTGTTTAGTTCTGGAGTGGCATGCTAGCCGAGAGCATCAACTTAGAGCATTTCTTTTGCCTATGTTGTAATCATCCATTCAAACTAAGAAGTGATTGGTCCTCCTTTATTGTCATTTGTCATTAATATTTTCTTGAGTATTCAGAACTCTGTACAATCATTGGTATCTTCCGGCTCACAGAAGTGTTAAAGGGTATATCTCCCTAAGGAGAACCTCCCTTGAGTAGGTGAAGTACTGGAGTGCTTGCTGCATGCTCCTGTTAGAAGTGGATACCCCAGTACCTCCTCTACATAGCCTTATGCCATGCAGAACCAAGGAAGCCACCCTCTTATGGGGTTGCGCTACTTTGATGCAAAATTTTGAGGTGGGGTCACCCAATAGGTGGCCCAAGTTGGAGGTGTGAGATACTATAATTAAGTCGCCCTTATTGATGTTGAGGGGATTTGGCGGGGTTGCTCTAAGTTGAGGTCACTCCAATTTATCATGCAAAGGGTTGCCATTATATTTCAAATGAGTCATTGAGTCGTTTTATATGTGGGGTCGGCCCATTTTCCATTGCCATGAAGAAAAAGGGTGTCATCCAACCTTGTCATGCAATAAGGAGAAGAAGAGTCGCCTTTGCTTTTGTGGAGCAACAAAATGTGTGCCTAATCGCTTCATTTTTGTAGTAAAAGAGCAAAAGGGATGTCGTCTTACTTTGCCAATGAGACAACTAGTTTTAAGGATCATGCACATTGGGTGGTTGGGAGAGTAAAATGGGGCAAGAGATATGGCAAAATGAGGCAACGAAAATCAGGCCTTACTTTGCAAATGGACACCTAGTTTTACGGATCATGCACATTGGTTGGGTAAAATGAGGCAAGGGCTATGGCAAAATGAGCCGAGGAAAATCAGGCGCCTATCTCTGTGTTCACGAGCAACAAAGGGCGAGTGCTTTATACTTGGATTCTTGCCACAAACTAGGGCGACAATGTTCTTGGGGGATAGATAGTTAAGGCTAATAATTTTTGGTACTTAGAGAAATGATGGAATGACTCCTTTTTAGGCCTCTTGCGTGATGGTTGAGGGAAACTTTATGTCCACGCAGCAAAGGGCGAGTGCTTCATATTTGGATTCTTGCCACAAACTAGGGCGACAATGTTCTTGTGGGATAGATGACTAAGGCGAATAATTTTCGGTACTTAGAGAAAGGATGGAATCACGTTTTTTTAGGCCCCTTGCGTGATGATTGAGGGAAACTTTATTGTTCGACGCAAGATCCAAAGGTGACTGGCTTAGGAAATTCAGGGTGCAATGAAAATAAGCGCCGACTTTTGTGGATCCTTGCAAGATTTGAGCCCAAGATTCATATTGGAGGCGTGAACGCCTTATCCACTAGGCTACAACATATCACTTACAAAAGCAACAATTAAATATTACTAAATCGAATTCTGGGGATTTGGGACAACAGAAGACCAACCAATTAGTATCAGATTTTGAATCTATTTGAACGAACCCAACACTCATGCCACAACCTTACGTTCGTAGTGTGTTGAATACTCACATCATAGAAGAAATATGGGAAGATCAAGCTGTTCTAAACGGAGACATTGATGCTCATCAAGTCTTTTTATATCTCAGTGGGTATCCTAATGCTTTATCGCTTTGCATTTCAATAAGCTTTTAGTAATTTTTACTTTGAAATCCCTGATTTCTATCTCCTTTCTGTCTCCCTAAGGAAAGATTGTGCTCTTAGCTCCTTCAGGGAGAAGTTTACAAGCAAATAATTTCCTTTACTTTTTTCAAGACGTTTACATTTTTGTATTAATTTTCTTTTATGAGTATTCATTTCCACTTTACTGTTGGATAAATACTCGTTGCCAAAAGGGGAAAAACTATATTCGGAGTTCATTTCATGTTTCATTTCTCTTGTGGTGTATACTTGAAATGATAGCTCTGAGGTTTGCAAACTGATCTGTCCACTATAGTTTGACGAGAAGCTCTGACAATTCAAGGTCTTTAGAGACTTTCAGCGAAAAATAGTACAAAGTATTGCTTGTTGTGGAGTTCTGAATTAGCAAAGCAGACTTGATACCTTGTTTCATTGTTTCTTCACTTGGACTTCGGATGCTTTTGGATGCTGTTTGTGAGAACGTATTGAGCAAAGCGTGACAGATCTTTTCATATAATGGAACATTTTACATGCTGTGAAAATATAACCGTTTTCTCTTTAAGGACGGCTTGGGAAGGGAAGAAAAGAAGGATAATACGTAAGATATGGATCGGAAAGCAGCGACCGAGATAGAAAAAGGATATTTTGCATGAATATTCTTTTTTATCAGAAAGCAGCGAGCGAGATGGAAAGAGAAGTCTGAGATCCCGATCAGTGGTGGATTCTTGAAAATTGACGTATTGAGCATTTGTACCTGACGACAAACTTGCCAAATACTGCGGCTTTTCAAACCTTCTTGATGCAGGTTTTAAAAGATAGTGCATAGTGATGTCTATAATATCAGATCGTTGATGGGTATGAGAATTCGCCTTTCGCTCCTCTCCCTTTTCGTTCTACAGTGAAGATTCCAGATGTAGTATGGCCTTCTCGCTCGGTCTTTGTGAGATACCTGCACGTCTATATGCAGGTTATGAAATTGCTGCATCAGGCAGCGATGCCTTTGACATATGCCTTATGATGATAATTTTGAGGTTTTGCTCCGTCCACTATATTTCGACAGAAAAAGGTGTATGGGCAAGTCATTATCTTTGGAGACTTTCAGCGAAATGTCTTTAATGTGAAGTACTTACGAGTCTCCTCTCTCAGTTTTGAGCAAAGCGTGACGGACCTTTCCATATAACAGGAACACTTCACATGCTGTGAAAAGAAAATCGATTCTGTTTGACTCTATGGATCGCTTTCCGTCTTTCTTGTTGCCGCTGCTTGTAAGGGAAGAAAGAGGGGTAATACGTTACATATAATGAAACCGTGAGGTGGATCGGACAGCAAGGAGCGAGCTTGAAAGGATCTTTCTCCATGAATACTCTATTTTACCTTAGCAAATACAAGCAGATAACGGGCGTACAGACTTAGCAGGCAGGTTTGATACATTATTTCCTTGTTTCCGCCGTTGGTTCGCAGATACTTTTAGATGCGGTTTTTAAAGGAAGTGTGCATACGAGTCTCCTTTTGAGCAAGCGTGCCGGACCTTTCCATATAACAGGAACACTTCACACGCTGTGAGAAGATACTTGTTTCTGTTCGAATCTATGGATCGCTTTCCGTCTTTCTTGTTGTCGCTGCTTGTACGGGAAGAAAGGAGGGTAATACGTAGCATATGATGAAACCGTGAGGTGGATCGGACAGCAAGGAGCGAGATTGAAAGAATGTTTCTGCATGAATACTCTGCTTTGCCTTAGCAAATACAAGCCATAAAGAAGTCTGAAATCCCAAGCAGTGATTTATTCTTCAAAGTTGACGTAGTGAGGCGTTTGAACCTCACGTTACACTAACCATATAATCTTCGCAGAAACGTGATGCAGCAGTTTATGGAAAGCAGTTATTTATTCTTCAAAGTTGACATGGGAAACCTTCTGACGCAGCCTCATCCTTGATGGAAATCATATTCGTTATTCGTTTGTCCCCCTTTTCGTTCTAAAGTGGAGATTCCAAAGTTCAGTATCATCTTTCACTGTAAGTCTGTTGTGAATCTTTATGCAATTTACGACATCGCCGCACTTTGAGATGCATTCTCATGAATTGATCATTTTGTGGCAATGTCCAGGCGGGAGTGTAGAGGATTTGGAGCCAATACTCGGCTTAATATACATTTATAACGAGAAACTCCCCTCACATTGCTGTTAATGAAACCATGCGATACAGCTTCAAAAGAGATATATATATATATATATATATATATATATATATATATATATATATATATATATATATATATATAGAATACGTGCTACAACCTGATCCTTTATGCTGACGAATGTATGTGTGTGTATGTGTATATGAATGTTTGCAGGTGTGTATGTATGTATAGAGTACGCGCTACAACCTTCTCCTTTATTGACGAATGCATGCGTGTGTGTACGTGGGTGTATATATATATATATATATATATATATATATATATACACGTGCCTGTGACTACGTGCGTACATACCCTTTTGTGCTTGTAGGTGTCTAACTATCGCCCTTGACACACACACATCCACATATATATATATATATATATATATATATATATATATATAGCAGTACTTTATTTTTTCTTGTCTACTGATTGGGCCACCCACTAGTTTACTGACTGCGCTGCCCACAGAAAAACTATAAAACTATCATTTTTTTTTGGGCCTATAGACTATGCTCTTGAAGATAGTGACGATTAGGCTATTGATGGATTCAAATTACAAAAAAACATTTCCGAGTGCGATTCCCAACATTTTTAATCTCTAGAGACGAGATGAGAAAGGCAATTTCACATAATTTGTATTCCCACGAATTGAATTAGCAGCAGTGCTTAAATTTGATGCCCTACCCTGGGCATCATCAAAATTTGAGGGATGCCCGAGG
The DNA here is from genome assembly GCA_020310875.1 of Ceratopteris richardii. Classification (NCBI taxonomy): domain Eukaryota; kingdom Viridiplantae; phylum Streptophyta; class Polypodiopsida; order Polypodiales; family Pteridaceae; genus Ceratopteris; species Ceratopteris richardii. The sequence continues at coordinate 15,134,566 of CM035407.1, read as the reverse complement.
AATAAAAGTGGGCATCTTTAAAGATAATTCAAAAGCATGCTTCCAAAGTATGGGATAAAATTTAGAGTATTATCTTAATTTATTACACAAGACGGTTGGCTAAGCATGTTTTGGTTGTATGTCAATGATTTTTTATAATTTACGTTGTAAAAAAAAAGAAAAATTTTTCATTTTTTAAGTTTGCAATCTTTCAAAAGCGGTTCAATTGGCAATTGTGAGGCACTTCAAGCTGCAATTTTAGTGGTATTTTGATGCAAAAATGTGTTTAAAAGATACTTTGGGCATTCTTTGATTCGATGGAAATGAGGAGTGTTCAAGAAAGATGCTAGCAAAGAACTAGTCATCCATTCTCATCATATCACACATAGAAAAATCTATATCAACATAAATATGGGACATTGCCTTCATTTTCAGCAAATAACAACTGATGTGTGCCATGAATTGTGATATTGTTCAACAAGCAATTGATAATAAAAGTTAATCCTCTTTAAAATTAAGAATTTCTAATTTTAACCATTTAGAATTTAATATCTACTCACTCCTTGGTCAATGCATATCATTCACAATTGGAGAGCATTGGCCATTAGGCAACCTCGGAGGTTTTTGAGCTATTGCACAATAAATAAATAAATGATACATTGTTATATGTTGTATGGCTAATCACAACTCACTAGTTAATATTCTTGGTCATTGGTAGGAACCATGAATGTATCCAAAAGCATCCACTTGGAAGCATAGGGGTATGGGTAGAGACACTCTTTAGTATATATGGAAAATAGTCACTATGTAATATGAATGACCAGAATGGCAATTATGCAAGTTCTTATCCAACTTACTAACCTATAGGTGTGGATTAGGAGACTGGTAAAGTCATGGACAATGAGGCTTCCAAGTGCTACAACAATGAGTTCTCAATGTTCTCACTCAACCTTTGAAGAGGAAAGTTCAATTCTGAAGTGTTTGAGCCAAATTCCATACTAGAATAGAAATTATTCATTAGAAATCTACTCTAGAAAATTAAAAAAGAATACCTCTCAGGTCTATTTTTTGTAAAAATCATCAATGTTAATGGCCCAAAATGTATAATGAGAGAATGACTAGTGTGTCACATGCCCGAATTTAAATCCCACTATCAAGAGGCAAGAACATTGGCACAATGGCTATAGCTACTCATAACTTTGGCATACACATAGACACTCATATACACATACACACACACACACACACACACACACACATATATATATATATATATATATATATATATATATATATATATATATATATATATATATATATATATATATATATATATATATACTTGGGGATGCCCGGGTCTTGAACATGGGCATCCCTCGGGATGCCCAAACCTAAAAAGTGAGCATCCTTTGATGCCCAAACCCCCCTTTGATGCCCATTTTGGGCATCAAATTTAAACACTGATTAGCAGGCATGTTTGATGCTTATCATTCCTTGTTTCTACTGTTGTTCCACAAGTACTTTTAGATGATAAGTACCTGTGAGCCAGGTAGAAGCAAGGATCGTTGGTTTCTACCGTTGGTTCACAGGTCTATTCTCTGAGTTCTGAGGAAAGCGTGAGAGAATTTTCATATAGCAAGAACATTTCATATGCTATGAGAAGATAATAGTTTTGTTAGAATTTATGGAGCAATTTCCATTTTTCTTGTTGTCGTTGCTTGGAAGGGAAGAATTAGTGGCAATAAGATTCATATAACGATACAGACACACACACACACACACATAACTCTAGGAGGTCTCTTCTTGTTAGCATATTCTTTTGCCCTATTAGCTACTTGCTTCATCTTGGATTTAGCTATTTCTAAATTTTCTTGGATGCTTTCTAAGAACTCTGAGGCACTAGGACATTTCTTTGGCATTCCTATGGTACTAGGAGAAGTGCGATTCATGTCATCGCAAAAGGAGACATTCCTGTCACTTTATGAGGTCTATTGTTATAATCAAACTCTAAAAATGCCAACTAACTATCCCAATCTATCTACCTCTTAAACATGTATGCTTTCAACATGTCCTTTAGAATCCAATTGACCTTCTTAGTCTAATCATCTATCTATGGATAGTGACCGCTATTAATTTTTAATGACACATTCTGTTTGTCAAATACAAATTTCCAGAAGTGTCCTGTGAGTCCAACATGCCTATTTGAAAATATGGATGTTGGTAACCCATGCAATCTAAACACATGTTGGATAAATAGATTTGCTATTTGACGAGATTCTATCGTCTCCACTATGCATATGAGCTTAGGCATGTGCTATCTATGCATTATGGTAATCTTGTTGAGTGTTTTTTAGTTGATGCACATCCTATAATATCCATCTTTCATCTTGACGAGAAGAAATGGTGTTGCAAAGGCCGAATAGGTGGGTCTGATTAGCCCTTTCTACAAATACACATCGACAACCTTGCGGGCTTTATTCTCCTCCTGCAAGCTCATTCAAAATGGTGGTCCAATTGTCATGCTTCTTCTTGTACCAATTTGATCCTATGCTCAATGTTCCTACAAGAAGGTAAACCCAAAGGTAGTTGTTTACAAAAAAGCCTTAGAATTTTTCTCTTTCTTTATCTGAAACTACTTTATCATTCCAAATAGAGTTTAGTCGACAAAAAGAATCCATCAAAATAGATGATAAATACACGAAATAAAGAAAATAAATATACTTATAATTTTACTTAGGAATACATCAAAACAGGTGAGTCCTGCTATCTCAAAATCCAATATGTCCTAATAAGAGTAGATCGGAATGAGTAGACTTATTACTTGTCAGTCCCACTACAACATATCAGGCGTATACCGAGGCTTCTACCGAGGAAAATGAACATGCGCGATTTTGCCCCGATGTCGGTGTAAGGGTCAGTGTAGGCATCGGAACCAAAGCGTCGGTATAAGCATCGGTATAAGCGTCGGTATATGCATCGGTATAAGCATCGGTATATGCGTTGGTATAAGCAACGATATAAGTGACAGTATAAGCCATGGTATGCCCCTGGGCAAAATAGTCGGTATAAGCATCGGTAGGTGCCTGGGGATACCGACGCTTATACCGTCGCCTATACCGACGACCATATCTGCAAAACTTTTTTGGGCAGAGTGTGTCGTCTCTTGCTACAACAATATTCCCATGCTGTTGTGTAGCAAAAGACAATCCACTCTACCCAAGAAAAACCCAACTACATGTGAGACAGGCAACAAAAAAATGATTTGATAAAGCAAAATATACTGTCAAATACAAAAGACATGAGCAAAATGAATCATGAATCGTGTACAAAGAAATGGGACACATAGACATGATATTTATAAACAACAACTAGAACACATGTATATGTGTGTCTGTCTATGTATATACATGTGTATGTGTACATGTATTATGTGTGTATATTTCTATATGTGTAAATATTTATCTGCATGTGTAAAAACCCTAAAACCCTAATCCTAAAGACCTAGACCTAAAACAGGTGTATGTGTGTATGCTTCTGTATATATATGTGTATGTTAATATATATATGTGTATGTGCGTGTATGCATATGTGTATCTATGTAAAAATCCTAAAACCCTAATTCTAAAGACCTAGACCTAAAACATGTATATGTGTGTATATGTGTATGCATGTGTATATATATGTATGTGTATATGTATTATGTGTTTATATGTGTACATGTGTGCATGCATATGTGTATTTATGTAAAATCCAAAAACCCTAACACTGAAACATGCATATGTGTGTATGTATATGTCACATATGTGTATGTGTGTAGGCATATATATATATATATATATATATATATATATGTGTGTGTGTGTGTGTGTGTGTGTGTGTGTGTATGTGTGTATGCAAGTGTATATATATGTGTATGTGCATATGTATTATGTGTTCATATGTGTATATGTGTGTATGCATGTGTGTATATATGTAAAAGCCAAAAACGCTAACCCTAACCCTAAAACATGCATATGTGTGTATGTATATGTCATGTGTGTGTATGTATGCATGTGTGTGCATGTGACTCTCTCTCTCTCTCTCTATGTGTATGTGTGTATTTATGTATGTATGTATGTATGTGTATTTGTATGTATGTATGCATGTGTGTGTATGTATGTATGTATGTGTATGTATGTATGTATGTGTATGTGTATGTGTATGTGTATGTGTATGTGTATGTGTATGTGTGTATGCATGTGTATATGTGTGCATGTGTGTATGTATTATGTATGTATATGTGTAAAAGTAAAAAACCCTAATCCTAAAACCCTAACCCTAAAACATGTATATGTGTGTTTGTGTGGATGTATATGTGATGTGTGTGTATGTGTATGTGCATGTATGCATGTGTGTGTACATGTGTGTGCATGTATATGTGTGTGTGTATGTATGCATATGCATATGCATATGTGTATGTAATATGTATGCATCTGTGTGTATGTATCTCTATGTCTCTCTCTTTCTCTCTATCTATATATCTCTCTTTATCTCTCTCTCTCTTTCATCTCTCTCTCTCCCTCTTTCTCTCTCTCTTATTCTCTCTCTCTCTCTATCTCTATTTATAATAAAGAACAAAACAATCACTTACATCGATGTAATTCTTTTGAACGCTCTCGTCAAAGCCCAATTGACATTGTCTCTTGTCAAATTCCAAAGAATCAATGCCAAAAACCTCCTGCAAAATAAAAGAAAAGAGAAATTCAAAAACCCTGATCCTAAAACCCTAACCCTAAAACATGTATATGTGTGTATGTATATGTGATGTGTGTAACATAATCCTGGTAGAAGATGGTTGAACCACACCCTAAGAGAGAGGATTAGGAAGTAATCCTCAACCATGGCTTTTGGGGCAAGTGGTTAGCCCATCACATTCCTAACCAAGAGGTTGTGAGTTCAATCCCTTACATTGGTATCAGAGCCTAGGAAGTAGGCTTGGGCAAAGTGGAATGATCCAATGGCCTCTAAAAAAGGCGCTTGGGCATCCTCCATGTGAAAGGGTAGGATTTGTGGAAGGCGCGCGTCGATTTCAATGATGGACCTTACAATGATTGGGGTGTATCTCCCAATCCGTAGGTCGGATTGAGGCGTGTAATATACCGTTGGAAAGCTCTCGGAACGAACTTTCCAATGAGCTAGCTTGCAATGTGTGAATTCCTTGGGAATCCTTGGATGGAACTTGATTGAGTACATCCTGCCAGTCCCATAGCTGGTCAGGGTACATCCTGCCAAGGTACATCCAGGGTACATCCTACCAGTCCCATAACTGGTCAGGGTACATTCCCGAGGGAGTTCAAGGGGGGAAGAATGTAACATAATCCTGGTAGAAGATGGTTGAACCACACCCTAAGAGAGAGGATTAGGAAGTAATCCTCAACCATGGCTTTTGGGGCAAGTGGTTAGCCCATCACATTCCTAACCAAGAGGTTGTGAGTTCAATCCCTTACAATGTGTGTGTATGTGTATATGCATGTATGCATGTGTGTGTATAGATACATGAGTGTGTATACATATGTGAGTGTGTATTAATATGCGTGTGTGTATGTAATATGCATGTGTGTATGTATGTATGTGTGTGTACATGCATATGTGTGTGTATGTATGTATGCATATGCATGTGTGTATGCACATATGTGTGTGTATACATATGTGAGTGTGTATGTAATATGCATGTGTGTATGTATGTATGTGTGTATGTACATGCATATGTGTGTGTATGTATGTATGCATATGCATATGTATGCACATATGTGTTTGTATACATATGTGAGTGTGTATTTATATATGTGTGTGTATGTAATATGCATGTGTGTATGTATGTATGTGTGTGTACATGCATGTGTGTGTATATATGTATGCATATGAATGTGTGTATGCACATATGTGTGTGTATACATATGTGAGTGTGTATGTAATATGCATGTGTGTATGTATGTATGTGTGTGTGTACATGCATATGTGTGTGTATGTATGTATGCATATGCATGTGTATGCACATATGTGTATGTATACATATGTGAGTGTGTATTTATATGTGTGTGTGTATGTAATATGCATGTGTGTATGTGTGTGTACATGCAAATATGTATGTATGTATCTCTCTCTTTCTTTCATCTCTCTCTCTATCTCACTTTATATCAATCGAAAACAAAACAATCACTTACATCGATGTAATTGTTTGGAGCGTTGTCGTCAAAGTCCACTTAATGTTTTCCTTCGTCCAATTCCAAAGAAGTGATGCCAAAAATCTCCTGCAAAACAAAAGAAAAGAGAAATTCATAAACCCTAATCCTAAAACCCTAACCCTAAAACATGTATGTGTGTATGTGTGTATGTATATGTGATGTGTGTGTATGTGTATGTGCATGTATGCATGTGTGTGTATACATATGTGAGTGTGTATACATATGTGAGTGTGTATATATTGTGTGTGTGTATGTAATATGCATGTGTGTATGTATGTATATGTGTGTACATGCATATGTGTGTGTATGTATGTATGTGTGTGTGCACATGCAATTAATATGTGTGTATGTATGTATGCATATGCATGTGTGTATGTATACATGTGTGTGTGTACATGTGCGTATGTATATGTGTGTATACATGTATGTATGTATGTGAGTATGAGAATCAATATGTGTGTGTATGTATATGCATGTTTGTATCTAAAATGCATGTGTGTATGTAATATGCATGTATGTATGTATATGTGTGTTTCTCTTTCTCTTTCTCTTTCATCTCTCTCTCTTTCTTTCTCTCTCTCTCTCTTTATGTTTCTCTAAATCTCTCTCTTTCTTTCATCTCTCTCTCTATCTCACTCTATATCAATCGAAAACAAAACAATCACTTACATCGATGTAATTGTTTGGAGCGTTGTCATCAAGGTCCACTTAATGTTTCCCTTCGTCGAATCCCAAAGATTTGATGCCAAAAAGCTCCTGAAAAAAGAACGAGAAGAGAAATTAGAAAAGGGAAAACACAAAGAAAGAGAAAGGGTGCTACAGTATGTGCAATTCTTACCAAAAGTTCAGATCTAGAGAAACAGAGATGTAGAGAAAGAGAGAGAGAGAGAGAGAGAGAGAGAGAGAGAGAAAGAGAGATGTGTATACACAATAGGTTCAGAATGTAGTTCGCGTGCGAAAACTCGACAGTAGCAAACTTTCGTTCAAAATGCAAGCAGATGTCGAATTTTTGCTCTCGGGCCCAGTTAAAAGTTGCCTTGGTATAAGCATCGGTATGAGCGTCGGTATAAGTGTCGGTATAAGCATCGGTAACTTACAGTAAAGTACCGACACCTATATTGACGCTCATACCGGCGTCGTGTATACCAACGATTAAATGACCATCGGTATTGCATCCGTGGTGTTTCAAGGATTTTCAACGGTCATACCGATGCTGAGGGGTGACCGTCGGTATGGGAAACGTTAGTATGCCCCTCATATGTTGTAGTGTCCCATTTCCTAGTTCCCTTCCCATCGACTAACTCCACTATGTAAACATACTCTGATTGCTTAATGTGACTCTGAATGATATGCAAAACTCAAATGCTCATAATGTGGAGTTAATGACGTTTTATGACTCCATTTAGATTCTTGAAGTGAATGGAAAGAGACAAGAGACTAAACACCATGGGTACAATCTCCCGCCATATACTCTGTGGAGTTAATGATGTTTTATGACTCCATTGATATTCTTCAACTGAATAGAGATAGACAAGAGAGTGAATACGATTGGGTACAATCTCCCCCACATACTCTGATGGATGAGCCTATTAGAGCATGTGTATTTACAGGTATTTTTCATTACATCCTAAATTGAAGATATATGAGGTTGACACTTTGAAAAGCATGCATTTACAAACATTTTCTTTATTTACAAAATGGTTGCTTTCTAAGGGATCTTCTTTTTTTACAAAAATATCATTTCCTAAGAGATCATATATTTTTTCAAAAAATATCTAAAATAATGTCTTTTATTTATCTTAAAAAATGTGTCAATAATTCCACGCAAATTCACAACCTCATGATTCTTCACCTAATAAATCAAAACAACAATCACATTAAAAAACCTCAAGACGTTAAAATCCATTTAATGTTCCATTATTCCATTAAGTATAACATGCCTCTGAGTTGATGAACAACTGACCTTAGTTGATAAGAGTAAAATAGACATGGATGGCTAGTCACATGTCTTATGATTGAACAATCATCAGCATATTCCATGTAAAAACGAATGCATGGAAATGAAAAACTGGAATTTAATGTGACTATGAATGATAGGCAGAACTCTAATGATCATAATGTGGAGTTAAGGATGTTTAATGACTCCATTGAGATTTTCCAAGTGAGTGATTTTTATATTTAACTAAATATCTATGGTATTGGTTACATATGTGCATAGTAATAACATCATAATCAAGTATTTTCTCAAAAATTAATTTTTTAGCATCCTCTTCAACTAAAGGAGGATCATCTAAAATAGGAGTGAGTGGTAATGGTCCGTTAAATTGCTTCAATAAAGTAATATCAAAACAATTATTTACATTCCAATGAGAAGGTATGTCTAATCTAAAAGAACTCTCATTATTTTTTCAATTAATATGAAAAGGTCCATAAAAACATGGTGCAAGTTTAAATGTTTTTGACATATCGTTTAATTATTTGTAACCATACCAGGTCATTTTCATTAAATTATTTAGCTACTCGTTTCTTATTAAGATTACGCATGTAATGTTCTTGACTCTTCTTAGCGTGCTCATGAACCTCATGAAGTGTAGAAATATGATCTTGTGCAAAAGAATCAACCATAGGTATATCCGTTTGAGTTAGAGTCAATGGCGTGGGAAGCTTTTTATCATAAATAATTTAATACGGTGCATGTGGAGTAGTGGTATGTGTTGTGTTATTATATGCAAATTGTTGTAAAGGAAATTTCTCATCCCGATTACTTGGATTGTCTAAAGAATAACATCCTAATAAATCTACAATAGTACTATTTGTAACCTTCACTTTGCTCATTAATTTATGGATGAAGTGTAGAGCTAAAGTCTATTTTAGAACCTAAATTCTAAAATAATGCAACCCAAAAGTGATTACAAAAACAAACATCTCAAGATGAAAGAATAACTTGTGTAAAATCATGATGCAAAAAAATACATTTAATAAATAACTTAGTCACTTGAGGTTAAAAAAGAATCTCTTTATAAGGAATGAAAGATGCTTGTTCACTAAGCCTATCCACAATTTTCCAGATCATATCATTGAAGTTTTAGGAATAGAAGTAATAAAATCCATACAATTTTTTTCCCTTGGTCCATTAGGTATGGGAAGTGGCATTAATAATCCAAAAGCTTTACCATGATGTCATTTCACACGTTGACACACAATGCAATGGAGAACATATTGTGCAATATCCTTTTCCATATTTGGCCAAAAGAAAAATTCTTTACACTTAGAAATAGTAGTTTGTATGACCCTATGACCCATATATGGTGGTACATGCATCTCCTTAATAAAAAAATTCCTTTAAACTTTGTGTGATGCATAGCTTGTTGATAATATAAGAATCCATTATGAAAAGTGTATTGATCCTCATTAAATGATGTAAAATTATTGAAAGTAGTCTATGTTTAGGAAAAGTACAAATCAGATGCATAAGCAGGGATCATGTCATGAAATGAATGAATATGAATAGTATAAAAATTATTGATTGAAACAATATTTTTTTGTGGGGATGGGAAGTGACTAAGGGCATTAACTAGTCAATGGTTGATTCAAAAAAAATTCTTAGTACCCTGTTGATATGTTTTAATTAGGACTTTAGAATCCAAAAGGAAATGTTTCTAAATTTTTAAAACATGCACAACAACTTAATGTTCCTTATCATATGTACTATAATTCTTTTCAAAAGGTTTAAGTTTCCTACTTTCAAATGCAATGGCATGATCATTTTGAATTAATAACGAACCTATACCTAAACCAGTATCATTTGTAACTACATGAAAAGCAAAATCTGGTAATTGCAAAATAGATGCATGAGAAAGTGCATGTTTCAATTTTTCAAAAGACTGGTTTTGTGCTAATCCCCATGCAAATTTTAACTTGTTCTTCAATAATAATATGAGTGGAAGTGCTAAATAGGAAAAACATTTTACGAATTTTCTCTAAAAGCTAGCTTACCCTAGAAAAGAGCATACATTATTCATAGATTGAGGTACATGACATTCTCCAATTAATTTAATTTTCTTTCAATTTACATGAACGCCATGACTATAAACAATATGTCCTAAATACTCTAATTCTTTTTGGAAAAAAGAACTCTTTTGAGGATTGGCCTAAAGTTTGTTTTTGCATAACAAATTAAAGAGAATTGCTAAATGATTTTCATTCCCACTACAGACAAGTATGTCATAAGAGAAAACAAGAACAAAAGCTTGGTAATCAAGAAAAATGTGATTCATCATAGTTGCAAATGTAGTAGGTGGATTGGGGAGTCTAAAAGACATTACCATGAATTCAAAGTGACTAGTTTGAGTTCCAAAGCAAGTCCTATAAATGTCATTTTGTGTCATTCCTATATGATGATACCCAGATTTGAAATCAATTTTGCTAAAGATACGTGATCCAAGAAGTTTATCTAGCAAACCATCTATCTTAGGAATAGGATATCTTTTCTTAATTATGATCTTATTGAGTGCTCTATGTTCAATGCCCATCCTGTAAGTCTTGTTCTTCCTTTCCACTAAGAGAATAGGTGCCCCGAAAGGAGAACAACTAGCTCTTATAGGGCCTTTATTGAGTGAATCCTTAACTTCATTAGCTATTGCTTCTTTATGTAAAGATACATGCCTATAAGATGCTTTATTGGGAGGAGAACTACAAGGAATTACGTCTATCTTATGGTCAAGAGATCCTCTAGAAAGTGGTAGTTTAGAAGGAAAATCAATGATAAAGCAATCTTGATAGGAAGCCATGAATGATTTATGTGCATTAGGAAGTGTATGTGTATAGTCAACTATGTTATTGACAAAGACAATACATGAACTGCATCCTTTCGTAATGCATTGAAGACAAAGAAATATCTTGATTATTAAACTTAAAACTAATTGTGTGTGTATGATAATTGTAGAGGAGGTACTGGGGTATTCACTTTTAACAAAAGTAGAGATTAAAGATTAACACATCCAGTACGTCACCTACTCAAGGGGGGTTCTCTTTAGGGAAGTATACCCTTTAACACTTCTATGAGCAGGTAGATAAGACGGATTGCACAGAGTAGTAAATACTTCAGAAAATATGGACAACCAATGATCAAGGAAGACCATACACTTCTTGATTCGAATCGATTACAAGGTTGGGCAGAGTGATGCTCAAAAGTGCAAGCTTAGGGCTGACAAGCCACCAGAAAAGAAAATAAATCCAAGCTACTCTCTTACACTATAGTGCTCATAGCCCTCCACTGAGAAGCCTACCCTCTGTATCCACACTACAGAGTAGCTCCTACAATAGGCTTGAAACCACCAAGTGCAAGAGAGAACTTCTGCACGTATACACACGTCAAAGTAACTCCCAAAAAAATGTACCTCCAATGAACACAAATCCATTGTTTTTATAGGCCTCAATAGGTCAAGAGGGCCTTGCCGATTCTTCACGTCCACTGATCACGCGCTGGTTAATCACCCAAAATTGAGGGGTAGGTCAAATATTCCACTTGATTTGAGTTGGATCCACAAAAATAGGTAGTCGCCGTGAATGGTTGGCGGCAACATTTGTTCATCCACTTTTACTCTTGACAACACCTTTACCTTTTCACACCAAAAGAGCTTTTCAGTCCAGATTTGCTTAATTGTGTACACAAAAGCTTGCTGTGTTTAGGAATCCCCTTCTTGAAAATTGATGACCGCCTTACTAGCATCCACTGGTTTGTCCGTACCATAGTTAGAACCTCCTTATTTGTGATTCCATCCCATAGTCCATCACTTGGCAATCTCCAAAAATCCAACATCATTGATTATTATTATTATTTTTTTTTTTTTTTCTCCTTCTTTTCCTCGTGCGGTAGTGCAACCATTGACTTCGGCATCAAATGGACCTCCAAAATACTTCATATATCCCTCCTCCGCCTCGCCCCATGTATAAGCATATGCCTGGATGTGTGTGTATGTAGGTGTGTGTGCGTATGTGTGGTTGTGCATGTGTGTATGTGTGGGAGTGGGTGTGAGGGTATGTGTGTGCATGTGTGTGTGTGTTGAAAGCGCGTAGATGTGTGGTTGTGCGTGTGAGGTGTGCAAGTGTGTAAATGTATGGTTGCTGGTATATGTGTGAGTGTGCCTGTGATTATGTGGGTGTGTGTGCATATGTATTTGTGTGTACGGGTTTGCGGGTGTGTGTGTGAGTGGGTGTGCAATTGCGTGTATGCATGTGAATGTGTGCATGAGGGAGAGATGGAGAATGAGGGGGGAATACGTGAGAGTGAGGGGGGTGGGGAGTACGGGGGCTGAGGGCGGGTGTAAGCGGGAGGGGGTGGGTGCGGGCGGAGAGAGGAGGGGCGGGTGCGGGCGGAGAGAGGAGGGGCGGGGACGGAGAGATGAGGGGGTGGAGCTGAGGGCGGAGGGGGTGGGTCTCTGCGGGGGGTGAGGGCGGGTCTCTGCGGGGGGTGAGGGCGGGTCTCTGCGGGGGGTGAGGGCGGGTCTCTACGGGGGGGTGAGGGCGGGTGTAGGCGGGAGGGTGTGGGTGCGGGAGGAGGTAACGGGGCCTGCGGGGTGGGGGTGGCGGGGACCTGCGGGGGGTGAGGGCGGGTCTCTGCGGGGGGTGAGGGCGGGTCTCTGCGGGGGGGTGAGGGCGGGTGTAGGCGGGAGGGTGTGGGTGCGGGAGGAGGTAACGGGGCCTGCGGGGTGGGGGTGGCGGGGACCTGCGGGGGGTGAGGGCGGGTCTCTGCGGGGGGTGAGGGCGGAGAGGATAGCGGGGAGCGCGGGGCAGCAGGGCGGGGGATGCGGGGAAGCGCTGGGAGGGGAGAGAAAGAGAGAGAGAGAGAGAGAGAGAGAGAGAGAGAGAGAGAGAGAGAGAGAGAGAGAGAGAGAGAGAGAGAGAGAGAGAGAGAGAGAGAGAGAGAGAGAGAGAGAAGGGAGAGAGGGAGGGAGGGGTTCACATTGGGGGTGGCGGGGTGTCGCGGGGGGGAATGGTGGGGGGTGGCGGGGGGTCGCGGGGGGGGGAATGGTGGGGGGTGGCGGGGGGTCGCGGGTGGGAAAGGTGGGGGGTGGCGGAGGATTGCGGGGGAGGGAGGGGAGAGAGAGAGAGAGAGAGAGAGAGAGAGAGAGAGAGAGAGAGAGAGAGAGAGAGAGAGAGAGAGAGAGAGAGAGAGAGAGAAGGGAGAGAGGGAGGGAGGGGTTCACGTGGGGGGTGGCGGGGTGTCGCGGGGGGGAATGGTGGGGGGTGGCGGGGGGTCGTGGGGGGGAATGGTGGGGGGTGGCGGGGGGTCGCGGGTGGGAAAGGTGGGGGGTGGCGGGGGGTCACGGGTGGGAAAGGTGGGGGGTGGCGGAGGGTCGCGGGTGGGAAAGGTGGAGGGTGGCGGAGGATTGCGGGGGAGGGAGGGGAGAGAGAGAGAGAGAGAGAGAGAGAGAGAGAGAGAGAGAGAGAGAGAGAGAGAGAGAGAGAGAGAGAGAGAGAGAGAGAGAGAAGGGAGAGAGGGAGGGAGGGGTTCACGTGGGGGGTGGCGGGGTGTCGCGGGGGGGAATGGTGGGGGGTGGCGGGGGGTCGCGGGGGGGGAATGGTGGGGGGTGGCGGTGGGTCGCGGGTGGGAAAGGTGGGGGGTGGCGGAGGATTGCGGGGGAGGGAGGGGAAAGAGAGAGAGAGAGAGAGAGAGAGAGAGAGAGAGAGAGAGAGAGAGAGAGAGAGAGAGAGAGAGAGAGAGAGAGAGAGAGAGAGAGAGAGAGAGGGGAGAGGGCAGAGGGGGGCTTGCGGAGAGGGGGATGGAGGAGGGTTGCGGGAGGAGGTGGAGGGGGGCTCTTGCGGGAGGAGGTGGAGGGGGCTCTTGGGGGAAGTGGTGGAGGAGGGCGGAGGAGGGTGGAGGAGGGTGGAGGAGGGTGGAGGAGGGTGGAGGAGTGCGGAGGAGGGTGGAGGAGGGTGAGGAGGGTGGAGGAGGGTGGAGGAGAGAGGGTGGAGGATGGTGGAGGAGGGTGGAGGAGGGTGGAGGAGAGTGGAGGAGTGTGGAGGGAGAGTGGAGGAAGGTGGAGGAGGGTGGAGGAGGGTGGAGGAGGGTGGAGGGAGAGAGAGAGAGAAAGAGGGAGAGAAAAGAGTGAGATTGCAGACATTCAGACTACAAGCCATCCCAGAGAGAGGCATTGATCCGGGAGAGAACCGAAGTGGCTCCATTACCATTACAATTGCCATCTTCTCTTCAACAGGCTACAAAGCCTCTCCATAACCTCTGCTTGCGTATCACTTCCTATCACCATGGCCATCCTCCCTGGGCAATGACAGGGGCAAAGATTTGATGTTGCACCACTGACCAGCTCTGTCCATGTTGTATCCAAAGAGTTCGAACAACCCCACCTCTTCCAACTTGAGCTGGATGATATTCCTTGGCCTTCCTTATTGTTTAAAATGACGAGAGAGAAGAAGATAGGGATCTACAGACCCCCACATCAAGCTTTTGCACCGTCCCTGGTGCAATTTCTCCCTTATTTTAATTTATTTAATGAGATTTAACTGCAATTACTGAAAAGAAATATGATATGTACAAGGGATTTTGACCTAGTTCAGATACTTCTTTACCCTGGAGATTTAACCAGGGGAATCCTTATACCCTGGAGATCTTCCAAATGCACAGCGCCATGTGGCAATACCTTGATTACCTTATAAGGTCCTATCCATTTGGTTGCCAATTTAGTTGAAATTGTTGGAACCTGATGCACTAAAACCATAGACCCCTCCTGAACTTCATTGGATCTCAGATACCTGTCATGCAACCTCTTGCGCTCTTCTTGTGTCACCAGAAGTTTCTGCATTGCCCCTTCTCTGTACTCTTCTAATGCCACCAATCTCTGAATGGGGGGTTCAATTCCAATGGTTTTGATTCCTATTTCTTTTCTGATGATAAACTCAAATGGTGCCAATGCCTCTTTCCCATAAACTAAGCGAAATGGAGTCTCGCCTGTGGTTCCCTTCTTCGTGGTTCTAAAAGCCCAAATTGCACCAATTAATGCTAGTGGCCAAGAGCTTTGATGATCAAAAGATAATTTGCGAAGTAGTCCAATCAAAATCTTATTGGAGCTTTCCGCTTGGCCATTTGCCCTTGGATAGTAGGCACAAGATTTTTTGTGGAAGATTTTGTACCTGTCAAATATAAACTGGAGGAATTGATTTACAAAATGTGTGCCCCTATCACTAGTAATTTCCAGTGGGCAACCAAATCTTGAGAAAATACGTTTATACATAAATTTAGCTACTGTTAAAGCCGTGCAGTCCACAGTAGCCTTAGCCTCTATCCATTTAGTGGCATAGCATGTGGCCATCAAAATATACTTTTTTCCTCTAGGTTGACCAGTTGGACTAATTGGTCCTATGAAATCAAGACCCCATCGTTCAAATGGGAGCCATCCTGTAGATATGACCAATGGTTGGAAATTCAATCTGGTTGGCGCGGGAGCACACCTCTGGTAGATGTGGCATTCTTTAGAAAACTTGATTGCATCCTTGAAAATATGAGGCCACCATAAACCTTTGTGGATGATTCTATGAGCCAATTCTTCCCCCTTTAGATGTCCTTCATTGTGTGCAGCCTCTAGTAGAAGATTTACCTCCTCTGGATAGACACACCTTCTCAATATATCATCCTGACAGTATTTATATAAATTTCCATTTATAAGAGAATATGCTTTGGTTTTCAGGAGCAATCTTCTTTTTTCTACAGGTGTCAACTGTTCTGGGATCTTTCCAGTAGTCAGAACATGGAGAATTTCATCATACCAACCAGTCCGGATTGCTACTAGAAAAAGATTGCTATCCATCAATTCATCATTAATACCTGTTGCCTTTTCGCTCATTGCCATCCTGGACACTTGATCTGCCATGTAGTGCTCTTTTCCTGGCTTAATATGAATATCAAAATTAAATTCTTGAAATAGGAGTAACCATCTCCAAATCCTTCCAGCTACTCTAGGCTTGTTTATCAAATACTTCAAGGGCTGATGATCAGAAATAACAATGAAATGTACAACAAGGAGATAATGTCGGAATTTCTGAAGGGCAAATACGATAGCCAAACCTTCTCTTTCCGTTGTACTATAATTTCTTTCAGCTTGGTTGAGTAATCTGCTGGCATAAGAGATAGGTCTATCCACTTTGTGAGATGATGGTTGAGCTAGAACTGCACCAACAGCATGAAGACTAGCATCTGTATGCACATGAAATTCCAATGACCAATTAGGAACACTTGAAAGTGGAGCAGTACATAGCCTCAACTTTAGTTCACAAAATGCTTTGTCAGCTTCAGCACTCCAAGAGAAAGGAATCTTTTTGCTGGTAAGCCTTGACAAGGGCTTAGCAATTTCCGAATACATCCTAATGAATCTTCTGTGATACCCTGCATGGCCCAAGAAACTTTGCACTTCCTTTGGGCTTTGTGGAATTGGCATGGAAAGAATAGCTGTAACCTTTGCAGGATCAACAGTTATACCTTCAGCAGATACTATGTGACCAAGAAGAGTGCCCTTAGTGACCAAAAAGTGACATTTATCAGGATTCAATTTCAAACCTGTTTTGAGACATTGCTCAAAAATTTCTTTTAGATTTTCCAAATGGTCATGGAAGTCTTGAACTGCTGCCCTTCTATCTGTACCTGAAAATACTGAAAAGTCATCCATGAAAATGCGTAGAAAGGTTGTTAACCATTTGCCCAATATCAGATACATCGTTCTATTAAATGAAGCCGATGCATTCTTCAAACCAAAAGCCATTCGAGTATAGACATAAGTGCCCCAAGGAGTGACAAAGGCTGTTTTGTCTCTATCATCAGGATGGATCACTATCTGATTGTAGCCACTAAAACCATCCAAGAAACTATACAAAGTGTGACCAGCTACCTCTTCAAGTACTTGCTCTGTGAAGGGCTGAGGAAATCCATCTTGAATAGTCACTTTATTCAAAGCACGGAAATCAACACATACTCTTATTTTTCCACTATTTTTCTTGCGCACAATAACCATAGAGGAAAGCCACCTGGAATGTTCTACTGGAACAATTATACCCGCTTCTTCTAATTTTGTAATCTCTGCTTTTACTGCCTCTGCATACTTCGGATTGAGTCGATATGGTCTACTTCTTACAGGCGCGGCTCCCTCAACTAAGGGTATCCGATGTAACCCAAGCTCTTCTGGTATCCCTGTTAGATCTTTGTAGGACCATGCGAAGACACTTTTATAAGTAAAAAGCAAAGAAGTTACCTTCTGTAGCAAGAGAGGATAATGCCACAACCAGGATGCCAAATGGACCATTTGAGGGTTCTCTTCATTCCCCAAATTTACTTCTTGAACCAATGTTTCAGGACTGGTCTTGCTTGAGAAATCATCTCCACTATATGCAGGAGTGGATTTTAATTTATATTCTGCAATCTGTTGTTTCATCCATCCTTGAGGTATATCTGCAAAAGGAAGATCTTTTCTGCTCTTAGGTTCATAATTTTCCCTCCCTGATACTTTTGTATTGGTTGCCTCCTCAAAGCTTGTATTTTCCTTCAATTGCTCATTCTTCAACACCTTGTGGTCTTCATTGCTATTTCCTGTAATTACCTTATCTGCAACTTCTTCCTCAATTTCATTGATCTCCACCGTGCAACACTCTGCACTTCCCATCATCCAATTGAACAATGTATCATCTTCTTGGGGTAGAGTGGGCATTACCTGAGTATCCACAGTATATCCAGTGGTTTTTCCTGAGTCGAATCCCTCTTCCAAATGTAATTGCAGTTGGCTATTGGTGCTTGTTGAAATCCATAGTTTGTTTTTCCCCCAATCTTGCAAAGCTTTTGCTTGTCTCAGCCAAGGTCTCCCCAGGAGCAAAGGATAGGAAGTCTCCTGTGGAAGGGCAATAACAACAAAATCCAACACAAAATGGCAACCCTGTACTATCATCCGTACCTTTTCAATAATGCCAAGAGGCACAACCCGATGTTGATCTGCTAGTGTAACTGTAAATGGTGCCATTTTGGTGGGGTTCAAATTTAGCTTCTTCATTGTAAAATCTGGCATTAAATTGATACCAGAGCCTCCATCTATGATCACACCTGTGAGAGCTTCATCCTTTATACAAACAGATAATCTTGAGCTTTGGTAGTCTGCTAAGGGTGCAGGGGGGAAATCAACCATGAAACCATCTATACTAGGTGATTGGACCAAGTGAGCAGAGTGTATAATCTTTAGTAAGTCACTTCTTATTTTTGAATCCATCCTTATAAGTTCATATAGACTAACCTTGTGATGAATACCTTTCAAGATCTGTTCAATGTTTACCTCCTGAGTGTTTTCTTGCAGACTTGTTGGTTGGCCCTTTAGAGAAGTAGTCATCTTATTATAAGCTCCTTCAATTTGTGCTTGGTCCTTCCATCGAGACTCCTTTTCTTCCTCTTTATCCTGAAATCCTTGTTGTTCATCTCTCTGGGTTGCAGCTGCTTGCCTAGCTCTAGTCATCATGGGCATTGCAGAGGATGAAACAGCATAAGTCTGAGTGGTTTTTCCTTCTTCATGTGGAGAGACTGCAATCATATGAATTGGAGCAGGACGACCTCTTGGGCAATCTTTGGTATAATGATCCTTGGCCTCTGGACAATGTTGACAAGGAGGTGCATCTTCTGGGAGGGAACACCTATTTTGCATGTGGCCATATTCACCACAACGATAGCACATCAAGGATCTATTATATCTAGGCTTTGCAGGCCTATTCTCCTCTCTATTAGATGTATTTGAAGTACTAGCATAGTATGAATCCAAAGTTTGAGGGTTACCTCTCTGCTGTGTACCCTTGAGGTAATAACAATCTCTGGCTTCATGACCATCTTTTCCACAAAATTGACAGCTTACCTTAATAGGGCAATTAGCATTGGAATGTCCATTGTTGTTACAGATTGTACACCAAATTTGTCTCCTTATATCTTGTGTGGTCTTCAAATCTTCTAACTCACGGCGAAGTTGGGCTACTTCATCATCCGTGCGTCGCAGTGGTGGCAAGACCTTCTCTTCTTGTTGATTTTGTTGCATTTTCAATGCTTCCAGTTCCCTCCTTAGTTGCTCAATAGGATCCAGATCTGCAGCATACTTTTGTTGTGTATCCCCTTCAAAATGTTGCCTTGCTTCTTCAATGCGTGATGCCGCTGCAACAAAATCATTGAGGGTCGCATCCAATCTAAGAGATTCACGAAGCTTCTGCTGAGATGACCTAGGCAGAGCCTTTTCGATCCACTTTTTAACCATGCCTTTCATATCATACATAAGATGACCAAGGACGTAAGATGACCAAGGCATAAGATGACCAAGGACGTAAATTAGCTCTCTGATCATGCCTTTCATATCATACATGCTTTGGAAAAAGTTCTTGAACTTCTGATGTTGTTACATTGAATTAGGGCATTCATTGGGCTCTTTGATTGGTGGAGTTAGAATCAACCCTCCATTCCACTGTCCCACCATCCCTTCACCCACACCACCCACCATCTCTCCCACCATCTTCTAATATATAAGAATTTCCTAGTAGTGGAATGGAATCTCTGCATTCCACCAACCAAGAAGTCTGTGGTTTGTCATCCTTTACCATTGAACTAGGTTCTATTGGAAGAGCATATATTGGAACTAGTGCAAACTCTAATATTTCTCTTGCGTGTAGTTTGCCATATGAACGCAAAAGCATTCCCTTTGAGATTCAGATAATCTCTAAGTGCCCATCCTCCTAACTGTTGTTTACACATCATGATCATGATGTAACACCAACTAAGAGTTTGGTACCTCAATCGGCTAGATATATCTCTATCTCCTATAAACCCTAAGGAGAACAGTCATAACCCTACTCCCAGTCTAGATAATGTCAATAACTCGATCATCTCTGATGGAGAGTGTTAATCTCCAAAAGAATAACCTACTCTTATGATTAGAGCACCTCTATACCAAGAGTAAGTCAAAATCTTCACCAAATTAGAGGTTCAATCTCCAAATTATCAAAAGTTGAAAAATTCTGTGAAGAAGATAAACCACAGAAAGTCTGCTGCACAATTTCTTCTCATTGACCTATCAAACATGTAAAGTTTTCTATGAAATTTTGTATGCTGTGTCGCCTAGAAGTTGCGCACCTCCTCCAAGTTAAATTTCTTCAAAAGGTTTAGTATAACTTGAGAAATCAACTTCATAAGTTACCTATGTCTAAATCTGCACTTCTGAGAAGTCGATTTTGACACCCCTAACTTCTAACACATAGTTCTATCAATCTCGAACCCGTTTAAACAAATGCTTGTAGATACAGGCAGCTTACCTTCTAACTTAAAGATTAAGTGCTTGCTTGCACAAAACTTTAAACTGTGGAGTGAGAACTGACCAAAAGATCAAGATCGAAATTTGCGCCTGTTTGAGAGAACTGTGAACACTCATCACATATGAATGTTCCTATTAACAATTCTCCTAGCCTGTTTACAATTAGACTCTGAAACTCAAGTCATAGACTCATTAACTATGAACTTAGATATCCTCAAAAGGATTTCACAAATGATCTAACACAGACGGAGCAGACACAGAAACATCGGGCGCAATATTTCTTCGATTACTCAGAAAATTACAGTTGAGTGATGAGAGGAAAATTCAACTAACATTTCACATGTCTCATAATATCTAACTTCTCCTTTCTTGACTTCTATACTCACTCATCTATTCTTTCATATGCTCTCATATCACGCCTCAACATTTTCAAGGTATTTATAGAGAAATTTGTACAAGTCTATGACTAATCAAAGATCTAAGTGAACTATAACTGTACTAATGTACATATGTGTACATTCCTCATATCCTCTGAATGTATTCTTCTTCCAAGCTTCAAGAATTTAGTCTTCCTTCATTCTTTAATCTTCCAAACATTCAATTGGTGATTGGTCTACACCAACAATCTCATCTAGTTAAGGACCATCACTGGTACATCATGACTGCTTCTCTCTAGAGTCTCCATGTGAGACTCAATCTAACCACCATGATTAACTGACCTCCCTCTTGTCTTTGATAGAAGCGTGCCACTTCTATCTAGATAACCAAAATGAGAAAGTAAAACTCTCTCTCTCTATCTCTCTCTATAATCTCCTCTAAGGAAAAGAGCTCTGGTAGTGGAATCTATTCCACTTTCCCTTTCCCTTTGAAAGAGATTCTGTGTAATCCATTTTCTCTACTCATCTATAACCAAGAACATGTATATAAGTTCTCCATGTTTTGCTTCAAAATTGAGACTCCCATGTGAAGGAAAATTACATTGAAAAGTAGAGCAAATGTATTCCTTCTAAAATAGATTTAAGAGATGTTTTCTAAACACCTCTTCTGTCTAACGGAAAACATGCTATATTCTTCTCCTATGAATCTCCCCTAACCAATGAAGGTGTATATAGTGGTGTGGAGAAAATAAATTCCTAACAAGGGTCAAAGCCCTTTGCTAAAATTGTTAGCAATGATATGACATGATATCATAAACACGTGTATCCATACTAAAGAGCTATCTCTACCAACCACCCTCTATGCATGGATCTATAGGATCCAATCAAACTCATGAATTATCCTTCCTGAAAAGCTCAAAATGAGTAAGAGATACCAATGGTGATAAAATCACTTATCACATTCTCTACTGGAAGAATAAATCTTCCCTAAACTATGAAGGATAACTCCCAATCCTAAGGAGATATCTACTAAAACCTCTCCTTTGATCTAGTGAGACATGATGCCATGAATGATGAGTCCTTTTCTCCCTGGCCATAGAAGAAGAGTGCTCAAAGGGAAGTCATTTCCACCGTCCCATACCAGTGAAAACTTCTTCCAATTCACGGTGTCATACCTACACTAAACCGAATATATATTCCCAACATATGTAATGGAATATATAGGTGGACTCTAATGAATCCCATATCCTAGAATCATGTCAGTGGACTCAAATGAGTCCCATGTCCTCCAACTAGTTAGTTTGGTTCTAGTCAATATGTGACAATGGTTATCCCTTTTTGTTCCAAACTAACTTTAGGTGGACTCTAATGAATCCCATATCCTAGAATCATGTCAGTGGACTCAAATGAGTCCCATGTCCTCCAACTAGTTAGTTTGGTTCTAGTCAATATGTGACAATGGATATCCCTTTTTGTTCCAAACTAACTTGTTCCTAGGTACCAAGACTGAGCCAAGGTACCTCTTTGTAGATCCCGATATACATACATGTATTGGCTACCCCAAATATTCCTGGCAAAGGGATCTATGCTCTCAGTTATAGAGCTATTGCCATACCTCTGGCCTTCCTAACCATCACTCAAATGATATAAGCACCCATCGTTGCTATATCATGAAACCCATCTCTATGATCCCATCTAATTGGTTTCCTTAGTAGTATAGGAGAAATGCTTTCTTACTTAGTCAAGTGATGTGCATGAGTGAAACTAGTCACTACTTGGGTATTCATGATAATACCCCATAGTCTCCTAATCATACTCTGAGACTCTTGTGAAGATAAATAAATCTTCACTACTTTGAAGATTATCATTAATGTATCTCCCGTACCTATATGCAACTTCCTATAACCTATAGGATTGCTTGTGCACATTACTAATGATGAAGGTGTAGCTCCTTCCCATAGCAATCCTATAGTCTAAATCCATAAGGGTTATATGTAGGGATCTAATAACTATTGAAGTTTCCTTAGCTCTACTATTATGATGGTCCTAAGTCCATCAAATACATGCTTACAAGCATGCCTAAATCTTATTGACGTTTGTAGAAAAGGCATGTTACCATGCCATAACATTCTTACCTAAAGGCAAGTGCGTATATAATGCCATGCGGTAGGAAAACTTTCGACAGCATTTCCCCATGAAATGGAATCCCAAAAAAAAAAATTAATCATAAGCTCAGTGGCACACATGCCACCCAACAACATAGGGCTTGACCGGCCCATGGCATGCATGCCATAAACTAATACTTGGACTCCATAACCTGCAAAGACATAAAGTGCTAGCAACACAATTTGTGTTGCATAACCTTGTATTTCGTGCAATCATTTCCTGCAAATCATCAAATATGTATACTTTGCATGCTCAACTGCACATCCTTTAATCTTGCTTCTTCTTATAAAGCATGAAAGATTAAATATAAAACCTTTCAAATTCATAATGAGTGCCGCTTGGATATGGGCATGCATAAGAGTTATCTACATATCTAGGAATCCAAACCAAAATAGTCAAGGGTTCAGAAATGCTTCCCTAGGGATTCCCAATGAAACTTCGAACTCAAAGTGTTTTTTGGATGTCGTCCATGATGCACTTGTTGCCTTCGAAAACATCCTCTCTCATTCTAGATCTTGGAGTCTTAATTCCAAGATGTGATCATCTTTAGCTACCAACAAGAGTTCAAAAACCTTTCATGCTCTCTTGGCCACTACAGCGCTGTGGTTTTGTTTATCATATGATCGGTACATTGGACAATGTCTTTCATTCCACCATTGAGATATTGTGCTGCAGTACTATTAGGATCATAGTGAACTTCATGCAAATCATTAGCACTTTCTGCTTTTAGGGCTCCTTACCCCAAAATTATTGATATATAACAACCATCACTACTTAGCAGGCGACCTCTTGAATTGATTTCAAGAGGCTCTAGACTTGCTTTTTCAACCTGTACTTAGGCTCCATCTTGACTTCTATGGCAATGATCTAGATCGGCTTCCCATTTTTTTGAATTCCAAGTGTTTTGAGCCTAAAAGGACCAGCATTCCGATATGAAATCTTCTCTTATCTCATCATGCCTAACTGAAAATTTTTCATCCTTATGTTGCAGTCCATGCGCCAAAAGCCTCAAATTCGCTGATCTTCCTTGAAAGTTGAAAAGAATCATGAACGAAATGAGGATTATATTCTTGGCTTTGCCCAAGACAGGTAAACCGCTCTTCCATACGAGCTATCTAAGCCAGTATTGACATTGTGCCATCGCTCAACTCAGTACTTCAGGAATACTATCAGCTTCACGGTGTTTTTGCATCCCATTGTTGATGCTTGCTCTTCAGTCACATCCATTATTTGAATTGGAGATGGAAAGTGCAAGCTACTCAAAGTCCTCAAAAAGTAAAGGGCCCATCTTTCTTCTCTCCAACTAGAGTGCAAGTTCTCGATTCTCACTGATCGTTTGATCATAGTCATTACTTCATTAACTTTTGGTGCATAAGTTCAACGTTCATCTTCCAAATCCTTATGCATTTTTCTAATAGATTTTCTTCCAAATTTCTGTGCTTCCCTCAGCCTTGCAATCTCATTTTTTTCATTCTCTGAACATTGTAAAAACTCTCCATCAAATGCTAGATGAAGTTCTTTCTTGTATAGGTAAACCATGCCTAGTATCTAAAATTTGTTGGAATTGGATTGCATTCTTATCTGAAGAAGAGCCTGTGGAGGTATATATGCAGCAACCCAATAAAAATCTTATTGGAGCTTTCTGCTTGGCCATTTGCCCTTAGATAGTAGGCACATGACTTTGTATGAAAAACCTTGTACCTGTCAAATATAAATTGGAGCAATTGATTGACAAAAGGTGTGCCCCTATCACTAGTGATTTCCAGTGGGCAACCAAATCTTGAGAAAATGTGTTTCTACAAAAACTTAGCTAGTGTTAAAGCCATGCAGTCCATAGTAGCTTTAGCCTCTATCCATTTAGTTGCATAACATGTGGCCAACCAGATATACTTCTTACCCCTAGGCTGACCAGTTGGACTAATCGGTCCTATGAAATCAAGACCCCATCGTTCGAATGGGAGCCATCCTGTAGATATGACAAATGGTTGGAAATTCAACCTCGTTGGCATGCGAGCACATCTCTGGAAAATGTGGCATTCTTTAGCAAACTTGGTTGCATCCCGATAGATATGAGGCCACCATACTCCTTTGTGCATGATTATGTGAGCCAAATCTTCTCCTTTTAGATGCCCGTCACTGTGAGCTACCTCAAGCAAAAGGTTTACCTCCTCTGGATAAACACACTTTCTCAAGATACCATCCTGACAATATCTGTATAAACTCCCTTTCTATAAGTGAGTACACTTTGGTTTTAAGGAGTAATCTTCTCTTTTCTATTGGTGTTAAGTGTTCTGGGAGAATTCCATCATACCAATCAGCCTTAGTTGCTACTAGGAAGAGATTACTATCTACCAATTCATCATTAATACCTATTGCCTTCTCGCTCATTGCGGTCCCAGATACTTGATTTGCCAAGTAGTGCTCTCTTCCTAGTTTAATATGAATATCAAAGTTGAATTCTTGAAACAGGAGTAACCATCGCCAGATCCTTCTAGCTACTCTAGGCTTTTTTATCAAGTACTTCAAGGGCTGATGCTCAGATATGACTATAAAATGTACACCGAGAAGGTAATTCCGAAACTTTTGAAGAGCAAATACAATAGCCAAACCTTCCCTTTCGGTCCTACTGTATTTTCTTTCTGCCTTCGTAAGTATCCTGCTGGCATAGGAGATAGGTCTGTAAACCTTGTGTGCTGATGGTTGGGCCAAAATGACACCAACAGCATGAAGACTAGCATCCATATGCACATGAAACTCCAATGACCAGTTAGGAACACTTAAAAGAGGAGCAGTACATAACCTCAATTTTAGTTCACAAAATGCTTCTCAGCTTCAGGAATCCATGAGAAGGGGACCTTTTTACTAGTAGGCCTTGACAAGGGCTTAGCTATTTATGAATACATTCGTATAAATCTTTTATGGTATCATACATGGCCGAAAAAACTTTGCACTTACTTTGGGCTTTGTGGAATAGGCATGGAAAGGATAGCAGTAACCTTTGTAGGGTCAACCGTTATCCCTTCAGGTGATACTATGTGACCAAGTAGAGTACCCTTAGTCACCAAAAAGTGACATTTAGCAGGATTTAACTTCAAACCTGTTTTGAGACATTGTTCAAAGATTTCCTTTAGATTTTCCAAATGATCATGGAAATCTTGAATTGCAGTTCTTCTATCTGTGCCTAAAAACATTGAAAAGTCATCCATGAAAATGCGCAAAAAGGTTGTTAACCACTTACCCAGTATCAGATACATTGTTTTATTAAATAAAGCTGGTGCATTTTTCAAGCCAAAATCCATGGGGGTATAGAGATAAGTGCCCCATGGAGTAATGAAGGCTATCTTGTCCCTAAAATCAAGATGGATCACTATCTGATTGTAGCCACTAAAACCATCCAAGAAGCTATACAAAGTGTGCCCAGCTACTTCCTCAAGTACTTGCTTCGTGAAGGGCTGAGGAAATCCATCTTGATTAGTTACCTTATTCAAGGCACGAAAATCAACACAAACTCTTATTTTTCCACTATTTTCCTTGGGTACAATAACCATAGAAGAAAGCCACCTGGATTGTTCTACTGTAACATTTATACCTGCTTCTTCTAGTTTCGTAATTTCCAACTTTATCGCCTCTGCATACTTTGGATTGAGTCGATATGTCCTACTTCTTGTAGGCATGGCTCCCTCAACTAAGGGTATTCGGTGTAATCGAAGTTCCTCTGGTATCTGTGTTAAATCTTTGTAGGACCATGCGAAGACATTTTTATAAGCAAAAAGTAAAGAAGCTACCTTCTGCAGCAAAGGGGGATAATGCCATACCCAAGAGGCCAAGCGGACTACTTGAGGGTTTTCTTCATCTCCTAGATTTACTTCTTGAACAAGTGTTTCAGGACTAGTCTTGTTTGAGAAATCATCTCCACTTTATATAGGAGAGGAATTTAGCTTATACTCTGCAATATGTTCTTTGGTCCATCCTTGAGGTATATGTGAAAAGGGAAGATCTTCTCTGCATTCAGGCTCATAACTTTCCTTCCCTGATACTTCTATATTTGTTGCCCCTTCAAAGTACGTATTCTCCTGCAAACTCTCATTCTCCAACTCCTTGTGAACTTCATGGCTTTTTCCTGCAACTCCTTCATCTGTAACTTCTTCCTCTATTTCATCGATTTCCACCGTGCAACACTTTTTACTTTCCATCATCCAATTCAATAATGTATCTTCTTCTTGGGGTAAAGAGGGCATTACCTGAGTGTCCACACTATACCGAGTAGTTTTCTTTGAGTCCAATCCTTCTTCCAAATGTAGTTGTAGTTGGCTATTGGTGATTGTTGAAATCCAAAATTTGTTTTTCCCCCAATCTGGAAAAGCTTTTGCTTGTCTTAGCCAAGGCTTTCCGAGGAGTAAAGGGTAAGAAGTCTCCTGTGCAAGTTTAATAACAACAAAATCTAGAACAAAGTGACAACCTTGTACTATCATCAGTACCTTTTCGATAATGCCAACTGGCGCAACCCGATGTTGATCTGCTAGGGTAACTATGAATGGTGCCATCTTGGTGGGGTTCAAATTCAGTTTCCTCATTGTGAAATCTGGCATCAAATTAATGCCAGAGCAAAATCAACCATGAAACCATCTATGCTAGGTTGTTGGCTCAGGTAAGCAGAGTGTATAATCTTTAATAAGTCACTTCTTATTTTTGAATCCATCTTTATGAGTTCGTACAGAATAACCTTGTGATGAATACCTCTCAAGATCTGCTCATTCTTTACCTCATGTGTGTCTTCTTGCAGAATTGTTGGTTGATCCCTTAGTGAAGTAGCCATCCTTTCATAAGCTCCTTCAATGTTTGCTTGGTCCTTCCACCCAACCTTCTTTTCCTCCTCTTTATCCTGAAGTCCTTCTTGTTCCTCTCTACGGGTTTCTTCCACTTGTCTGACTCTATTCATCATGGGCATTGAAGAAGATGAAGCAGCATAAGATTGAGTGGTCATATCAGCATAAGACTGAGTGGTCATATCTTCTACTTGTGGGGAGTCTATAATCATGTGAATTGGAGCAGGGCGACGTCTTGGGCAATCTTTGGTATAGTGATCCTTAGCCTCTGGACAATGCTGACAAGGAGGTGCACCTTCTAGAAGGGAACACCTATTTTGCATATGGCCATACTCACCACAGGGATAACACATCAATGGCCTAGTATATCTAGAAGGGAACACCTATTTTGCATATGGCCATACTCACCACAGGGATAACACATCAATGGCCTAGTATATCTCATCTCTTTTAGGTGCATTTGAAGTACTAGCATAATCTGAATCTAGAGCTTGAGGGTTACCTCGTTGTTGTGTACCCTTGAGGTAGTAACAGTTTCTAGCTTCATGGCCATCCTTTCCACAAAATTGACAACTTACCCTATTAGGACAATTAGCATTGGAATGCCCACTATTGTTACATATTGTACACCAAGTCTACCTTCTTATATCCTGAGTGGTACGCAAATCTTCTAATTGATGACGGAGTTGGGCTACCTCATCATCAGTGCGATGCAACAGCGGTGGCAAGACCTTCTCTTCTTGGTGATTTTCTTGCATTCTCAATGCCTCCAGTTCTTTCCTCAGTTGCAGAATAGGTTCTAGTTCTGCAACATAATTTGGTTGTGTATCCCTTTCAAAATTTTTCCTAGCTTCTTTAATGCGTGATGTTGCTGCAACAAAATCATTGAGGATTGCATCCAGTCTAAGAGACTCACGTAGCTTATGCTGAGATGAGCTGGGCAGAGCTTTTCCTATCCATTTTTTAACCAAGAAATCACCTGGAGTATGTGGCAGATGTGCAACAAGTGCTTTTGTTCTAGTTTGAAGTTCAGGAAAGGATTCACCTGATCTTAGCCTTAGGTTCTCTAGCTGATCTAGAGCTCTTTCCGAGGAGTCACTTGGTCGAAATGTCTATGAGAACGCCGTCTTCAGAGCCTCTCATGTAGCAAAATGGCCATCTGCATATTGACTGTACCATTTTTCAGCAAGGCCTTCCAATGTGGATGGGAAGAGTACCATCATTACATCCTCTCTATTCTGTAGACCTCGTCCACGGCATAAGGAGATGAATCTCCTCACATGATCATCAACATCCTCATAAGCTTGTCCCTTGAAGGTAGGGAACTTGATATTGATCTAGAGAGTAAATGAGAGAGATCCTCCATTTGGAGTGGTGTTTCCACTAACATATCGGAGGAGAAGTCTAATGTTCTCCTATGCTTTTCTTTTGATAGTGGAGTCGCACCCAAATCAACGGATAAATTCAAAGGAGGTAGAGGGGATGTTGGTTCATTAGTCGAAGATATAGCTGACTTTTTAAGGCTCCTTCGTACATGAAGAGCCTCCTTATTTGCTCCCGTATGGGTCATGTACCTATTTGCCAAATGCAATAGGGCAAAAAATAATGTAAAAGGACTATTTACTATGCTTAGGGCCTCTCACGGAAATGCAAGTGTCCCACCGGGCGTGCCAAACTGTAGAGGAGGTACTGGGGTATCTACTTTTAGCAGGAGCATGCATCATGCACTTCGAGTGCTTCGCCTACTCAAGGGAGGTTCTCCTTAGGGAAATATACCCCTTAACACTTTTGTGAGCAGGCAAATAACAATAATTTCACAATATTGTAAATGCTCAGAAAGAAGATTACTAACAAATGATAATAGTGAAGGCTAAAACCATTCCTTAGTTTGAAGAGGTGATTACAATATAGGCAAAAGAAATGCTCTAAAATTTGATCCTCTGGGCTAACGTGCCATTCCAAGACTAATCCAAATCAATACAAAAGATCCATCCAATTCATACAATGAACACAACTAGACGTAGACTGGCACTGATCAGTACAAAGTATGAAGACTTGCTCTAAGGGAAAGAGCACGAAAGTACCATTGACTCACACTGAATGACAAAACCAAGCCACTTACTTCACACTATAGTGCTATTAGCCCTCCACTGGGAAGCCCACACACTGTATCTTCACTAGAGAGTGATTTCCTACAGTAGGCTTGTAGCCACAGAGTGCAAAAAGAGAGGACCCAAAGAGATGCCGGAATAAGCCCCATATGTGTATCTGTGTGTATATCTCTTCATAGGATCCAATAGGCCAAGAGGGGCTTGCTGATTTCCAACGTTCACTGAACATGCGCCGATTGATTGCCCCAAAATTAGAGGGGTAGATCAAATATGGTACTAGCCACCAGTTTTAAATTGGATCCTAAAACGTAGGTAGTCATCACGAATGGTTAGCGGCAACAGTCATTTATCCACTTACAGTTTTACTGTCACTTTTGAATGCAAGCTTAGATCCTCATTATGTGATGCCTGTGATATTGGAATGACCCTCAGAAGCAAATCCTTTACATAATTCTTCCCATAATTCTTGTAGTAGCTTTTGACCATCTAACCATGAAAGAAATCTTCTACTGATTGATTTCACGGAAGCTCTGGTATCATCTTTTGCCTATCTTACATATTGAGTGGTGGAAGGTAGTGAGTGGTATGGGGAGTGGTGGGAGGTGTGAGAAGGTGGAATGGAGAATGGCGTTGAGGGTGGGTGGAGTGGAGTGTGGGTGGAGTTTGAAGGGGGGGAGTGGATGGTGGAGTTAGGGTTGGAGTTGAGGGTGGATTTAGGGTTGAAATTGAGGAGGTGTGGAGTGGAGAGGGTGGAGTGGAGGGTGGGGTTGCCATGGGTAGGAGGGTTGATTCTAACTCCACCAATCAAAGAGCCCAATGAACTCCCTAATTGGAAGAGTAAAGCATCAACGTTAACAACATGAGAAGATCAAGAACTCTTGTCAAAGCATGTACAATCTTGAATTCCAGAAAGTCCTAGTACCTCAGAAGGACAAGTTCCATAATGTGTGGAAGATAAAGGATCAGAAAGAGTTTCACCACTATTTAAGAATACACCTACTTGGTTATATTAGGCATGGAAAGATAGTGGTATAAAGACTTTTACACGAAGAAAAAGGAGTGAGACTAGACAACAACAACAAAAAAAACATGTAAATTTTGCTGAAGACTTTGAGATTCATGATATTTCAGCACTCAGAACAGTTGAAGATGAACGTGCATGTGTTAAAGATGCTTTTAATATTCCTATTTCGAGAAAAGCTATGCAAGAAGAGATTGATTCTATTCATAAGAATTAAACTTGGTAGCTATGTTAGTTACCAAAAGGAAAGAAACCTATAGGTGTAAAATGGATCTTCAAAATCAAACGGAAAGCAGACAGTACTATTGACAAGTACAAAGAAAGATTGGTTATCTGAGGATATGCACAACAAAAAGGTATTAATTATGATGAGACATTCACTCCTACATCTAGGATGACAATTATTAGTTCAATACTTGCTTTAGCAGCACATTTTGGTTGGCATATATATCAACTTGACATAAAGACTGCTTTTATAAATGATGATTTACATGAAGATGTATATATTCAACAACGAGAAGGTTTTGAAGAGTCAAGTAAAGAACAATTAGTGTGTAAGCTTATAAAAGCTTTGTATGGATTAAAACAAGCACCTAGAGCATGGTATGAAAAGATACATACATATCTTTTGTCCATTGGTTTTCATAACTCAGATGCAGTTCAAACTCTTTATATCAAAGTTGAACCAGGTATGATGATTATAGCAACCATTTATGTGGATGATATTATAATCAGAGGTCCCATAGATGAAGATTTGCAAATGTCAAAGAACAATTGAAGCAAACATTTTGATGTGAATGATTTAGGAATCTTGAATTATTATCTTGGGATTCAGTTTATGTTTAAGGATGAGTGTATCTATATGACACAATAGAAGTACATGAGAAACTTTTAGAAAGGTTTCAGATGAGTGATTCTAAACCTATGCAAACACCTATGGATTAGAACACGTCTTTACTGATGGTAGTAGATGCACACTCATTTGATGCTACTTTATATAGTCAAGCAGTTGGATTCCTGATATATCTTTGAAATACACGTCCTGATATAAACTTTGTAGTTTCTCAAGTATCAAGGTTCATGCAGAATCTGACAATGTTACATTGGAAAGAAGTAAAGTGGATATTCTGATATTTGAAGGAAACTTCAAATTATGCTATGGTATTTTTGAAATCTACACATTTGTTACTAAAAGGCTTTTTAGATTTTGATTGGAGAGGTGATAGAGACACTAGAACAAGTACTAGTGGATTTTGTTTTTATCTTGGAGATTGTCTTGTCTCATGGCTTTCATAGAGACAACCCACTATTGCAACTTCATCGTGTGAAGGTGAATATCGTGCAACATTTAGAGCTACTCTAGAGTGACTTTGGTTGCAGAAGATTTTCAGTTATCTAGATATGAGAGTACATGAACCCATTCAGATATTTGTAGATAGCCAAAGTGCAATAGCTATAGCAAAGAATCTAGTGCATCATGCAAGGACAAAGCATATAGAGGTACACTACCACTATATTCGAGAGCAGATAGCAAAGAAGCACATTGAGCTGGTTTATGTTCCTTCTAGTGAGAATGTTGCAGACATATTTACCAAAGCATTGACTAGAGATAATCATGAGAAGATGTGCAGGTTATTGAAGCTTGTACCAATATGAAATTGAAGGAGGGATTGTTGGAAGTCAATGTACATATGGTCCACATCCACTTATAGCAATTCTACATTTTTGGACTTAGCATTTTTGTATAGTTTGGGTAAAACTTTTTGAGGCTAGATAGATAGAGCTTGGCAAGAGCTACCTGGTGGTATGATTCATTTCTTCATCAGAGGTCAGAACAGGGAGAAAAGTCAAATCCTAATTTATCCCAAAATGGAGGATGAATATTTTCTGGAAGTCCAAACACTGAAAAGCTAGGTTATAAAGTCAATTGGCCAAAAGCAAGTTAAAATTGCGATCAAAATAAAAGCAAACTCAATTTTTAGCGATGGAGATTTTATTAACCATGAAAAGCTAAAATTAGTGATCTCTTCAAATAAATCAGCGATAAGAGATTTTTCACCCATGATTGTTTTTTACGGAAATTGATCACTCTAGCTTTATGGTGGGAGGTAAAAACTATATAAGGAGCACCTTGGCACACTATTTGGACAATCTCAAGCTAGAGTTTTGGAGTTCTCAAGATTTGGAGGTGAAGGTTTGGTGAAGGAGAGGCTAGTCCCTCGGAGCAAGGAGTCTTCTACAAGTTGGAGGCAGCTATCTTTTGTAAGTTAGCCTTATATTATGTTGTTAGGGTTTTTGAATGCTAATTTTAGAATTAGGTTTTGTTGATTTTCAGATTTGTTGCACTTTCTTGTGAGGTTAGGTTCACCTCATTGCTCACTCACTTCATACACACTCAGATTATAACAGCATAATCTGAAATTTTGTATCTTCATCTTCTTGGCTATTCTTCCATTAGTGAGTGCACCACATCATATGGTTGAGTCGTAATCCCATGTTGTAATCCGGACATCTATTTTTTATTGAGTAAGCATTTTGCTTACGTTCTCTATCCTTGTCTCAAGATCTCTTTCTTTCTATCTCTCACATAATCATCTTGATTAATTAAGTGTATATGCTCAAAGGTTTTTAGTATTGGAACGATCCTCGGGCCCCAAATTCCAGCAAGTGTCATAGCAACTAGCCTACTCAAAGTCAAAGAAAGCATGTAAATGTCCCGACAATGATCCGTCCTTGGGATAAAACAATCCAAGTAGTCGGGTACCACTCAAGTAACGAAAGATGCGCTGAACCACCTACCAATGCTTGACACGTGGGAAATGCATAAACCTGCTCATGTGTGAGACAACGAATTGAATATCGGGCTGAGTAATGCTCCAATTCGTCCAGCTTCCGTAGATGCACGTCGTGCTCTGACACTCCATGGCAAAGTCTTCGTTTCGTTAGTCCACCGTCATGCTTCACGGGGACCTACAAATTTGACGACCATAGAGAAACCGCACACTTCATCTTAGATTTTTTCCAGCCGGGAGAAATCATATCATAAATGCAAACTATATCAAGTCAGCAAAAGGAGAGCACATTTGACGTAACGCGAAGTGTCAACTTACAAGATGCAAACAATGTGCTATGACGCTACAAAAAGGTATGAACGATTCCGAAGCTACAGTCATCACAAACACTCTGCAAGAATCTATGGCGAACGAGCTGCCAAATGATAGAGAATATGAAGGCAAGTCGAGAAGAATTGTTGCCTCAACAGCTGCTAAAATTACCCCATGCACTCGCCAAAGGCGATGTCAAACAACAGGGTAGCCAAAAATATCCGTTGCAATCGCCAATTCAAGATAAATCGCCAGCAACGAAGCAGTCGCCTAAATTACCCGATGCACTCGCTAAAGGTTTTATTGTGTATGTACATCAAATCATTGTTTTATATCCACTCATTGTTTTATAATGTCCTCATGCTTTTGTTTGTAGCGAAGATTCTAAAGTTTCCTATAAGATCCGCACCTCCATGTCCTCAAAATCATTTACTTGATATGTTGTCTCATTAACTGATCTTTCACGAATAATTCAAAAACTGTCTTCTACAATCGTTGTCTTCGTTTTTTGCCTTCGTTGTGGAAGCATTTCTGAAGCATCAATTGTCGCTTATGTTCTCTCCTGCGCAGTAAGTTATAATAATACGACAACAAAGCATACATACGTAACGGAGGACTTTGTTGTGTATATCTTTGCTAGAGTGGCAATACTAAACGTTTTTGCTCATTTCTATCTTCGATAAGGGCTCCATATTGGATTACGAATTCTATTGCATTGGCTGCATCCTTGTTTTGGGGGAACGCAAGATGTGTGGATTCTGTCGTATATTTATGATCCCAAATTCAAGCAAATCCCTATATTGATGAAAAAAAAGGCCGTGTCACTCCAAGATCGATAAACACTTGTGCATTGATTTGTCTTGGAAAGATGGCGGTCTAAATCTAAATCAATGCAAAATCTCACAGGTTATGCAGCACCTCTTCGTGGTGTAAGGGAAGTGTCAATGTTGAACAAGGAGTTCACTATCTCTCTCCCTCCCTCTCTCTCTCTGTTCTGTGTCTGTATAGGATGATGTTAGTAAGATTGCTAAGCTTGACAAGGCAATTTCTTGCTAGGATGCGCTTTTGGAGAAAGTTGTGCGCTGCTTGCTATCCCTAAAAAAAACTCATAATGCGGGACGAATGATTAAAATCTGAAAAAGAAGTATCCACATAGATTTTTATTTTTTAGATTTATTTGCTTGTTTTTTGTCTTAATAGAATTTTTAAAAGGTTTAAGGAATCGTTCTGGTCTTACCGAAACTAGGTGGATGTGTCCACCAATTTGGTGGACACTTCTAATTTACTCAAGGATTTAAGTATTCTCTTCAACTTCACTTAAATTTATGGTTTACTAGGATTAAGCAAAACCTCTAACTTGGATTTTTCTAGGCTTTGTTCCACTTGTCATCAACATCCACTGACCTTTGACTCGGATAAAAAACTATTACTTCCAATTGTGATTTAAAGACCTTGGTAGGGAATAACCTACTTTGGATAAGCTAAGTTCAACCGGATCAGATTAAAAGATAAAATGGTTTTTAGAAACTCATAAGGGAGAGGAAGAAGAAAAGTATCATGGGTGGAAGAAGAAGCACACCATTTTGGGCATTGCTCCATGTGATCTCTTTCTCTACTAGGAATGTTCTAATCTCTCTCTCTCTCTCTCTCTCTCTCTCTCTCTCTCTCTCTCTCTCTCTTGCGCGCACACACACACACACATAGAATAATGGCCCTGAAAGGTTTCCACCTTACCAATCCTAGTATATTTTTTCCAAGTAGAAGGAGCCTCTAGAGAGCTCCAATGTGCATTTGTAACCACTATTAAACAAGTATCCCAATATATAGAAGTCTACATAGAACACCATAAAACATAATTGGATACGAATTAGCTGGATTATTTGGGACATGTAACTTGGATTCTCATTATTCAAGGAAACTATAACAATATGCAATTAAGGAAGTCTAGATTACTTATAAAAAAATATTCTCATTATAAGGGAGAATTTTCAAGAATATGTTTACTCTATAGTTTTGCATTGGTCAAATCCAATGTAAAATTCATAGGAATAAGGACAAACAGTTATTACATGATCAATGTAGAGATGTCTTTAAGGCCTATAATATATGCGCACTCAAAGGTTAAGTGACCTACATTAGACAAAGACGCATAACATAGAAACACAAAACATCTAAATCTAGTAAGGAGAATAAATTACTAAGGGCTTTCTTCAGTTCTGGGAATCATCGACTCCAATCATTGCTCCTCATGTGTATGTAGCGACGATGCTTGAGTCGCCTCGCATTTCCCTACAAAATCCGCGTGTCCTTGTCCGAATTAAGACATCCATGTACCTCAGAATCATTCTTTACACATGTTGCCTCATTCACGAATAATTCGAACATTGTTCTACAAAGTAGTCTCCTTGTCTCGAAAGAAGATAAAATCAATTAGGAATCAGAAGCTGCATACCTTACCTTCAACACGGATTGAGATGTAGTCACGCGTGCTGATCATACACAGATCGTAGCAATCAATTCGAAGATGGGTATATGTATCTCTCTCGTAAATAATTCGAAGATGGGTATATGTATTCTCCAACATACCCGTCCGTATGAGCGCGATTGGCAACGCAGAAATGAAGGAGGAATGCTAATAAATGATCAACCCTCTCTCTCTCTCTCTCTGCACAATTATCATTTTCCGGCCAAGAAAAGCAAAAGATATAAAGTAAAAAACTTTCTCTCTCTCTATCTCTCTCTTCATGTGTGGTCTAACACACACACATATATATATATATATATATATATATATATATATATATATATATATATATATATATATATATATATATATATATATATATATATATATATATATATATATATATATATATATATATATATATATATATATATATGTAGCGCCCGTCTCTCTCTCTCTCTCTCTCTCTCTCTCTCTCTCTCTCTCTCTCTCTCTCTCTCTCCCCGCAACCCCCCCAGTCCCTCTCTCCCCCACCCGCCCAGTCCCTCTCTCCCCCACCTCTGCCAATCCCTCATCTCTCCCCCCGCTATCCCCGCAGGAACTCCCCCTACTATCCCCGCTACCTCCACAACCCCCTCTGCATGCTACTCCAACCTCCCCCACCCACCCCACCCGCGAACCCCGCAGTCCTCCCCCAGGCTTCCTTTTCCCCCACCCGCAGCCTCCCGTAGCCCACCCCACCCCGCATCTGCCTCACTCCCCCACCCATAGCTTCCCGCAACCCCCTCCCCCCCCAACGCTCTGCCCTCACCTCCCACACCCGGTTTCGGTGGGCAAAGGGAGACTAGAAACATCAAGGGTTTTTGCATATGTGGTCTTCAATGGAGGATTCGGACATGTTGCATTCCTGAGAGTAGCTGCCAAAAAGGCTTGTGAAAAATCTGGAGAAGTGCTCGTAGGGCAAGATATTTTTGTGGACCTGGCTAAGGAACGGCTTTTCTCACGAGGGACTAAGGGTAATAGAGATTTTGAAAGTCCAAGGGGTGGATTTTGTCCCGCAACCCCCCTCCAACCCCACCCTCCCCTCCTCTTTTTCCCCACCACCCCCGCGACCCCCACCACCCCCGCAACCCCCTCCAACCCCACCCTCCCCTCCTCTTTTCCCCCACGACCACCGCAGCCCCACCATCACCGCAACCCCCTCCAACCCCACCCTCCCCTCCTCTTTTCCCCCACCACCCTCGCGACCCCCACCACCCCTGCAGCCCCCTCCAACCCCACCCTCCCCTCCTCTTTTCCCCCACCACCCCCACCACCCCCGCAACCCCCTCCAACCACACCCTCCTCTCCCCTTTTCCCCTACCACCCCCGCGGCCCCCACCATCACCGCAACCCCCCTCCAACCCCACCCTCCCCTCTTCTTTTCCCCCATCACCCCCGCGGCCCCCACCATCACCGCAACCACCTCCAACCCCACCCTCCCCTCCTCTCTTTCCCCTCCACCTCCGCGACCCCCACCACCCCCGCAACCCCCTCCAACCCCACCCTCCCCTTCTCTTTTCCCCCACCACCCCCGTAGCCCCCACCATCACTGCAACCCCCTCCAACCCAACCCTCCCCTCCTCTTTTTCCCCACCACCCCCGCGACCCCCACCACCCCCACAACCCCCTCCAACCCCACCCTCCCCTCCTCTTTTCCCCCACCAGCCCACCCTCCACTCCTCTCTTCCCCCACCACCCCCGCGGCCCCGACCATTCCCACAACCCCCTCCAACCCCTCGCTCCCCTCTTCTTTTTCCCCACCACCCCCACGGCCCCCACCATCACCGCAACCCCCTCCAACCCCACCCTCCCCTCCTCTTTTCCCCCACCACCCCCGCAGTCCCCACCATCACCACAACCCCCTCCAATCCAACCCTCCCCTCCTCTCTTTCCCCTCCACCCCTGCAGCCCCCACCAACAGCACAACCCCCTCCACCCACATCTCCCACACCCCCCACAACCTCCCACCACTCAACCCACACCTCCCACACCACCCACAACTTCCCCACCACTCCACCCACACCTCCCACACCACCCACCATCACTCAATATGTAAGGGTCAAAAGCTACTACAAGGATTATGTGAAGGATGTGCTCCTTTTTTTGGGTCATTCGAATATCACAGGCGGCACAAAATGAGGATCTCAGCTTGCATGCAAAAGTGACAGTAAAAGTGTAAGTGGTAAAAGTGAAAGTGGAGAAATGTCTGTTGCCGCCAACCATTCATGACGATTGCCTATTTTTGAGGATTCAATTCAAATCTAGTGGCATATTTGATCTATCCCTCCAATATTGGGCAATCAATTGGCGCATGATCAGTGGACGTGAGGAATCGCCAAGGCTCTCTTGGCCTATTGGAGCCTATAAAAGCAATGGACTTGTGTTAATTTGGGATTCACATATACAGACACGTGCAAGGCTTATTATGGGCATCTATTTTTGTCCTCTCTTTGCACTCTGTGGCTACAAGCCTACTGTAGGGAGTCACTCTGTGGTGAGGATACAGAGCGTGGGCTTCCCAGTGGAGGGCTAATAGCACTGTAGTGTAAAGAAGTGGCTTGGTTTTGTCATTCAGTTTGAGTCAGTGGTATTTCCGTGCTCTACCATTAGAGCAAGTCTTCATACCTTTGTACTGAGCAGTGTGAGCCTTCATCTAGTTGTGTTGAGTGCAAGTCTTCATCTAGTGGTGTTCATTTTATTGAACGAATCTCTTGTATTGATTTTGTTTTGTTCTGGATTGACATGATTGCACAGAGCATCAGCTTTTGTAGCATTTCCTTTGCCTACGATGTAATCATCTGTTGGAAACTAAGGAGTGGCCGGGTCTCCCACTATTGTCATTTGTCATTAATCTTTTCTCTGAGTACTTATAATTCTGTGCAATTATTATTATCTGCCTGCTCACAGAAGTGTTAAAGGGTATATTTCCGTAAGGAGAACCTCCCTTGAGTAGGTGAAGTACGGGAAGTATACATTGCCCGCTTTGTTAAAAGTAGGTACCCCAGTACCTCCTCTATAGTTTGGCACGCCCGGTGGGATACTTGCATTTCTGTGAGAGGCCCTCAGCATAGTAAATAGTACTTTGCCATTATTTTGTCCTATTGCATCTTACAAGTAGGTACATGACCCATACGCGAGAAGATAAGGAACCTCTTTGTGTATGAAGGAGCCTTAACAAGTCAGCTATATCTTTGACTAGTGAACCTAGCTCCCCTCGACCCTTCTTGAATTTATCGATTGATTTGGGTGCAACACCACTATCAAAGCAGAAGCATATGAGAACGTTAGACTTCCCTTCAGGTACGTCAGAAGAAACACTAGTGCAAATGGAGGATCTCTCTCATTTACTCTCCAAACTCAATGTCAAGTTCCCTACCTTCATGGGACAAGCTTATGAGGATGCTGATGATCATGTGAGGAGATTCATCTCCTTATGCCGTGGACGAGGTTTGCAGAATAGAGAGGATGCAATGCTCGTACTCTTCCCATCCACATTGGAAGGCCTTGCAGACAAATGGTTTAGTTAATATGCAGGCCATTTTGCTACTCTGGAGGCTTTGAAGACGACGTTCTTACAGACATTTCGACCAAGTGACTCCTCCGAAAGAGCTCTAGATCAGCTACAGAACTTAAGGCTGAGACCAAATGAATCCTTTCATGAACTTCACACTAGAACAAAAGCACTTGTTGCACGTTTGCCACATGCTCCAGATGATTTCTTGGTTAAAAAATGGATAGAAAAAGCTCTGCCCAGGTCATCTCAATAGAAGCTACGAGAGTCTCTTAGATACGATGCAACCCTCAATGATTTTGTTGCAGCAACATCACGCATTGAAGAAGCTAGGCAACATTTTGAAGGGGAAACACAACCAAATTATGCAGCAGAACTAGACCCTATTGGGCAACTTAGGAAAGAACTGGAGGCATTGAGAATGCAACAAAATCACCAAGAAGAGAAGGTCTTGCCATCATTGCGTCGCACTGATGAAGAAGTAGCCCAACTTTACTATGAGTTA
Source organism: Ceratopteris richardii (assembly GCA_020310875.1). Taxonomy (NCBI): domain Eukaryota; kingdom Viridiplantae; phylum Streptophyta; class Polypodiopsida; order Polypodiales; family Pteridaceae; genus Ceratopteris; species Ceratopteris richardii. Next base: position 15,093,909 of record CM035407.1, on the reverse strand, counting down.
GAAGATTTGAGGACCACTCAGGATATAACAAGGCAGATTTGGTGTACAATATGTAACAACAATGGACATTCCAATGCTAATTGTCCTAACAAGGTAAGCTGTCAATTTTGTGGAAAGGACGCCCTGAAGCTAGAGACTTATACTACCTAAAGGGTACATAGCAACGAGGTAACCCTCAAGCTCTGGATTCCTATTATGCTAGTACTTCAAATGCACCTAATAAAGAGGAGAATCGTACAACGAAGCCTAGATATAATAGGCCATTGATGTGTTATCACTGTGGTGAATATGGCCATATGCAAAATAGGTGTTCCCTTGTAGAAGATGCACCTCCTTGTCAGCATTGTCCAGACGCCAAGGATCACTATACCAAAGATTGCCCAAGAAGCCACCTCGCTCCAATTCATATGATTGCGGTCTCCCCACAAGTAGAAGGTATGACCACTCAATCTTATGCTCTTTCATCATCTTCAATGCCCATGATTACTAGAGCCAGACGAGCGGCAACAACCCGTAGAGAGGAACAAGAGGGACTCCAGGATAAAGAGGATGAAAAGAAGGTTGGGTGGAAGGACCAAGCAAATATTGAAGGAGCTTATGAAAGGATGGCTACTTCATTAAAAGATCAACCATCCACTCTGGAAGCAGACACATCTGAGGTAAACATTGAGCAGATCTTGAAATGTATGCATCATAAGGTTAGTCTGTACAAACTCATAAAGATGGATTCAAAAATAAGGAGTGACTTATTAAAGATTATACACTCTGCTCACTTGAGCCACCCACCTAGCATAGATGGTTTCATGGTTGATTTTCCCGTTGCACCCCTGGCAGACTACCAAAGCTCAAGGTTATCTGTTTTTATAAAGGATGAAGCTCTCATAGGTGTGATCATAGGTGGAGGCTCTGGCATCACTTTGATGCCAGATTTCACAATGAGGAAACTAAATTTGAACCCCACCAAGGTGGCACCATTCACTGTTAGACTAGGAGATCAACATAGGGTTGCGCCACTTGGCATTATTGAAAAGCTACTGATGATAGTACAGGGTTGTCACTTTGTTCTAGATTTTGTTCTTATTGCACTTCCACAAGAAACTTCTTACCCATTACTCCTCGGGCGACCTTGGTTGAGGCAAGCAAAAGCTTTGCAAGATTGGGGGAAAAACAAACTGTGGATTTCAACAAGCACCAATAGCCAACTGCAACTACATTGGGAAGAAGGATTCGACTCAGGGAAAACTACTAGGTATACTATGCAAACTCAGGTAATGCCCTCTCTATCCCCAGAAGAAGATACATTATTGAATTGGATGATGGAAAGTGCAGAGTGTTGCACGGTGGAAATCAATGAAATAGAGGAAGAAGTTGCAGATGAAGGAGTTGCAGGAAAAGGCCTTGAACTTCACAAGGAGCTGGAGAATGAGAGTTTGGAGGAGAATATAAACTTTGAAGGGGCAACACATATAGAAGTATCCGGGAAGGAAAGTTATTAACCTGAGTGCAGAGAAGATCTGCCTTTTTTGGATATACCTCAAGGATGGACCAGAGAACATATTGCAGAATATAAGCTAAAGTCCACTCCTGCATACAGTGGAGATGATTTCTCAAACCACACTAGTCCTGAAACACTTGTTCAAGAAGTAAATCTAGGAGATGAAGAGAATCCTTAAGTAGTCCACTTGGCCTCTTGGCTATGGCATTATCCTCCTTTACTACAGAAGGTAACTTCTTTACCTTTTGCTTACAAAAATGTCTTCGCATGGTCCTACAAAGATCTAACAGGGATACCGGAGGAGCTTGGGTAACACCGGATACCCTTAGTTGAGGGAGCCGCACTTGCATGAAGTAGGCCATATCGACTCAATCCAAAGTATGCAGAGGCGGTAAAGTTGGAAATTACAAAACTAGAAGAAGCAGGTATAATTGTTCCAGTAGAACATTCCAGGTGGCTTTCTTCTATGGTTATTCTACCCAAGAAAAATAGTGGAAAAATAAGAGTCTGCGTTGATTTTCGTGCCTTGAATAAAGTGACTGTTCAAGATGGATTTCCTTAGCCCTTCACAAAACAAGTACTTGAGGAAGTAGCCGGTCACACTTTTTATAGCTTCCTGGATGGTTTTAGTGGCTACAATCAGATAGTGATCCGTCTTGAGGATAGGGACAAAACAGCCTTTGTTACTCCATGGGGCACTTATGTCTATACCCGCATGGCTTTTGGTTTGAAGAATGCACCAGCTTCATTTAATAGAACAATGTATTTAATATTGGGCAAGTGGTTAACAACTTTTCTACGCATTTTTATGGATGACTTTTCAGTGTTCTCAGGCACAGATAAAAGAGCAGCAGTTCAAGATTTCCATGACCATTTGGAAAATTTAAAAGAAATCTTTGAGCAATGTCTAAGAATAGGTTTGAAGTTAAATCCTGCTAAATGTCACTTTTTGGTCACTAAGGGCACTCTTCTTGGTCACATAGTATCTGCTGAAGGGATAACGATGGATCCTGCAAAGGTTACTGCTATCCTTTCCATGCCTATTCCACAAAGCACAAAGGGAGTCCAAAGCTTTTTGGGCCATGCAGGATACCATAGAAGATTTATACGAATGTACTCAGAAATAGCTAAGCCCTTATCAAGGCTTACCAATAAAAAGGTCCCTTTCTCATGGAGTCCTGAAGCTAAGAAAGCATTTTGTGAACTAAAATTGAGGTTATGTACTGCTCCACTTTTAAGTGTTCCTAACTGGTCATTGGAGTTTCATGTGCATACACATGCTAGTCTTCATGCTAATGGTGCGGTTCTAGCTCAACCATCATCACACAAGGTTGATAGACCTATCTTCTATGCCAGCAGACTACTCACCAAGGTAGAAAGGAATTACAGTACGACCGAAAGGGAAGGTTTGGCAATTGTATTTGCTCTTCAAAAGTTTTAGCATTACCTTCTCAGTGTACATTTTATAGTCATATGTGACCATCAGCCTTTGAAGTACTCGATAAATAAGCCTAGAGTGGTTGTAAGGGTCTGGCGATGGTTAGTTCAATTTCAAGAATTCAACTTTGATATTCATATTAAGCCAGGAAGAGAGCACTACATGGCATATCAAGTATCCAGGACCGCAATGAGTGAGAAGGCAACAGGTATTAATGATGAATTGGTGGATATTAATCTCTTCCGATTAGCAACTCAGACTGATTGGTATGATGGAATTCTCAATTTTCTTACTACTGGAAAACTCCCAGAGCATTTGACACCTATAGAAAAGAGAAAATTACTCCTTAAAACTAAGGCGTACTCACTCATAAATGGGAATTTATATAGATATTGTCAGGATGATATCTTGAGAAAGTGTGTTTATCGAGAGGAGGTAAACCTTTTGCTTGAGGCAGCACACAGTGAAGGACATCTAAAAGGGGAAGAATTGGCTCACAAAATTATCCACAAAGGATTATGGTGGCCTCACATTTACAAGGATGCGCTCAAGTCTGCTAAAGAATGTCACATTTTCCACAGATGTGCTCCTATGCCGACCAGATTGAATTTCCAACCATTAGTCATATCTATAGGATGGCTTTCCATTTGAACAATGGGGTCTCAATTTCATAGGTCCAATCAGTCCAATTGGTCAACGTGGGGGTAAGAAGTATATTCTGATGGCCACATGTTATGCAGCTAAATGGATTGAGGATAAAGCTACTGTGGATTGCACAACTTTAAGAGTACCTAAGTTTTTGAATAAACGTATTTTCTCAAGATTTGGTTGCCCATCGGAAATCACTAGTGATAGAGGCACACATTTTGTAAATCAATTGCTCCGAGTTTTATTTGACAGATATAAGGTTTTTCAAAAAAAGTCTTGTGCCTACTATCCAAGGGTGAATGACAAAGTAGAAAGTTCCAACAAGATTTTAATTGGATTGCTTCGCAAATTATCTTTCAATCATCAAAGCTTCTAGCCGCAAGCATTGGTTGGTGCAATTTGGGCTTTCCGAACGACAAGAAGGGGAACCAGTGGTGAGAGTCCATTTCGATTAGTATATGGAAAGGAGGCATTAGCACCATTCGAATTTATTATCAAAAGAGAACTTGGAGCCAAAACCATTGGAATTGAACCTCCAATTAGAAGGCTGGTGGCATTAGAAGAATACAGAGAAGGAGCAATGCAAAAACTTCAGGTAACACAAGAAGAGCGCAAAAGACTACACGACAGGTATCTTAGGACCAATGAAGTACAGGAAGGATCCTTGGTTTTGGTGCATCAAATTCTAGTAGTTTCAACCAAATTGGCACCCAAAAGGATAGGACCGTACAGAGTGATAAAGGTATTACCACATGTAGCAGTACATCTGGAGGATTTGTAGGGTAAGAAGATACGCCTGTTCAATATCTCGAGGATGAAGAATTACCTGAATTAAGTTAAGAGGGAAGAACTTCATTCACTGTACATATCATGTTTCATTCAGCGTTCACAGTTTATTTAGATCTACTCATTAAGCGAATAAAAAGGAAAAGTTGCATCAAGACGGTACAAACACTTGAGTGGGGGTTTATAGCGCCTCTCTCTCTCTCTCTCTCTCTCTCTCTCTCTCTCTCTCTCTCTCTCTCTCTCTCTCTCTCTCTCTCTCTCTCTCTCTCTCTCCCAGCAACCCCCGCCCCTCGGTCCCTCTCTTCCCTGCCCCTGCCAGTCCCTCTCTCCCCCGCCCCTGCCAATCCCTCATCTCTCCCCCGTCTATCCCCGCAGGAACTCCCCCCGCTATCCCCGCTACCTCCATAGTCCCCTCCGCTATCCCCCCTCCACAGCTACCTCCACCCTGCCTCCCCCACCCACCCCACCTGCGAACCCCGCAGCCTCCCCCAGCCTTCCTTTTCCCCCACCCGCAGCCTCCTGAAGCCCACCCCACCCCACCCCGCCCCTCCCTCACTCGCCCACCCACAGCTTCCCGCAACCCCGCGCCCCCCCAAAGCTCTCGCCTCACCTCCCACACTCGGTTTCGGTGGGCAAAGGGAGATAGGAAACATCAAGGGTTTTTGCATATGTGGGCTTCAATGGAGGATTCGGACACGTTCTCTCTCTCCCTCTCTCTCCCTCTTCTCCCGCAGTCCCCTCCCCCGCGGCCACCTCCTATCCCCACCCCGCCCCCTCCCTCTCCCTCCCTCTCTCTTCCTCTCTCTCTCTCTCTCTCTCTCTCTCTCTCTCTCTCTCTCTCTCTCTCTCTCTCTCTCCCTCCCTCCCTCCCTCCCTCCCTCCCTCCCTCCCTCTCTCTCTCTCTCTCTCTCTCTCTCTCTCTCTCTCTCTCTCTCTCTCTCTCTCTCTCTCTCTCCCCCCCTTCCCTCTTCTCCTGCAACTCCCCCCCCCCCTCCGAAGCCCCCTCCTCTCCCCACCCGTCCCCTCCCTCTCTCTCCCTCTTCTGCCACAGCCCCCTCCCCTACGGCCACCTCCTATCCCCACCCGTCCCCTCCCTCTCTCTCTAGCATTTTGCAATGGGATGTACGGGCTCAGGGTGACTTTGGCAGCAAGCTTACAGGCCACAAGTCATAGTATGCGGATTGAAGTGGTCTTATGAGGACCGTGAGCTTGCATAGGGGGACAATGATAAATAATCAGCTTCTTGTATGGGGACATCAAATGACACAGCCTATAATTCAATTTTGTGAGCACCTGGATGCCATTAAAGCTATTGCATGGTGTCCTCATCAACATGGATTGTTAGCTTCAGGAAGTCAGGTTTGCAATTTGGTATGGTGGAAAAATGGGAAAGGTCTTGTCACAAAATCAAATTGTGGTGTGGCATATGGCACCCTCAATAGTACATAATCATACACTTCAACTTGCAAGTTGCATGAAGACTACAACTCACCCGGATTGAAACACCCAAATCTTTGAAGAATTTGACTACATTGTTACTCAAAAGTGAATCTCAGCTTGCATTCAAAAGTGACAGTACAAGTGTATGTGGTAAAAGTGAAACTGGATAAATATGTTTTGCTGCCAACCATTCGTAACGACTGCCTAGTTTTGAGGATCCAATTCAATACTAGCGGCATATTTGATATATCGCTCCAATTTTGGGCAATCATTGGCACATGATAAGTGGACATGAGGAATGGGCAAGGCCCTCTTGGCCTATTGGAGCCTATAAAAGCAATGGACTTGTGTTCATTTGGGACACACATATATAGATACATGCAGGGCTTTTTCCGGGCATCTCTTTGGATCCTCTCTTTGCACTCTGTGGCTACAAGCCTACTATAGGAAGTCACTCTATGCTGAGAATACAGAGCATGGGCTTCCCATTAGACGGCTAATAGCGCTGTAATGTGAAGGAGTAGCTTGGTTTTGTCATTCACTGTGAGCGTGCTCTTTCCCTTAGAGCAAGTCTTGATATCTTGTACTGATCACTGCAAGTCTTAATTTAGTTGTGCTCATTGTATTAGAAGAATCTCTTGTATTGATTTTTTTTAGCTTTGGATTGACCTCTTAGCACGGACCATCAGCTTTTGGAGCATTTCTTTTGCCCACATTGTAATCATCTGTTCGAAGTAAGGAGTGGTTTCATCCTTCACTATTGTCATTTGTCATTAATCTTTTCCCTGAGTATTTACAATTCTGTGCGATTACTGTTATCTGCCTGCTCATAGAAGTGTTAAAGGGTATATTTCCCTAAGGAGAACCTCCCTTGAGTAGGCAAAGTACTGGAGTGCATGGTGCATGCTCCTGCTAAAAGTAGATACCCCAGTACCTCCTCTACAGTTTGGCATGCACGGTGGGACCCTTGCATTTCTGTGAGAGGCCGTTAGCATAGTGAATAGTCCTTTCCATTATTTTTGCCCTATTGCATCTTCCAAGTAGGTACATGACCCATACACGAGCAGATAAGGAGCCTCTTCATGTACAGAGGAACCTTAAAAAATCATCTTTACCTTGGAACAGTGAACCTAGATCACCTCTACCCTCTTTGAATTTATCCATTGATTTGAGTGTGACACCACTATCAAACAAAAGCATAGGAGAACATTGGACTTCTCCTCAGATACGTCAGAGGAAACACCACTGGCAATGGAGGATCTCTCTCACTTACTTTTAGACTCAATATCAAGTTCCCTACCTTTAAGGGACAAGCTTATGAGGATGCTGATGATCATGTGAGGAGGTTCATCTCCCTATGTCGTGGACGAGGTCTATAGAATAGAGAGGATGCAATGTTGGTACTCTTCCCATCCACATTGGAAGGCCTTGCGGACAAATGGTACAGTCAATATGCTGATGGCCATTTCGCTACATGTGAGGCTCTAAAGATGGCGTTCTCACAGACATTTCGACCAAGTGACTCCTCGAAGAGGGCTCTAGACTAGCTAGAGAACCTAAGGCTAAGATCAGGTGAATCCTTTCATGAACTTCACACTAGGACAAAAGCACTTGTTGCACGTCTTCCACATGCTCGAGGTGATTTCTTAGTTAAAACATGGATAGAAAAAGCTTTGCCCAGGTGATCTGAGCATAAGCTACGTGAGTCTCTTAGATTGGATGCAACCCTCAATGATTTTTTTGCAGCAGCATCATGCATTGAAGAAGCTAGGCAACATTTTGAAGGGGATACACAACCAAATTATGCTGCAGAACTAGACCCTATTGGGCAACTAAGGAAAGAACTGGAGGCATTGAGAATGCAACAAAATCACCAAGAAGAGAAGGTCTTGCCACCACTGCGTCGCACTGATGATGAAGTAGCCCAACTTCACCGCGAGTTAGAAGATTTGAGGACCACTCATGATATAAGAAGGCAGATTTGGTGTACAATATGTAACAACAACCGAAATTCCAATGATAATTGTCCTAACAGGGTAAGCTGTCAATTTTGTGGAAAGGAGGGCCATGAAGCTAGAAACTGTTACTACATCAAGGGTACAAAGCAATGAGGTAACCCTCAAGCTCTGGATTCATATTATGCTAGTACTTCAAATGCACCTAATAGAGAAGAGAATCATACAACAAAGCCTAGATATAATAGGCCATTAATGTGTTATCACTGTGGTGAGTATGGCCATATGCAAAATACGTGTTCCCTTCTAGAAGATGCACCTCCTTGTCAGCATTGTCCAAAGGCCAAGGATCACTATACCAAAGATTGCCCAAAGAGCTGCCCCGCGCCAATTCACATGATTGCAGTCTCCCCACAAGTGGAAGGTATTACACTTAGTCTTATGTTGTTTCATCTTCTTCAATGCCCATGATGACTAGAGCCAAACAAGCGGTAGGGGCTAGTAGAGAGGAACAAGAAGGACTCCAGGATAAAGAGGAGGAAAAGAAGGTTGGGTGGAAGGACCAAGCAAACATTGAAGAAGCTTATGAAAGGATGGCTACTTCATTAAGGGACCAACCAACAAGTCTGCAAGCAGACACACATGAGGTAAACATTGAGAACATTTTGAAAGGTATTCATCACAAGGTTAGTCTGTACGAACTTATAAGGATGGATTAAAAAATAAGAAGTCACTTATTGAAGATTATACACTTTGCTCACTTGATCCAATCACCTAGTATAGATGGTTTCATGGTTGATTTTCCCCCTGCACCCTTGGCAGACTACCAGAGCTCAAGGTTGTCTGTTTGTATAGAGCATGAAGCTCTCACAGGTGTGATCATAGATGGAGGTTCTGGTATCAATTTGATGCCTGATTTCACAATGAGGAAACTGAATTTGAACCCCACCAAGATAGTACCATCCATAGTTACACTGGCAGATCAACATCGGGTTGCGACTCTTGGCATTATTGAAAAGGTACTAATGATAAAATAGGGTTGTCACTTTGTTCTAGATTTTTTTGTTATTACACTTCCACAGGAGACCTCTTACCCATTACTCCTCGGGCGACCTTGGCTAAGGCAAGCAAAAGCCTTGCAAGATTGGGGGAAAAACAAACTGTGGATTTCAACAATCACCAATAGCCAACTACAAGTACATTTGGAAGAAGGATTCGACTCAGGGAAAACTACTAGGTATAATGTGGACACTCAGGTAATGCCGTCTTTACCCCAAGAAGAAGATACATTATTGAATTGGATGATGGGAAGTACAGAGTGTTGAACGATGGAAATCAATGAAATAGAGGAAGTAGTTGTAGACAAGGGCCATGAAGTTCACAAGGAATCAGAGAATAAGAGTTTGCACTTGATTACAAACATTGAAGGGGCAACAACTATATAAGTATCAGAAGAGGAAAGTTATTAGCCTGAATGTAGAGAAGATCTCCCCTTTTCGGATATACCTCAAGGATGGACCAGAGATCATATTACAGAATATAAGCTAAATTCCACTCCTACATACAATGGAGATGATTTCTCAAGTAAGACCAGTTCTGAAACACTTGTTCAAGAAGTAAATCTAGGAGATGAAGAGAATCCTCAAGTAGTCCACTTGGCCTCTTGGCTATGGCATTATCCCCCTTTACTAAAGAAGGTAACTTCTTTACCTTTTGCCTACAAAAATGTCTTCGCATGCTCCTACAAAGATCTAACAGGGATACTAGAGCAGCTTGGAATACATCAGATACCCTTAGTTGAGGGAGCCACGCCTGCAAGAAGTAGGCCGTATCGACTCAATCCAAAGTATGTAGAGGCAGTAAAGTTGGAAATTACAAAACTAGAAGAAGCGGGTATAATCGTTCCAGTAGAACATTCCAGGTGGCTTTCTTCTATGGTTATTGTACCCAAGAAAGATAGTGGAAAAATACGAGCCTGCATTGATTTTTGTGCTTGAATAAAGTGACTGTTCAAGATGGATTTCCTTTGCCCTTCACAGAGCAAGTACTTGAGGAAGTAGCTGGTCACACTTTGTATAGCTTCCTGGATGGTTTTAGTGGCTACAATCAGATAGTGAACCATCCTGATGATAGGGACAAAAGAGCCTTCTTTACTCCATGGGGCACTTATGTCTATACCCGCATGGCTTTTGGGTTGAAGAATGCACCAGCTTCATTTAATAGAACAATGTATCTGATATTGGGCAAGTGGTTAACAACCTTTCTACGCATTTTCATGGATGATTTTTCAGTATTTTCAGGCAGAGATAGAAGAGAAGCAGTTCAATATTTCCATGACCATTTGAAAAATCTAAAGGAAATCTTTGAGCAATGTCTTAGAAGAGGCTTGAAGTTAAATCCTGCTAAATGTCATTTTTTGGTCTCTAAGGGCACTTTTCTTGGTCACATAGTATTTGCTGAAGGGATAACGGTGGATCCTGCAAAGGTTACTGCTATTCTTTCCATGCCTATTCCACAAAGCTCAAAGGAAGTGCAAAGTTTTTTGGCCATGCAGGATAGCATAGAAGATTTATACGAATGTATTCAGAAATAGCTAAGCCCTTATCAAGGCTTACCAGTAAAAAGGTTCCTTTTTCATGGAGTCCTAAAGCTGAGAAAGCATTTTGTGAACTAAAATTGAGGTTATGTACTGCTCCACTTTTAAGTGTTCGTAATTGGTCATTGGAGTTTTATGTGCATACAGATGCAAGTCTTCATGTTGTTGGTGCAGTCTTAGCTCAACCATCATCACACAAAGTTGTTAGAGCTATCTCCTATGCCAGTAGGCAACTTACCAAGGCAGAAAGGAACTACAGTACAACAGAAAGGGAAGTTTTGGCTATTGTATTTGTTGTTCAGAAGTTTCGGCATTACCTTCTTGGTGTACATTTTATAGTCATATCTAACCATCAGCCCTTGAAGTACTTGATAAACAAGCCTAGAGTAGCTGGAAGGGTTTGGAGATGGTTACTCCTGTTTCAAGAATTCAACTTTGATATTCATATTAAGCCAGGAAGAGAGCACTACATGGCAGATCAAGTATCCAGGACCGCGAGGAGCGAGAAGGCAACAGGTATTAATGATGAATTGGTGGATAGTAATCTCTTCTAAGTAGCAACTCAGACTCATTGGTATGATAGAATTCTCCATTTTCTCACTACTAGAAAAATCCCAGAACACTTGACACCTATAGAAAAGAGAAGATTGCTCCTTAAAACCAAAGCATACTCACTTATAAGTGGAAATGTGTATAGATATTGTCAGGATGGTATCTTGAGAAACTGTGTTTATCTAGAGGAGGTAAATCTTTTGCTAGAGGCTGCACATAGTGAAGGGCATCTAAAGGGGGAAAAATTGGCTCACAGAATCATCCACAAAGGACTATGGTGGCCTCATATTTAAAAGGATGCCATCAACTTTGCTAAAGAATGCCACGTTTGCCAGAGATGGTCTTGATTTCATAGGAGCTATTAGTCCAACTAGTCACCTTGGGGGTAAGAAGTATATTTTGATGGCCACATGTTATGCAACTAAATGGATAGAGGCTAAAGCTACTGTGGACTGCACGGCTTTAACAGTAGCTACATTTCTGTATAAACGTATTTTCTCAAGATTTGGTTGCCCACTAGAAATCACTAGTGATAGGGGGACACATTTTGTGAATCAATTGCTCCAATTTATATTTGACAGTTACAAGGTCTTCCATAAAAAATCTTGTGCCTACTATCCAAGGGAAAATGGCAAAGCACAGAGCTCGAATAAGATTTTGATCTGGTTGCTGCGCAACTTATCTTTTGATCATCAAAGCTTTTGGCGACAAGAATTGATTGGTGCAATTTGGGCTCTCAGAACCTCAAAGAAGAGAACCACTGGCGAGAGTCCCTTTTGCTTAGTATATGGAAAAGAGGCATTAGCACCATTCGAATTTATTATCAAAAGAGAACTTGGAGCCAAAACCATTGGAATTGAACCTCCCATTAGGAGACTTGTGGCATTAGAAGAATATAGAGAAGGGCCATGCAAAAACTTCAGGTAACACAGGAAGAGTGCAAAAGATTACACGATAGGGATCTTAGGACCAATGAAGTACAGGAAGGATCCTTGGTTTTGGTGCATCAAATTCTAGCAGTACCAAACCAATTGGCACCCAAATGGATAGGACCATACATAGTGATAAAAGTATTACCACATGGAGTAGTGCATCTGGAGGATTTAAAGGGTAGGAGGATTCCCCTGGTTAATATCTCGAGAGTGAAGAATTACCTTAATTAAGTCAAATTAGAAGAACTTGATCCACTATACATACCACATTTCATTCACTGTTTGCAGTTTATGTTTCTTCGGAGAATTTGACTACATTGTTACTCATTTCTTAAATAAAGGATATTTGATTGCAGAAGTCTTACTTCATTTCTCAAGGAATTTCTTAGGCTCTATGAATGGTGGAAGGAGAATCAACCCTCCATCCCACCGTCCCTCCATCTCTCCACGCACACCATCCACCATGTAAGGGTCAAAAACTACTACAAGAGTTATGTGCATCAGGTGAAGGAGGAGTTCTAAGGGGCAGTACAATACCACGAGACGCACAAAAAGTGAATCTCAGCTTGCATTCAAAAGCAACAGTAAAAGTGTATGTGGTAAAAGTGAAAGTTGATAAATAATTGTTGCTGCCAACCATTTGTGACGACTGCCTATTTTTGAGGATCCAATTCAAAACTGGCGGCATATTTGATCTACCCCTCCAATTTTGGGCAATCAATTGGCACATGATCAGTGGAAGTGAGGAGTCGGCAAGGCCCTCTTGGCCTATTGGAGCCTATAAAAGCAATGGACTTGTCTTCATTTGGGACACACATATACAGATACGTGCATGGCTTATTCCACTATGTGCACTTTGCCTTTCTCTAATACATGCTTGTTTCGTATTCTTCCATTCTCATGTTCAAATTTCACCTAGAAAACACGATGTAGATCACGCTTAGAGAGGGGATATAAAACTATTACCCCTAAAATTTCATGTATGCATTCAATGAACTTGAGACGCATTCTAAATATTGTCTACACAATGTATAAAAAAACGTTTGAAGTGATTTTTGTCATTATAACTAGGCTTGTGCTTATTGCACATACATACATGCACACACGTGCTCCTGCTAAAAGTAGATACCCCTGTACCTCCTCTACACTCTATTTGGTTAGCCACTGCAACCATCACTATCCTTCTTTGTGTTGTTTCTTACGAAAATGTATAACGCATTTGCATCAGCATTTTTTGATCGCCATCAATCATTGTTGTCTATGCTCCTCATGTGTATGTACCTCCAGTCATTGTTTTCAATGTTTCTCATGCTTTTGTTTGTACCGATGATTCTTGAATCCCCATCATATTTCCTTACAAAATCCACATGTCCTTTTCCTAATTAAGGCATAATTAGCGAATAATTAGAACACTGTTCTACACTGTGGTCTCCTTGTCTCGCAAGAAAAAAAAATCAATTAAGAAAAAGATGCTGCATACCTTACCTTTTAGGACACAAATTGAGATGTAATCATGCGTTCTAATCATATACAGATCGTAGCAATCAATTCAAAGATTGGTATATGCATCTGTCTATAATAGCATGCATTTGAAGGATGATAATATTTCTATAATAATATTCTAAATTATTTAACTAATATGTAAAGACTAGCTGAAAATCAAACCCTATTCAATCTAGAATCTTTTTTATTTTTGTAAACACTTCCTTTTAAACCAAAAAAATAAAATGTTTAGAAGAGTCATATCAAAATAACATTCCCAAATATCTCCTTAAAAACGCCTATCAAAGCACCCCTTGGCTTCCCTCAAAAAGAAAGGAAATTTCTATGCATCGACATGCTAAGGATGCTCAGAGTGTTCCAACAACAAGACTGAAATGCTCTTCTTTGTCATCATCTTCCGAGTACTATTCAAGATCTTAATTTGTACTCCATGTAGCTCTATTTTGGAGCTATAAAGAACTACAAATTAAGAACTATTTTGATTAAGTTGATTTCTTCAATTGTGACCATCAATCTCCACTTCTTCCATCCCATCCATCCTCTCTTCTTCTCATCTCAAAACCTGTCGCTCACATTGTGAATTTTTGGTAAAATAGAAAAATGAAAGTAAACTAAATGAAATAAATCTAAAAATTAAATATGTCAAACATTGGCCTACAAAGACCACTCCATGTGTGTGTGGGACAAGGGCCACCCATAGCAAAAGTCCAAAGCTTGGAGGATATCCTAAGGTATTGAATGGTAATATGGATGAGTCTTGAGTGATGGCCACATGGTGGCACTAAACATTCCAGAGCATTACCGTTTTGGATCCAAGAGGATATAATGGATCGAAGGCGAGTGGAACACACATAATTCACAAGCCTAAGTCTAGCATTTGATATTAAAGCTTGTTTTGAAATAAAAAAAGATTCCTTTTTCTTTCTTCCAGGAATGAGACTTTCAAAAATACATTGCCTCATGAATTGTAGGTCATCACCATCTTCATTTTTTTATGATCCTACTTCCATTGAGGAGTTGGGAGAGTAAGCAAAATTAAGTGAGGATAGAGAGCCCCCTAGAGAGAGCATCGAGTCCCCCCCCCCCCCCCCATAAAGAGGCTTTCGTGTTCAGAATGACCAATAGAGGACGTCTAGTACTACTTACATGCATGATACGCAAGAAATGCTGCCCAACATTGTTTGCGCAAATCTGTGAGGAAGAGGAGGGTGTCCAATTCTCTCCCTTCCCTTTGGATGTGAGAAAAAGGAAACTAATCAGCCTTATATACCCCATTTTTGTGTTCAAGGCTCTACATGTGGGATATTAGAAGACCTCATGCTTTTGTTCATGGATGAATGGAGTTCTACGTAGAGGAAAATCAAATTTCTTTCTTTCTTTCATAGCCCAAGCTTCTCTACAAGTGCTTGTTTGAACTACTAGCTCGACTAAAACTGCCAAAACGCACCTAAATGAGAACCAATTTGAGTGATTCCACCCCCTATAGAATCCTTTCTCAAAGAGCCATTTGAGTGGTTAAAAGCTACCTTTTGGAGTCATCTATAGAATTGTATAGAACTTTGAAGTTGGATCCTCAACATCAAGTACACACGTACAAAGATCCTTTAGATGCAAGGATGATCGAGATTCATGTGGAGACTCAAGAGGAGTATATATCAACCTTTCTTAGCACATGTACATACCTAGACATCAACATTTTAAACCCCAAGTTAAGTCTTATTGTGATTTTCATGCATTACTACTCTTTCTATGTATTGTTTTTCACTTAGGATAAGCATAATACATGGCATATGCATCGTATAATTGTTTATGGTATTGTTTAGCTCCACGCCTTGCATGCCAGTAGGATGTTAGTGTTTTACTTTGCAGGTACCACAAAGAAGACATAAGAAGATTTAGTGTTCTTATCTTTCATACCGTGCCACAAGCAAGAGCTTTTATAAAAGGCCATGTAGTGCCCTTTGATCTCATTGTATATGTATTGTGCTTATCGATATCTTTTTCTTGAAAATGTGTGTAGTGCACTTACTTATATTTTCTTTTATTTTCATTTTCCTACCCAAATGCTATCGAAATTTTCAAAATCTTTACTTGCATATGCATAAAAATAGGAAGGCATACTATAAGTTTCTTTTTTTTGTCATTTCCTTATGCAAAGGCTTGTGACTAGTTACTTTGTGCTGCCACTTTGTTACTTTAGGTGCACATAAACATAGTAATTAAAAAACAAAAACATAGATTATCAAAAACACAAAAAGAATTTCACTTTTCTTATAATGGATTTAGACCTTGCTCATTGTTAGGACTGATACACACATGGTAGAGCACCCTTCAGATGCTATAAAGACGATTATGCTTTATGGAATAATGAAAAGTTAAATGGATTTTAATGTCTTGAGGATTTTCAATATGATTTGTGTTTTGATTTAGGAGGTGTAAAATCATGAGGGTGTGAACACAGGTGGACTTATTCAGATATCTTTGAAGATAGCTAAAAGATAGTATTTTAGATATGTTTTGTAAAAATGTAGATCGGTTAGAAAGTGATGCTTTTGTAAAAATAGTACGTTGCTTAGAAAGTGACGATTTGATAAATAAAGTAGATTTTTGTTAATTCATGATTTTCAAAGCATCGCCCTCATGCATCTTCTATTCGAGACATAATGGAAAATACCAATAAGTACACATGCTATAATAGACTCGTCCATGAGAGTATGTGGGAGGAGATTGTACCCAATCTTGTGTTCATTATCTTGTGTCTTTCTATTTTTTTTATGATTCTGTGAGATTTAATTTTTGTTCTATCCTTTACATACGTGGATCGGCAAGATTTAATCAACAATGGCATCAAAGCCTATGCATGTCTACGGAGGTCATTTCTCGACGTTTGATTGTAATTCATGGCATCCGCTTGAGATTCAGATTTTGTTTCGATCATCCACTCTTGCTTTTGATTCTATGTAAGGCCATGGACCCTACCCATAATACTAAGGAGTTTGGTACATCACCCCTACCTAGGGTACGTATTGATCAACACTTGGAACTTTTGCAACACGAACTCTGACATGGTCAAAACGAGATAAAAGAACATGATGTTGCACTCCAACAAATTCAGAGTGATGACCACAACCTAGTTAGGGTGGTGAAGGCCATTATCACCACTCAAGAAGAAGGCACGCATTCGAAGATTGGTGCCAAAAACTTCCAATTCTCTCGATTGGATGGGCAAAGGGATGGAAATTTTTTTCTTTCATGGTTATCCCAATTTGATGACTTTAATTCTAACAAATCATATTTTGAAATTGAAAAAGTGAAATTTGTTACTAATTGTTTGGTGGATAAGGCCTAGTTATGGTGGAATGTTTTGCAGCAAAGCACCAACTATCCCACTACATGGATTGCATTTCAAGAGAAGATCAAGTACTCCTTCCTTGCTCCTAAGTTCCATTTACATGCTCGTTGATCATGGACAACTTTTAGATGGAAAGATGGAGATACTATGTCTACCCCCACTGAGTGCTTTTGGCAACCATTACTACTTATTCATTTGCTTGGAACGATTCCAAAAGATACCTTGCAATGGAAGTATGAAGACGGTTTGGAGATGGGAGTCCAAGCCAAGCTCAACACACTACATCCCACAACTCTCTATGAAGCTATTTTGTTTGCACATGATGCTGAGAAGGAGTTTCAACCCATCACCAAGTCCATTTGTTTATACCTATTAGATCTCAAGTACATAAGACGGATGTGGTTAACGATGACAGTCAAACTGATTGGAATGAATTCAAAACTTGGTTAAAACATGTGAGGAGCCAAATGAATTCTCTTGGGAGAGTCATCCTCTACATACTGAACTTCAACAAGTATGGGGGTGGAGGGAGGATGGGGGTGGAGGTGGAGGGGATGGAGGAGGGGGAGAAGGTGCTGGGGGGGTGACTGTGGGGGTTGAGGGGAGAAGTATGAGGGGGTGGCACGATGGAGGAGGCAGAGGTGGAGGGGAGGGGATGGAGGAGGCGGAGGTGGAGGTGGAGTGGGATGTGGAGATGGTGGTGGAGGTGGTGGAGATGGAGGAGGGGAAGAAGGTGGGGGGGTGGTTGTGGGGGCTGAGGGGAGAAGTATGAGGGGGTGGCTGGATGGAAGAGGCGGAGGTGGAGGGGAGGGGATAGAGGAGGTGGAGGTGGAGGTGGACGGGGAGGTGGAGATGGTGGTGGAGGTGGTGGAGATGGAGGAGGGAGAGAAGGTGTTGGGGGGTCGCTGTGGGGGTTGAGGGGAGAAGTATGAGGGGTGGCGGGATGGAGGAGGCAGAGGTGGAGGGGAGGGGATGGAGGAGGCAGAGGTGGAGGTGGAGTGGGAGGTGGAGATGGTGGTGGAGGTGGTGGGGATGGAGGAGGGGAAGAAGGTCGTGGGGGGGTGGCTTTGGGGGCTTACGGGAGAAGTATGAGGGGGTGGCCGGATGGAGGAGGCAGAGGTGGAGGGGAGGGGATGGAGGAGGCGGAGGTGGAGGTGGAGGGGGAGCTAGAGATGGTGGTGGAGATGGATGAGGGAGAGAAGTTTGTGGGGGTTGAGTGGAGAAGTATGAGGGGGTGGCCGGATGGAGGAGGCGGAGGTGGAGGGGAGGAGATGGAGGAGGCGGAGGTGGAGTGGGAGGTGGAGATGGTGGTGGAGGTGGTGGAGATGGAGGAGGGGAAGAAGGTGGTGGGGGCATGGCTGTGGGGGCTGAGGGGAGAAGTATGAGGGGGTCGCGAGATGGAGGAGGCAGAGGTGGAAGCGAAGGGATGGAGGAGGCAAAGGTGGAAGTGCACGGGGAGGTGGAGATGATGGTGTAGGTGGTGGAGATGGAGGAGGGGGAGAAGGTGGTGGGGGGTGGCTGTGGGGGTTGACGGGAGAAGTATGCGGGGTGTATGGGGGGGGGCTGTGGGAGATGGTGGGTGGGGAAGGCTCGAACATGGGTAAGAGGGGTGGATGGCGGGTGGGCTGCAGAAGGTGGTGGGGGAGGACTGCGTGAGGGAGGTGTGGGGGGTTGCAGGAGGCTACAGGTGGGGGAGAAAGGGGCGCTGTGGGTGGGAGGGCTAGAGTGGGTTATGGGTGGTGGGGGTTGCGGGGAGAGAGGGCATGATTAGGAGGGGAAAGCGGGAGTGGGGGGTGCTACGGGTGGGAGGGAGAGTGGGGATGCTGTAGGTGGGGGTTGCAGGGGAGTGAGAGAGGGCCACTCTAGGCAGGGGGGCTACAGTGGGAGGGAGAGAGGGCGATGTGGGCGGGGGGTGGCAGTGGGGATAGCGGGCTAGAGTAGGAGGGGATGGGGGGGATGCGGGAGGTAGAGAGATACAAAGAGAGAGAGAGAGAGAGAGGGAGGGGGAGAGACAAAGAGAGAGAGAGAGAGGGAGAGAGAGAGAGAGAGAGACAGAGAGAGACTACATGATAGAGGTAGATAGATAGATAGATAGATAGATAGATAGGTAGAGAGAGAGAGAGAGAATAGTCCAACGCTATAGAAAACTGTAGAGGTGGTAGTGCGGTATCTACTTTTAGCAAGAGCATGCACCATGCACTTCCAGTAACTCGCCTACTCAAGGGAGGTTCTCCTTAGGGAAATATACCCTTTAACACCTCTATGAGCAGGCAAATAACAATAATTCCACAGAATTGTAAATACTCAGGGAGAAGATTAATGACAAATGACAATGGTTGAAGACTAGACCACTCCTTAGATGGAACAGATGATTACAATGTAGGCAAAGGAAATGCTCCAAAAGCTGATGCTCTATGCTAACATGTTATTCCATAACAAAGCAGAATCAATACAAGAGATTTGTCCAATAAAATTCACACATCTAGATGAAGACTTGTAGTGCTCACTACAAAGGTATGAAGAATTGCTCTAATGGAAGAGCACGGAAATAGCAGTGACTCAAACTGAATGACTAAACCAAGCCACTTCTTTACACTACAGTGCTATTAGCCCTCCACTCGGAAGCCCATGCTCTCTATCCTCACCACAGAGTGACTTCCTACAGTAGGCTTGTAGCCATAGAGTGCAAAGAGAGGACCAAAAGAGATGCCGAAAATAAGCTCTATATGTGTCTGTATATGGATGCCCAATAAGTACTAATCCATTGCTTTTATAGGCTCCAAGAGGCCAAGAGGGCCTTGCCGATTCCTCACGTCCACTGAATATGCGCTGATTGATTGCCCCAAAATTGGAGGGGTAGATCAAATATGCCACCAGTCTTGAATTGGATACTCAAAAATAGGCAGTCCTCACGAATGGGTGGCCACAACAATCATTTATCCACTTACACTTTTACTGTCACTTTTGAATGCAAGCTGAGATCCTCATTATGTGCCACCCGTGATATTGGAATGACCCTTAGAAGCACATCCTTCACATAATTCTTCACATAATTCTTGTAGTAGCTTTTGACCCTTACATATTGAGTGGGAGAGATGGTGGGTGGTGTGGGTGAAGGGATGGTGGAATGGAAGAACGGTGGGATGGAGGGTTGATTCTAACTCCACCAATCAAAGAGCCCAGTGAATTCCCTAATTCAATGTAACAACATCAGAAGATCAAGAACTTCTGCCAAAGCATGTATGATATGAAAGGCATGTTTCGAGAGCTAATTTATGTCCTTGCTCATCTCATGTCTTTGGTCATCTGTATAGTAGACTCGAATCAAAACTTGGTTAGAACACATGAGGAGCCAAATGAATTCTCTTTGGAGAGTCATCCTCTACATATTGAACTTCAACAAGTCTGGGGGTGGAGAGAGGATGGGAGCAGAGGTGGAGGGGATGGAGGAGGGGGAGAAGGTGGTGGGGGGGTGGCTGTGGGGTTTGACGGGAGAAGTATGAGAGGGTGGTGGGATGGAGGAGGCGGAGGTGGAGAGGAGGGGATGGAGGAGGCAGAGGTGGAGGTGGAGTGGGATGTGGAGATGGTGGTGGAGGTAGTGGAGATGGAGGAGGGGAAGAAGATGGTGGGGGGCTGGTTGTGGGGGCTGAGGGGAGAAGTATGAGGGGGTGGCAGGATAGAGGAGGCAGAGGTGGAGGGGAGGGGATGGAGGAGGTGGAGATGGAGGGGAAGGGGGAGGTGGGGATGGTGGTGGAGGTGGTGGAGATGGAGGAGGGGGAGAAGGTGGATGGGGGGTGGGTGTGGGGGTTGAGGGGAGAAGTATAAGGGGGTGGTGGGATGGAGGAGGCAGAGGTGGAGGGGACGAGCTGGAGGAGGCAGAGGTGGAGATGGTGGTGGAGGTGGTTGAGATGGAGGAGGGGAAGAAGGTGGTGGGGGGGTGGCTGTGGGGGCTGAGGGGAGAAGTATGAGCGGGTGGCGAGATGGAGGAGGTGCAGGTGGAGGGGAGGGGATGGAGGAGGCGGAGGTGGAGATTGCGGGGGAGGTGGAGATGGTGGTGGACGTGGTGGACATGGAGCAGGGGGAGAAGGTGGTGGGGGGGGGGGGTCGCTGTGGGGCTTGAGGGGAGAAGTATGAGGGGGTGGCAGGATGGAGGAGACGGAGGTAGAGGGAAGGAGATGGAGAAGGCGGAGGTGGAGGTGGAGAGGGAGGTGGAGATGGTGGTGGAGGTGGTGGAGATGGAGGAGGGGAAGAAGGTGGTGGGGGGTGGCTGTGGGGGCTGAGGGGAGAAGTATGAGGGAGTGGTGGGATGGAGGAGGTGGAGGTGGAAGGGAAGGGATGGAGGAGGCGGAGGTGGAGGGGGAGGTGGAGATGGTGGTGGAGGTGTTGGAGATGGAGGAGGGGGAGAAGGTGGTGGGGGGGTGGTTGTGGGGGCTGAGGGGAGAAGTATGAGGGGTGCGCGGGGGGGGGGGGGGGGGTGGCTATGGGAGGTGGTGGGAGGGGAAGGGGGGCCGTGGGTAAGCGGGGGGGTGGGCTGCAGGAGGGCTGAGTGAGGGAGGCATGGGGGGCTTCGGTAGGCTACAGATGGGGGAGAGAGGGGCACTGTGGGTGGGAGGAATGGAGTGGGTTGTGGGTGGTGGGGGTTCGAGGGAGAGAGGGCAGGAGTAGAAGGGGAAAGCGGCAGTGGGGGGTGTTGCGGGTGGGAGGGAGAGTGGGGGTGCTATAGGTGGGGGCTGCGGGGGAGTGAGAGAGTGGTGTTGTAGGCAGGGGAGGCGAGGCTACAGTGGGTGGGAAAGAGAGTGCTATGGGCAGGGGGTGGCAGCAGGGATAGCAGGAAGGAGTAGGAGGGGATGGCGTGGGATGCACGGGGGAGAGAGAGGGAGAGAGAGAGAGAGAGAGAGAGAGAGAGAGAGAGAGAGAGAGAGAGAGAGAGAGAGAGAGAGAGAGATAGAGAGAGAGAGAGCGACTACGCGACAAAGAGAGAGAGAGAGAGAGAGAGAGAGAGAGAGAGAGAGAGAGAGAGAGAGAGAGAAGGACGGAGAGAGAGAGAGATAGAGATAGAGAGAGAAAGAGAGAGAGAGAGAGAGAGAGAGAGAGAGAGAGAGAGAGAGAGAGAGAGAATTGTGCGGTGCTACAGACCCCCACATCAAGTCTTTGCACCCTCCGGGTGCAACTTTTCCTTCATTTTCTTATTGAATAGACGAGAAGCAACTACGAAGGCTAAATGGAACATGATATGTATAGCGAATGAAGTTCTTCCATCTTGACTTAATGCACGTAATTCTTCACCTTGGAGATATTGACCAGGGGTATCCTGTTACCCTGCAAATCCTTTAGATGTACTAGTCCATGTGGTAATACCTTTACCACCCTGTATGGTCCTATCCATTTGGGTGCCAATTTGGTTGAAACTGCTGGGATCTGATGCACCAAAACCAAGGATCCTTCTTGTACTTCATTGGACCTAAGATACTTGTCGTGCAGTCTCTTGCGCTCTTCTTGTGTTACCTAAAGCTTTTGCATTGCTACTTCTCTGTATTCTTCTAATGCCACCAGTCTCCTAATTGGAGGTTCAATTCCAATGGTTTTGGCTCCAATTTCTTTGTTGATAATAATTTTGAATGGTGCTAATGCCTCTTTTCTATATACTAAGCGAAATGGACTCTCGCCAATGGTTCCCCTCCTTGTAGATATGAAAGGCTTGATTGCACCGATCAATGCTTGTGGCCAAATACTTTGATGATCAGAAGAGAATTTGCACAGCAACCCAATCAAAATCTTATTGGAGCTTTCTGCTTGGCGATTTGCCCTTGGATAGTAGGCACAAGAATTTTTATGGAAGACCGTGTACCTGTCAAATTTAAATTGGAGGAATGGATTTACAAAATGTATGCCCCTATCGCTAGTGATTTCCAGTGTGCAACCAAATCTTGAGAAAATTTGTTTATACAAAAACTTAGCTACTGTTAAAGCTGTGCAGTCCATAGTAGCTTTAGCCTCTATCCATTTAGTTGCATAACATGTGGCCATCACAATATACCTCTTACCCCCAGGTTGACTAGTTGGACTAATTTGTCCTATGAAACCAAGACCCCATCATTCAAATGGGAGCCATCCTGTAGATATGACTAATGGTTGGATATTCAGTCTGGTTGGCGTAGGAGCACATCTCTGGCAAGTGTGGCACTCTTTAGCAAACTTGATCACATCCTTGTAGATATGAGACCACCATAGTCCTTTGTGTATGATTCTGTGAGCCAATTCTTTTCCCTTTTGCTGTCCTTCACTCTGTGCTGCCTCTAGCAAAAGATTTACCTCCTCTAGATAAACACACTTCCTCAAGATACCATCCTAACAATATTTATATAAATCCCTATTTATAAGTGAGTACGCTTTTGTTTTAAGGAGCAATCTTCTCTTTTCTATAGGTTTCAAGTGTTCTAGGAGTTTTCCAATAGTGAGAAAATAGAGAATTCCATCATATCAATCAACCTGAGTTGCTACTAGGAAGAGATTGTTATCAACCAATTCATCATTAATACCTGTTGCCTTCTCGCTCATTGCAGTCCTTGATAATTGATCCGCCATGTAGTGCTCTCTTCCTGGCTTAATATGAATATCAAAGTTGAATTCTTGAAATAGGAGTAACCATCGCCACACCCTTCCAGCCACTCTAGGTTTGTTTATCAAGTACTTCAAGGGCTGGTGGTCAGATATGACTATAAAATGTACACCGAGAAGGTAATACCGAAACTTTTGAAGAGCAAATACAATAGCCAAACCTTCCCTTTCGGTCGTACTATAGTTCCTTTCTGCCTTCGTAAGTAGCCTACATGCATATGAGATAGGTCTATCAATCTTGTGTGATGATGGTTGAGCCAAAACTGCACCAACAGCATGAAGACCGGCATCTGTATGCACATGAAACTCCAATGACAAGTTAGGAACACTTAAAAGTGGAGTAGTACATAATCTCAATTTTAGTTCACAAAATGCTTTCGAGCTTCAGGATTCCATGAGAAGGGGACCTTTTTACTGGTAAGCCTTGACAAGGGTTTAGCTATTTCTGAGTACATTCGTATAAATCTTCTATGGTATCTTGCATGGCCCAAAAAACTTTGCACTTCCTTTGGGCTTTGTGGAATAGGCACGGAAAGGATTGCAGTAACTTTTGCACGGTCAACCGTTATCCCTTCAGTAGATACTATGTGAACCAAGGAGAGTGCCCTTAGTGACCAAAAAGTGACATTTAGCAGGATTTAACTTCAAACGTGTTTTGAAACATTGCTCAAAGATTTCCTTTAGACTTTCCAAATGATCATGGAAATTTTGAACTGGTGCTCTTTTATCTGTGCCTAAAAACACTGAAAAGTCATCCATGAAAATGCGCAAAAAAGTTCTTAACCACTTGCCCAATATTAGATACATTGTTCTATTAAATAAAGCTAGTGCATTTTTCAAGCCGAAAGCCATGCGGGTATAGACATAAGTGCCCCATGGAGTAACAAAGGCGGTCTTGTTGCTATCATCAGGATGGATCACTATCTGATTGTAGCCACTAAAACCATCCAAAAAGCTATACAAAGTGTGTCCGGCTACTTCCTCAAGTACTTGCTCTATGAAGGGTTGAGGAAATCCATCTTCAACAATTACCTTATTCAAGGCACGAAAATCAATGCAAACTCTTATTTTTCCACTATTTTTCTTGGGTACAATAACCATAGAAGAAAGCCACTTGGAATGTTCTATTGGAAAAATTATACCTGCTTCTTTTAGTTTTGTAATTTCCAACTTTACTGCCTCTGCATACTTTGGATTGAGTCGATACGGCCTACTTCTTGCTGGCACGGCTCCTTCAACTAAGGGTATTCGGTGTAATCCAAGCTCCTCTGGTATCCGTGTTAAATATTTGTAGGAACATGTGAAGACATCTTTATAAGCAAAATCTAAAGAAGTTACCTTCTGTAGTAAAGGGGGATAATGCCATAGCGAAGAGGCCAAGTGGACTACTTGAGGGTTTTCTTCATCTCCTAGATTTACTTCTTGAACAAGTGTTTCAGGACTAGTCTTACTTGAGAAATCATCTCCACTGTATGCAGGAGTGGAGTTTAGCTTACACTCTACAATATGTTCTGTGGTCCATCCTTGAGGTATATCCGAAAAGGGGAGATCTTCTCTACATTCAAGCTCATAACTTTCCTTCCGTGATACGTCTATATTTGATGCCCCTTCAAAGTTTGTATTCTAGTGCAAATTCTCATTCTCTATCTCCTTGTGAACTTCATGGCCTTTTTTTGCAACTCCTTCCTCCGCAACTTCTTCCTCTATTTCATTGATTTCCACCGTGAAACACTCTATACTTTCCATCATCCAATTCAATGATGTATCTTCTTCTTGAGGTGAAGAGGGCATTACCTGAGTGTCCACAGTATACCTAGTAGTTTTCCCTGAGTCGAATCCTTCTTCCAAATGTAGTTGCAACTGGCTATTGGTGTTTGTTGAAATCCATAGTTTGTTTTTCCCCCACTCTTGCAAAGCTTTTTCTTGCCTTAGCCAAGGCCTCCCCAGGAGTAAAGGGTATGAAGTCTCCTATGGAAGTGCAATAACAACAAAATCTAGAACAAAGGGACAACCCTGTACTATCATCAATACCATTTCAATAATGCCAAGTGGCACAACCCGATGTTGATCTGCTACTTCATCATTGCGGCGTGTTGCGAGTGGGGGAGTGAGGAGGCATGGGGGTGGACTTTGGGAGGTTGCAGTTGGGGGAAAAGAGGGAGACGCGGGGTTGCGGGAGGCTATAACTAGGGGGAGATGGAGGCGTGGGGGGGGGGAGGCTGCGCGAGGCTGTGGAGGAGGGAGCTGCAGAGGGGATTGTGGGGGGCTGTTAGCAGGGGGGTACATGGGTGGGAATAGGGGGGGGGGGGGGGGGGGGGGAACAGGGCGCGGGAGGGAATGGGGGGTGGCAGCAGGGGTTGCGGGTGGGAATGGGGGAGCAACGGGGGGTGCCGGTGGGGATAGCGGGGGGCATGGGTGGCAATAGCGGGGATGGCGGGGCACTCCGTGTTGAAGATAAATGTACAAGCTCATCTTCATATGAGCCATGCTTGGATAAATTTACCAACTATAAAGATAAAGAAAAAAGTGGAGGAAAAAAGGAAAAAATAATAAAAGAAAAAGTCTAGTCAAAATTCATGATGAGTAAGAGATACAATATCTTGCCTTGTAGTTAGTAGCATGTAGTGGAGAAAGTGGTGAGTTAAGAAGGAGGCACAAACTTCTTCACATGCTCATTGGTTATAAAAGTGAAGTGGGAGGACATTCAAAATAAGGAGAGAAAGAGGCAAGAGCTCCTAGTAGTCGGATCTAGCCATTTTGTCATTTTGGTTTTCCCTTAGACTCCTTCCAGCCGCACATCAGTTTGTACACAGCTCTGTTGCAGAGCTCATATCTCAGTGCATATGTAACCATTTTGTGCGTTTAAACATTCATTGGAAAGCTTATCTTGTGTGCATTCTTGATATCAAATATCTCGTTGAAAGCTTATGTAGTTTGTGAGATATCAGTGAAAGAGTGAAGTCCAGTTTTTCAGTATACCTGTGTAGATAGGTAGTCTATTTTGGTCGGTTCTGCTTCCCAACCAAAACATATTCAAATTGCGTGCTTTTTGTCTTCTTCGAAAGCCCTTGGCATCTTCTTTCATTGTCTCAAATATCGCATTCAGATCATTCATACTCTGTGAGATATCTGTTAGAGAGTAAAGTCCAAATTTATAGTGTACTTATGTGTGGAGGTGGTCTATCTTGATGAGTTGAGTTTCCGAATCAAAACTCATCTAAATTACTTAATTTTTAGCTTTTTGGAAAGCTATTTGTGCCTACTTTCTTTGACCAAATATCTTTCTCAAAGGATATATATTCAAAGAGCTATCAGTCCGAGAGTGAAGCTCAGTTCTTCAGCATACCTGTGTGGACAGGTAGTTCATCTTTGAGAGTTGTGTTTCCTAATCAAAACTTGTCCAAATTAAGTCATTTATAGCTTGTTAGAGAGCTCTCTTTGTCTACTTTGATTGACTAAAGCATCAAGTCCATTTGAGTTTTGTGTTGAGAGCAGCAAGCTATCTAAGGTGCAGATGTTTGTCCAAGTGCTGGACATACAAGGGTTCACTACACACTTCCATTGCGCATAGGAGAACTCGTTCTCCACAGTTGGTATCAGAGCAAACTTGGTGTTGAAGCTTCATCAACAGAGCTGGAGGTGAAGCAAAGCAAAAGAGGAGCTACAAAACAAGAAGGAGCTTCACAAACGCAAGAGCAAAGGACTATAACTATTCGAGGTAACTCTCAAAGTCTTTGATACTCTTCAATGGCTGACTTGGGTCAACAAGTAGAGAAGTTGGACAAGGATAACTATCCTGTGTGGAAGTTTAGAATGACCAATTACCTAATGGGCAAAGGCTTATGGGGTATTGTGAGCGCGATGATGCTCAACCTAAAATCAATCAAGCTATGGCCACCGAAGTCCAAAGGAGGCAAGCAAAAGAATGGGAAGAGAGGAATAGGAGAGTCATGTTCCTCATTTCGCAAGTCATTACTAATGCCATGGTAGGTCATATTCAACATCTAGAGAAAGCTAAGGATGCTTGGGAAGCTCTTGAAAGGATGTATTCAACAAATACCAAAGCTAGGAAACTTCAACTCCAGAATGAGTTGAACACAATCAAGAAAAGTTCGAGTCAATCCATAGCTTATAGTTTGAAGATTAAGGAGCTAAGCGATGCTTTAGCTTCTATTGGCACAACGGTTGAAAACGAAGATCCTATGTGTTATACTCTCAATGGCTTGAGAGAAGATGAAAGATGGAAGCCTTTTATAACTTCCATTAACTTGAAAGATGCATATCCAGGTTTTGAACAACTAATCCCTCATCTTGACACAGAAGAGCTTAGCTTCGGTGGTCCCAAAGGAAAGGAAAGACACAACCAAATGTTATATGCAGGTCGAGGTAAAGGAAGAAACTCAAGAGGAGGCTCAAGAGGAAGAGGAAGAGGTCACAACCACTCCAACTACAATCAAAAAAATTCGGAAGACAACAAGGATGCATCAAATGCCAACACACAAGGAAGAGGTCGAGGTAAAAGTAGAGGAAGAGGCCGAAGCTCCTACAATTCTCATAAAGGTATAACATGCTATCATTTTGGTAAAGTAGGACACTATGCTAGTGATTGTTGGCTGAAGAATGGAAGACCAAATGGAGGCAATCAAAGGAACCAAAGCAACTATGCAAGCACCTCAAGTGAAGGAAGCAAGGACACACTACTTGCAATGAGACATGAGTATAGAAGCTCTTGTGAAGATGAGAGAAAATGGTACATTGATTCAAGTTGTAGTAACCATATGTCATGCCAAGGAAGTTTGTTCACTAATCTACAGGTACCAAGTGGAAAAGGAAGTGTTGAAACAGGTGATGATACTCAACACATGATTGAACACATTGGAGATATAAGGCTTGGAGATACAAGTAGAGCAAAGAATCCAAAGGAAGGCTTCAAGGTCATTGCTCGAGGTAGAAGAGAAGGAAGGATGTTCACTTTGGATGTCCAACATCCACATGGAAAGGTCATGTACATTCAATGTGGGAACAAGAAGATTTCAGAGCTGGACTTATGGCACAAAAGAATAGGACACATCAACATTCCAAAGCTGAAGGACATGAGCAAACATGAAGTGGTAAGAGGTCTTCCAAAATTTAATAGCATTGGACTACATGAGTTATGTGAAGCTTGTCAACTAGGAAAGCAAACGAGGCAACCATTCAAGAGGAGCAATTATGTGGCTCCAAATGTCTTGGACTTGATACATATGGATGTATGGGGACCAACCCAAGAGGCATCAATGGCTAGTAATAGATTTTTTGTCACCTTCATTGATGATCACTCAAGAAAAGTATGGGTGTTTTGTATGAAGCAAAAATCAAAGGTGTTTTCTATATTCAAAAGATTCAAAGTTGAAGTTGAAAAGGAAACAGGAAGGTCTATCAAAACCTTAAGGTCCGATGGTGGAGGAGAATACTTCTCCAAAGAATTTTCAGATTTTCTACAAGAGAATGGAATCAAAAGGCAGTTCACTTGTAGGTACACACCACAACAAAATGGAGTAGCTGAGAGGAAAAATAGGCAAATTGCTGAAATTGCAAGATGCATGCTCAATGAGATGAAGGTACCATTGTACTATTGGGCTGAAGCTACCACAACTGCCATTTACTTGATGAATAGGTGCACAACATCGGGAATACATCACTTGACTCCAGAAGAGGTATATTCCGGTAAGAAACCTGATCTTACACACCTCAAAGTTTTTGGATGTTTTTGCTTTGTTCACATTCCATAAGAAGTTAGAACAAAGATGGAACCAAGATCAGAAAAATGCATTTTCATCGGCTACTCGACGGAGCAAAAAGGATACAAGTGTTACAACCCTAGAACAAAGGAATTAAGAGTCTCGCAAGATGTGGTCTTTGATGAACTAAGACCATGGTATGAAGATAAAGGAAAGGAAAAGATTCTCGAAGAAGATTGTGATGATTATGCAGGAACAAATCAAAGAGAAGTTCAACAATCAAGCACAAAGGCTTCAGGTCTAGAGGCATCTACATCAAATGAAGAATGTTCAACATGGAGGGGGAGCCATTCTTTGTCTCCAAATTCAGCTGATAGTAGAGCCAAAGATGCAAGTGCTACTCCAAACAGTGAGGTAGATGCAAGTGAAGAAGATTATGAAGAGGTAATCACTCCGATGGTAAAGCTAAATAGGTTAAAGAAGCAACTCTCTAAAGGCAATGAAAGACGATCTTCAAGGACAAGGTATCCAACTCAAAGGTTGAGTTATGATAGTTTTATGGTGACACATTTTGCATACATGATGCAGGTTATCAAAGACAAAGAGCCTGAGACATATGAAGAAGCTTGCACACAAAAGGAATGGAAGCAAGCTATGAAAGAGGAGATCAAAGATCTCAAAGATAATCACACATGGGAGCTAGTGCCAAAGAAAGAAGGTATGAAGATTGTTCCAAACAAATGGGTGTTTAAAGTAAAGAGGAATGCTGATGGTTCACTAGCTAGATATAAAGCTAGATTAGTTGCCAAAGGATTTAAACAAACACAAGGCATAGATTATGATGAAGTTTTCAGCCCCGTTGCAAAGATGGGAACTATTCGAACCTTAATAGCAATTGGTGCTTCAAGGAGATGGCCATTATATCAACTTGACATAAAAAATGCTTTTCGTAATGGAGAACTACAAGAAGAGGTATACATGAGTCAACCGATTGGATTTGAAGATGAAAACCATCCAGATTTTGTTTGCAAGTTGAAGAAGGCACTTTATGGCTTGAAGCAAGCACCAAGAGCATGGAATCAGAGATTGGTAGAGTATCTAACTAAGTGTGGATACAACCCAAGTAGTGCAGATCCTTCGTTGTACATGAAGAAGGAAGAAAATAGAGAGGTATATATTTGCATATACGTCAATGACCTCATCATAACAGGAAATGATGTTACAGGGATTAAAGATATCAAAAGGAAGCTTGGTAAGGAGTTTAAAATTTCATATCTTGGAGAGCTGAAATATTTTTTAGGAATTGAAGTTGTTTATGGAAAGAGTGGCATCTACTTGATGCAAAGGAAGTACTTGTTGGATGTTCTTTTCAGATTTGGAATGAGTGAATGCAAACCACTCACTCAACCCATGGACACAACTACAAAGATTTGTTCAAATGATGGAGAACCATTGGAAGATGTAACAACATACAGAAGCATTGTAGGATCATTGATCTATGCAAACATTACAAGACCTGATTTGTCTTATGTTGTTGGTGTACTTTCTCAGTTTATGCAAGCCCCGACAAGTGAACACTTAAATTCAGCCAAGAGAGTGTTGAGATACATAAAGCATACAATTAATCATGCTTTGTTTTACAAGTTTGATGAAGAATTGCAGGTCAAAAGCTTTAGTGATGCTGATTGGGCAGGCTCAAAGGAAGATAGAAGATCAACCTCAGGTTATGTGTTCATGATAGGAAGCAAACCTATCACGTGGAGCTCAAAGAAACAACCTACTATTGCACTTTCATCTATGGAGGCTGAATATAGAGGATTAGCTTTTGCCACATGTGAAGCGATGTGGATTAAAAAGCTTTTGGCTGATCTTGGAGTGCAAGTTGGAACCATCCCTTTATACGGTGATAACATGTCAAGTACTTACTTGACAAGCAATCCTATGTTTCATGCAAGGAGCAAGCACATAGAGGTCCACTACCACTATGTAAGGGAGAAGGTGTTGAGCAAAGATGTGGAGGTAAAGTTCATCAGAACCAAAGAGCAGGTTGCAGATATGTTTACAAAGTTCTTGGATGCTTCTAAACTCAAAGGTTTCGAGGACGCGATAAATTTGAAGGACATGGATGAAGATAACTCCCAAATGAGCTTGAGGGGGAGTGTTGAAGATAAATGTACAAGCTCATTTTAATATGAGCCATGCTTGGATAAATTTACCAACTATAAAGATAAAGAAAAAAGTGGAGGAAAAAAGGAAAAACTAATAAAAGAAAAAGTCTAGTCAAAATTCATGATGAGTAAGAGATACAATATCTTGCCTTGTAGTTAGTAGCATGTAGTGGAGAAAGTGGTGAGTTAAGAAGGAGGCACAAAATTCTTCACATGCTCATTGGTTATAAAAGTGAAGTGGGAGCACATTCAAAATAAGGAGAGAAAGAGGCAAGAGCTCCCAGTAGTCGGATCTAGCCATTTTGTCATTTTGGTTTTCCCTTAGACTCCTTCCAGCTGCACGTGAGTTTGTACACAACTCTGTTGCAGAGCTCATATCTCAGATGCATATGTAACCATTTTGTGCGTTTAAACATTCATTGGAAAGCTTATCTTGTTTACTTTCTGCATACTAAATATCTCTTTGAAAGCTTATGTAGTTTGTGAGATATCACTGAAAGAGTGAAGTCTAGTTTTTCAGTATACCTATGTAGATAGGTAGTCTATTTTGGTTGGTTCCGTTTCCCAACCAAAACATATCCAAATTGCATGATTTTTGTCTTGTTGGAAAGCCCTTGGCATCTACTTTCACTATCTCAAATATCTTATTCAGATCATTTATACTATAAGAGATATCGGTTAGAGAGTAAAGTCTAGGTTTACAGTGTACTTATGTGTGCAGGTGGTCTATCTTGATGAGTTGCGTTTCCTAATCAAAACGCATCCAAATTGCTTAATTTTAAGCTTGTTGGAAAGCTATTTGTGCCTACTTTCTCTGTTCCAAATATATTTCTCAAAGGATATATATTCAGAGAGCTATCAGTCCAAGAGTGAAGCTCAGTTCTTCAGCATACCTGTGTGAACAGGTAGTTCATCTTTGACAGTTGTGTTTCCTAATCAAAACTTTTCCAAATTAAGTCATTCATAGCTTGTTAGAAAGCTCTCTTTGTCTACTTTGATTGACTAAAGCATCAAGTCCATTTGAGTTTTTTGTTGAGAGCAGCAAGCTATCTAAGGTGCAGATGTTTGTCCAAGTGCTGGACATACAAGGGTTCACTACACACTTCCGTTGCGCATAGGAGAACTCGTTCTCCACACTGCGGTTGGGAATAACGGGAATGGCGCGTGCATGGGTGGGTGAGGGGGGAGAGAGAGAGAGAGAGAGAGAGAGAGAGAGAGAGAGAGAGAGAGAGAGAGAGAGAGAG
This sequence comes from Ceratopteris richardii, assembly GCA_020310875.1. Lineage (NCBI taxonomy): Eukaryota > Viridiplantae > Streptophyta > Polypodiopsida > Polypodiales > Pteridaceae > Ceratopteris > Ceratopteris richardii. Next base: position 15,061,462 of record CM035407.1, on the reverse strand, counting down.
AGAGAGAGAGAGAATCGTACAGAACTACAGACCCCCACATCAAGTCTTTGCACCATCCTAGTGCAACTTTTCCTTCATTCACTTATTGAACTTTCTTTTTTGATAATAAATTCAAATGGTGCCAATGTCTCGTTTCCATCTACTAAGCGAAATGGACTCTCTTGAGTGGTTCCCCTCTTTGTAGTTCTGAAAGCCCAAATTCCATCGATCAATGCTTGGGGGCAAAAGCTTTGATGATCAAAAGATAATTTGCGCAGCAACCCAATCAAAGTCGCATTGGAGCTTTCTGCTTGTCCATTTGCGCTTGGATAGTAGGCACAAGACTTTTTATGAAAAACCTTGTACCTGTCAAATATAAATTGGAGCAATCGATTCACAAAATGTGTGCCTCTATCACTAGTGATTTCCAGTGGGCAACCAAATCTTGAGAAAATACGTTGATAAAAAAACTTAGCCACTGCTAAAGTTATACAGTCCACACTAGCTTCAGCCTCTATCCATTTAGTTGCATAAGATGTGGCCATCAAAATATACTTCTTACCCCCAGGTTGACCCGTTGGACTAATTGGTCCTATGAAATCAAGACCCCATCATTCAAATAGGAGCCACCCTTTGGATATGACTAATGGTTGGAAATTCAATCTGGTTGGGGTAGGAGCACATCTCTGGCAAATGTGGCATTCTTTAGCAAATTTGATCTAGATATGAGGCCACCATAATCCCTTGTGGATAATCGTGTGAGCCAATTCTTCCCCTTTTAGATGCCCTTCATTGTGTGCTGCTTCAAGCAAAAGGTTTACCTCCTCTAGATAAACACAGTTTCTCAAGATATCATCCTGACAATATCTATATAAATTCTCATTTATGAGTGAGTACGCCTTGGTTTTAAGGGGTAATCTTCTCTTTTCTATAGGTGTTAAGTGTTCTGAGAGTTTTCCAGTAGTGAGAAAGTTGAGAATTCCATCATATCAATCAGTCTGAGTTGCTACTAGGGACAGATTACTATCCACCAATTCATCATTAATACATGTTGCCTTCTCACTCATTGCGGTCCTGGATACTTGATCTGCCATGTAGTGCTCCCTTCCTGGCTTAATGTGAATATCAAAGTTGAATTCTTCAAATAGGAGTAACCATGTCCAAACCCTTCTAGCCACTCTAGGCTTGTTTATCAAGTAATTCAATGGCTCATGGTCAGATATGACTATAAAATGTACACCAAGAAGGTAATGCCAAAACTTCTAAAGAGCAAATACAATAGCCAAGCCTTCCCTTTCGGTTGTAGTGTAGTTCCTTTCAAACCACCCAGCTTGCGTTCCCCCAAAAATGGATGCAGCCAAGCAATAGAATTTGTAATCCAATAAGAGACCGTCATCGAAGATTATAAAGCCCACAGATACACAAAACAGTCCTCCGTTACGTATTAACTTACTGCGCAAGAGAGGACTTCCACTACGAAGATAACAAATCTGCTCTTAATTCCTTTTTCTTCCTTAAAGATAAGGAAACGACTGTGGGCGCCACTCTTTGAATTATTCGTGAAAGATCAGCTAATCAGACAGCATATCAAGTGAATGATTTTGAGGAGAAGGACGTGCGCATTTTACAAGAAACTTTAGAATCTTCGCTACAACCAAAAGCATGAGGAAATTACAAAACAATGATTGGATATAAAACAATGATTTGAGATAGATACACAATAAAACCTTTCACAAGAAGTCAAGAGGAAAAGATAGTGTGCATCTACTCAGAAATTCAAACGATTCTTCATTACCTCTTCGTGCGCGTATGTTATAGTCCTGCTCGTCATCTGCATTGATGGTGTATTAATGTTATGTCCTTCGTTCCATCAGCTTTACAGTGGATTAGAGCGACACCAACGTATAGAGTAACCCAATGATCTTGTGTCTAATATCTCAAATAATAAAACGTCTGGTTAATCTACGAAGAAGGCTATTTATCTCCCACGAAAAGAAATTGTATGTCAAGACATGCGATGAGTGCATGGATTAAGCATCGCGAATAGTATTCATATCGATCAAGATAAAGTGTATCTCCTGCACTAGATGAATCAATGATAAACGTATCTACATAGGATTGAGAAATGCTTCGCAAAATTCAAAGTGACGCAAAACGTCCTCAAATCACTTTCTTGACACAGCGAATCATCCAACAAAGTTCACAAACTAAAAGCCACGGAATATTTCATGATCTAGGAAAATACGTAACACTTCTTGCAATCAAAATTGGTTTATAGTGGACAAAAACCTCGAGCTCATGAAGGGAGCACGCATCTAGGGTTTAGTGGGAGTTAACTTCATTCTTTCATGCTCGCATCATGGACGGTCCTCAACCCTTCAATTGTTGTGTCTCTCGTGTGTCATTCTACGCTACTGTGAGCTCAAGGAGGCTCCTTGCTCTCGTCTTATGGGGGGGGGGGGAGGGGGGGGGGGGAGAGATGGGTACTTGTGTCGCTGAGTCTTCTATAGCCCTGATCGATGGCCAAGGCATGAACTCTATCTTTTCGGTGTCTCAAGTCTAGTGCATTCGCCTTGGTCTACCTAAAAGGGGCTTTGCAACTCTGACTATCCTAGGCTCTAGTGGTAACTCAATTTGTGCAATGAGAAATGAGGTAAGTGCTCCTTCTATTGCTATTCTATTTGGTTTGGGCTTCGCTGAAGGGTCAACATGGAAGTCTTTTGTGGAGGTTGTGACCATTGAGCACAAGTCCATTGGTTTCGATAATTTTTCAAGTTCAGATTTTAATTCTATAGCCAATAAAGATAAATTCGGAGTCTCGTTCACCCCTCAATGTTTTATCAATGGTGTTAAGCATAGAACTCATGTAGTCGACGACTCAATGCTAGTTATTGAAAAGTCTATGTTTGATCATTGGCAAAATCAACTTATCGATAGAGTCATCATTGCTCTATGTCACGGACCCCCTCCACCACAAGATGTCCTTATACAATGGATTAGACATAACTGCGAAAGTAGAGGCTTGTTTGTTAAACAAATCCAATACCTACTTAATGGCTATTTCTTATTTTTTTAGGATTCAAATAGTGCGCTAAGGGCTATCACCAAGGGGTAGTGGTTAATAAAATCTACACCTATTTCGTTCTTTAGGTGGTACTCTAGATTCAACCCGAGAGGACCCAAACCTACAAGGGTCCCCGTTTGGGTAGAATTCCTCGATGTACAGGTGGAATTCTACCCATGGATAGATAGCCTTTGTTCCCTTCTTGGCAAGGTTCCAGGCAAGAAAGCTAGGAGCAATCTCAACCATAAATGGAACCCCCAAGTTTTAGTGGAAATTGATATAAGTAAACCACTCAAAACATCATTAAAAATACAAGATTCTGAAGGTGTTTGTCTTCATGAGTAAAAATATCAATATCGGAATCTTCCAAATGCTTTTTTTTAGATGTTTTAGACATGGTGATTGTATTAAGGACTGTCCCTTGCTCTGGGATGAAGAGATTATTTCTGAACCCAAGAGGACTGAAGTCCAACAAATAACAAAAATCACCCCTCCAGGTACCCATGCCAAGAAGCAGCAGGTAAAATAAAATGAAAAGAAAGGTAAGCTCTAATTGAACTCTTTTGAAGCTTTGCTTGAAGATGTTTTTCATCCTCTAGCAGAGGAAAAGCTTCTCCATGCAGCTCAAATCACTTCTAAGGTAGGTACTTTGAACATCTCCCTTGACCTTAAAGATAAAACGCAGACTACTGATGTGCAAGGGATATTTTCTCATCTACATCCTGACAATGAAGGGTGGACTATTGTAACTAATAAGAAAAAACTTACTGGTCCTTAGTCTTGGAAAAATGCTAACTCTGATTCAAGCCCTTCATTATGGTAATCTTGTGAATGCTGATGTTTTTGAGTTTGCAACTTTAATTACTTTTTCGTTAATGATGAATTGCGTAAATATTCTTTCTTATAACATCAAAGGTATCTCTGATCTTGTTCGAGCTAGGTGTATGAATAAATGGATGCATGAAATATCTATCGTGCTTGATTTTATATGCTCGCAAGAATTAAACATTTCTCGTACTAAACGTAAGCTACACCTGAGTTTAGTCTAAAGCAATCACATTTGGTATCATAGCAACCACCCCCAAGGGAGAGGGGCAGCCTCTTTAGGGGTTTCACACTCATTGTCTCAACTTGTGCAGAACTTCATTGTTAGCCCTTCCCAACGATGGGTTGAGGTTAGTCTCATGAAACCTTTTGGATGCACCCTTATTAGTTTTTATGCTTCGAATTGCTCCTCCCTTGGCTGGTCCCATTATTCTTGTGGGTCCAGCATGGTTACCTCCCTTAAGGATAGATGCAACGAAAAAGGAAGCCTCATTCATGGACAAGAATGGCAAGATTAGCTTAGGCTAGTTTCTACTCATGATCTGAGTGACATATCTTACCTTTCAAGTTTTACTTGGAATAATAAACAGCTTGGTGAGAATCACCTGGTTGCTAGGATTGACAAGTGCCACATCTCCATCCCCTATTTTCAAAACAATTGGGATGCCAAAGTGTCCACTGACAAGAATATATGTATATATGCCCTTGTCTATCACTTTGAAACAAAATTTTCCATCTTTTAAGGCCGGTTGGCCTCATCTTAACTCATCCCTTTTGCATCTTCCCTATGTCATAGAAAAAACTAAGGCCATCTATACTCACCATTTTAGAAGCCACAGTAGCATGTCTGTTGCTTGGTCCAAGTCCAGTAGAGATGTTCAAGTCCTCTTTACCTATTACAGGTCCTTTTTTACCTATTATAAGAACCTTAAAAAAAACATTAGGGCTAACAGGAGACAATGCATTATGAGGGAAATCGAGCAGATCCTTCCTTCTCAAGGTTCCAACAAAACGGATACTGTAGAGGAGGTACTAGGGTATCTACTTTTAACAGGAGCATCCACCAAGCACTCCGGTACTTCTCCTACTCAAGGGAGGTTCTCCTTAGGGAAATATACCCTTTAACACTTCTGTGAGCAGGCAGATATCAATAATTGCACAGAGTTGTGAATACTTAGGGATAATATTAATGACAAATGACAATAATGGAAGACCAATCGCTCCTTAGTTTGAATCAGATGATTACAACATAGGCAAAAGAGATGCTCAAAAGTTTATGCTCGGGGCTAACATGCCACTCTGGAACTAAACAACATGAACACAAGGGATTCATCCAATCCGTACAATGGACACAACTAGATGCAGACTAGCATTGATCAATACAAAGTATGAAGACTTGTCTCTAAGGGAAAGAGCACGAAATACCAATGACTCACACTGAATGACAAGACCAAGACACTTTCTTCACACTATAGTGCTATTAGCCCTCACTAAGAGGCCCACATTCTATATCCTCACCACAGAGTGACTTCCTACAGTAGGCTTGTAGCCACAGAGTGCCAAGAGAGGACCCCTGTACGTACGTATGTATATCTGTGTATCCAAGCCGCCATAGCCACTTCCCTTTCCACTGTATATACTATTGGAGTTAAGAGAACCATGGCTAGTCTTCCGACCAAAGCTTTGAATTGTACCTACATAACCATAAGGAGGGGCGGGGGTCTAGGGCCTCGATGTACAGGGGATGTGGGGGGTGGAAGGTCGGGAGTTTGCGGGGCTTGGAGTTGCAGGGTGGGCTGCGGGGTGGGGAGGGGATGGAGGGTTGCGGGGGAGGCGGGGTGGTGGACTACGGGCAAGGGGGGGGTGGTGGGCTGTGGGGTGGGGGAAGGGTGGCGGGTCAGGCGGGGGAGGGGGTGGTGGTGGGCTGCAGGGTGGGGGCAGAGAGAGAGAGAGAGACAGAGAGAGAGAGAGAGAGAGAGAGAGAGAGAGATAAAGCAGGGGGCCACGCGGGGGCTGAGGGAGGTCGTCGAGAGAGAGAGAGAGAGAGAGAGAGAGAGAGAGAGAGAGAGAGAGAGAGAGAGAGAGAGAGAGAGAGAGAGAGAGAGAGAGAGAGAGAGAGAGAGAGAGAGAAGGGGGGGTGTGTGGGCTGCGGGGTGGGGAGGGGATGGTGGGCTGCACGGTGGGGGGGGGGGGGTGGTGGACTGCGGGGTGGGGGGTGGTGGGCTGTGGGGTGGGGGAAGGGTGGCGGGTCACGCGGAGGAGGGGGTGGTGGTGGGCTGCGGGCTGGGAGAGAGAGAGAGAGAGAGAGAGAGAGAGAGAGAGAGAGAGAGAGAGAGAGAGAGAGAGAGAGAGAGAGAGAGAGAGGGAGAGAGAGAGAGAGAGGAAGCGGGGGGCCAATGCGGGGGCTGAGGGGGGTCACCAAGAGAGAGAGAGAGAGAGAGAGAGAGAGAGAGAGAGAGAGAGAGAGAGAGAGAGAGAGAGAGAGAGAGAGAGAGAGAGAGAGAGAGAGAGAGAGAGAGAGAGAGAGAGAGAGAGAGAGACAGAGAGAGAGAGAGACAAAGAGAGAGAGAGAGAGAGAGAGAGAGAGAGAGAGAGAGAAAAGGGGGGGGTGTGGGCTACGGGGTGGGGAGGGGATGGTGGGCTACGGGGTGGGGGGGTGGTGGACTACGGAGTGGGGGGGTGGTGGGCTGTGGGGTGGGGGGAAGGTGTTGGGAAAGATGGATGGATGATCCAAGAGATTGAGTAGGTACTACTAAACCTGCTTTGTACCAGCCCTCTTTAGCTTCAGACTTGATTAGTAGACTTCGTTAGCTTTCCAATGATACCAAGAAATGGCCTATGTCCTTTGGAAATGAAGTGTGCAATGATTGAATCAAAACAGATAACTTTGTAAGTCACAAAGTCAAGAAAACCTTCTATTTTGGTCTTGACACTTGCTAAATGTTTTGCTCAGTGTGACAAGCATAGTAGCAATTGATAAAATTCCTTCTACGGGTATTCAATTAACTTAGTAAGCTAACATTTACAAGTGGAATGATGTAAAATAATAAACTATGCTAAGAGAAATTAATTTAGCAAGATTTGGTATACCCCCGACTTTTTAGGACTGTAGCAGAGATAGACCAGTGAGCACCTCGATGACGATTTATGTGAATTGGCTCAATGAAATCACTTCACACTTTGTCAGCATGTAGATGACTTTGAGTGGAATCCAACAAGCTTTGAATCATTGAATTTGGTGGCATATTGGCTGAGATATGCCCTTGACAAGTTGACAGACTTTGGAGTAGACAATCAGTGAGGACAGAGATGAATAATGTAAATGTATCTATAAATTAACACTTGTGTACAATCCCATTGGCATGACAAGCATTGCCTAATGGTGTAGAGAGGTGTAGACTATGATGTAGTGCTCACACACACTCAATGACAGTAGAATGAAGCTCGGGAGTGATGTCTCATACCGCGACTTTTCTTGATCACTTTTTATATGTAATGAATAAGGATTTGAATTCAAATTCAAATTCTTGGCTTCCTATAATCAAGCTCCTAAAGGTTTGGAGATATTCTCTAAATCAAGTGAGCTAACGTTTTCCACGAATCAATTAGGTAGGTGATTACAAAAGATTCCAAGTCAAATTGACTTTTACAATGAGGTAAAGTGGTAAGTAATCACTAGCATATGTTCCTATGGTTCTTCATGCATGTAGAGTCTTCATGATATCTTTCAAGCCAAATGTGTAGGCTTGTGATTTACACCAATAGCTCCCCCTCAAGCCAAACATTTTGGCTTGAGTCTTCATCCTCAATCTTCAAGTATATCCTGCAATCCAATCATAGATTTGAACCTGCAAAGTTTGGTCCCATCCAAAGCTTTAGTCAGCAAATATGCACATTGCATGTTGGTTGACACATAGGTCAGCTGAATGTCCTTGCTTAGCAACTTCTCCCTCACATAATGATAATGAACTTCTATGTGTTTGGTCCTGGCATGATAGATAGGATTAGTTGCAAGGTGAAGAGAACTTGTATTATCTCCAAAGATAATTGGAGGCCTAGTATATAAGCCCCATTCTGTATACAAAAGCTTAATCCAAATTGCTTCTTGAGTGGCATTAGCTAGCCCTCTATACTCTGCTTTTGTAGAAGACAATGCAATAGTTGGTTGCTTCTTTGCAGAACATGAAATTGGTTTGTCACCTGCAAAAGAACTGTATCCTGAAGTGCTTCTCCTATCATCCTTGCATCCTGCCCAATCTGCATCTGAATAAACTTTTATATCAATATCTGAAGTGTAAGGAAAGTACAAACCATGGTTCTGTGTACCCCTGAGATACTTCAAGATCCTTTTGGCAGCCTCTAAGTGAGGTATCCTTGGTTTGTGCATGAATTGACTTAGCACACTTACTCCATATGCAATATCAATTCTAGTTAAGGTAGCATAGTTCAAGCTACCTACCATACTTTGATAACCTTTAATGTCTTGGACTTCATCACATTCATGGGCACTTAGCTTTAGATTCACCTCCATTGGAGTGCTTGCTGCTTTAGCATCCTGCAATTGAAATTTCTTCAACATATCTTGTACATACTTCTTCTGAGTAATGTATATTCCTGAATTAGTGTAAACTAATTCAAGTCCCAAAAAAATACTTCAATAATCCAAGATCATTGATCTTGAATTCCTTCATCATCTGGCTTTTGATGCTTCTGATTCCATTGACATCATTACCTGTAATGATGATGTCATCAACATAAACACAGAGATAGATTACCTCTGAATTACTTCTCTTAATGAACAGAGAAGTGTCAGCCTTACTCATGACAAAACCTTGGTCTTGGAGGTATGTAGTTACCCTGTAATTCCATGCCCTAGGTACCTGCTTCAATCCATATAAAGCCTTCTTTAATTTGCAAATATAAGTTACCTTCTTAGGGTCTTCATAGCCAGGAGGTTATGACATATAAACCTCTTCTGAAATCCATCCATTCAAGAAAGCATTCTTGACATCCAATTGGTACATGTTCCAATTCTTTGATGCAGCCACACTCACCAACACTCTGATTGTTGGCATCTTGGCCACAAGAGAAAATGTTTCTTCATAGTCAATGCCTTGGGTTTGTGCAAAACCCTTGGCTACTAATCTAGCCTTGTACCAGTTAATTGTGCCATCAGAATTTCTTTTCAACTTATAGATCCATCTGGATCATATTAGCTTCATGGAGTCCTTCTTGGGTACTAACTCCCATGTATCACTCTCCATGAGTGCTTCAATCTCCTCATCCATAGCTTCTTTCCATTCTGATTTGGTGATTGCTTCTTCATATGAACCTGGTTCTTCATTTGACAAATCCTTTGCAAGATAAACTGAATGTTTAGTAACAAGAGATGTATCATACCCATATCTAATAGGTATTTTGCTTTCTCTTTGTGACCTTCTGAAAGGTTGAGCTGAAGATTCAGGTATGTCTTCAAGCTTCTTCATCTTCATTTTGCCTTTAGATTTCCATGCCTTGAATTCTTCAAGGTTGATTGTATCTTCATCATCTGAACTTGAGTCTTCTTTCTGAGTTGGTTCCTCCTTTGTAAGTTTTGGAAATTCCTCTTCCAAATCATAGAGTAGTTTGACCTTCCTGCATTCATTCTCATACCAAGAATCATTCTCATCAAAGATCACATCTCTGCTTACCATAAATCCCTTATTGGTAGGGTTATAAAACCTGTAGCCTTTTTTTATTTAAATCATATCCAATGAAAATACATTTTTCAGCCTTTGGATCTAGCTTTCCTCTTACCTGTGAAGGAATGTGTACATATGCTACACATCCAAAAATTTTGCAGTGATCCAATGATGGTCTCTTACCATGCCATGCTTCATAGGGTGTCATACCATCAAGTGACTTTGATGGTAACCTGTTTATGAGATAGGTTGCAGTAGAAACACTCTCTGCCCATAGATAGTTAGGTAATTTCTTCTCATTAAGCATAGATCTAGCTCTCTCAACAATTAACCTATTTCTTCTTTTCAGCTACCCCATTCTGTTCAGGAGAGTACCTTGTGGTTATTTCCCTTTTGATGCCTCTGTCTTGCAAGAAGTCCTCAAATTCATTGGAGAAGTACTCACCTCCTCCATCTGACCTTAGCCTCTTCAGATTCCTTCCTGTCTGATTTTCAACTAGTGCAAGATATTTCTTAAAACAATTAATTACCTCGTCCTTGTGCTTCATAAAGTATAATACAGTCCATCTGCTATAATCATCAATAAAAGACACATAGTACCTTGAACCTGAAACTGAGGGGTCTTTGCTAGGTCCCCATACATCTGTGTGTACAAGCTCTAGATAGTCTTCATGCATATATCCTTTCTTGGAGAAGGGTAACCTGTGAGACTTACCAAATTGACAAGCACCACACTTGTAAATCATATGTTGTTTGGATACATTAGGTATCCCAAGCACACATTGGTCCCTACACATTTGTTTCAAGGTCCTTTCTCCTATGTGCCCTAATCTCTTGTGCCAAATCTCAAGCTCTCAAAGTGTTTGATCTTTAAACTGTATAATGCAATGTTCTTTGTATCTTCCAACTCAAAAGTGAAAAGTCTACCTGATTTTTCTCCTTTAGCTATCCTTTTGAATCCATGTCTTGGGTCCTCCACAAATGCTCCATACTGATTGAATCTGACCTGCAACCCTTTCTCTACAATCTGACCAACACTCATTAAGTTCTTTGTGATTGTAGGTACATAAAGTACTCTGCTCAACAAATTCTGATTACCATCACAAGTTTTCACATTTCCAACTTTAACTACAGAATGCTTTGTATCATCACCTGTTTGGACTTGGTGTTTACCTTTTGGTTCCTCAAGATCAGAGAGTAGTGCAACATTACCAACCACATGATTTGAACACCCTGAATCAATATAAAATAAGTGATCATCATTTGTACCTGACTTTGAAGTCATGTTCATGATCAAGAGAGAGTCATCCTGCTCCTCTATGTAGTTGTTGTAGTCCTTTCTGTTTCTGAATCCTCCTTGGTAGTTGCCATTGTAATTGTTGTTGTAGTTGTTGTTATAATTGTTGTTGTGGCCTTGGTGATGGTTGAACCTTCCTCTAGACTGAGAGTATCCACCTCTTTGGTAGCCTCTTCCTCTCTGGTTTTTGTAATTCCTGTAACACTCATCTGTGGTGTGGTTTGACAAACCACAAATGTTACATGCTGATGTGTTATAGGGTCTCCCCCTAGCTTGCTTACCTCCTCTGCCCCTACCTCTTGAAGATCTACCTCTCCCTGCATAGTTGGCTTGGGAGGTAGAGCATTCATCTTCCACCTTCTTACTCTTGCCTTTATCCTTAGATTTCTTATGAGTGTATAGGGCAGAAGAGTTGTTACCTTTGGATGTATCTCCACTCTTGGTAAGCTTTGCTTCATGTGTAAATAGTTGTCCCATGAGAGTTGTAAGATCTGGAGTGTGCATGTCCATGTAGAGATCCATTGCAGTGGTGAAGCTTTCCCACTTGTCATCAGCCTTGATTCCATTGATTACCTGCCTTACAATTTGTTCTTCTTCGATTTCTTCTCCTATGCTTGCTAACTGATCTGCAACATCTTTGATCTTGGTCACAAATTTTGAAACAGCTTGCTTAGGTTTCTTCCTTAGTGTTGTGAATTCAATCCACAACTGATTTTTTCTAGCCCTTGTATTGGAGGAAAAATATGATGACAAGATTTCCCAAGTCTCTTGGGAAGTCTTACAATTTCTGATATGAGGTAAAAGAAAATTAGATATAGAGTTGAGTAGATAAGACCTTGCCAATGCATCCCTTGCACACCATGTGTTGAGTTTTTCTTGATCCTCCTTGGTTGGCAAACCTCTTGCTTTGAATGAGGGCAATTCCTCATCTCCTGAGATGTATCCATAGAGACTCCTTCCTTGTAAGTAGGTCTTCATCCTTAGAGACCAAGCTTGATAGTTGTTCCTGTCCAATTTATCATTGAATGAAGGAAAACCATCTCCCATTTTACCTTATTTGCTCTGATACCACTGTTGGGAAAGATGGATGGATGATCCAAGAGATTGAGTAGGTACTGCTAAACCTACTTTGTACCAGCCCTCTTTAGCTTCACACTTGATTAGTAGACTTCCTTAGCTTTCAAATGACACCAAGAAATGGTCTATGTCCTTTGGAAATGAAGTGTGCAATGATTGAATCAAAATAGATAACTTTGGAAGTCACAAAGTCAAGAAAACCTTCTATTTTGGTCTTGATATGCTGAATGTTTTGCTCAGTGTGACCAGCAGAGTAGCAATGGATAAAATTACTTCTAGGGGTATTCAATTAACTTAGTAAGCTAACATTTGCAAGTGGAATGATGTAAAATAATAAACTATGCTAAGAGAAATTAATTTAGCAAGATTTGGTATACCCCCTACTTTTTAGGACTGTAGTAGAGATAGACCAGTGAGCACCTCGACAACTATTTCTCTCAATTGGCTGAATGAAATCACTTCACACTTTGTCAGCATGTAGATTACTTTGAGTTGAATCCAACAAGCTTTGAATCACTGAATTTGGTGGAGTATTGGCTGAGATATGCCCTTGACAAGTTGACAGCCTTTGGAGTAGACAATCAGTGAGGACAGAGATGAATAATGTAAATGTATCTATAAATTTAACACTTGTGCACAATCCCATTGGCATGAAAAGCATTGCTTAACGGTGTAGAGAGGTGTAGACTATGATGTAGTGCTCACACACACTCAATGATAGTAGAATGAAGCTCGGGAGTGATGTCTCATACCGCGACTTTTCTTGATCACTTTTTATATGTAATGAATAAGGATTTGAATTCAAATTCAAATGCTTGGCTTCCTATAATCAAGCTCCTAAAGGTTTGGAGATATTCTCTAAATCAAGTGAGCTACCTTTTTCCACGAATCAATTAGGTAGGTGATTACAAAAGATTCCAAGTCAAATTGACTTTTACAATGAGGTAAAGTGGTAACTAATCACTAGCATATGTTCCTATGGTTCTTCATGCATGTAGAGTCTTCATGATATCTTTCAAGCCAAATGTGTAGGCTTGTGATTTACACCAACAGAAGGGTGGCGGGTTTAGGTGGGGGAGGGGGTGGTGGTGGGCTGCAGGGTGGGGGGGAAGAGAGAGAGAGAGAGAGAGAGAGAGAGAGAGAGAGAGAGAGAGAGAGAGAGAGAGAGAGAGAGAGATCTTCTGAGGAGTAACAGATAAGAAGTCTCCTGCGGAAGTGCAATAACAACAAAATCCAGAACAAAGTGACAACCCTGTACTATCATCACTACCTTTTCAATAATGCCAAGAGGCGCAACCCAATGTTGATCTGCTAGTGTAACTATGAATGGTGCCACCTTGGTGGGGTTTAGATTTAGTTTCCTCGTTGTGAAATCTGGCATCAGATTGATTCCAGAGCCTCCATCTATAATTACACCTGTGAGGGCTTCATCCTTTATAAGAACAGATAACCTTGAGCTTTGGTAGTCTGCCAATGGTGCAGGGGGAAAATCAACCATGAAACCGTCTATGCTAGGTGGTTGGCTCAAGTAAGCAGAGTGTACAATCTTTCAGATCACTTCTTGTTTTTGAATCCATCTTTGCGAGTTTCTACAGACTAACCTTGTGATGAATACCTTTCAAGATCTGCTCAATGTTTACCTCATGTGTGTCTTCTTGCAAACTTGTTGTTTGATCCTTTAGTGAAGTAGCCATCCTTTCATAAGCTCCTTCAATATTTGCTTGATCCTTCCACCCAACCTTCTTTTCCTCCTCTTTATCCTGGAGTCCTTCTTGTTCCTCTCTACGGGTTGCTTCCGCTTGTCTGGCTCTAGTCATCATGGGCATTGAAGAAGATGAAATAGCATAAGACTGAGTGGTCATACCTTCTTCTGGTGGAGAGACTGCAATCATGTGGATTGGAGCAGGAGAGCTTCTTGGGCAATCTTTGGTGTAGTGATCCTTAGCCTCTGGACAATGCTGACAAGGAGGTGCATCTTCTGGAAGGGAACACCTATTTTGCATATTATGGCCATACTCACCACAACGATAGCATATCAAAGGCCTATTATATCTGTGCTTTGTTGGTCGATTCTCCTCTCTATTAGGTGCATTTGAAGTACTAGCATAATATGGATCCAAAGCTTGAGGGTTACCTTGTTGTTGTGTACCCTTGAGGTAGTAACAGTCTCTAGCTTCATGGCCATCCTTTCTACCGAATTGACAACTTACCTTGTTAGGACAATTAGCATTGGAATGTCCATTGTTGTTACATACTGTGCACCAAATCTGCCTTCTTATATCCTGAGTGGTCCATAGATCTTCTAACTCACGGTGAAAATGGGCTACTTCATCATCAGTGCGACGCAGTGGTGGCAAGACCTTCTCTTCTTGTTGATTTTGTTGCATTCTGAATGCCTCCAGTTCCTTCCTAAGTTGCCCAATAGGGTCTAGTTCTGCAGCATAATTCGGTTGTGTATCCCCTTCAAAATGTTGCCTAGCTTCTTCAATGCGTGATGCTGCTGCAACAAAATCATTGAGGGTTGCATCCAATCTAAGAGACTCATGTAGCTTCTGCTGAAATGACGTGGGCAGAGCTTTTTCTATCCATTTTTTAACCAAGAAGTCACCTAGAGCATGTGGCAGACGTGCAACAAGTGCTTTTGTTCTAGTGTGAAGTTCACGAAAGGATTCACCTGATCTTAGCTTTAGGTTCTCTAGCTGATCTAGAGCTCTTTCCGAGGAATCACTTGGTCGAAATGTATGTGAGAATGCCATCTTCAGAGCCTCCCATGTAGCAAAATGGCCATCTGCATATTGACTGTACCATTTGTTAGCAAGGCCTTCCAATGTGGATGGGAAGAGTACCAACATTGTATCCTCTCTATTCTGCAGACCTCGTCCACGGCATAACGAGATGAACCTCCTCACATGATCATCAGCATCCTCATAAGCTTCTCCCTTGAAGGTAGGAAACTTGATATTGAGTCTAGAGAGTAAATGAGAGAGATCCTCCATTTGCACTGGTGTTTCTTCTGACGTATCTGAGGAGAAGTCTAATGTTCTCCTATGCTTCTCCATTGACAGTGATGTTGCACCCAAATCAATAGATATATTCAAGAAGGGTAGAGGGGAGTTAGGTTCACTAGTCGAAGATATAGCTGACTTGTTAAGGCTCCTTCGTACACGAAGAGGCTCCTTATCTGCTCGTGTATGGGTCATGTACCTACTTGCAAATGCAATAGGGCAAAAATACTAAAAAAGAGGACTATTTACTATCTACAGGGCTTCTCACAGAAATGCAAGGGTCCCACCGTGTGTGCCAAACTGTAGAGGAGGTACTGGGGTATCTACTTTTAACAGGAGCAGGCACCAAGCACTCCAGTACTTCTCCTACTCAAGGGAGGTTCTCCTTAGGGAAATATACCCTTTAACACTTCTGTGAGCAGGCAGATGTCAATAATTGCACAGAGTTGTGAATACTTAGGGATAATATTAATGACAAATGACAATAATGGAAGACCAACCAGTCCTTAGTTCGAATCAGATGATTACAACATAGGCAAAAGAGATGCTCAAAAGTTTATGCTCTGGGCTAACATGCCACTCCAGAACTAAACAACATCAATACAAGTGATTCATCCGATCCGTACAATGGACACAACTAGATGCTGACTAGCACTGATCAATACAAAGTATGAAGACTTGCTCTAAGGGAAAGAGCACAAAATACCAATGACTCACACTGAATGACAAAACCAAGCCACTCTCTTCACACTATAGTGCTATTAGCCCTTAGTGGGAAGCCCGCACTCTGTATCCTCACCACAGAGTGACTTCCTGCAGTAGGCTTGTAGCCACGGAGTGCCAAGAGAGGACCCCTGTACGTACATATGTATATCTCTGTATCCCAAATGAACACAAGTCCATTGCTTTTATAAGCTCCAATAGGCCAAGAGGGCCTTGCCGATTCCTCACGTCCACTGATCATGCGCCGGTTGATTGCCCAAAATTGGAGGGGTAGATCGAATATGCCACTTGATTTTGAATTGGATCCTCAAAAATAGGCACTCGTCATAAATGGTTGGCCGCAACTTTCATTTTTACCATTTACACATTTTACTGATATTTTAAATGTTCCTCCACTTGGTAGAAGTTGTTTCCTGGTGCATATCTTCCGCTATCTGTGACCATAGCCAACCATGTTAGAGCTCCCACCAAGCCTATAGCCTGTTCCAAAGGTTTCTACCATGATAGCACTGCCGTGTCCAATCGGCCCACTGCTTCAAAGATTTCTACCAGGTGTAATTTTTCCATATGCACCACCTGGAGGAGTGCTACCATAGCCACTTCCATTTCCATTGTATATACTACTGGAGCTAAGAGAACCATGGCTAGTCTTCCGACCAAAGCTTTGAATTGCACCCCCATAACCATAAGGAGGGGCTGGGGTTTGGGGCTTGGATGTACAGGGGATGTGGGGGGAGCAAGAGCGGGAGTTTGTGGGGCTTGGATTTGCAGGGGGTGTGTGGGCTGGAGGTGCGAGGGAGTGCGGGGGTGGTGGGCAAAAGTTGGCGGGGTGAGGGTGCAGGGGTTGGCACAGAGAGAGAGAGAGAGAGAGAGAGAGAGAGAGAGAGAGAGAGCGAGAAGGACGGGGTTTGTGGGCTGCGACATGGGAAGGGGATGGTGGGCTACGGGGTTGGGGGGCTGGACAGCGGGGTGGGGGGGTGGTGGGCTGTGGGGTGGGGGAGAGAGAGAGAGAGAGACAGAGAGAGAGAGATAGAGAGAGAGGAAGTGGGGGGCCACACGAGGGCTGATGTGAAGAGATGGATAGGTATGTGCTTGAAGATGAAGAGGTGTTGCAAAATCCTTGATCTACACTAGCCAAATGAACTCCAGGAGTATATGGTGGGCCCTTTTAGCTTGCTAATGGATGTATTAGACACCCTATGTACCTTGGAAGATCACTCTCAAAAAGATAGATCAAAACAGATAAGTTGGAGTTAGCTCAGAGGTGAAAACTTGCTATTCTTGGTTCATACACATGTCCAGTGTTTTACATAATTCTCTGAGCACAGCAGCAATTAGCTTAATTCCTCTTGGGGAAGTCTAGGTAGCTTAAAGAGCTAACTTTCAAGAGTAATCTCATAAAAAATAACAAAGCACACACTGAGAATGAGTTTTAACAAGTGATGACATCATCCCGATTTTCACGGGCTGCTATAGAAATAGACCAGTGAGCAGAACAATCACCATAACTCAAACTACAAAAATCCAATGATTATGAAAATTTGTATGGTTATACTAAACAGTAAGCTGAATCCAACAAGCTTTAAATCACTGAATTTGGATAAGTAACCACGGCGAAACACCTCTGACAAGATGAGTGAAAAAGTCGGGTACCTGACAGAGAGGTGAAGATGAACAGACCCTGTTGACTTCAAATGAACATAACTGAAGATTGCAACATCCAAATGACATGAAAATGTATGAGCATATAGTAGATTTATAGAGCTAACTTTACCAAGTTAAATCACTGAAAATGATGCACCAAGCTCAGAGAAAACATCTCTGCAAGCTGACTGAGAAAACTGAGAGTAATGGCAGTCAGTAGTACACTTCACAAGAACATGGAAAGATGAACTCAAATAATCATGAAAATGAAAGTATATTGCTTGTACAATACAATGACTTACTGATACATATGTGTGCCTTGTAATCACACCTTGATATGGCATAAAGCTCAGCTCTTGGAGGTCTTCACATAGGTCTCTCTAACCACGACTAAAACTGCCATCTATTTATAGTTGAGTTTGGGAGGCTAACTTCCCTCAATCACTCTCCAATCAATCAATGATTGATTTGATTCTCTACCTACCACAAATCACGAATTCGGGGCTCCTCTTTCCATTCTTGATCAAGTGGACTCAACCACTTAAGATTCTCTTACTTTTACATTTAGTAAACTCTTCAAAAGTTACAAGAGGTAGTTCACAAGTGAACTTTACATAGTCTTCTTTTTAAAGCTTCTTCTAAGACTTTGTGAGACTCAAGCCAATACTTAGGCTTGTCATAGACTTGCTCCAACAGCTCCCCCTCAAGCCAAGTATGCTTGAGGTCTTCAATCTTCCAAGATTACGTGCAAACCTATCATAGCCTTGAATTTGCAAAGCTTTGTACCATCCAATGCTTTGGTTAGAATATCTGCACATTGTTGATGAGTGGACACATATGATATTTGAATCTCTTTGCTTAGAACCTTCTCTCGTACATAGTGATAATGAACTTCAATATGTTTAGTCCTTGCATGAAAAATAGGATTAGCAGCCAAATGAATAGAACTCATATTGTCACCAAAAATAGTTGGAGTTCCAAACTCCAATCCAAGATCTTTGAACAATGTCTTCATCCAGATAGCTTCTTGTGTAGCTATGGCAAGACCTCTATATTCAGCTTCAGTAGAAGAGAGAGCAACTGTGGGTTGCTTCTTGGATGACCATGAAATAAGCTTTGAACCTGCAAAGGTAAGATAACCTGAAGTGCTCCTTCTATCTTCCTTGGAGCCAGCCCAATCTGCATCAGAAAATAGCTTCAAACCTAAATCAGATACATAAGGATAATAAAGTCCTTCATTTATGGTTCCTTTGAGATACTTGAGAATCCTTTTGGCAGCATCCATATGTGGTTTCCTTGGTGTGTGCATAAATTGGCTTAGCACACTCACATTGTAACATATATCTACTCTTGTCAATGTGGCATAGTTGAGACTACCCACTAGACTTTGATATGATGTGATGTCCTCTATGAGTTCACCTTCATGTGAGCTCAATTTGTGATTGACCTCCATTGGAGTACCTGCAATCTTACAATCTTGCATCTTGAATTTTGCCAACATGTCCTTAATGTACTTCCTTTGAGTGAGAAACAAACCATGATCTTTGTAGACAACTTCCAAACCTAGGAAGTAGGTAAGTGAACCCAAATCACTTATCTTGAACTCTTCTCTCATCTGATCTTTGATCTTCTTCATGCCATCTGCATCATTTCCTGTCAATATAATATCATCTACATATACACATAGATAGATGACCTCGGAATTACTCTTTTTAATAAAGAGTGAAGGATCTGCCTTGCTTGGTTGAAAGCCTTTGTCCTGCAAGAATGAAACAAGCCTGAAATTCCAAGCTCTTGGATCTTGCTTGAGACCATACAATGCTTTGTTAAGTTTACACACATAATCAGGATAAACTTGATTCTCAAAACCAGGTGGTTGTGCCATATATACCTCTTCTGTTATCCAACCATTCAAGAATGCATTCTCTACATCTAGTTGAAGTATCTTCCAATTCTTGGAAGAGGCAATACTAAGCGAAACCCTAATAGTAGGCATCTTTGCCACAGGAGAGAAAGTCTCCTCATAATCAATTCCCTGAGTTTGTGCAAAGCCTTTAGCCACAAGCCTTGCCTTATACCTGTTAATTGAACCATCAGAATTCTTCTTGAGTTTATAGACCCATCTTGAGCCTATTACCTTCATGGATGAAGTCTTGGGCACCAAATCCCAAGTGTTGTTTTCCTCAAGTGCTTCAATCTCTTCCTTCATTGCATGCTTCCATTCTGTTTTTGCTTTGGCCTCTTCGAATGATGATGGCTCCTCTTGGTTTATGTCCTGTGCTATGTAGATAGAATGTTTAGTTACTAATGAGGTGTCAAACCCATACCTTTCTGGTTTTTTCTTTTCCCTCATAGATCTTCTTAGGCCATGATGTGATGATTCTGCCTCATGTCCAAGTTCCTGCAATTTTGCTTTACCTTTAGACTTCCATGCTTTGATCTTTTCCATATGAGATTCTTCATCATCCTCTGAGGTGTCTTGTTCTTCAATCTTTGATTGTTCTCTACCAAGCTTTGGAAAATCTTCTTCAAGATCATATGGTAAATTGATCTTCCTGCATGAATCTTCATACCATGAATTGTTCTCATCAAAAACTACATCTCTGCTTACCAAGAATCCTTTGTTGGTAGGGTTGTATAACCTATTGCCCTTTTGATTGTTGTCATATCCAATAAATACACACCTTTCTGCTTTTGGATCCATCTTGCCTCTAACATGTGAAGGAACATGAGCAAAAGCAATACATCCAAAAATTTTACAATGATCTAAGCTTGGTCTTCTTCCATTCCAAGCCTCGTATGGAGTCATCCCATCAAGGGATTTTGAAGGCAACCTGTTAATCAAGTAAGTGGCTGTAGATACAACCTCAGCCCATAAGTAATTAGGTAAATGCTTTTCATTTAACATAGACCTTGCAGCTTCAACAATTGTCCTATTCCTCCTTTCTGCCACTCCATTTTGCTCAGGAGTGTACCTTGTAGTTACCTCTCTTTTGATTCCTCTTTCTTGAAGAAAAGAATCAAACTCATGGGAGAAATATTCTCCCCCTCCATCTGACCTTAGCCTTTTTAGTGATTTACCTGTTTGATTCTCCACAAGAGCCAAATATCTTTTGAAACATGAAAAAACTTCATCTTTGTGTTTCATAAAGAATAGGATAGTCCATCTGCTGCAATCATCAATAAAGGAAACATAATACCTTGATCCAGATATTGAAGCTTCCTTGCTAGGTCCCCATACATCTGTATGAACCAACTCTAAGAGATCTCCATGCATATAACCTTTCTTCATGAATGGTAACTTGTGAGACTTTCCAAATTGACATGCACTGCACTTATGAATCATATGTTGTTTTGACAAATTAGGAAGTCCAAGTACACTTTGGTCCCTGCAGATTTGCTTTAATGACCTTTCACCAATATGTGCTAACCTTTTGTGCCATACTTCCAATTCTGTGAGTGTCTGACTACCATAATTAAAGAGAGCAATGTTTCTAGTGTCCTGTAATTCAAATGTGAACAATCTACCTGTTTTTTCACCTTTTGCAATTCTTCTGAATCCTTGACTTGGATCTTCAACAAATGCTCCTGCTTTTGTGAACCTGACTTGCAACCCTTTCTCTACTATCTGCCCAACACTTATCAAATTCTTTGTAATGGTAGGGACATAGAGTACCTTACTGAGTAGGTTGATGTTTCCATCAGGTGCTTTGACATTGCCTATTTTCTCCACAGGATGTTTTGTATCATCTCCTGTTTGTACCTCATGCTTATTCCTTGGATCTTCTAAATCTGATAGGAGTGCCACATTTCCTGCCACATGATTTGAACAACCTGAATCTATGTAGAAAACATGCTCATCAGATTTACCTTGTGGCATAGCCATGTTCATAATCAATAATGAATCCTCTTTGTTTGAGTCTTCTGTGTAGTTATTGTAGTCTCTTCTTCCTTTGTAGCCTCCTTGATAGTTTGAATGATTGTAGTTGTTGTAGTTGCCATGGTAGTTGTTGAACCTTCCTTTGAGTAGCCATAACTTCCTCTATTGTATCCTCTGCCTCTTTGATTCCTGGAATTCCTAAAGCAATTTTCAGTTGTATGATTAGTTAATCCACAAATAGAACATGAGTTGGAGTCTTGGGATCTCCCCCTGCCTTGTCTACCTCCTCTTCCTCTACCTCTGCCATGTCTTCCTCTACCTGCATAGTTAGCTTGATATGTACCTGCTTCATCATCCACTTTCTTTGCCTTTCCTTTGTTATCTTTAGACTTGCTTTTATCCGTGTATAAAGCTGAAGATTGATTACCTTTAGAGCTTTCTCCATTTTTGATAAGCTTTGCCTCTTGAGTAAGTAGTTGTCCGATGAGTGTGTTGAAATCAGGTACATGGATGTCCATGTACAAATCCATAGCTGTGGTGAATGCTTCCCACTTATCATCTGCCTTCAAGCCATTGATCACCTGCCTTACAATTTGCTCTTCATCTATTACCTCTCCAATGCTTCCCAACTGATCTGCTATGTCCTTGAGCTTTGTGACAAAATCAGTCACATTTTGTTTGGGAGCCTTCTTGAGAGTTGTGAACTCCAGCCATAGTTGATGCTTCCTAGCTTTGGTACTTGAAGAAAAGAAAGCTTCAAGTGCATCCCACACTTCCTGAGATGTCTTACAACTTCTAATGTGAGGCAACAAAAAATCTGAGATAGAGTTGAGGAGATAAGACCTTGCAAGTGCATCCTTGGAGCACCATGTGCTCAATCTTTCTTGCTCTTCTTGTGTTGGTTGACTTTTGTTCCTGAAACTTGGCATAACTTCATCTCCAGCCACATAACCATATAAACTTCTACCTTGGAGATAAGCTTCCATCCTTAATGACCAAGCTGAGTAGTTACCTCTATCCAATTTGTCAATTGATGAAGGAAATCCATCTGCCATGTTGTCCAACCTTGCTCTGATACCACTGTGAAGAGATGGATAGGTATGTGCTTGAAGATGAAGAGGTGTTGCAAAATCCTTGATCTACACCAGCCAAATGAACTCCAGGAGTATATGGTGGGCCCTTTTAGCTTGCCAATGGATGTATTAGACACTCTATGTACCTTGGAAGATCACTCTCAAAAAGATAGATCAAAACAGATAAGTTGGAGTTAGCTCAGAGGTGAAAACTTGCTATTCTTGGTTCATACACATGTCCAGTGTTTTACATAATTCTCTGAGCACAGCAGCAATTAGCTTAATTCCTCTTGGGGAAGTCTAGGTAGCTTAAAGAGCTAACTTTCAAGAGTAATCTCATCAAAAATAACAAATCACACACTGAGAATGAGTTTTAACAAGTGATGACATCATCCCGATTTTCACGGGCTGCTACAGAAATAGACTAGTGAGCAGAAAAATCACCATAACTCAAAATCTAGAAATCCAATGATTATGAAAATTTGTATGATTATCCTAGACAGTAAGCTGAATCCAACAAGCTTTCAATCACGGCATTTAGATAAGTAACCACTGAGCAACACCTCTGACAAGATGAGTGAAAAAGTCGGGTACCTGACAGAGAGGTGAAGATGAACAGACCCTATTGACTTCAAATGAACATAACTGAAGATTGCAACATCCAAATGACATGAAAATTTATGAGCATATAGTAGACTTATAGAGCTAACGTTACCAAGTTAAATCACTGAAAATGATGCACCAAGCTCCGAGAAAACATCTCTGCAAACTGACTGAGAAAACTGAGAGTAATGGCAGTCAGTAGTACACTTCATAAGAACATGGAAAGATGAACTCAAATAATCATGAAAATGAAAGTATATTGCTTGTACAATACAATGACTTACTGATACATATGTGTGCCTTGTAATCACACCTTGATATGGCATAAAGCTCAGCTCTTGGAGGTCTTCACATAGGTCTCTCTAACCACGACTAAAACTGCCATCTATTTATAACTGAGTTTGGGAGGCTAACTTCCCTCAATCACTCTCCAATCAATCAATGATTGATTTGATTCTCTACCTACCACAAATCACGAATTCGTGGCTCCTCTTTCCATTCTCGATCAAGTGGACTCAACCACTTAAGATTCTCTTACTTTTACATTAAGTAAACTCTTCAAAAGTTACAAGAGGTAGTTCACAAGTGAACTTTACATAGTCTTCTTTTTAAAGCTTCTTCTAAGACTTTGTGAGACTCAAGCCAATACTTAGGCTTGTCATAGACTTGCTCCAACAGCTGAGGGGTGTCACCGAGAGAGAGAGAGAGAGAAGGGGGGGGTGTGTGGGCTGCGGGGTGGGGAGGGGATGGTGGGCTGCGGGGTGGGAGGGGTGGTGCACTACAGGGTCGGGGGGTGGTGGGCTGTGGGGTGGGCGAAGGGTGGTGGGCTAGGTAGGGGAGGGGGTGGTGGTGGGCTGTGGGGTGGGGGGGGAGGAGAGAGAGAGAGAGAGAGGGAGAGAGAGAGAGAGAGAGAGAGAGAGGAAGCGAGGGGCCACGCGGGGGCTGAGGGGGATCGCCGAGAGAGAGAGAGAGAGAGAGAGAGAGAGAGAGAGAGAGAGAGAGAGAGAGAGAGAGAGAGAGAGAGAGAGAGAGAGAGAGAGAGAGAGAGAGAGAGAGAGAGAGAGGGGGGGGTTTGTGGGCTGCAGGGTGGTGAGGGGATGGTGGGCTACGGGGTGGGGGGTTGGTGGACTACGGGGTGGGGGGGTGGTGGGCTGTGGGGTGGGGGGAAGGGTGGCGGGTCAGGCGAGGGAGGGGGTGGTGGTGGGCTACGGGGTGGGGGGAAGAGAGAGAGAGAGAGAGAGAGAGAGAGAGAGAGAGAGAGAGAGAGAGAGAGAGAGAGAGAGAGAGAGGAAGCGGGGGGATTTGTGTCTTCTCCTCTCTGTATCTTCTTCTTTGTGAGCTTGTATGCTTGTGTATTGCTTGGAAAGAGTGTAGGGAAGTGTTGTCTATCCATGAAAGTGTTTGTTTACTATGGTTAAGGTGTGTGCGAAGTGGAGGAAGTGTTGAACTATAGGAAGGTCTTTCCCGTGACTCAGTATTTTGGTCCTAACTTGAAGTAGAAGCATTAGAATTGAGTGAAAATACCGCCATTGGATGCGTCTTCTTGAGGGCTTCAAAACGCATATGCTATTTGCTATATTTGGAGTTTGGAGCTGAGAGAAAAGCTCAATATACTATTGGCTGTTGTTCCAAGTATCGTGACACCATGACTGACAGTTGAAGCTTGTTTGGATTAGTCTTTGCCTTGTTTGCACTCTTTGAGTAATTTATTTGCATTGATCATCATTTGAATGCATGTCTTCATACACTCGGCTAGGTTTGTATACTCATCGGATTGATAATTAAAGCGTGAATCCCCACTATATGCACTTGAGGGGGATTGAGGTATAGTCTCTTTCTCCACAAGTCCCTAAGTTGGTTCTTAGGTACACACGTTTTTTCGACGAAGAAGCTAAGTTCATATGCCACTAATCTGGCATTCAAATTAGATGACATCTTAAAAAAGATTTCGGAATCTATCTCAAAAAATCCTGTAAAAAATGCTTCCTCAAACGTTTGCATATATGTACTTTACAAGAACATAAGCCTGGAATAATAAGCCATTATGGTTGGTCAGCTAGGCATAACAAACAGATAAAAAATGAGGATCTCTGTTCCCTGATTAATACCAATGAAATTCAAAAATGTATAGGCCGCATGTTTGAAGACCTTCAATACTGTAAGTATCATACTGAGTATTTTATTTGTCATCTTTATAGTTAAATCGGGTACTATTGCATAACTTTGCAGCCAAAATTCAATGGTTTCTACCATGTACTCTTCCGTCGGTAGATAATTATGTGGCGGACTTGGAAGCAGAGGGTAATTCAGCCACTGTTTATTTATAGCACCATTTTTTTGCATGTCCAAAAATTCCCTGGTTTCTCTTCGACGTGGTATAAGACAAAATGAAGAGTTTACCTGTAGGAAATATGGTGCTGCTTGCCAATGCACCCGCAGTGTAGGATGTTTCTCCAAAAACTTTCTTCTCCAAACAGGTTGTGCAGCTTCAAATTCTTCTTGAGTGTAAGTGAATGTGTCATGTTTAAAGTTTAGCTGCTCGTCTGGACTTGTCTTTGTAATCTTCTTTATATAGTGTCTTGTTTTCTCTTTCAATAATCCGTACGGAATGTTGAAAGGCTTCATTATCTTCTCCAAGTCTTTACCTTTAATCTTTGCTTCTTTCATGACTTTGATGACTTCGTTTTCAAAACTTTCTGTCAACCAGGACACCACTAGTGCCCGTTCCTTCTGACTTATTTCTGCAGTATATGGCATTGGATGATCATCATGTATGCCCGCCATCTGTTCGTGTATTGGAGAATTATAAATCGGGGGAGATAGAGGACGTACCTCTACCTCGTCAGTAGGATTCTCTTTCATTGGCTCTACTGGTGTCCCAATTGGTGCTTTCTGTTTGACTTGGATCTCTAATTGTGCTATGCGTTCATTCTTTTCTTTCACTTCTTGCATTGCTGCTTTGAGCGCTTCCTTCACTACAAGCAGTTCATTACCAATTTCTGCTATATTGTCCATGTTTTCACTATAACTTGTTGCAAGTTTCCCATGGGCTGTATTCAACTGCTTTTTTAGCTCATTTGTTTCTTGAATGTACTTCTGCTCCCATTCGGTTCTTAACGCTTGCTCTTGTTGTAGCAATTCTGTATATTTTGCAATCTAGTCTCTTAACTCTTTCTGATCAACATCTGTTGTTTCTTGCTTTTCAAGAGGTTGATCGTATAGCAATAACTTCATGAGTTCTTTATTTCTATTTCGTAAATTGTCATTTTCTTCCATGTATATCTTTAATTGGGTCTCGAGCAAGGTGCTTCTAGCTTTTATTCTCTCTTTGTCCGCCTCGCTGGCTTCATGTAATCTCTGTAGGTCTTTGAGTTGTGCCTGGAGTTGGTGATGCTGGGTCATCAATGTATCACATTGTGTCTTTACCTTGAGTAACTCCATTCCTTTGTCTGCAATCTCTTTCTGGGCCTGGATTAGTTGTGCGGATAGTTGTTCACTCATAATTTGGAACTGATTCTTTTCCCTCATGGCTTTGTCATAGTCTGCATCTGTATCCATCATCTGTTGCTGTGTATCCATGGCCGTCTGTATCATCTGCTTGACCACAGGTTTCAATTGTGTGACATCCACATTTAACCATGTTTTTGGGATTCTCGGTTCTGCTCCTGTTGTCACATCTTTTCCTTGTGCTATGTGTAATGTAGTGTCATGGGGCTGCCTAATATGGAGTTGTATGCTTGGCTCAGCCTCCATGTGGTCGATCTTGCTTTGTGGTGTATCGTCTGGCACTTCGATCACAGTTGGTGCTTTGTTTTGTAGTAAACCTGATTCCGCATTCACTGGAGTTTTTTGATAGGTGGCCTGGGAGTTTTATTATTCACGGGAACTTCCTTCACACTTATCTTTGATTGGTCATTTAGTTGAATCACATGCACACTGTCCACATGTTGTTCTATGTTTTTCGCTTGCAACTGTTGGTTGTTAGGTGTGACTTCAACTTGATTAATTTCCGTCCATTCTTCCTCATGAGTTTCTGTCCTTATATCAGTATCCAATGTATCTTTCTTAGGACTAGATTCTTCGTTGGAGCTTGAATCTTCTAAGCCTAGTGATTTATATCTGACGGCTTGTTCTGGGGTCTTTTCTTTACTCTGTTGTTGCTTTTCTTTACTTGCTTGTCTCTAGTGATGACCTTGAATATTTAGATTCACTTGCTCTTGCATGTATTGATGTGTCTCTTCTAGGGCTGCGGAGAGGTCTCTCTTTGTGATGGGTATTTGTGCTATAGGAATCTTTGGTAACGTATGTGTCCTCTTTGATTGAGGTGTTGCTTGGGCTTCTTCCTCTCTCAGGCGCTTTGTACCCCTCATGGATTTCTGTGAACTGGTCCTTGCTTCTTCCATGGCAATAGCTGCTTTCTTTTTCTTGGGAACCGTAGCGGACTTGGCGTATTTGGCTAACCCTTCTGAGGTTGGCATCTCACGTAGGCAGCTTTTCATATCAAGTGCCTCATATATAAGTAAGGTCAAAGCAGAACTGCCATTTAGAAACTTTTTCTGACCCCACTTCTTCTTTGCTTCAAATAGTTGGTCTTGGACATAAGGAGTCATATTCACTTTATTTCCAACTTATTTCATTGCATGAGATAGTAGTTGTACAACAATCTTTTGAGGTGCCGTGTATCTATGCATGCTTGGGAAACAAAAATGCTTGTGCACTAAGCAAACAATATCTTCGATATCAGTTCTGTTAATGTCCAAAAAGGATCTCTTTTTGGATCATGACATTCCTCTTTGACATTGGTGATTCCTTCTTGATTCCATCTGAAAGCTTTGTTGATTAACTCATGAGTGAATTGTATGGTTTTCCAAGTACCCACTTTGTCCAATGCACGTGCCTCAGGAACTGATATCCTATTCGCTGTACGCTGAAGTGTGTTCATCACTTGTGTGCATCTTTGAAAATCTGGCAAATAAATAGGTAGTTTTAGAAATGCCTCGATTCCTGCTTGTGTCCAGACATCCACCATGCGAGGTAATCCTTGTATAATAGTCTTGAAGTCTTGCGACATAATAGGGAAGTAGTGATCCCTATCCATGATCTTTATGGTTGCCATGAAAACAAGGTCCGACACCGGTTGGTCATCCAGAAACCAATGGCCTCTTGCTTTTGTTATGGATTCTAGTGGAAGAAGCTGGACCTCTTCCTCTTGCGTAGCTTCGGAATTAGTAGATGCCATCTGCACTCAATATAGAGTATGAATTAGTGGCCATATAGTATCAAAAATCCTCCTTCATTTGTCTTTCATAAGCTTGACATTGCTCCGAGTGAATGGTGTCGTCCCTTCCTTGTGGGTGTGAGAAAGGTAATACCTGGGATTTTTTCATATTTTTAGGTATTTTTATGTTTTTCTCTTAAAGAAAAACAGAAAAGTGAGTTCATAGCCAAAGCGCTTATTATTTTTAGTAAGTTTCTTTAAATTATGTACAAGTTCTCTCCTATTTCCCAAGAGGGAAATGTGCTTCACTATCCTGACATAGAAGAATATTGTGCCGAATGCGTGGCCTTGTAATGTGGCCCTATCATGCATACTTTGGATTCTGTTAACTCCCAATGTGTGCAACTTGAAGTATTTGTTTGATGCATGCAGCTCGTCGTGCTTTTCGGCATCCAAATCTGCTTCACTCTGTTGGGATGAATTGTATTTTCAACATTCCTGATGAATGTGGGTCTTCTTATGTTGTACTTCTGCTTTTGCTGATGTTTGAACCTTGGAATAATTTTTGGTGCAAATGTATACTCCTTCTCTATCCTACAGCTATTCATCTTTGGTTGTCTTGCCTTTGGAGCATACTGATTTTTCTTGAGCCTTGACTCTTCCTTCTTGATGATTGTCCTTTGAGCGCATGGCTTGGGAATCCATATTTGTGTTCGGTCCGATTGGGCGGCTATTACTCCCTTTGGAATCCACCGTCTCGCAATTCGTTGTTGATCTCGGCGTCCAAAGTCATTTGTCTGCTTCTTCGCTAGACTGTTCTAATGTTGACGATGTTTCTGTTGTAGGAGATATACAGCTACTTGATCCTTCCTTATCCAAGCCTGTCTAGTGTGAGGAATGGGGTATATTCTAATAGGTACAAACTTGTGATGATCCTGAGAACTAGTCTCTCTTGTGCATGGTGCTTCACTAAGGTTGGTTCCAGATTGAATGGTACTCTGGTGACTTGCTAGATTAGAAGACGGTGTGCAAGCAGAATTCAGTGTGTCCTCACATGAAACACTTGATGAAGGGGTTTCCATAGTGCTACTAAACATACATTCATAACTGTGCTCATTAGAGTGAATTTTTGGCTCTATACTTGCGGCTTTGATTGGGCGTTCGTCTAGCAAGCTGAATACTTCACGATGTCCTATCTTGGCTGAGATGTATCCTAAAGCCAATTGGATAGTCACTTCATATTCGTATATCCAGTCTTGACCTAGCACTAGCTCTTCCAATAAGTCTTGATCGTGACATACTAAGAGTTTTTGTTCATTAGTGTTGTTGCCAAGGTGTAGAGGTAAGGTAATCTCTCCTATACACGTGGTGGTCTTTCCTCCTATTCCAATCAGTTGTGCCTTTGATGGACGTAATTCCTCTTTGAGTGTTTGTGACAATGAATACTTGATACAACTTATGGCGGCTCCTGTGTCAATGAGAACATCCACTAAGTGGTATTCCTTTTTTCCTGCTCCCACATTCAAATATGGTTGTGTCCTCTGTTGACCTAAGTTTTCAGTGGCTCTAAAATTAGCCATTGGGATGAGTTCTTCTCCTAGTCGATACCTCTCATCTCTCTCTCTCATCCACTCTTTTCGTTTCTTGATTCATTCTACTGCTTCCTGTCTCGCTTCTTCTCGTATCCTTTCCTCCTCGATGCATCTATTCTTGCCCTTGATTAATCGTGATATTGTTTCTTCAGTCAATGGTTCTATATATTTTTTCACTCAACATCCACTAATATAGTTTGGTAATACTTCTCCATCTAGAGTTGCTAAGCTGATGGCTCCACTTGTGGATATACGATTGATGATCAACGGGCCATATCCTCTCTTCTGCAACTTCTTAGCGTGTTGTTTCAGAGTATATACCAAAACTAAATCTCCTTCCTTCAAATTTTTGTCTTTAATATGAGCATCAAAATATGCCTTCTGTTGCCTTTTAGCAGCATAAATCCCTGCTACTGCTTGTAACCTAGTTTCATGAAGCTTCTCCATTTGATCCAATTGAGCAGAGAGTTCATGTCCCGTCCACTCATATGTTGTTGCTACTCTGAGAGTGGGTATTAAGAAATCAATTGGTAAAATAACATTCTGTCCATACACTAAATTAAGTGGAGTAGTGCGTATGGCAGTTTTGTAGGCTACTCGAAATGCCCATAAAGCGTGATGTAATTGTTTATCCCAATCAGATCTACCATTGTTTACAATTTTTGTGAGAACTGTGCATAAGATTTTATTGGAACTTTCCTCTTGTCCATTGGCTTGTGGGTGATAAGGGGCTGATTTCTTATGAATTACCAAGAATTCATTTAGTAAGGCTTCTATTACTTCATTCACAAAATGCGTACCTCTATCACTCACAATTTCTATCGGTAGTCCAAATCTAGTGAAAACATTCTCGAAGAGAAACTTGGCGGTAGTTCTTGCGTCATTTTTCTTGGTTGCTTTGGCTTCCACCCATTTGGTTAGATAGTCTGTGGCTACAATTATGTATTCAGCATGGGATCCTTTAGCTGGGGGGCTAATAGGTCCTATGAAGTCTATTCCCCATCTAGTAAAAGCTCTGGCACTCATCATGGGTTTCAGTGGCATTTCATCCCTTCTAATTGGGTATTTCGTTCATTGAAAAGTATCACATCGTTGAACATATGTGGCTGCATCCTGATGTAGAGTTGGCCACCACATTCCAGCAAAGAGAATCATTTTTGCTCTCTTATCTGCAGAGAAATGTCCTCCTGCAGCTCCTGTATGTGCCATCTCTAAAACAGCAAGATACTCGTCTTCATGAATGCACATTCGCAAATGATTATCTCTTCCTCGTTTAAAGAGTTGTTTTCCAATAAGAGCATAGTCCTTACTTTGTTCCACAAGTGCTTGTTTTCTTGCTAGAGTGGCTCCTTCTGGGTACTCTTGGGTCTTTAAGAACTTTACCAGAGGCATGCTCCATCTTGGTGCTACAGTGGAGTAGCATAGAGTGGAGTTCTCTTCTGGATTCCGTTCTTGACAGGTTGGGCAGGCTGATACATAGTTATGTGCATCCCTCTATATAGTTGGCCAATATATGCCCAATCTCCTTAGTGTTTGCCATGTTCCATTCGCATTTAGGTGCGTTTTCCATTGATTTACATGTGCTTTTTGAAGCCACATTTCCTGTTCCTCTTCTTCTACGCATCTCATGAGTAATCCATTTGAGTCTTGGTGATACAAGCTTCTAGAAATGATATGAAGGTTTTTAGTCTTCCATAGATCTTGAGTTCGGTTTGGTGTGATGCTATCTTTAGGTCCATGCGTGAGTATAGGGATCAACTTTTCTGCCCATTGACGACATACTTCGAGATTAAAAAGATACATATCTGGCAAGTCATCGGGTACTCCTATGGGTGGCTTGCCATGTGTCATCCTCGACAAGTGATCTGCCCTTATGTGGGTATTTCCTTTCTTGACTACCACTTCAGAATCAAATTCCATCAACAATAGAAACCATCGTACTAGCCGTCCTGTATTACAAGGCTTATTGACTAAGTATAGTAGGGCTTGATGATCAATGAAGAATTTGAATTTGTTTGCCAAAAGGTAATGTCGGAACTTCTTTACTGCATACACCATCCCTAGGCCTTCTCTTTCGGTTGTTGTATAATTACGCTCCGCTTGATTTAATTGTCTACTAGCATAGGCTATAGGGTGGTCTAACTTTCCAGTATCTGCATGTTGAGCTAAGATGCAACCAATGGCAAACTTAGAAGCATCCACGTGAATATGAAATGGCTTGTTCCAATTGGTTACTCGAAGGATTGGTGTTGAACTCAATCGACTCTTTAATTCATTAAAGGCTTTCTCACTTTCTTCAGTCCAGTTAAACTGTGTCAATAATGCATAAAGAGGTCTAGCAATTATGGCATACATATGTATAAATCTTCGGTAGTATCCACAAGTCCCATAAATGCTTGGACTTCTTTAGCAGTCTTTGGTCTCGGTAAATCCAGAATTACTTTGATTTTGTCTTCATCTGTGGAGATTCCATTCTTAGAGACAATGTGTCCTAATATCTTCCCTTGTCGATCCATGAAGACACACTTTTCTGGATTGAGACATACTCCATATTGTCGACATTTGGCAAAGATCTTTCCTAGTTCAGGGATGTGCTCTGATCGTACAACTGAATAAGTACATAAATCATCCACATATACCTCCATACTCTTTCTCAGGAACTCTTTGAATACATGGCACATCAATCTTTGGAAGGTGGTTGGGGCATTAGTTAGGCCGAAAGGCATAGCCCCAAAGGCGTATACTCCCCATTCAGTTGCAAAGGCTGTTTTATGTTGGTCTTCTGGACCAATGGCTACCTGATTATATCCTGAAAAACCGTCCAAAAAACTATACACTTCCTTCCCTGCCACTCTCTCCAAAAGATGATCGGTGATGGGTAATGGATAACTGTCTCTTATGGTAGCGGCATTAACTTTTTTCAGATTTATGCATACTCTTAACTTCCCATTCTTTTTCGGTACAACCACCAAAGGTGATACCTATTCCGTGTGTTTGATCTCATATATGAATCCAGCATCTAACAACTTATCTATCTCTTCCTTTATCTTTGCTGAGTACACATCATTGTATGTATACGGACTTTGTTTAGAAGGTTTGGCTTCGGATGTCATGGGGATTCTATGAGCACATATAGATCGATCTACTCCTTTCAAGTCCTTATAGGCCAAGGCAAAGACATCCCAATATTCCCTTATGAGGCGTATTAACTCTTGTTCTTCCTCCATTGAGACATCCTGTCGTATGAAAGTACACCGCTCCTCTCCTTCCTCTAACGTTACTACTATCTTCTTGGTTTTCTCTTTGTTGTCGTATGCTATTCTCGGCTGTGCTTCTCGTTTTGGCATTTGAATAGCAATTCTTCTCTCTTCTACTTCATATTTTTTGAAGTGTGTGGGCACTTCAAATTGGTCTTAAGGCTTGTTTTCTTCATCAATTTTTGCTTTTTCTAATCCAAGCTCCTCTTCCTCTGTTGGTTCTGGATTTACTTCATTAGCTATGACACTTATTTCTTGAGTTTCATTTTCTGTTTCCATGTGTTCTTGCTCCATTTCAATGCTCTCATAGTCTTCCTTCCATTCCTTTTCTATGACTTCTCCTTCTTCAGCCTCCTGAAGGACTACCACATATAGACTAACGTCATATCCTTCCTCATCAATGCATTCATTCATGGTTATTACCTCTTCGTTTAC
Organism: Ceratopteris richardii; assembly: GCA_020310875.1. Classification (NCBI taxonomy): domain Eukaryota; kingdom Viridiplantae; phylum Streptophyta; class Polypodiopsida; order Polypodiales; family Pteridaceae; genus Ceratopteris; species Ceratopteris richardii. The sequence continues at coordinate 15,028,109 of CM035407.1, read as the reverse complement.
ACACACATCGAGAGTAGCTAAAATCTCCATCCAACCATGAGGTTCAAATTCTTCATCTAAGAATATTTGAGGCATATAGGCTGGATCTTGTACTGATCTAGCAACTCCTTGCTTTTGCTGCCATCCTTTTCTCCTATCCTCCTCCTTTTTTGCAGTTTGGCATATCCATAGATGAGTGTCTTCGTTCATCCATGATTGATCGCTTGAACCTATACTATGAATCGACTGATTATCTTCCTCCTTATGAATCTGATTCCATTGTAAGGGGGGAACATCTTGATACGTGTATGTGTGGAGATTTATTCTTGTGGTGGTTCCTTCATGCTGTAGGTATACCGCGCCTTTTCCCCAATCTTGCACTACCTTTAGTTGCCTCATGAAAGGTCTTCCAAGTATCATTTCATAAATGCTAGGCCTTTCAAATTGACAAATTGCTAAGGTGTGCTCGAACTCAACTCCGCAAGTGGTAAAAACTACTCGTTCCAATAATCCCAAGGGTCTTTCAGTGTGTCCATCTGCCATTTGTATCTTCATGCGTGTTAGTCTTAAAGCTGGCTTTCCCCATTTTTCCCAAATTTCCTTAGTTGCTATTCCTACTCCAGCTCCTGTATCTAAAATGGCTTTGGTGGTGTAACCCCTGTAGGTAATTGGAAGGCAAGTATTTCCTTCATCTCCCTTACTAAAATCTCCAACCTTATCGACTGGGATTTTTACTGTGTTTACTTCATCAGACATCTCCTTTTCTTCCGCCTTAATCTCCAATTGACTGGTCAATTTCTCCTTTAAATGTGGTTCAACCTTCAACAGTTCTTCCAATGTCAAAGTGCAAGGGATTTTTAACTTTCTAAGGTGTTGTATGATATCCGACGTTTGGACTGATGTGTTCAGTTCTTTTTTCCTTATTGAGGGAATGCAATATAATTCTGAACTATGTTTGTACTCTCCTGTGTAATTTGGCAAAGCCTTTACTCTGTCATCTTCTTTGTCACTTGGATCCATTGGTAATATTTCTTCTGAATTCACTTCAGGTATTGAATCCTCTATTCCATCTTCAGCATCTAGCTCTTCAAAGGGTGGTTCGATTCCTTCTACTTTCTTCCACCTGTCTTCTTGGACTCTTGCCCACAAGTCTTTAGGCCATTCTCCTTCTACTTCGGGAACTATGGAACCTTCCCTTTTATCCTCACAATAATTTCTATCATGTGTCTTACCTGCTTCGGGTTTCTCGTGATCATTAACAATGACACACTTGGAATTCTCTTTCGAAAATTCGTGTATTCGGTAGTGGAACAACAGGTTTTTCTAAGGTCTGTTGAGCGACTTCTATTAATCTTTTGCAGATCTCCAACCTCTCTTTCTCTAGGTCACCTCTAGGATATTCTCTTTCATGTTGTTCTATGGTAGGTCCTGATCTTATTCGTGCCTTGTACTCCTGAATCCACATGGCCAATTCTTCAGGCATGGGATCTGCTAATACTGCTCCTACCTCTTCTTTTTTACACTTTCCATTTTTATTTTCTTCTTCAAATTTTTGTTCCTCTCTTAGATTTTGTTCGCTCTTCTCATTTTCCTTCTTCTGTAGTAACTTTTTCTCCTTTATCCTATCTCTACGGCTCTTCCATCTTTGTGTCCGTTTGCTTACAATGCTTTTCTCCGGCTCTTCCGAGTCTTCAACTCTCTGAGGTGTGGGTGTGTTCACCTCTCTATAGCTTTGATTTTTTCCTCAGTTTTGTCTGGGGTCTCTCTAGCTTTGGCTCTAGTTATTGCTTTCAATGGCACGGTGTATTCCTTATCACTCCCTGATGATTCGATTACTTCTATCACATTGATTTGCACATTGGATGTAACCTTGTTGGGGTTCTTGGGGCAATCTCTGAAGAGGTGTTCTTTACCACAGTCACTACAGTATCCTTCCCAGACTCGCTGTGGTGGTGGTGGATTTGGTAGTGTACACTCTCTGATATAATGATCACCTCCGCATCCATAACATGGTCCTCTAGGTACAGGCGGTCTGCTCATAGGTCGGGGGGGTATGTGTGCTCTTGGAGCTGTGTAGATTAATGACACGTAGTCTTGCTCGTATTCGTAGGAATTATCTGGCATTTCCATGCCATAGGCATATGGTTCGTACATTTGTCCATATTCTATCATAGAGCTCTCATAACTGGGATAGTTTCCTTGACTATGGTCATAAGATGAGTCATATGGTTCATTTCTAGGCAATGGTGTGGCTGGGACTATCGCTCTCTCTAAGTTTTCTTCAGGTTGCACTATTTTCACGGGGACAACATTCTAAGGATGGGGTGGCTGTTGTCCTAACACCGGTTGTGGTTGATTATAACATTGGTAAGCATATGGTTGTGGTACAAGTGCTTGCTGCTGATAAGTGGGATACCTAAAGGCTTCACCTCCTTGTTCTCTCTGAGGGTATCCATAAGGTCTCATAACAGGTTGTGTTGGTCTTGATTGCCTATTGTAGGGACAATTTTCTGCACTGTGATTTGTATATTTTTGTTCTATGCTGCAATATTGTAGAGGTCCTGGAATGGGTGGTCTATTGTAAGCGTAGGCAGGTGGTGGGACTACTCCCCTAGTGCACAAATGAGATGGATGATCACCTCCACAATGCATACATCTTCTAAGCATGGGCACTTTCATTGGGTTGTTGGGGTAGTTCCTCTTTCCTTGGACATTCAGCTTCTTTGCTACTAGGTTGGCTATTTCCTCAACATTGTTCTTAGGGTTCGATGTGCTACTTGTTGAATCTTCACTCTTCATACTACCTTGAGGTATCTTCAGATCCTCCTCTAGATTGTCCTCTAGGTCAATACATTCTTTCATGCATTCTTGGAAAGTTTGAACTCTCTTTACATACACCAGAGATCTTAATGACCCGTTCAATAATCCTTCCAAAAATAATGACACCATTTTATTTTGGGTAGGTCTCTCTTCTACTGGGCATCTATCCACATACTGCTTGAATCTTCTTGCTGCCAATCTCACTGATTCTGTAGGAGCTTGCTTAAAGCTATGGATTAATGAAGAAGAATTATTTTGAATTCCGGATTTAGTGAATTCTTCAATCACTTCTTGATAGACTTGTTCCATGTTCTGAAAATCATTTGGATCTGATGGCTGGAACCAAGCTAAAGCTATGTCTGTCAGAGTTAGACCGAAAGATTCGTATTGGATCAAAAAATCTTCTACTTGTTCGGCTCTGATTACTTGCTTGAATTCAACTATATGATTGTGAGGTTCACTCGAGCCATCATAGTGATTTCTCATGCATTTGGCCACTTGAATTGGCCTTAATCTTCTTCCTCCTTCAGGCGGTCTAGGCATTACAGGGAAAACTGGTCTTCCTATGGGGATACCAGGTCTTCTTGCTACAGGTGGTCTGACTGGAGCAGGAATTCCATTCCATGGGTCAACAGGTGGCTAAGGCCGATAATTAGGGTTATTTGCAGGCATAGCAAACTGCACATGTGGTCTAACCGGGATTTGAGTTTGTTGTGTTTGTCCTGACTGCTGAAATGAATTATTCTGAGAGGTTCCATGTGGGTTTTGTGAAGTAGTGGCTTGATCCCTCGGGGGAAACACTGGAATGTTCTAATATTTCAACCCGGCTCTCTCTGAATCTGTTAGGGGCCAATACCTCCTCTGGTTTTTGTCCAAATATGTGATAATGGTGGGAAAGTTAGGATCTTGTAACTCATAGACAGTAACTGGATTAGGGGCTGCTTCCCATATTGAAGAGTGGGCTCTAAGGAGATGCTCCATTCCATTAATCAAATATAAATCCATTAAGGAGTCATCCTGGGCAATCAGGTCTCCTCTCCAACCCCTAACAACAATAGATCGCCCTCTAGGAGTGGCCACTTGCTCTTCATTTCCTTCTTCATTAGGGTTATGAGCATTGTTTTCCTCCCCAAGTTCATTAATGTTTTCCGGATGTTCTATAACCACATACTGGATGTCCCTTTTATCCATATAAAATCCTCCTGAATATTTAACTGCTGGTCTAGGCACTATGTAAGCATCTGAAGCTTTCTTCAGTCTGGCCACTGATCGATTTAGTCCATCTAGGTATATGGGGATCTCATGTTGATTTGTGGTCACATATTCTAAAGAGGTTTGATATTCTCCCTCAATAATTGACATCATGCCAATCATTGGTACAGTGTTTTGCATATCCTCTAAAGCCATAGGAATTTCTTCTTCTGACTCACTAGAGGTCTCAGAATAATGTGAGCGGCTACTTGGTTCAGCTACACTTCCTACAGAAGAGATCACACTCCTTCGGCTTCCTAGGGTTCTTCCAGATCTCAGGTTCATCCACTTAAAAGCTCTGATTAGCCCTTGCTAACCTCTAGCTTCTAGAACTCTTCACTATGGGTCAGAATTCTAGAAGAATTTGAGTGGAAAAGGACTGAATATGAAATCTCAAGTAACAATACTTGACTCAGAATTTCACGATACTTGATCTTTGAGCCAAACGATACTCGATATCTGAGATAGAACGATACACGATACTTGTCTCACACGATACACGATACCTATGAAGTATCGCAATCCGGCAACGATGATACTCGATACTCGGAGAAAAACGATACTCGATACTTCAATGAAAACGATACTCGATACTTCGGATAAACACGATACTTGGGCAACCATGATACACGATCGCTGACAAGTATCGCGATCGGTGAAAGCATGATACACGATACTCGGATGCACACGATACACGATACTTCGGATAAACACGATACTTGGGCAACCACGATACACGATCGATGACAAGTATTGCGATCGGTGAAAGCACGATACACGATACTCCGATGCACACGATACACGATACTTGATGCTTGTCAAGTATCGCAATCGCTAAGAAACGATACACGATACTTGGTTACACACGATACTCGATACACAGGGAAAAGCGATACTCAATACTCCAAAAAACGATACTCGATACATGATACTTGGTGAAGTATCGCAATCGGGAGCAAAATGATACATGATATTCGGGAAGTATCACGATACTCAACCATAGGAGATCACGATACTTGTCAGGTATCGCGATACTCGACCGCGGGAGAACACGATACTTGACCCTTTTTCAAATTTTTGCTGGAGTTTTTTGAATTTCGATTGGAGACAATTGTTTTCCTAGTTCATCTACCCTCTCCTCACTCTCTGTATCACCCAAAACATACTTTTTACCCCCTGTAAGACCCTCACGATACCTGTCGCAGATCGTTTTCTTCTGAAAAAGCTTGATTTATGTAATGAAGCTAAGAGAATGATACATGTGCTTACCTTAGGACTCTATCTCAGATCCCTACCACCCCTGACTCGTTTTGCGTAGCTCAGAATGCTCAGATCTTCGTCCACGATACTCGGCGAGAGTTTCTCACGATACTTGCTTTGAGCACAAGTGACTTTTAAAATGGCAGTTTTTGACTTTTATACTCTTGAATTTTCCTACTCACTGAAAATAGAACAACACTACAAGGATGGAAAGCTACTCTAACTACCTACCCTACTCCCTTACTCCTCCTACTCTACTCATTCCACTCACTTCCCTAGACTAACAACTCACTACAAACACTTCAAGAGTGAGAAGTAGTAAGTGCGGCTGAAAGTGACTTACCAAAGAAGTGAAAATCACTACTCCTCCTCTCACTTCAATGCAAAAAGCTACTTACCATCACACGAATGCCTCGGTTTGATTCGACACTCCCCGGCAACGGTGCCAAAAAACGTGTGTACCTAAGAACCAACTTATGGACTTGTGGAGAAAGAGACTATACCTCAATCCCCCTCAAGTGCATATAGTGGGGATTCATGCTTTAATTATCAATCCGATGAGTATACAAACCTAGCCGAGTGTATGAAGACATGCATTCAAATGACGATCAATGCAAATAAATTACTCAAAGAGTGCAAACAAGGCAAAGACTAATCCAAACAAGCTTCAACTGTCAGTCATGGTGTCACGATACTTGGAACAGCAGCCAATAGTAAATTGAGCTTTTCTCTCAGCTCCAAACTCCAAATATAGTGAACAGCATATGCGTTTCGAAGCTCTCGAGAAGACGCATCCAATGGCAATATTTTCACTCAATTCTGACGCTTCTACTTCAACGTATGACCAAAATACTGAGTCACGGGAAATACCTTCCTACACTTCAGCACTTCCTCCACTTCGCACACACCTTAACCACAGTAAACAAACACTTTCATGGATAGACAACACTTCCGTACACTCTTTCCAAGCAATACACAAGCATACAAGCTCAGAAAGAAGAAGATACAGAGAGAGAAGACACAAATTCGAATTTTTCTGCTCTTGATTCTCACAATGGCAAAAAGTCCTTACAAAGAGTCATAAATTGACTTATATACTTGTGCCCTAAAAATGGTCCTTTCACACAAGAGACCGGCACTTTATTCACTAAAAGACTAATTTCCTACTAATTTACATGGGTAAGTTTCTAATCTTCTGTGGGGATGCATCTAGAGGACTCCTCTAGTGCATTTACATCGGAAAATATATTACAAGGATGGTTATAATACAAAAATTGGGTGTCCAAATCGGAAAACTTTTGGGGCCCGTCTTTTTCTCTGCCTTGTGCTCTCTTTTGCTCTGCAACAGGGGGCCATGCGGGAGCTGAGGGGGGTCGCCGAGAGAGAGAGAGAGAGAGAGAGAGAGAGAGAGAGAGAGAGAGAGAGAGAGATAGAGAGAGAGAGAAAAGGGGGGGGGTCGCGAAGGCTACGAAGGAGGGAGGGGTGGTGGGGTGAGGGGCGGGGGTGAGGGGGCGGGGGTGAGGGGGCGGGGGTGTGGGGTTGAGGGGGGTCGCAGAGGGCTGTGGGGGCGGAGAGAGAGAGAGAGAGAGAGAGAGAGAGAGAGAGAGAGATAGAGAGAGAGAGAGAGAGAGAGAGAGAGAGAGAGAGAGAATGGGTGCTAGAGATAGAATCTTGTTTTTTTAGGATAGATTCAAATATGAGGAGTGCATTGAAGCTAGTAGGATTCTCTCTTATTTAAAAACAATTTGGGTTGGAAATATGGATAGATCTACCAATTGTATGTTCTCACTGCTCAAAAAGAAGAAAAATAAGGAATTCATTCCGTTGCTAATGAAAAATCTGGTGGTTTTGCTATCAATGTCTTGGAGAATTTGCAGGAGGCTACTCGCTTCTTTACTCATGTTTTCTCTAGTTCTTCCAAGTGGAGGGAGGATATCCGCAACACCAAAGCCTCAAAAAAGGTGATCCATAAAAGGGGACCTAAAGAAGATCTTAACAATTGCAGACCTATTACCTATCTGACCACCATCTACAAGATTTTTGCTTCCTCTCTTGCGATTAGACTTAGTCCCCTCATGAAAGACATCATCCTTCCTCAACAAAATTTATTAATGGTAGATTCATCTTAGATGTGATCATCTCCTTGTGGGAAGGGACTGACAGTGCTCGGGATTCTAAACAATCTTATTATGTTTAAAATAGATTTTGACAAATCCTATAATAGAATAAAATGGGACTTTGTTCTTTAGTCTCTCCATGACATAGGAGCCAGGAAAAACTTCATTAGAGTTCTTAGCACCCTTTTTTGCAATGCTCACTTTATAATCTGCGTGAATGGCTCATTATCTCCTCACTTTAGGCTTAGAAGACCTATTCGTCAAGGGTGCTCCATTGACCCCCTCCTCTTTCCTATTGCTAGTGATGCCCTTGGGTGGATGATCAAAGATGCCTTGAATAATAGACTCCTTGAAGGTATCCATATACCACCTGCTGACAGCCAACTTTGCCTTTAGACTTTTGCTAATGACACCAACATCCTTGTGAAAGTTGATCCCAATTCTATCAAGTGTGTTATGGACTGCCTGAACACCTTTCGCCTAGCTAGTGGTTCCCATATAAATCATAAAAAGACTCCTTTGAATCCTGAAACAAAATTGTTCCTGACTGTTAACTTCTTTGGGTTCTGACATTATCAAGGATGGGGAAATTTTTAGACCCCTAGCTATTCCTATGGGCTTTCAAGTTACTCTTTACCAAAGGTGGGAATGGGTCACGAATAAATTAAGGAACAAAGTTTTGATGTGGTATGCTTGTCAATCCTCTCTCTCCCACAGAGTTTTTGTGCTTAATCATTATATTCTCCCCTCATTGATCTATTTTCTTTCTTGTTGGATGCCTAACAAAAAACACTTCAATCAGGTTTTTGCCTTGGCTACGAGATTCTTGTGGGGGGTAGCCCTCACCATAATAAAATTCCTAGAGTGGCTGGGAACATCTGCTACCTCCCCAAGAACAAAGAAGGTCTAGGTATCTTTTGCCCCATCAAGATGGCCACAAATCTAGCTGTTAAGTGGATTGTGAGATCTAATGAGTCCAATGATGCATGGGCTATTCTTATCAAAAGAAATCTTAATAAATTTTGCTTGAATGATGACAAGGTCTGAAAGAATCATAGCCTCTAGGACATATTAATCTACCCTCAACTATACTCTCTAGTGGGTAGTAGTCAAACTTGTAGATTGTGGTAGTCATGGATGATGGTTAAGAAGAATCTACCTCTCGAACAATGGCAACTTGGGGATTAAGGAACATAAATGCTATAAACAGGGATCTATCGAATGGAGGGAAATAATTGATGGTGTGCAGGTATCGACAACTGAGAATATCTCTAAGACCACTCACTTAACTCCTAGTTGTATGCAGGTGTTGCTGCTCCATAAAGACATGTTGGATAGGAAGCTTCCTTACTGTTCTCAGAGAGGATTTGTCAAACTGTCTGAGGTTGCTAAAGATATGTAGAGAAGATTTAAGTCCAAGAGAGGAACTATTAATGCAGTGTTACACAGGCTAAACATCAAATGGAATATAAGCTGGAGTACTTCTCAATGGTAGAATAGGTTCACGAGTCTTTGGAACCTCCCATACAATAATAAGCATTCATTCTTGATGTGCCTTATTCTTCACAGAGGGGTATGGTGTGGCTCCAAAGCCAAGCAATTTGGAATTCATGATGTAGTTTGTGTGTTTTGTGGCATTGAGGAGGACATCCCCCACTTATTTTAAGAACTGCAAAGATGCTCAGGTCTTCAAGAGGTTTTTCTATTGGATCCTATAAAAGCAATGGACTTGTGTTCATTTGGGATACACATATACCTACATACATAGAGGGTTCCTCTCTTTGCACTCTGTGGCTACAAGCCTACTGTAGGAAGTCACTCTGTTGTGAGGATACAGAGCGTGGGCTTCCCAGTGGAGGGTTAATAGCACTATAGTGTGAATAGAGTGGCTTGGTTTTGTCATTCAAGATGAGTTAGTGGTATGTTCATGCTCTTTCCCTTAGAGCAAGTCTTCGTACTTTGTATTGATTAGTGCCAGTCTGCATCTAGATGTGTTCATTATATGGATTGGATAAACCTCTTGTATTGATGCTCTTTAGTTTTGGAGTGGCGTGTTAGCCTAGAGCATCAACTTTAGAGCCATTCTTTTGCCTATATTGTAATCATCTGTGTGAACTAAGGAGTGGTTTTGTCTTTCACTATTGCTATTGTCATTGATCTTTTGTGCAATTATGTGATCTGCCTGCTCACAGAAATGCTAAATGGTATACTTCCCTAAGCACGACCTCCCTTGAGTAGGCAAAGTACAGGAAGTGCATATCTGCTCTTATTAAAAGTGGATACCCCAGTACGTCCTCTATAGTTTGGCATGCATGGTGGGGCACTTGCATTTGTGTTAGAGGCCGTGAGGATAGTAAATAGTCCTTTATCAATATTTTTGCCCTTTTGCATTTGCAAGTAGGTACATGACCCATACGCCAGCAGATAAGGAGCCTCTTCATGTACGAAGGAACCTTAACAAGTTAGCTATATCTTCGACTAGTGAAACAACATCCCCTCTACCTCCTTTAACTTTATGTGTTGATTTGGGTGTGACACCATTGTCAAGGGAGGAGCATAGGAGAATATTAGACTTCTCCTCAGATACGTCAGAGGAAACACCAGTGTGTAGCACCTGTTCTCTCTCTTTCTCTCTCTCTCTCTCTCTCTCTCTCTCTCTCTCTCTCTCTCTCTCTCTCTCTCTCTCTCTCTCTCTCTCTCTCTCTCTCTCTCTCTCGCTCTCTCTCCGCCCCGTAGCCCTCCGCCACCCCCTCAGCCCCACACCCCCGCTGTCGGGTCGTGAGAGATGCTCGGATGGTGGATCAAGTCATCTGCCTAAATCGTTCGGCACACACAGGGTGTCTGTAGCCGACTCAGACTAAGGACCATAGGGACAAGCTGCTTTATATCTGGCAATAGCTATCTGTTTGGGTGTTAACAATAATGACTCTTCGGTTATCTGATCTTTAACTACCTCTTCTATTGTAGCTTCTAATGGTTTTGGTTGATTTTGTCTAACTAAAGTTGGTGGAAATAAATCTTCACTACTTTGTGATTCAGGAGATGCAATGGAAGAAAATGCTAGGAATGTAGTTAAACATTGATCATAAGATAAAGACACTAATGATTCCGAAGTAATACTGTTCTTCATAAGTTCTTCTAACACTAATTCTACGGATTCGGTTGTATGTTCAATGATGTTATTACTACTGTGTTCAGATGCATGGTATAAATTGGAAGACATGAAAGAACTAATAGAAACAATATGATGCTAAACTGGTTTGAATAAATGAATTAATAAGCTAATACAAATGTAAAGTCTAGATAATTGGATAAATGTCTAATCAATTGGATAGCTGACTAATTGGAAAATAAGATTTAAATGAATCTTCAATCTTGCTGCTTCTCTTTACTTCACTTCAATAGCTTGAACTCATCAATGTTTCTATAAAAAACATTAAGAATATTAGTAATCTAACAAGAAAATAATGAGAAACATAAAAGACATTCTTCTCATACATTTTTCATACACATGCATATGTTCATGCATACATTAAAGTATTCACATACACTCTAATGCATACATTCCTCATGCATACTAATGTACTTTACATACATGCTTTCAAATGCTAATATCTGCTAATGCACATGTTAACACATAATCTTATACATACTAATATACTTTCATGAATATGGTAACACACATTTATACATGCATGCTAACACATTAATCATTCAAACACATGCATTCATACACATGCTTACGCATACTAACACACATGCATGCTTATGCATATTAATCATGCATACACATACATATTCATGCTAATGCATATAACACTTAGTAACTATATGCTAAAAAACTCTAATTAAACTTTTGGAAGTAAGTATTTAGAATACCAATTTCTTAAATATCTTAATAAAAGTACTTATATTTAATTGAAATAATGTAGTAATATAACTAAATAGATATAATTAATTAAACAATGTAATATTAACTAATTAATTAAATATAATTATATTTAATTTAGATTAATGTTAATATAAATCGTTTTCTCTCTCCTAACTCTCTCTCTCTCTCTTTCTCTCTACTGATCTCTCTCTCTCTCTGTCTCTCTCTCTCTCTCTCTCTCTCTCTCTCCTCTCTCTCTCTCTCTCTCTCTCTCTCTCTCTCTCTCTCTCTCTCTCTCTCTTTCTTCCCCTCTCTCTCTCTCTCTCTCTCTCTCTCTCTCTCTCTTTGCGCCGATCTCTCTCTCTCTCTCTCTCTCTCTCTCTCTCTCTCTCTCTCTCTTTGCGCCGATCTCTCTCTCTCTCTCTCTCTCTCTCTCTCTCTCTCTCTCTCTCTCTCTCTCTCTCTCTCTCTCTCTCTCTTTGTGCTGCCATGCGCAGTTCTGCAGGGGGAGGGAGGGAACCTCTCTCTCTCTCTCTCTCTCTCTCTCTCTCTCTCTCTCTCTCTCTCTCTCTCTCTCTCTCTGCGTGCTGCCGTGCGCAGTTCTGCAGGGGGAGGGAGGGAACCTCTCTCTCTCTCTCTCTCTCTCTCTCTCTGCGTGCTGCCGTGCGCAGTTCTGCAGGGGGAGGGAGGGAACCTCTCTCTCTCTCTCTCTCTCTCTCTCTCTCTCTCTCTCTCTCTCTCTCTCTCTCTCTCTCTCTCTCTCTCTCTCTCTTTCTTCCCCTCTCTCTCTCTCTGCGCCGATCTCTCTCTCTCTCTCTCTCTCTCTTTGCGTGCTGCCGTGCGCAGTTCTGCAGGGGGAGGGAGGGAACCTCTCTCTCTCTCTCTCTCTCTCTCTCTCTCTCTCTCTCTCTCTCTCTCTCTCTCTCTCCTTCTCTGTCTGCGCGCTGCCGCGCACAGACAGAGGAGGGGAGGGAGAGAATTTCTCTCTCTCTCTCTCTCTCTCTCTCTCTTTCTCGTTCTCTTTCTCTCTCCCTATCTCTCTCACACACACATACACACATCATACACACACATACATCACATACACACACTGCTGCACACACACATACATACACACATCACATATATACTTCACACACACACATACACTTCACATACACACACATACATCACATCACATACACACACATATATCACACACATCACATATATATTTCACACACACACATACATACACACATCACATATATACTTCACACACACACATACACTTCACATACACACACATACATCACATCACATACACACACATATATCACACACATCACATATATATTTCACACACACACACATACATACACACATCACATATATACTTCACACACACACATACACTTCACATACACACACATACATCACATCACATACACACACATACACTTCACATACACACACATACATCACATCACATAACACATACACGCACATACACATAACACATTCACACATAATACAAACACGCACATACACATAACACATTCACACATAACACATACTCGCACATACACACACACTACTGCAGGGACTCAGACCAAGCCACGGAATAGGCATGGTCATGGTTTCGGCCGGACAATCATTCATGCAGCAGCATGGGGCATATGAAGATCATCGTACACAGCAGGACATGACGGCTCAATATCCGGAGCACGAGGAGGGTCTAATGAGAAAGAAGGAAAAACAGAAGAAAGTAAAGAGCAGGAGACAGTACCTGTAACAAACATTAGGAGAAACTTGAGCTCAACACACATTTAAATACATACACAAGTCCTTCCTAATCCACTCTTTTGGTTTTAACTTTTAATCTACAACCACACTTTAATCTCCTTACTTTCACCACACTTTAAATTGACTTTATTTACACAACTCACTTACTCCATTCTTTTAACCTTTTTCATATACTCCATTCATTTAAAGTTTCTGTTTAACTTCCTTTAATTGCATCATTTATTCCAACCACTCTTTCAATCACTTTAGTTACACATCTTCTATAAACCATTCTTTCTCCTAGTACTCATATAGACCACTAGTTATTTATCCATTTAATTTACCATTTTTAATTTAATTAGCCTATATTTCTTATTTTAAATAAATCATTTAATTCAATCTTAGTTTAAGGGTTTAATTAATTAGAACCTTAGTATTTAGAAGTATACACACTATTAAATTAACAAATTAAACCATAAATTAAATTTGTAGGTTAACCAATGTTAAATTATAGATTAATTTCATTAAATATTATTTGTTTCAACCCTTCAAACTAAGGCTAATCTTCATTCTTGCACACTAAACCCCTTAAAACCCTTTTGGAATCCTACCATTAGCTCATTAACATTTAAATAAACCCTATCATTAACCCTTTGGAACATAAATAAATTCTAACATGAACCTATTAGAACCTTTTGAGACCCTTCAAATGAACCCTATTGTCATAAATCATATGAACTAGAGTTATATACCCATGTTTCTAGCATGTATAAATATAAATACTCATTAATTAAGTACTTAGGGTAAACCCTAATATGAACATATGTCCTGCTTCATCCTTCATACCTGATAACATTTTCAAAATAGTTAATCCAATTAGCACAACTGATCAACAGTGATATAAAAGAGGTTTAGAATTCATTAATAAATATTTTAATTTTTCGGGTCATCAATTGGAAGATGCAAATCTTCCCGACATCCACCGCCACCAAACCTGCACATCGTCCCGATGGGCCAACTTGCAGATTAAGGGAAGCAGCATTTTCAATGATTATCCTGAAATTAAATCATAGAACAACATCAATTCTTTTTTTAAATATATTTAATCTTATCAAATTTTAAATCTTTTCAACATGCACATGAAGTTTATTTCAATTACATCTGGCAATGAAAACATATTAAAGTATAAAGGTAAACTATTAACCTTTTCAGTCAACAAACATTAGTTTACATTTTATCCATTTATAAACTATGTAAAGATTAGTATAAAACAGAATTCATTTTCATTCATTCAAATGCAGGTTTCGTCATATATATGCATTCACATATGAGCAATCAAGCATGCCAAAGAAATCTACTAAATCTACTTGGACAGACAGCCGCCTTGTATGCCCAATTTTAATCACTAGATGTGTTTTTCACAACTAGTTTCTTCATATAAATATGATGTAAACTTCATATCGATAATAAATGTAAATACCTTTTTGAGGTGGAAGAAGGTAAAACTTCCATGTCAATATTCTTTTTTTTTTTCGCTACTTTTTTGTTTTGAAGGGGAAAGGCTTAACCCCTTAATCCGAGCTAAGGATCTAGCTGCATGGACAAGAAAGATCTAGGTTTTCACAGACATGTATCATGCAACAATATGCTCCTACATATATACAACTACTTTTGTTATCTAAATGAACTACAAATCCTTCTATTTTTAACAAATCTCACTTAATCTATAAATGTAGAAATATAAATTATGTTTATTTCCCTAATATGGTTAAAAAGAGTCCTTTATAAAATAATATTTTTCATTCCAGACTTTATAAATTAGTTTATATGAATGCAAAGAAAATACATAAATCAAAATTGTATGACAAAGAAAAATACGACCTAAAATCAACTTCATCTTCAATCTGCTTCATCTTTATGCATCTTAATTTGTTCTTCAAAGACCTGTTAAAACTCAACCAGCAACAGCTAGACACGCAAAATTATTAAATTTCATATTCAAATTTTCTCTTAGTTTTCCTACAAAAGAAACCCACACTAAAGAAATTCATTTATACATAATTAATCATGCTCATCATCAAACATTACTTCATACATTTCATCATCTCTTTGTTTAAATAATTTAATTCTTTTGCCAGCAATTAAGTTTTTAAGAGGAGTGCCATCTAATTCGCGTAAGGCATACGTTCCATTATCATAGGTTTTGACTACCACATAAGGTCCAAACCATCGTCTTTTAAGTTTCCTACGGGCATCATATTGAGAATCAAACATACTATCATACAGTAAAACCCAATCATTAACTTGAACCGGCTTTGGCCTTAACCTATGTGATTTATCAAAATACTTCTTATTTTTGAGACGAGAATCTTTTAGTTTAAGTATAGCCTCTTCTAAACGTTCATTCCCTTGCTCTAACTGCTGGATTCGCAGAGCTAATAAATCTTCTGTCGACAGATTATCTTCCCATGATAAAGTAGTCCAAGTAACAATTTGTGTATGCACAGGGAATATCGGTTTCTGGCAATACATCAACTCTGTCGGCATATACCCCGTTGTTCTAGTGCAGGTCATTCTATCAGCCCACAACGCAAATGACAGATAAGTTGGCCAATTCTTAATTTCTCCATTACAAGCTTTGGAAATTGCTTTAATAATAGGAGAATGCCCTCGCTCAATCTTCCCATTAGCTTCAGGGTTGTAAGCAGTAGTAAGGGCTAAGCGAATTCCATGCCTAGCAAAGAATTCTCTAGCCTCCTGCGCATCTAACTCTCCCCTATCAGCCACTACCTTTTCTACATAACCAAATCGTGAAATGACATCCTCAAGAAGAAATTTGCATACATTCAAGGTTGTCTTAGATCTTAAAGCTCGGCCTTCTACATGATTCGTAAGATCTTCACGTGCCAAGACTATATATCTCATCTTATTGATACCTTTGGGCATGGTAACTAAGTCTACAACCCATTTATAATGGATGCATGGTGGATAGGTAGGATGCAACGAATCCCTATGTTTGACTGAGGAATGAATCTGACATACGTCACATGAATTCACATAATTTTTAGCAGTAACATAAATCCCTGGCCACCAGTATCCTTCTCTAATTTTTTCATACGTAGCTACAAAACCTTTATGTCCTGCCCATAAAGTATCATGCATACTCTTCATGACTTGTAACTGAAGATCCTTAGTACCTAGTAATCATTGTGGCAATCTAATTTTTCCCCTAGCATGTCTCCAAATTAAACCTTCTTTCAGAAAAAAGTTGTAAGCTCTTTTCCTAATATTCCAAAATCTATTTGAAGACCATGAAGGTGCCCTAACCAAAGTACTTAAATACTTTCCAATATCCTGCCACTCTCCTTCGTATTCTTCAATATTAAACTGTTCATATGCGTATGCTTTAGAATCATAATTAATTGCATTTATTTCTAATTCTGTTTCTTCCTCATTATCAAATCTAGCTCGAGAAAGCATATCAGCCACAGGATTAGATTTACCTGCAATATGTATCAAAACAGGATTTATAAACTTGATGTATGAAATCCATCTAAGCATGGCAATGTCGGGTGATGAACAGTTTGTAATCATTCCAATCAGAGGTAGACAATCTGTCTCAACTATTACATTTGCACCTATAAAATATTCTTTATCGGATTTTAATGCCGTGACTAAACCCCATAGTTCTCGTTTAATTTGCGGATAATTTCTTTGCGTATCGTGTAAAATCTTTGCTCCAAATCTCACAGCATACCTATTGCCCTCTTCATCGTCCTGACCAATAACCCATCCTATTCCTATAGGGCTCGTATCAACAGTTAAAATGATAGGCTTTTGATCAGTATAATCTACTCGCTTTAAAATAGGAACTTCAAGAAGTAATTTCTTTAACTTTTTCATAGCTTTTGAGTGTTCTTCAGTCCAAAGAAACTTTCGATTCTTCCTTAGCAAAGCATAAAGACAGTTTGCAACATGTGCATAGTGTGGGATCCAGATGGCATAAAACACACAAGCACCAAGGAATCGTCTTACCTCACTAATATTACTACAGGTATCTGAAATCTTGTTTATAGCGTCGACTTTAGGTGGATATGGCCTCCGACCGTAATGTCCACATAAATGCCCAACTATAAGTACCTCATTGACACCAAAAACAGATTTCTCAATGGAGAATGTGAGACCAACCTCTTCAAATCTCTGGAAAATTCTTTCACAGTCAGAGATATGATCTACTACAAATTTCCTGCAGCCAGAGGAATCTAAAGTTTCATCTTTCGCATTCTCAATACATCCTTTAATAGGAATGTCATCAATAAATGGCATGGCTATATTAGGAATGAAGTCATGTAATACTGAATTCATGGCGTTCATCATATGCGCTACTGAATTAGTAGCTCCTTGCGGCAAAGTGCACATGCGAACTAAACCTAAAAGAGTTTTCATGGTCGTAATGTCTCTACTTTCAATAGCAAGCTGAAATTGATCGTAGCCAGAATACAAGTCTCCCATTGAGTAAATGGCATGACTAGCGAAGGCTTCAGCGAATTCTCCCACAATGGGCCCAGTACCTACATTCCTAATAGTAACCTTGTTAACAGGTTGTAAATCTTGAATGAACTGTAACTTGCCATTTTTCTTTGGAACAGTAAACCACCTATTTGAGTAGGGTGCAGACGATGGCTCTAAAATTCGCATGTGAATCTTTTCCTTAAGAAGCCGCATTAACTCTGGTAAATGGGCTTTCGGAATAGGTATGGGTCGAAGATTCCATGGAATGTGAGGCACTGTAAAGATGATCATTGGTGGTACAATTTGTGGGCCTGCACAACCTATCTCATGGGAATATAAAGAAAATGCCTTTCCATGCTTTCTAATCACTCTTTGAAATAGTTCACGTTCCTCGGGTAGCAAAAAATTTTCATCATTTCCTATCTTGATTAGCTTTAAAGTTTCTTCTGTGAAGGTATGACCTATATTTGTGCGCTCTCTTAAATAAGGATCATTGGTAACTTTCCTAAACTTCTCTTCACTCTCTCGTGGTAATGATTGGGCAATCGGTTTAATTTTTTTATCAACGGTTTTGTATTTTGTATTTACTTTTGCTTCCTTTTCATTACTCATGACAAATTTAATAATCAAATCATATTCCTCAATAGAATTTAAAAGTACAAATCTAAAATTTTCTTTTTCATGCAAAATATTTTGAAGTTCTTCAATCAATGAGTTTGAAGATAAAGTTTCAATTACGGTTTCAATGTGTTCATCAGATGAAATGAATCCTTTCTCTTTATAAAATTTTTCATAATGTTTTATAATTTTTTTAGGAATTTGTTTATAATGACTGAATTGCAAATATGATGAAGGGAAATATAAAGAAAAACTATCTAAAGTATCTACAGATGGGTGCGAGACATCAAACCAAGAACCACCGTTGTCTCGCTCAACAGTGGCATCTAGGCAAAATTTTGATCATAATAAGTTCCAAACTCTCGAAGAGGCATATGATCTTCGCGTATCTTTTCATGAGAACGGATGGGCGTCTTCCTAATTTGCTCCCTATTTCGTACATGGTTTGGGCTGACTATCATAACTTGGAGTGATTGTAGATCATCTTTAGATCTAATTCTTGCGTATGCTGAACCGTCATCCATTACTTTAGTCTCCATTCTGGCTTCACATATAAATGGTTGACCTAAGATAATTTCATAAGAGTAGTTGTCCTGAATGAAAAAGTGGAATGTCTCAGAGATTCCACCTATCATTAGAGGTATGTTGGCACATGCTCCTAGGAGTGATCCACAACCATTGTCCGTGGTTCGCATTATCCAGCCGTGATTTTTATCAATAGGCCATTTAAACTTATCATATAATCCTTTCGAAATCACATTGATTTCAGACCCAGAGTCAATTAGGGCTAAAGCAGAATATGATCTCTTCTGATCTCCTAAGTTAACTTTAATCTCCGGTGTGCTTCTCGCCCAAAAACTTTTTCTAAAATCACTCTCTGAGTTTTTTGTTTCGTCATCTGGTACAATCGGCCCTAAGAAATTTTTGTTCACATTACAGGTATTATCTTCTTCATCCTCTGAGTCTAAAGAAAGAGATTCATGAATCAAGTGAGTTACATCGGCAACATCTTGCATCTCTACCTCTTGTGACAGAGGGAATCTCTTCCTTTTAATTAGTTTAATAAAATTTTCCTTAAATTCAATTTTTGCTATTGAGAAGATTTGTTCTAAAGTCATTGTTACTGCACTTTTTAATAAGATGTCATACAATATTTCTTTCGAATCAACTTTTTGTTCAAGTTCAGAAATAAGAATAGCTTTCGGTACTCGTTTTGGTTTCTTTTCTGGTTTCTCTTCAGGTTTTGTTTCAGTTCTAGGAATTTGCTCTACTTTGTTTGATGTTTGAATTGGCTCACTAAACACAGGTTGTTTACCCTCCCTAATTTCTTTTCTTCGCTCCTCATTTGTTTTAGAACTTTCGCCTTGTTCAAACTGAACTTTCTTAGGCTTCGGCTCATCTCTCATCTTATTTCTAGTCATTCGTCTACCTGAATCATTTGTATCTTGCTCATCATCCCTCTTTCTTTTCTCTTCAACATTCGCAATATGCGAATATATCGAGAATTGATCGACAGGAGAGTTCCACGCAGTTTTCTGCATAATATCATCTCTCGCCTTTATCAAAGCTTCAATTGAGTAGTTCCTCGTTTCCCTTGTTTGTTCGGAATCAGAGTCACTATCAACATATTCTAGTTTAACAGCAGAAGGAGATTTCGAAGACTCAGAAAGGTTTTCATACAGCTTCTGCATCCCTCCCTTTCCCCGATTGGCAGCTAAGGGTAAATGTGTTCTATAGTCGCACAATCGTTTGTCAATATCAATTACAAGTCTTTTCTCTTTCGCATCTTTCAATGCTTCACATGTGTAAGTCAAATGATCTGTGGCATCGCACCAGATACATCTCCTTACATTGGCATTTCTCCTTTCATTGAAATTTCTTTGGTTAAATGCTTGAGGAATTGGTTGAGGAATTGGTTGGGGTACAACTAGAGGATTAGGAGGTATGAAAGGTGGATTAGGAGGTATAAAAGGTGGATTAGGAGGTATAAAAGGATGATTCGGAGCTACTAATGGAGGATTAGGTGCACTTACTGGTTGAGGATAAATAGTCAGATGAGCTTGCATTGTAGGTTTATCTTGTAATTTTAAAGCATATACCACATTCTGCAAAGCCGCTACCTCTTTAGACATATTTTCGTGCATATGCATCATATTGTCCAACTTGTTAAACAAAATCTCAAATTGCAACTCAGTTGGTACTCTAGATGTGGATGTCGTAGGCTCAACTTTTGAATCTATATGTGTATCCCTAGTTGCCTGAATCGGAGGAAAACTGGAGGATGGTTGAGACATTGAATCATAAAGGAGTGTTTTACGTTGGTTCATGTGAGCAACCGCCTCAACTACAGTTTTCACTACACCCCAGTCATCTGTAAGCCCATATTTCTTTCCCGGTTCTTCAAGCCTACGCTCAACCTCTACCCTTATATCTGGAGTCAAGATTTTAAGGAAATATAAACTGATATCTGGGGTAAGGGCAACTCTATCCTGTTCAGGTAATTGAGAGAATCTTTTCATAAATTCGCCATGGAGTTGAGTTAAAGAAATGTGAGGCTTAGGAGAACTAATCCATTTCATAAATCCCTCTCTACTGTGTTGACTATAGTCCTCTAAATAAAATTCTTTATGTAGCTCTTTTCTAAACTCATCCCATTCCTTATTGTCATGTAGATCCATAATAGCTTTCACTGTACCTATGACAAGTCGTCCAAGATAGGATTTCCACTTTGTATCAGGCAAGCCGTGTAACTTGGCTAATTCCTCAAACGTGTCTAAATAATTTGTAACATTCATACCAGTAAATTTCCCTTTATCCTTTAATAACGTTTCAACTACTTTTTGTCCTTGCGTCTCGTGCATCATAGTTTGAAATAGTTCGTTCATTTTTGAAGTTTGTTTTGATCTAGCTTGAACAATTCTAACTATATCCTGAACTTCTTTTGTTATTCTTTCCTTATGTTCAGCTACTAATTCTGAAATTCCGTTAGAGTCCAGTTTGATAAGTTTTTACTATGCAAAAATGTTGCAAGTAAAGCTATGATTAACGCTTAACCTATGTTTAACAAACAGTTTCCTTCAACCTATACCAATAATTTAACCTTAAATAAAATTATGTATGCAAGAATGTAAGAGTAAAGAAATTATACCAGCTACTCGAAGATGAGGCTCAAAACAGTGCTTTCTGTGAAATTCAATACATTTATTGATTTGAATCAAAAATCTAAATACATATTTTGCTAAAATGGGTGCAAGCGTTTTGTGCTTCAATTGTTGATGAAAGGGGTGGCGAGACGAGGTTCTCCTACTTGCCAATCTTCGTGGAGGCGCTCAGGTCACCAGACCAGCCCTCGACACCAAGAAGATTGCAAGCTCACGTAAATGCCACAGCTTCCAGGGATGAAGACGCAGCTGCACTGATGTAAAATCGTATGAATGTATATGCAATGCAAACTGATAATATCCATCGGAGTCGCAAGCCGATCTTCACGTCGGGTTCACCAATGTCGAGTCGTGAGAGATGCTCGGATGGTGGATCAAGTCATCCGCCTAAATCGTTCGGCACACGCAGGGTGTCTGTAGCGAACTCAGACTAAGCACCATAGGGACAAGCTGCTTTATATCTGGCAATAGCTATCTGTTTGGGTGTTGACAATAATGACTCTTCGGTTATCTGATCTTTAACTACCTCTTCTATTATAGCTTCTAATGGTTTTGGTTGAGTTTGTCTAACTAAAGTTGGTGGAAATAAATCTTCACTACTTTGTGATTCAGGAGATGCAATGGAAGAAAATGCTAGGAATGTAGTTAAACATTGATCATAAGATAAAGACACTAATGATTCCGAAGTAATATTGTTCTTAATAAGTTCTTCTAACACTAATTCTACGGATTCGGTTGTATGTTCAATGATGTTATTACTACTGTGTTCAGATGCATGGTATAAATCGGAAGACATGAAAGAACTAATAGAAACAATATGATGCTAAACTGGTTTGAATAAATGAATTAATAAGCTAATACAAATGTAAAGTCTAGATAATTGGATAAATGTCTAATCAATTGGATAGCTGACTAATTGGAAAATAAGATTTAAATGAATCTTCAATCTTGCTGCTTCTCTTTACTTCACTTCAATAGCTTGAACTCGTCAATGTTTCTGTAGAAAACATTAAGAATATTAGTAATCTAACAAGAAATTAATGAGAAACATAAAAGACATTCTTCTCATACATTTTTCATACACATGCATATGTTCATGCATACATTAAAGTATTCACATACACTCTAATGCATACATTCCTCATGCATACTAATGTACTTTACATACATGCTTTCAAATGCTAATATCTGCTAATGCACATGTTAACACATAATCTTATACATACTAATATACTTTCATAAATATGGTAACACACATTTATACATGCATGCTAACACATTAATCATTCAAACACATGCATTCATACACATGCTTATGCATACTAACACACATGCATGCTTATGCATATTAATCATGCATACACATACATATTCATGCTAATGCATATAACACTTAGTAACTCATATGCTAAAAAACTCTAATTAAACTTTTGGAAGTAAGTATTTAGAATACCAATTTCTTAAATATCTTAATAAAAGTACTTATATTTAATTGAAATAATGTAGTAATATAACTAAATAGATATAATTAATTAAACAATGTAATATTAACTAATTAATTAAATATAATTATATTTAATTTAGATTAATGTTAATATAAATCGTTTTCTCTCTCCTAGCTCTCTCTCTCTCTTTTTCTCTCTACTGATCTCTCTCTCTCTCTCTCTCTCTCTCTCTCTTCTCTCTCTCTCTCTCTCTCTCTCTCTCTCTCTCTCTCTCTCTCTCTCTCTCTCTCTCTCTCTCTCTCTTTCCTCCCCTCTCTCTCTCTCTCTTTGCGCCGATCTCTCTCTCTCTCTCTCTCTCTCTCTCTCTCTCTCTCTCTCTCTCTGTGTGTGTGCTGCCATGCGCAGTTCTGCAGGGGGAGGGAGGGAACCTCTCTCTCTCTCTCTCTCTCTCTCTCTGCGTGCTGCCGTGCGTAGTTCTGCAGGGGGAGGGAGGGAACCTCTCTCTCTCTCTCTCTCTCTCTCTCTCTCTCTCTGCGTGCTGCCGTGCGCAGTTCTGCAGGGGGAGGGAGGGAACCTCTCTCTCTCTCTCTCTCTCCTCTCTCTCTCTCTCTCTGCGTGCTGCCGTGCGCAGTTCTGCAGGGGGAGGGAGGGAACCTCTCTCTCTCTCTCTCTCTCTCTCTCTCTCTCTCTCTCTCTCTCTCTCTCTCTCTCTCTCTCTCTCTCTTTCTTCCCCTCTCTCTCTCTCTGCGCCGATCTCTCTCTCTCTCTCTCTCTCTGCGCCGATCTCTCTCTCTCTCTCTCTCTCTCTCTCTCTCTCTCTCTCTCTCTCTCTCTCTGCGTGCTGCCGTGCGCAGTTCTGCAGCGGGAGGGAGGGAATCTCTCTCTCTCTCTCTCTCTCTCTCTCTCTCTCTCTCTCTCTCTCTCTCTCTCTCTCTCTCTCTCTCTCTCTCTCTCTCCCCTTCTCTGTCTGCGCGCTGCCGCGCTCAGACAGAGGAGGGGAGGGAGAGAATTTCTCTCTCTCTCTCTCTCTCTCTCTCTCTTTCTCGTTCTCTTTCTCTCTCCCTATCTCTCTCACACACACATACACACATCATACACACACATACATCACATACACACACTGCTGCACACACACATACATACACACATCACATATATACTTCACACACACACATACACTTCACATACATACACATACATCACATCACATACACACACATATATCACACACATCACATATATTTTTCACACACACATACATACACACATCACATATATACTTCACACACACACATACACTTTACATACACACATATACATCACATCACATACACACACATACATCACATCACATAACACATACACGCACATACACATAACACATTCACACATAACACAAACACGCACATACACATAACACATTCACACATAACACATACACGCACATACACACAGACTACTACAGGGACTCAGACCAAGCCATTGAATAGGCATGGTCATGCTTTCGGCCGGACAATCATTCATGCAGCAGCATGGGGCATATCAAGATCATCGTACACAGCAGGACATGACGGCTCAATATCCCGAGCACGAGGAGGGTCTAATGAGAAAGAAGGAAAAACAGAAGAAAGTAAAGAGCACGAGACAGTACGTGTAAAAAACATTAGGAGAAACTTGAGCTCAACACACATTTAAATACATACACAAGTCCTTCCTAATCCACTCTTTTGGTTTTAACTTTTAATCTACAACCACACTTTAATCTCCTTACTTTCACCACAGTTTAAATTGACTTTATCTACACAACTCACTTACTCCATTCTTTTAACCTTTTTCATATACTCCATTCATTTAAAGTTTCTGTTTAACTTCCTTTAATTGCATCATTTATTCCAACCACTCTTTCAATCACTTTAGTTACACATCTTCTATAAACCATTCTTTTTCCTAGTACTCATATAGACCACTAGTTATTTATCCATTTAATTTACCATTTTTAATTTAATTAGCCTATATTTCTTATTTTAAATAAATCATTTAATTCAATATTAGTTTAAGGGTTTAATTAATTAGAACCTTAGTATTTAAAAGTATACACACTATTAAATTAACAAATTAAACCATAAATTAAATTTGTAGGTTAACCAATGTTAAATTATAGATTGATTTCATTAAATATTATTTGTTTCAACCCTTCAAACTAAGGCTAATCTTCATTCCTGCACACTAAACCCCTTAAAACCCTTTTGGAATCCTACCATTAGCTCATTAACATTTAAATAAACCCTATCATTAACCCTTTGGAACATAAATAAACTCTAGCATGAACCTATTAGAACCTTTTGAGACCCTTCAAATGAACCCTATTGTCATAAATCATATGAACTAGAGTTATATACACATGTTTCTAGCATGTATAAATATAAATACTCATTAATTAAGTACTTAGGGTAAACCCTAATATGAACATATGTCCTACTTCATCCTTCATACCTGATAACATTTTCAAAATAGTTAATCCAATTAGCACAACTGATCAACAGTGATGTAAAAGAGGTTTAGAATTCACCAATAAATATTTTAATTTTTCGGGTCATCAATTGGAAGATGCAAATCTTCCCGACACCGCCCCTCACCCCACCACCCCTCCCTCCTCCGCAGCCTCCGTGACCCCCCCTTCTCTTTGTCTCTCTCTCTCTCTCTCTCTCTCTCTCTATGACCCCCCTCAGCCCCCATGTGGCCCCCCGCTTCCTCTCTCTCTCTCTCTCTCTCTCTCTCTCTCTCTCTCTCTCTCTCTCTCTCTCTCTCTCTCTTCCCCCCACCCCGCACACCACCATCCCCTCCCTCGCCTGAGCTGCCACCCTTCCCCCCACCCCACAGCCCACCACCCCAAAGTCCACCACCTCCCCACCCCGCAGCCCACCATCCCCTCCCCACCCTGCAGCCCACAAACCGCCCCCTCTCTCTCTCTCTCTCTCTCTCTCTCTCTCTCTCTCTCTCTCTCTCTCTCTCTTCCCCCCACCCCGCACACACCACCATCCCCTCCCTCCCCTGAGCTGCCACCCTTCCCCCCACCCCACAGCCCACCACCCCACAGTCCACCACCCCCCCACCCCGCAGCCCACCATCCCCTCCCCACCCTGCAGCCCACAAACCGCCCCCTTTCTCTCTCTCTCTCTCTCTCTCTCTCTCTCTCTCTCTCTCTCTATCTCCCTCTCTCTCTCTCTCTCTCTCTCTCTCTCTCTCTCTCTCTCTCTCTCTCTCTCTCTCTCTCTCTCTCTCTCTCTCTCTCTCTCTCTTTCTCGGTGACCCCCCTCAGCCCCCGCATGGCCCCCCTCTTCCTCTCTCTCTCTCTCTCTCTCTCTCTCTCTCTCTCTCTCTCTCTCTCTCTCTCTCTCTCTCTCTCTCTCTCTTCCCCCCACCCCGCACACACCACCACCCCCTCCCCCACTTGAGCCGCCATGCTTCCCCCCACCCCACAGCCCACCACCCCACCCACCCCACAGTCCACCACCCCCCCACCCCGCAGCCCACCATCCCCTCCCCACCCTGCAGCCCACAAACCGTCTCTCTCTCTCTCTCTCTCTCTCTCTCTCTCTCTCTCTCTCTCTCTCTCTCTCTCTCTCTCTCTCTCTCTCTCTCTCTCTCTCTCTCTCTCTCTCTCTTGGTGACGCCCCTCAGCCCTCGCGTGGCCCCCGCTTCCTCTCTCTCTCTCTCTCTCTCTCTCTCTCTCTCTCTCTCTCTCTCTCTCTCTCTCTCTCTCTCTCTCTCTCTCTCTCTTCCCCCCACCCCGCAGCCCACCACCACCCCCTCCCCCGCCAGACCCGCCACCCTTCCCCCCACCGCAGAGCCCACCTGCCCCCCACCCCGCAGTCCACCACCTCCCCACCCCGCAGCCCACCATCCAATCCCCACCCTGCAGCCCACACACCCCCCCCTTCCCTCTCTCTCTCTCTCTCTCCGCGACCCCCCTCAGCCCCACGTGGCCCCTTGCTTCCTCTCTCTCTCTCTCTCTCTCTCTCTCTCTCTCTCTCTCTCTCTCTCTCTCTCTCTCTCTCTCTCTCTCTCTCTTCCCCCCACCCCATAGCCCACCACCACCCCCTCCCCCGCCTGACCCGCCACCCTTCCCCCACCCCAGAGCCCACCACCCCCCCACCCCGTAGTCCACCCCCCCACCCCGCAGCCCACCATCCCCTCCCCACCCCGCACCCCACAAACCCCCCCTTCTCTCTCTCCCTCTCTCTCTCTCTGTCTCTCTCTCTCTCTCCGCCAACCCCTGCACCCTCACCCCGCCAACTTCTGCCCCTCCACCCCCACACTCCCCCGCACCTCCACCCCCAGACCCCCTGCAACTCCAAGCCCTGCAAACTCCCTCCCTTCCACCCCCCACATCCCTTGTACATCCAGGCCACAAACCCCCGCCCCTTCTTATGGTTATGGGGGTGCAATTCAAAGCTTTGGTCGGAAGACTAGCCATGGTTCTCTTAACTCCAGTAGTATATACAGTGGAAAGGGAAGTGGCTATGGGGGCACTCCTTGAGGTGGTGCATATGGAAAAATTACACCTTGTAGAAACCTTTGAAGCAGTGGGCCGATTGGACACGACAGTGCTATCATGGTAGAAACCTTTGGAACAGGCTATAGGCTTGGTGGAAGGCTTTCTCACTCAAACATCGATAAACACTTGAGCACTGATTTGCCTTGGATTAGATGAAGTTCCAAGGTCTTTTGCACCTGTTTTGTATTATTCGAGAGAAAGAAGGGGCTCTCCACTAGATAAATTTTTACTCTCGCATCTAGATCAATGCAAAATCTCACAAGTTATGCAACACCTCTTCGTGGTGTAAGAGAAGCATCGAAGTTGAACAAGGATTTCACTATCTCTCTCCCTCCCTCCCCCCTCCCCCATTCCCCTCTCTCTGTGTCTCTCTCTCTTCTGTATAGGATGATGTGAGTAAGATTGCTAAGCTTTTGGAGAAAGTTGTGTGCTGCTTGCTATCCCTAAAAAACATGATAGATTTGCTCCCTTTTTATTGGTCATTCGTTCAATTTCTAGAATACCCAAATCACCTTGATCGTTTCTTGCTTATGAAAGTATCCCATTTAATTTTGAGGACACCCTTTCTATTAGGGTCTCCCATCTAGAGAAAGTTTCATAAAATTCCTTCCAATGTGACAATCTCTTGGTCCTTCGGACTCTACCAAGGGAGAGAGTAAACAATCAAAGAAACAAGGAATGTGTTAACTACCATAGATCACTCCCAAGGCTCATTAGCGTACCTTTCAAGTATGCCAACTTGTTATCAAGATTAGAAAGATCCCAATTCCATCGCTTTCACATTGAAACATCGAGTCACATCATAATAGCTGATAGGTGATAGACTTATCTCCTAGGGATCAATTCACCATGATTGTTAATCAAAATTTGAGTTGGATGCCCAATGAGGCCCTAAAAGTAGTTTAAGAGTGGTTTATTGTGGAAATTGATGCGTCACAAAATGTATTTAGGAAACGCCCAAAGGTATCAATGCTAACCTGGTCATTACGCACAAGAGCATTATTGTCCTGCACAAATAGAATCATGATCATCTCATTTTAATTGAGGGGAAGAAATGGGCCTTGAATAAGAGCCATATGTGTATGATTTTTAAAAATGTAGCTAAGAACATTCACACAGATCGCAAAGAGAAGAGGGTCCAAGGGGCATCCTTGCTTGATAAAACATTTGAATTAAATAGCTTGAAAATGGTGATCATTGTTGTTTATCTGTACTGATGCATTTTTGAGCAAGATTGATATCATTTTAATGCGTTTTTGGTCATAGGCCAACTCTTTTAGTGATTGCAGAATCAAGTTCCACTTTACTCTATCATTAGCTTTGTCAAAGATAATCTTGAGGAAGAGGACATCTTCAGAGGACTCTTTAGTGAAAAAGAGACCTTCCAAAACATCTATGATAGCCTCAAGGATGGAACTCTCCTTGATGAACCCTTTTTTATCCTCACTAATCCAGTTTTGTAAGGGATAAGCGATTCCATTATCAATAACCTTAGCAAGGATCTTATAACCTGTTTCAAAGGTCATGTTTGGATGCCAATTTTCAATCCTGATTTTTTCTAACTTTTTTGTGAATAACCTTGATAATGCCTTCATTCAGGCATTTGGGCAGTGCACCAAAAGAAATGGCCTATTGCCATATTAGTTGTAATGGAGAAGTTGTTGACGACATGATCACTCCTACATCATTTACGTTCGTATCCCCTTGAGTGCATCTCCATTTTGTATCTAGGAGACACCCTATTTCCAGTTTATTTCCATTTGTATTTGTATTTGGGTACCTTGCCATGTGCTTCTACCAGTTGTATTCATTCTCCTTTCAGGAGACTTATCCCACATATGATGTACTTTTGAGAGCCCCTCCCAAATCTATATAAGGAGGGCCTCTCCCCTCATTTGTACTTGGTTAGAAGCTTGAGGAACCTATTCCATGCTCTTGGCATGCTCATTTCTAATCTACATGAGTTTACCCATTTCATGGTCTGCTCATTTTGTGTCTCACACATTCTTTGTTTTGTGAGAGTACTTTACTTTTCATTTTGGTTCCACGTGTGTACTCTCTACATGGTATGAGAGCGCTAGGTGGAGGTCTTGGTGCTATGTTTGGTGGTCACTTTGGTGGTGGTGGTGCTTGAGTGGTGGTGGCTTTGCTTCCTCCTCATTTAGAGAGGCTTTTGCCATCATATTTACTCTTTGGGGGCTCATTTTTCCCATTTTCCCACCCTCCCACTCCTTTTATCACTCTTTCCCTCCCTCTCACCCTTGCATTTGGCGATATTTTGTGCTCATTTCGTGTTTCATTGTGGTTGATTATTGTAACCTTCATGTGGAGACTATACTATTTTGTTATGCAACATGGAAAGAGCTAGCTGCATCCATCTCAAGTTTTTTTGAAGTGTTTATAAACACTGTGTAATTATTGGTGCACATTCAATCTCTCTAGCTTTTTACTATCGATACAGCATGGATGTACTTTGATGATCTCAATTGTGCATTTTCATACATGTGCCACTGCTACTGTGAGGATGCCCGCAAGCAGAGCTCTCTAAAGGATATGAGTAAGAATACGTTCGGGCTAAGATGCATATGTGATTCTGCATGCTATAATATGTATCAACAATTAAGAAAGTTGCACTTTAATCCATGAACAATCTCTGTGTTGATAGAAGAATCATGAGTAGAAACAGTGCATGAGGCGCGGCCCTTTGGGTGGATCATGACTGACAAAGGCCATTAGAAGGAGGCGACACTGCTTCATTGGCATCTACAACATTTGTCGAGGTCAAACGACAAATGATTGGATTTCTGTAGCCAACTATTTAAGATCTATTGTCATGTTTGCAGACATTCACCATCACTGCCTACTGCTGCTCCGAATGGATGCAATGACAACTTGGCATTATTAAGCTCAGACGCTTCATCTCGAGCTATCACAGAGACCGAAAGAGAGAGAGAGAGAGAGAGAGAGAGAGAGAGAGAAAGAAAGAGAGATTGCTTATTCTCTCTGTACTAAATGCCACTCACTTCAAACCTTACGCAGTAGAAGCCATAGAATTGGCGACTTGAATGTGCGGCAAACCATCTCAAAGAGAGAGAGAGAGAGAGAGAGAGAGAGAGAGAGAGAGAGAGAGAGATACTTCTTCTCTGTTCTGTTGGTGACTTCCTCCAGTTGTGAGTAAGGTGGACCTGATTGCTTCTGTTCTATTGGTGACTTGCACCATCTCTATGAGAAAACAGAGAGAGAGAGAGAGAGAGAGAGAGAGAGATTCGCTAGTTCATCTATCGTAGTCTCCCTCGAGCTACGATAATACTAGTAGCAAGAACGGTGCAATTTGGGACCGCGTGTTTTGCAGAGAGCTTATCATTACCTGGCCTGAAGAATTGTGATCGAAGACATACGCTCTGAGGCTCAGTAGGCAGCTTGCTTCGTGACATCACTACTGATGTTTTGCTCCAAACTCACGCTGATACATTTGTAGCATGCTGCATCATCATGTTTGGCATCACTAAGTCTTGGCCCACTGTAGTGGTTTAGTAGCCTGCTGATATACTATGTTTGGTTCCCACCTTCCCACTGACTTTAGTCATAACTGCAAGTCTGCAACCTCTCTACACATCTGAAATCGGCGCTTATGACAAAATAAGTTTCTTTGGTGGAGTCTCCATATTCAAATTCGCGTGCTGATTGTAGAGTGCATTGCCACATATAGATGCAATGAATCGCTTATTCTCTGATTGCGCATATTCCAATTTTCTATTAGTTTATTTTACTATTGGTCTATGTGGAAGTGAACAAGTGGGCTGGTTCTTTCTCTCTCCAAGACGTGAAGAAGTGGACCCATTCTTTATGTGTCCAAAATGCACACCATCAGTCAATGAATGGATTTGTCATTTTTCCCATCTTTTATGTTCATTCGTACTTTCATTTGCACACATCAAATTGAAGTGCTCACCTTTTAAGTAGGCGCATACATTGGGGCACACCAATATTAAGAGATAAATTGTGCATTTCATATTATTCTTGAGAGGATTCGACCCTTAGCCCTTGCCACACTTTGGATTTACTTGCCTCGAACCTTATAAACCATCACTTAACTTTGGGACTCGATTTGGTATCCCCAAAAGAGTACTATTGTAAGAGGTCTTAAGTCCATTACTATTGGTACACCACTTTGGCACTAAGTGCCCCTCTTTGTACACTCAAAATATAAGAAGAAAAGTATTGTGTGTGTGTGCACCCTTGTGGGTTGGAGGCTAGTCTCAGACCACCCACATAGTTTCTTGCATACCCAAGCCTACTCTAAGGCTCAGTTGATGTGCAACCGGCTACTCTAAGCCGTCCTCTTGTGTCGACTTATCTTGGTGTTGTACAAGTGCAAGGCTACTCTAAGCCTCCCCCCCTCTCCAAGAATTTTTAGTGTGGTGTCCAATTGTTCATTTCAAGCTTTGCAATTATTTTGAAGCGGTATTTTAGGCAAGTGTCTTTGATAGTGTTTGTAAACACTTTATCCTCAAAGCTTTGTAATGAACAAAAGTGAAGGTAGCTCATTATCTATGGCAAACTTCTTACCCTCTTTCACCCCTATTTTTATGCCTAAGGATGAATGCCTCAATGGACAAAATTACAATCTATGGAAAGATGTCATGCACGCATATCTCTAAACCAATCTCCTTCATGAGGTAGTAGACGGGTAAGACCCCGAACCCAATAGGGATACCAACTTAGAAAATGCGCATGTGTGGAATGTCAAGGACAAATGAGCTTTAGGTCAGCTATTACTTGCATGTGACAAACTGACGAAAGGACATATCACGGCCTACAAGACCTCCAAGGACACTTAGGATATGTTAGCCGCTTTGTATGAAGACAAAACCCCTTCGAAAATATATGCATTAGAGGACGAGTTTCATAATTTGACCATTCGGCTACACGACACAATTACCAAGATCATAGCCCAATTTAAGGACTACTAGCATAAATTAGCACTACATGGTAGACAGATTTCTAATGGAGACATGGCCATTAGGCCTCTTAACAAGTTACCTAAGTCGTACGAGACATTTGTCACAACTTTGTATAATGGCAGCCAAGTCTTGACTTGGGCAGAGGTTCGTCGACTATTTCTCCTTCACGACTTGTGAGCCGAATCGACTTCCTCCCAAGAGTCTTCCATGAAGGCCAAAGGCCCATTCAATATGGGCAAATCCACAAGTCATCATGCTAGCAATGGATCTAAGCAAGGATTGCATAATTCATCGAAGAATTTCACCTGTAATTGTTATGGAAAATCAGGACTCTTAGAAAAGTTTTGCTATAAAAAGAAACAATCATCGAAGGCTTCTACCTCTAGGCAAGCATCCAAAGGATCCCAACATAGATCCCACTACTCTAGTGAGGAACTCTTTATACTTTTTCGTAATGTCATAGCTCATTGTTTGCATCTTATAAGTTGACACTTTGCATTACCTCAAATGTGCTCTCCTTTTTGCTGGCTTCATATCGGTTGTTCGAGTTAGACGTCTGCGGAAGCACACGAACAACACAAGGAAGAAGAAGAAGCTTGGAGCACAACACACAAAACTGAATGTAATACTAGAGAATGTACAAAGATAAGTAGCCCATTAGGGCTATAGGCGTATATACAAGCCGGGGGAAAAAAACCTCCTAAAGAGGGAAAAAAGTGCCCCGGCGGTCCTAGAGTGTTCACACACATCACTACCTAAATATATCAACAAATCCCCCCTGGGAGTGATGCGGTGAACAAGGAGCTGGCACTCATGTATAAGGAAGTGCCAAGCTATGTGGAAATCACTCCACAAAAGGAAGTAAGCCCAAAGCTTTGCGGAAAGCTTCAAACTTCTCCCTAGGCAGAGCCTTCGTGAAAAGGTCTGCAATGTTCTCCTGCGTGGGCACATATGCCAAGCTGATCTCACCAACAGAAAACCTCTCCCTGATATAGTGATAATGCACCTCAATGTGCTTAGTGCGAGCATGGAAAACAGGGTTCCTCGCAACTGCCAATGCGCTCTGACTGTCAGTAAAGATGGTGGTGGCAGAAGACTGGCCAACACCCAAATCAGCCATAAGGCGTCTGAGCCACACACACTCAACAGTAGTTGTGAAAGCTTCCCTATACTCAACCTCACAACTGGAAGTGGCCATAGTAGGCTGCTTCTTGCTCAACCAAGATATACATGAGCTACCAAGCATGAAGCAAAAGCCACTGGTGGACACACGAGTGTCATAGCAACCAGCCCAATCTGAGTCAGAAAAAGCATGCAAATCTGGCGGTAGTGATCCCCCCTTGGGATAAAACAACCCAAGTAGCCGAGTACCACTCAAGTAGCGAAAGATGCGCTTAACCGCCTTCCAATGCGTGACTCCTGGGCAATGCATAAACCTGCTCATCTATGAGACAGCAAACTGAATATCTGGTCGAGTAATGCATAAGTAAATCAATCATCCAACAACCTGCTGATATGGAACAACATCAAATGCATCTCCAGCATCATGAAGACTCAATCGTAAACTTGTCTCCATAGGAGTGGCAATAGGCTTACAGTCTTCAAGGCCAAAACGCTGCAATAATGTGTCAATATATTTCGTTTGACACAAAGCCATTCCACCATCAACTTGCATAAATCGAATGCCCAAATAGTGATGCAAATGCCCCAAATCAGACATCTCAAATGAGGCATGCAAATCAGCCTTGAAATCAGCAATATGCTTCTCAATAGGACCAGTGAGTAGCATGTCGTCTACATAGACAACAATGATCAGAAGCACATCATTAGCACGCTTAACATATAAGGTGCTTTCAGTTGGACTGTTCTCAAAACCATGTGCAATCAGATAGGCATGTATCTTCTCATACCAACCACGTGGTGCTTGCTTTAAACTATATAGCGCCTTCTTTAACCTACACACCTGGTTTTCACGCCCTTTCTGCACAAAGCCACGGGGCTGAAAAACATACACTTCTTCATGCAAGTCACCATTCAGAAATGTTGTTTTAATGTCCAACTGATGTACATTCCAACCATGATGGGCTGCAAGTGCACAAATGCTCCGAACAGTAGTCATACGGCATGTAGGTGCAAAGGTCTCATCAAAATCAATGCCTCTTTCCTGCGCATAACCCTTTGCAACAAGCCTAGCCTTATACATGTCAACTGTACCATCAGGTTTATGCTTCAGCTTGTATACCCACTTAGTGCCAATGGCCTTCTTGCCAAGAGGCAAGTCACATAAAGACTATGTTACCCATGCATGCCTGGAAAAATCATCAATGAAAGTCACGAAGTAAAGGTAATTTCCAAAAGAGGGTGTCTGCATAGGACCATAGACATCACTATGTACAAGCTACAATTTCTGCGTAGCCCGAACCGAACCATCTTTTGGAAAGGAAGAACGCTGCATTTTGCCCAGAATACAGCCTTCACAAACATGTTTTCCAGGTGCCTCAAGTTTGGGCAAAGAGGACACCATTTCAGATTTCTGCAGACGTAACAAACTAGCAAAATTCAAATGACCAAAGCGTGCATGCCAAAGCTTTGCATCTGACATAGCCTGAGAATCATGAACTGCACATGCCGAATCATTCATAGATCTTTCATAGTCTATGAGCTTATACAGCCCACGACATAAAATGCTAGAAGCAATAATCACATCGCCATTTGAGAGATCATGGACTGTACACCTGTCATCAACGAATTTCACAACCAAGCCAATCTTGGCTAATGTAGAAACTGATAACAGATTCTTTTTTATCCTTGGCACAAATAAAGCATCTGACAAAGTGAAAGAACTACCATCAGCTGTAGTCAGAATGATCTTACCAACTCCCATAACAGGATAAGAGGAGTTATTGGCGCATGTGACAGTATTCCCTGTAGGGGCAGGCTCGAGTGAAGAGAAGAAACTGCGCTGCGAGGTAATATGTTTGGTCGCGTGCAGATCAAACATGAGGCTAGTCTCTCTCGGTCAAACCTCTAGTTTGGAGTCCATTTGAGGAGAGCTCGACCTGACAAGAGCTAAATAGCACAAAATATGATCAATAAGTGTGCCCCCTTCCATCTCCAAATGTGTGGACCTTGTTTTATCTGATCACAAACCAATTATGCTTACCTTCAATCCCGTCATCAATCTCAATAAAGCCACTTCATTTCATGCCAATCCGATAGCCTTCTCATTCCCTTAGGTCTAGCAAGAGATTACCATTGCCTGGAGCTAGGTCTTTGCCACTGCTCCTTGCCAGCCAAGTGTTGGATGATGTAAGTTGTGAAGGCACAACACATCTCGGTTAGGGCTTAGAAGAATCAACAAAAATTCATGGATCTAGAAGGGAAAATCTTTAACGAAGGCTTACGTGTCTTGAGGAAGAAGTGAAGAGAGGACACGCTCAATACCAAATAGGGTTCTAAAAAATAAGAAGCATGCTTGTACAGGAAGAAGAAGAAGTGATCCCATTGATGATGTATATCGATTAGATTGAGTGCAACATAAATGAAGAAAATAGTACATTGATTGTTAATCACTTTGCCTAGCTTTTAACATTTTTCGTGCCTCTTTCTCCTCCCAGGCCTAATTGCATGATGACCATCTCTAGAGTCAGAACCTAAAGAATTCCATAAAATATGAATCCTCTCCATGAAACCCCTGATTTTGGATGATGTGACTCTTGAAGTTATTAATTCCGTTTGTAATGGCAAAAGCTCAGGCCTCAATGGCCTAATCAATGTGTTTCTCAAGACCTTCAAGCATGTGGTGACTTCTATAGAGAGTACACACGCGGAAGAAAAATGAAAAGTAAAGTACTCTCACAAAACAAAGAATGTGTGAGACACAAAATGAGTAGACCATGAAATGGGTAAACTCATGTGGATAAGAAATGAGCTTGCCAAGAGCATGGAATAGCCTCCTCAAGCTTCTAACCAAGTACAAATGAGGGGATAGTCCCTCCTTATATAGATTTGGGAGGGGCTCTCAAAAGTACATCATATGTGTGATAAGTCTCCTGAAAGGAGAATGAATACAACTGGTAGAAGCACATGGCAGGGTAGCCAAATACAAATACAAATGGAAATAAAGTGGAAATAGAGTGTCTCCTAGATACAAAATGGAGATGCACTCAAGCGGATACAAACGTAAACGATGTAGGAGTGATCATGTCGTCAACACCCCCTCTGCAACTCCATTTTGGAGCCGTTGAATGCTGCAGAGGCCCACCAAGTGCGGAAGTGGTACTGGAAGGTAAAGCCTTTGTGAACATGTCGGCCAGGTTCTCCTAAGAGGTGCACTGCTCCACAGAAATCTCCTGGGATATGATCTTCTCGCGGATGAAGTGGTACTGGATCTTGATATGCTTGGTCCGAGCGTGGAAGACTAGATTCTTGGCAATGGCCAAGGCTGACTAACTATCCGTGCGAATGCATGTCAGAGTATCCTGCAAAACACCAATGTTAGATAATAAATGACGAAGCCAGATGGCCTCACATGCTGCAAAGCTGGATGCTCGGTACTCGGCCTCGGTAGATGATAGAGCAACTGTAGGCTGCTTCTTACTTGCCCTAGAGATAGGTCCTAAGCCAAGCAAGAATATATACCCAGAAGTAGACTGTCAAGAATCAGGATCACTAGCCGAATCTGAATCTTAATATCTAGTGAGTTTGATGCCCCCTCTATACGAAAGACCATGATGTCGGGTAAGGGCAAGGTATTGAAGTAGTCTCTGAGCAGCATCCCAATGAGTCTGATGAGGCTGATGTGCAAACTGACTGAGTATACCAACTGCATAAGCTATATCTGGTCTAGTGTTGGCAAGATAGAGTAATGAGCCAACAAGCTGTCGATAGGTATGCACATCCACAAGTGATGATGAGTCCTCCAGTGTAAGCTTGATGTTTGGATCAAGTGGTGTAGAAACTGAGCGACACTGGTCCAAGTTATATCTGGAAAGTAGATTAGAGCAGTACTTCTTCTGTGAAAGGAATATACCTTCTTTTGTTTGCCAAATCTCCATACCCAAGAAGTAGTGTAGTAATCCAAGATCTGTCATAGAGTACTCAAGATGAAGCTGTGTGATGATAAACTGGATGCATTCTTCATCTGAGCCTATCAAGATCAAGTCATCTACATAGAGAATGATGATGGCTACTAAAGACTCCTTTTGATAGATATAGAGATTAGGATCAGCATTGCTTCTGTGAAAACCCTTGTCTTCAAAGAACTTTTGAATCTTTTCATACCAGGCCCTGGGAGCTTGCTTGAGTCCATAAAGTGCTTTGTGAAGTTTGTACACTTGATCTTCCTTGCCTTTGATCTTGAAGCCTTCAGGTTGTTCAACATATACTTCTTCTTGAAGATCTCCATTGAGGAATGCACTTTTGATGTCCAGCTGATAAATGGGCCACTTAAAGTGAGCACTTAGTGCTAGGATGATTCTTATGTTTGTGAATCTTGCAGTAGGAGCAAAGGTTTCTTCATAGTCAATGCCATGTTGTTGCTTGTATCCCTTAGCGACTAATTTTGCCTTATATTTATCTAGAGTGCCATCAGACTTGACTTTGATTGTAACTTGTTTCTATCTTCTTTTGGTACATGGACAAAAGCTTCACTACCAAAGACTCCAAAGTAATTCACATTTATTTTTCTTCCAAAGTATGCTTCGAAGGGTGTTTTGTTGTGTAATGCACTTGTAAATCCTCGATTAAGCATGTGAACGGCAGTATGCACAACTTCTGCCTAGAACTTGTAGGGTAGATCCTTGTGATGAAGAATATTTCTTGCCATTTCCATCACAGTGTGTATCTTTCTTTCAGCTACTCCATTCTGGGATGGAGTATGAGGCTGAGTGACTTGTCTTTTGATCCCTTTCTAGTTGAGAAAGTTATCAAAGTCATGATTGATAAACTCATTACCTCCATCTGATCTGATGGTTTTAACTTTAGTCGAGGCTTCATTCCCGACTTCCTTGATCCAAGTTTGAAACTTAGAGAATGTGTCTGCCTTTGACTTCAAAAAGTACTCCAAATATAGCGAGAGTGGTCATCTAGTAGAAGATAAAAGTAGAGGGATCCACTTAGGGATGGGGTGTTCATGCGTCCACATAAGTCCATGTGGATAAGGGCTAGAGGGTTCCTCGCTCGTGTTGAAGCTTCCTTGGGAACTGGGGCCCTATGTTGCTTGCCTTGGGTGCAAGCTTGGCAGACAGCAGTAAGTTGCCCTATCTTTGGCAATCCCTTCACAAGTTGGGATGAAGAGATTTTTGATAAGTAAGAGGTGTGGCCAAATCTTTGGTGCCACAAACTTGAGGTTCATTCTTTTTCTATATAGGATGATGTTAGTAAGATTGCTAAGTTTAATAAGGCGATTCCTTGGTAGGGAGCGCTTTTGGAGAAAGTTGTACACGGCTCGCTATCCCTAAGAACGTCATTATGCAGGGAAAATTATTAAAAATCCAAAAGGAAATATGCACAATAATTTTTTTTAAGATTTATTTTCTTGCTTTTGATTTTAAATAGAATTCTAAAAAGGTTTAAGGAACCTTTCTCGTTTTACCAAAAGTAGGTGGAGGTGTCCACCAATTTGGTGGAACTTCTACTTTACTAAATGATTTAGGTATTCTCTTCGAATTCACTTAAATTTGTGGTTTACTAGGTTTGAAAAAAACCTCTAACTTTGGTTTTTCTACTTTATTCCACTTGTCATCAACATACACAAACCTTTGACTTGGATAACAAACTATTATGTCAAATTCGGATTTAAAGTCCTTGCCAGGGAACAACCTACTTTGGTAACCTAAGTTCATTTGGAACAAATTAAAAGATAAAATGATTTTTTTTGAAACTCATAAGGAAGAAGAAGAAGACAACCATCATGTGTGGAAGAAGGAGAAAAACATTTTAGGTTTTGCTCGGTCTTGTGCTCAACCAAGAAGTGGTCTCTTGGGTGCCTTGTTGGGTTGTCCAAGTACACACGATCATGCATATGTGAATATAGGTGTCATCATAAGCTGGAGAGCATTGCCATGCTCTCCATATACAACCTTCACAAATATTTTTGTACATCAGAATCACTAATAACCAACAACTTCACTGTGTAGGTATGTGGGCTTGAATCTTCCTTATGGCTAAAGTTGAGAGAATAGAGCCACACAGATTTCATTTTCTTCCTTGAAAATGATGATGAGCTCCCTCCGTATTTCCATGTGGTCTGTTTCACTATTAGGAATGTTTTAATGTCTCTCTCTCTCTCTCTCTCTCTCACACACACACACACACATGGAATAATAGCCCTCAAAGGTTTCCACCTTACCAATCCTAGTATAGTTTTCCAAGTAGAGGGAGCTTTTAGAGTTAACTAGAGCTGCAACGTCCATGTATAACGACTATTGGACAAGTATACCAATATATAGACGTCTACATAAGACACCAAAGACATAATAGAATAAGAATTAGCTGGACTATTTGGGACATGTAATTTGCATTCTCATTATTCATGGAAACTGTAGCAATATCCAATTAAGGACGTCTAGATTACTCATCAAGAAATATTCTCATTATAAGGGAGAATTTTCAAGAATATGTTTACTCTATAGTTTTGTAGTGCTCTAATCCAATGTAAAGTTCATGGGAATAAGGACAAACAATTATTACATGACCACTGTAGACATGTCGTTAATGCCTATAGTATATTCGCACTCAGAGGTTAAGTGGCCTACATTAGACATAGACGCATAACGTAGAAATAAGAAACATCGAAATCTAGTAAGGAGAATAAATGACGAGGATCCTCCCTTCCTTCGGATTCTCTGTTTGATTAGTCATCGCAACCATCACTATCCTTCTTTGTACTGTGTTGATGTTGTTTTGGACGATAATGTATAAAGCATTAGCATCAGCATTTCGTATAGCCTTTAATCATTGCTGTCTATGCTCGTCATGTGTATATGTACCTCCAATCATTGTTTTCTATTTTCCTCGAGCTTTTGTTTGTCGCGATGATTCTTGAATCCCCATCGTATTTCCCAACAAAATCCACGTGTCCTTGTCCGAACTAAGACATCCATGTACCTTAGAAGCGTTCATTAGACACATTGCCTCATTAACGAATAATTCGAACATTGCTCTATACAGTCGTCTCCTTGTCTCGAAAGAAAACAAAATCAATTAAGAATAAGAAGCTGATGTAGTCACGCGACCTGATCGTAGCAGTCAATTCGAAGATGGGTATATCGTAACATTCTGCATCATAGTCGTTCGTATGACTGCGATTGGCAACGCAGAAGAGAACGAGGAATGGTAATAAATTTTTATAAGAGTTATATTGACTGTAATCAACGCTCTCTCTGCACAATTATCAGGACAAGAAAAACGAGAGATATAAAGTAAAATCTCTGACTTTCTCTCTCTCTCTCTCATTGCATGTCTGTGCGCATGGGTGGTCTCACACACACACATACATACATACACACACAATCACACACACACACACACATATATATATATATATATATATATATATATATATATATATAGAGAGAGAGAGAGAGAGAGAGAGAGAGAGAGAGAGAGAGATCGGAGATGACACCCCTAAATACGATAAGCTATTTATCCTTGTACTTGGTAGCACACGCTGGTAGAGGAGGACGAGGAGAGTTGTTTTTCTTCTTACAACTTTTTTTTTCAAGTCCTAGTTTGCCGTATGGAATATTGGTGTGTCACATTCCACATATTCAAAGATGAAAACATTGCTTTTCTTTGTGACAGTTCGTTTTCACTTATGCGACATGGAAAACTATTTATACGTACAAAATCAATACAACTCACAAATAGTTAAACTATTCACGAAGAACCAAACTCGTTATAAATTCTCCTGGATCATGCTCTACAGATTTCTGAAAAAAAAATGTTTCCTTTTGAGTTTATACTTTCATCAACCACTATTAGACTCACAGATGGCTTTTGTGATGGAGATCTCTTCTTCTACGTAGTTTTGAGAGCGTTTGTGGGAAATAAGAAAAAGCTCTTGGGTACAATAATAGTACAAATGAACCTTTCTAATTATGCATAATTGCCATGTCCTCGAGGTTTGATGTCCATACTAAAACGAAGCATGCTCAAAAGTCAAACTTTGGTGCTGAAATCCATAGCATGAATCTCAAGGATAAACATATTTGTAAAATAATATTTTAGAATATTCAACTAATGTGTTAAAGTTGGCCGAAAATCAGACCCTATTGAATCTATAATCTTTTATATTTTGGTAAATGCTTCTCGTTTCATAAAAGAATAGAAAAATTTAGAAGTGTCATATCAAACTGACAGTCCTAAATATATCCCCAAAAAGGCGTATAAAAACACCCCTTTGTTGCCCTCCAAAAAGAGAGGAAATTTCTAAGCAGCTACATGCTAAGGATGCTCTGAAG
Organism: Ceratopteris richardii; assembly: GCA_020310875.1. Taxonomy (NCBI): domain Eukaryota; kingdom Viridiplantae; phylum Streptophyta; class Polypodiopsida; order Polypodiales; family Pteridaceae; genus Ceratopteris; species Ceratopteris richardii. The sequence continues at coordinate 14,986,325 of CM035407.1, read as the reverse complement.
GTTCCAACAACAAGAGTTAAATCCTATTCTATGTCATAATCTTCACAGAGCTAGGCAAGGTCTTCATCTGTAAATCCATATAGCTCTATTTTTGAGCTATATGGGATTAGAAATTAAGATCCATTTTGAATTAAGTTGATTTGTTGATTTGTAACCATGTCTTTTAATTTCAATCTCTCGTTATTCCATCCCCTTCATCTTCTCATCTTGTCATCTCATAACTTATCCCTCACATTTCCCTTCTTCAATCAACCAAAACCCTTGTGGATTTTTGGCAGAACATAAAAATAAAACTAATATTGGTAAAACACATATAAACAGTAAACAAAACGTGAACACTCGTATGAATAAAAAATATGAATGATTTCATTAACAAAGTTACGATACCTTATTACAACCCAATGCTTCGAACTCCATTTTATAGTTTCTGAAGTATAGAATCTCTCTTTAAAAGGGTTTCATGAGCTCCTAGATCTTTCATCATTCAAAGCACCACCTTAGTGTACATGCCAAGCAAGCTAAACAATCATGCTAGTAAGGATGAAAATAATGCGTGTTTATATATTTCGACACTCATGTGTGTGAATACGCCAAAATCATAGAGAAAATGAAGGCACTCGACAACAATTGTTGCCTCAACAGTTGCCAAAATTATCCCATGCACTCGACAAAAGCGATGCAATCGCCAAATAAAGATAACTCGCCAGCAACGAAGCAGTCAGCAGAATTAGAACAAGCTGCTGCACACTAACTTTTCGTCTTGAGTATGTACATAAAATCATTGTTTTGTTATTTCCTCATGTTTTTGTTTGTAGGGAAGATTCTATAGTTTCCTGTAAAAATCGCCAGTCCTTGCCCTCAAAATAATTCACGTGATATGTTGTCTCATTAACAGATCTTTCACGAATAGTTCAAACGGTGTCGTCCACTGTCGTGTCCTTCTCTTGAAGGAAGACGAAATGAAGTCAGAGGAGAAGTTTTTTTGTCTTCTTTGTGGAAGTATTTCTGAACCATAAATTTTCCCTTATGTCTTCTCATGCGCAGTAAGTTCTAATGAGACCAACAACAAAGCATAAATACGTAAAGGAGGACTGTTTTGTGTATCTGTTTGCTAGAGTTGCAATTCCAAACGTTTTTGTTCCCTTTTATCTTAGATCAGGACCTCATATTGGATTATAAATTCTATTGCATGGATATATCCTTGTTTTGCGGAACGCATATGTGGTTTCTGTCGTATGTTTATGATCCCAATCCGAAAGGTTACCATGTAAAAATGGTAACAAAATCGAGGAAATCCCTATATTTATGAAAAGAAAGGCTGTTCCACTCCAAGATCGATGAAAATTGTTATTTGTCTTGGATTAGATTTGAAACCTCTAGCTTGGATGTTACCACTTTGTTCCACTTCTTATCAACATACAGCAACGTTTGAATCGATGACAAACTAATATGTCCAATTGGGATTTGATTTCCTTTGTACGGCGAAACCTACTTTGAATAGCCTCACTTCAATTGCAACAAATTAGAAAAATAAAACATTTTTTTAGAACGTTATAAGGAAGAAGAAGAAGAAGAAGAAAAGGATCATAGCTGAAAGAAGAAGAAAAGCGTTGTGGGCATTGCTCCCTCATCGACGCAATCAAGCAGATGACTCCTGGATGCCTTCTTGAGTGGTCGAAGTACACACAATCATGCATATGTGAATATAGGTGTCATCTTAAGCTAGAGAGTATTCGCATGCTCTTGATATGCAACCTTCATAAATCGTTTTGTAGATCAAAATGACAAATAACCAACAATTTTAGTGTACAGGCACGTGGGCTTTAATCTTCCTCATGGTTGAAGTTGACACAATCGAGCCATACAAAAGTCATTTTCTTCCTTGAAAATCATGACGAGCCCCTCCATATTTCCATGCGATCCCTTTGTCTACTACGAATGTTCTAGTAAATCTCTCTCTCTCTCTCTCATACATAGAATAATAGCCCTCCAAGGTTTCCACCTCACCAATCCCTTTATACTTTTTCCAAGTACTTGGAGCTTCTATAGTTAACTACAGATCCAATTTGCATGTGTAACCACGGCTGAACAAGTATCCCAATATATAGAACTCTGCATAAAACACCACAAAACATAATAGGAAAATAACTAATTGGATAATTTCGCGGCATGTAATTTTTATTCTCATTATTCATGGCAACAATAGAACTAATCTCATTATAGGGGATAATTTTTAACAATAGTTTTAGTCAATAGTTTTGTATTGCTCTAATCCACGTAAAGTTCATTGGAATAATGACAAACAATTATCATATGATCAATGTAGAGATGTCTTCGAGGCCTATAATATATGCGCATTCAGAGGTTAAGTGGCCTACATTAGACATAGACTTACATCATAGAAATACAAAACATCAAAATCTCTTAAGGAGAATAAATTCTGGAGGGCCTTCTTAAGTTTTGGGAACAAACAGCGTATTTAAGAGAATCCTCTCTTCCTTGGAAATTTCTGTTTGATTAGTCACCGCAACCATGACTATCCTTCTTTGTAGTGTTTTGTATGATAATGTATAACGCATTTGCATCAACATTTGGTATGGCCTCCAATCATTGATGTCTATGCTCCTCATGCGTATGTACCTCCAATCTTTGTTTTCTATCTTCCTCATGCTTTTATTTGTAGCGATGATTCTAGTATCCCCGTCTTATTTCCCTATAGAATCCACGTATCCTTGTCTGAGTTAAGGAATCCATGTACCCCAGAATCATTCATTCGACATTTTTCCTTATTAACGAATAATTCGAACATTGTTCTACATAGTCGTCTCGAAAGAAGAGAAAATCAATTACGAATAAGACGCGAAGATGTAGAATACCTTAACGGCTGCATACCGTATCTTCCAAGACACAGATTGAGATGTAGTCACAGGTGCTGATCATATACAGATCGTAGCAATCAATTCGAAGATGGGTATATGTATCTCTCTCGTAATCAATAATGAAGATATCGGTTAATTGTCCAAGATACTAGTTCGTATGAGCGCGATTGGCAACGCAAAAAAAGCACGAGGAATGATTATAAATATTTCCATGAGTTATATTGACTGTAATCAACTCTCTCTCTCTCTCTCTCTCTCTCTCTGCACAATTATCATTTTCCTGCCAATAAAAGCAAAACATATTGTAGAGCTGGTGATCTTGCTAGCATGAGCTTAAGGGGTGGTTCTTGGGACCTTGGGGAGGGTCTTGAGCCACCCTCGGCTATCCTCACCCTAGGGACTTGGAGCCACTCCCAAGGCCATGCCCTCAGGAAGGCAACATAATGCACAAGTAAAGAGCAATTGGCCGAGTGGATGAAATTAGGACCTAAGGCATGGGCAAAGACATTTGAAGCAAAGGATCTGGGCACAAGCAAAGGGTAGGATGTGGATGCAAGACAAGCACTTGGAGTGGGATCAGCTAATTCCTTATCATAGTCTACAAGAGAGCTCTAGATTCTTTATTTCGTGAAGGCAGCCCTTCTCCTATACGACCCTCTTTGAGAAGTTACATTCTTATTTCATAAGTAATCACTTTTCTCTTTATTTACCTGAAAGCACGGAAAAGGAGCGCCTTGAACTTACTAAAACACTAAGTGATTTCATTGTAAAACATGGAATAAGTGAAAGTCGATAAGTGAGTTTGGCGACACTTTCATTGATGGACAATAGCACATGAATGGGCGGCGCCAACATTTATGGGAAATAATTAAGAAAAAAGGGCGAGGTCTTCTTTATATGCAATAAGTATCTTGGGCATGGGTGACACCTCCTTTTCAAAGCTTGGGCAACCCCTTATCATCAGGTTGGGCGATGCCCATTTGGTGCACCACCACACATAAGGCGACCACCAACACGGCTTTGTGAAAAACTTAGTGACCACCCATCTTGGCTTTTGTGCAAAATTGGCGACCACCCATCTTGGCCTTTGTGCAAAATTGGGCGACCACCCATCTAGGGCTTTGTGGAAGGTTGGGCGAGCACCCATGTTTGGGCTTGTTGAAAAGTTGGCTCACCACCCTTTCCTCTCCACTCCAATCCACCATATGGGGGACCACCCTTCACTCCCCTCTCTACTCAAGGTGACCACCAACCTCCATTTCATGATCTCCTAAAACTATCGCTTCGTCTGCCCATTGTAATAAGCTCCCCAAGGAAGGGTGACCACCTCTTCTAATTGCGATGACACCCAAAGCAATATCTTCTATGGTTTGCTTATGCAAGACCATTGTCAGGTTAACTTATGCAAGATCAATCAAAAGGGGAACTTACTTGCTTGGTGATGCCAACTATGGCATATTTCTAGAAGCAAGGTGTGGCAGCCACCCAATGCAGGCTTGATAAATTGGAAGAACGTTCGCATGTGCTTGAAGCATCTACCTATTACCCATTCCCTTCTCATCAGCATGGAAACATCGTTTGCATAGCTAGATTCATCCACACACTAGGATATGGGTGACCTCCGTTCTTGAAGCATCTCCTCTTTTCTTCTTCACTTCATCAAGGATGGTGACTACTAATTGTGTAGGCATACCATAATTTAGCGACTTATTTGGAAAGGAAATTGGGCGACTATCGACTAATGATGGGGTCCATAATGAGCTAGTTTGGGCAGCAAATGATGGGCGAAGTATATTTTTTCAATAAAGTATCACAGTGAAAAATTAATGCAAGGAATGCCACCGCCAAACTTTTGTGGTGCCACAAGCTAAAATTGGAGGCCTAATTTAAGTTGGCTACCAAAGACATAATTAGACCACTCTCACACTTTGTTGGCCTCAACTTTGGCATGTTCGGCAATTAAGGCCAGAATTTGGAAAGGCCATTCTTGGTCTCTCTCGAGTCTATAAAGACAGGTGTTTGTCACTCATTTGCGGATATCTGATCCTCAATTGGAGGAAATTCTTGGATACATGATCAGGGATTGTCATCATCATTCAGAGTACTTGGGTCAAACACCACTTTTCGGAGTCCCACACCACTTTTTGAACAACTCCTTGCATTCTATGGCTACTTCAACACTGTTGGGGGTCACTCTATGGTGATTATACAGAGAGTGGCTATTAGCCTTACAAAGTGACTGAGTGGCTTGGAGATAATCACTTAGTTTGCTTGAATTGCATTTCCCCTAGAGAAGAGTTCATGCTTGGAGTACTTTGTGTGTGATTTGTGTTCGAGGAGATGGTGGACACATTCCAGAGATGAGATGGTGCTACGAATTCTTGCTTCATACAAGCAAAAATGCAGTTGAGGAGTGAAAAGTAGACCTCTTGAGCTTTAGAGGAAGCACGAATGATCACTCAAGTGCTTTAGAAGATGATCCTCCAGTCATTGGATCAAACACATAAGTTGGGGTTTCACTATGAACAAAAAAACTTGTTATTTTTGTCACTACACCTACTCAAAGAAATGAAGAGTTCTCCTTCCCTGCTAACAATTGAGTAAAATCCTTTTGGGCATATCTAATGAACTTTGATAGCTAACATTTTCATGTTATTTCACTTGAAATGATAAATTATGATCAAAGAATGATGTTAAGCAAATCAAAGATGCATCTCCACATTTTCGAGTACTTATAGTATGTAGACTAGTGGGTAATGTTTTACACACAACTCGAGAATGAATGTGCCAATATACAGATCAGAGAAGCTCACTATTCTAAGAGATACATGACAAAGTAGAAGATATTAGATATAAGAAAACTATATTGCGCAATCTAAGGGCACTGGTAGAGCTATAGTGTGAGATCAAAATACATATGAAACCCCTTTGATATCTCTACTATATCTCACTCCATTCCACGTGACTAGCTAGTCCTCTTTTATAGCCTTTTTGTTGGAGCCAAGATTCAAATTTAAATCTGAATCTTTACCTAAAAGTGTTCAAAGCTTTTAGGATTTGATTTGCCATAAATGCTCACCAAATGATTCATAGAAATATTCTCCTGAGAATGGCTAATTGTAAGTGCTTCAATATATGCATTTTTACAAGGGCTAAAAATCAATCTTTTACAGGAGATCATTCATGTGCAAATAAATAAATGCAGAAATGAACTTTAGGCTACGTGAGTAAGCATTTGTTTTGGACTAATTGCACCAACAAATACCCATCAAGACTAACATGTTTGGGCTTCAAATATCTTTGATTTCCTACATTCCAATCATCATCTTGAACCCGTTAAATGTAGTTCCATCCAAGGATCTAGTTAGCATATCTATACATTGCAAATTTTTTGATACATAGGACAATTGTATGTCCTTGCTAAGTAGCTTTTCTCTCACATAATGATAATGCACTTCAATGTGCTTAGTCATTGCATTATATGCAGGATTAGTAGCCAAATGTAGTGAGCTACTATTATCTCCGAATATTATTGGAGTGTACGTATGTAGCCCCAAGTCTGAGTAGAGTAGCTTTTACCACATTGCTTTTGGTGTTGCATTTTCTAGGCCTCTATCTTCAGCTTCAGTTGATGACAATGCCAAAGTTGGTTGTTTCTTTGATGACCATGAAATAAACTTAGATCTTGCAAAAGATAAGTAGCCAAAGGTGCTCCTCCTATCATCTTTAGAGCTAGCCCACTCTACATTAGAGTATAACTTGATATCCAAGTCAGATGTGAATGGATAAAATAATCCTTTATTTATGGTACCCTTCAAGTACTTTACGATCCTTTTTGCATCTTCCCTGTGAGTTTTCCTTGGTGTATGCATGAATTGACTCAATTTACTGACCCCATAGCATATAGCCACTCTTGTAAGGGTTGCATAATTTAGACTACCAACAAGACTTTGATAACCCGTAATGTTTTCAAGCACATCTCCTTCATGAGTACTAAGTTTGTGGTTCAATTCCATGGGTGTACCTAGAAGTTTTTCATTTTCCATTTTGAAATTAACTAGTATATCATGGATGTACTTCCTCTGAGTAATGAAAACATGAGAATCTGTATAAAAATACTCTAAGCTAAGAAAATATGTAACCAATCCAAGATCATTGATCTTGAACTCCTCCTTCATGTGGGCTTTGATCTTCATAATGCTAATGGCCCCATTACCTATGATGATAGTGTCATCCACATAAACACATAGATAAATAGCCTCTCAATCGATCTTCTTAATGAACAATGAAGAATTTTCCTTGCTTACAAAAAAACTTTGATTCTGCAAGTATGTGAGAAGTCTATGGTTCCAAGCTCTAGGAGCTTGCTTAAAACCATACAATGTGTTCTTTGATTTGCATACATATTCAGGTTTATCTTTATCTTCATATCTTGGTGGTTGAATCATGTAGACCTCTTTAGAGACCCACCCATAAAGGAATGCATTTACTTACTAGAACTCTCATAGTTGGCATCTTGGCTACAGGTGAGAAGGTCTCCTCATAATCCACTCCATGGGTTTGAGTAAACCCGTTTACTACTAGCCTTGCTTTGTACCTATTTATTGTGTCTGTAGAGGAGGTACTGGGGTATCCACTTTTAACAAAAGTAGAGATTAAAGATTAACACCTCCAGTACGTCGCCTACTCAAGGGGTTCTCTTTAGGGAAGTATACCCTTTAACATTTCTGTGATCAGGTAGATAACAAGGATTGCACAGAGTGGTACATACTTCAGAAAATATGAACAACAATTGACCAAGGAAGACCATACACTTCTTGATTCAATTCAGATGATTACAAGATTTGTCAAGGAAATGCTCAAAAACTAATGCTCAGAGCTTCGTGGCACTCTATGCAGTTAAATACAGATCAATACAAATGGTGAAGGAATTGCTCAAGAGAATAGAGCTTAACACCAATAGTGTCTCACAGAAAAGAAAGAAAATCCAAGACACTTTCTTACACTATAGTGCTCATAGCCCTCCACTGAGAAGCCTACCCTCTGTATCCACACTACAGAGTAGCTTCTACAATAGGCTTGAAACCACCAAGTGCAAGAGAGAACTTCTGCACGTATACACGCATCAAAGTAACTCCAAAATGTACCAAAAAGTGTACCCCAAATAGCACAAATCCCTTGTTTTTATAGGCCCCAATAGGCCAAGAGGCCTTCCCGAATCTTCACGTCCATTGATCACGCACCGGTGGAATGCCCAAAATTAGAGGGGTAGGTCAATTATTCCTTTGATTTGAATTGGGTCCACAAAAATTAGGTAGTCGCCGTGAATGGTTGGTGGCGAAAAGCTATTCCCTGCTTCCACTTTTTACCTGCATATTTTTATCCCATACCATCATAGGATTGGCGACTAATAAATCATCTCTAACAATTTGAACTTGTTTGCCAATCTGTTCAGCGAACTTGCTATAATGTTCCCAATCATCCTGGTAAAGAAGGGGTCTTCGATCGACACAAAAAGTCTTGTAATCGGGTATTTCAAGATGAGAATTCCACGCTTGGATTGAGCCCCATCACCAACATATGCCCTAGTGTGCTTTGGACGGCCCACAATACTAGGAAATACAGCCCGAGGAGCATCATCGCCAGCAAATCCAACCTTCACCATGCCCGATCCATTGTGTGTATGTCGCATGTGTGTGTGGGCGGGGAGTGGTGTGAGGGGGCAGGGGTGGTGTGAGGGGCTGGTGTGAGGGGGTGGTGTGAGGGGGTGGTGTGAGGGGGTGGGGGTGGTGTGAGGAGGTGGTGTGAGGGGGCGGGGGTGGTGTGAGGGAGTGGTGTGAGGGGGCAGGGGTGGTATGAGGGGGTGGTGAGAGAGGGAGGAGGCGAGGTTAGGCTGTGGTGGGGAGTGGAGGGGGAGGGGGTGGGGGTAGGCAGCGGTGGAGAGTGGAGGGGGAGAGGGTGGGGGTAGGCCGCGATGGGGAGTGGAGGGGGAGGGGGTGGGGGTGGGGGTAGGCAGCGGTGGAGAGTGGAGGGGGAGAGGGTGGGGATAGGCCGCGGTGGGGAGTGGAGGGGGAGGGGGTGGGGGTAGGAAGTGGTGGAGAGTGGAGGGGGAGAGGGTGGGGGTAGGCCGCGGTTGGGAGTGGAGGGGGAGGGGGCGGGAATGGCGGGGGTAGGCTGTGGTGGGGAGTGGAGAGGGAGGAGGCGGGGATAGGCTGTGGTGGGGAGTGGAGGGGGAGGGGGTGGGGGTAGGCAGCAGTGGAGAGTGGAGGGGGAGGGGTGGGGGTAGGCAGCGGTGGAGAGTGGAGGGGTAGAGGGTGGGGGTGGCGGGGGTAGGCTGTGGTGGAGAGTGGAGGGGGAGAGGGTGGGGATAGGCCGCGGTGGGGAGTGGAGGGGGAGGGGGTGGGGGTAGGCAGTGGCGGAGAGTGGAGGGGGAGAGGGTGGGAGTAGGCCGCAGTTGGGAGTGGAGGGGGAGGGGGCGGGAATGGCGGGGGTAGGCTGTGGTGGGGAGTGGACAGGGAGGAGGCGGGGGTAGGCTGTGGTGGGAAGTGGAGGGGGAGGGGGTGGGGGTAGGCAGCGGTGGGGAGTGGAGGGGGAGGGGCGGGAGTAGGCCGCGGTTGGGAGTGGAGGGGGAGAGGGTGGGAATGGCGGGGGTAGGCTGTGGTGGGGAGTGGGAGGGAGGAGGCGGGGGTAGGCCGCAGTTGGGAGTGGAGGGGGAGGGGGCGGGAATGGCGGGGGTAGGCTGTGGTGGGGAGTGGAGAGGGAGGAGGCGGGGGTAGGCTGTGGTGGGGAGTGGAGGGGGAGGGGGTGGGGGTAGGCAGCGGTGGAGAGTGGAGGGGGAGAGGGTGGGGGTAGGCTGTGGTGGGGAGTGGAGAGGGAGGAGGCGGGGGTAGGCTGTGGTGGGGAGTGGAGAGGGAGGAGGCGGGGGTAGGCTGTGGTGGGGAGTGGAGAGGGAGGAGGCGGGGGTAGGCTATGGTGGGGAGTGGAGGGGGAGGGGGTGGGGGTAGGCAGTGGTAGAGAGTGGAGGGGGACGGGTGGGGGTAGGCAGCGGTGGAGAGTGGAGGGGTAGAGGGTGGGGGTGGCGGGGGTAGGCTGTGGTGGAGAGTGGAGGGGGAGAGGGTGGGGATAGGCCGCGGTGGGGAGTGGAGGGGGAGGGGCAGGAGTAGGCCGCGGTTGGGAGTGGAGGGGGAGGGGGCGGGAATGGCGGGGGTAGGCTGTGGTGGGGAGTGGAGGGGGAGGGGGTAGGCAGCGGTGGAGAGTGGAGGGGGAGAGGGTGGGGGTAGGCTGTGGTGGGGAGTGGAGAGGGAGGAGGCGGGGGTAGGCTGTGGTGGGGAGTGGAGAGGGAGGAGGCAGGGGTAGGCTGTGGTGGGGAGTGGAGGGGGAGGGGGTGGGGGTAGGCAGCGGTGGAGAGTGGAGGGGGAGGGGTGGGGGTAGGCAGCGGTGGAGAGTGGAGGGGTAGAGGGTGGGGGTGGCGGGGGTAGGCTGTGGTGGGGAGTGGAGAGGGAGGAGGCGGGGGTAGGCCGTGGTGGGGAGTGGAGGGGGAGGGGGTGGGGGTAGGCAGCGGTGGAGGGTGGAGGGGGAGAGGGTGGGGGTAGGCTGTGGTGGGGAGTGGAGAGGGAGGAGGCGGGGGTAGGCTATCGTGGGGAGTGGAGGGGGAGGGGGTGGGGGTAGGCAGCGGTGGAGAGTGGAGGGGGAGAGGGTGGGGGTAAGCCGCGGTGGGGAGTGGAGGGGGAGGGGGTGGGGGTAGGCAGCGGTAGAGAGTGGAGGGGGAGAGGGTGGGGGTAGGCCGTGGTGGGGAGTGGAGGGGGAGGGGCGGGAGTGGTGTGAGGGGGTGGTGCGAGGGGGAGGGCGTCGGGATGGGATGCGGGGGTGGTTTGAGGGGGAGGGCGTGGGGATGGGCTGCGGGGGTGGTGTGAGGGGAGGAGAGAGAGAGGGAGAGAGAGAGAGAGAGAGAGAGAGAGAGAAAACGCACGGGGAGAGAGAGAGAAAGAGAGAGGGAGAGAGAGAGAGGGGGAGAGAGAGAGAAAAAGAGCCTCTTAATCATAGAGAAAAAACTAAGAGGAACCTTTCCGAGCTCTGTTCTTGGGGTTCAGACAAGCATAAAGGGAACAAGCCCCTCTACATCACAGCCGTGTTGCCATATCCGTAGAAGCTCAAGGGAGGGTGCGAGCTTTCAGAGAGAGAGAGAGGTGCTCTACAGACCCCCACATCAAGCTTTTGCACCGTCCCTGGTACAATTCCTTTATTTGCTTATTCCTTCAAAATGAACTGCAGAAAATGAAAGACTATGGTATGTACAGTGAGTGAATTTCATCTGCTTTCCTCAATTCAACTAACTCTTCACCCTGGAGATGTTGACCAGGGGAATCCTTTTACCCTGCAAATCTTCCAGATGCACTGCGCCATGTGGCAATACCTTGAGTACCTTATAAGGTCCTATCCACTTGGGTTGCAATTTAGTTTGAATTGGTGGAACCTGATGCACTAAAACCATAGACCCTTCCTGAACTTCATTGGATCTCAGATACCTGTCATGCAATCTCTTGCGCTCTTCTTGTGTCACCAGAAGTTTCTGCATTGCCCCTTCTCTGTACTCTTCTAATGCCACCAATCTCTGAATGGGGGGTTCAATTCCAATGGTTTTGATTCCTATTTCTTTTCTAATGATAAACTCAAATGGTGCCAATGCCTCTTTCCCATAAACTAAGCGAAATGGAGTCTCGCCTGTGGTTCCCCTCTTCGTGGTTCTGAAAGCCCAAATTGCACCAATTAGTGCTAGTGGCCAAGAGCTTTGATGATCAAAAGATAATTTGCGAAGTAGTCCAATCAAAATCTTATTGGAACTCTCTGCTTGGCCATTTGCCCTTGGGTAATAGGCACAAGATTTTTTATGGAAGATTTTGTACCTGTCAAATATAAACTGGAGCAATTGATTCACAAAATGTGTGCCCCTATCACTAGTAATTTCCAGTGGGCAACCAAATCTTGAGAAAATATGTTTATACATAAATTTAGCTACTGTTAAAGCCGTGCAGTCCACAGTAGCTTTAGCCTCTATCCATTTAGTGGCATAGCATGTGGCCATCAAAATATACTTTTTTCCTCCAGGTTGACCAGTTGGATTAATTGGTCCTATGAAATCCAGACCCCATCGTTCAAATGGGAGCCATCCTGTAGATATGACCAATGGTTGGAAATTCAATCTGGTTGGTGCGGAAGCACACCTCTGGCAGATGTGGCATTCTTTTGAAAACTTGATTGCATCCTTGAAACTATGAGGCCACCATAAACCTTTGTGGATGATTCTATGAGCCAAGTCTTCCCCCTTTAGATATCCTTCATTGTGTGCAGCCTCTAGTAGAAGGTTTACCTCCTCTGGATAGACACATCTTCTCAATATATCATCCTGACAGTATTTATATAAATTTCCATTTATAAGAGAATACGCTTTGGTTTTCAGTAGCAATCTTCTCTTTTCTACAGGTGTCAAGTGTTCTGGGATCTTTCTAGTAGTAAGAACATGGAGAATTTCATCATACCAACCAGTCCGAATTGCTACTAGAAAAAGATTGCTATCCACCAATTCATCATTAATACCTGTTGCCTTTTCGCTCATTGCCGTCCTGGACACTTGATCTGCCATGTAGTGCTCTTTTCCTGGCTTAATATGAATATCAAAATTAAATTCTTGAAATAGGAGTAACCATCTCCAGATCCTTCCAGCTACTCTAGGCTTGTTTATCAAATACTTCAAGGGCTGATGATCAGAAATAACAATGAAATGTACACCAAGGAGATAATGTCGGAACTTCTGAAGAGCAAATACGATAGCCAAACCTTCTCTTTCCGTTGTACTGTAATTTCTTTCAGCTTGGTTGAGTAGTCTGCTTGCATAAGAGATAGGTCTATCCACTTTGTGAGATGATGGTTGAGCTAGAACTGCACCAACAGCATGAAGACTAGCATCTGTATGAACATGAAATTCCAATGATCAATTAGGAACACTTAAAAGTGGAGCAGTACATAGCCTCAACTTTAGTTCACAAAATGCTTTGTCGGCTTCAGCACTCCATGAGAAAGGGATCTTTTTACTGGTAAGCCTTGACAAGGGCTTAGCAATTTCTAAATACATCCTAATGAATCTTCTGTGATACCCTGCATGGCCCAAGAAACTTTGCACTTCCTTTGGGCTTTGTGGAATAGGCATGGAAAGAATAGCTGTAGCCTTTGCAGGGTCAACAGTTATGCCTTCAGCAGATACTATGTGACCAAGAAGAGTGCCCTTAGTGACCAAAAAGTGACATTTATCAGGATTCAATTTCAAACCTGTTTTGAGACATTGCTCAAAAATTTCTTTTAGATTTTCCAAATGGTCATGGAAATCTTGAACTGCTGCCCTTCTATCTGTACATGAAAATACTGAAAAGTCATCCATAGAAATGCGTAGAAAAGTTGTTAACCATTTGCCCAATATCAGATACATCGTTCTATTAAATGAAGCTGGTGCATTCTTCAAACCAAAAGCCATTCGAGTATAGACATAAGTGCCCCAGGGAGTGACAAAGGCTGTTTTGTCCCTATCATCAGGATGGATCACTATCTGATTGTAGCCACTAAAACCATCCAAGAAACTATACAAAGCATGACCAGCTACTTCTTCAAGTACTTGCTCTGTGAAGGGCTGAGGAAATCCATCTTGAATAGTCACTTTATTCAAAGCACGAAAATCAACACATACTCTTATTTTTCCGCTATTTTTCTTGGGCACAATAACCATAGAGGAAAGCCACCTGGAATGTTCTACTGGCACAATTATACCTGCTTCCTCTAGTTTTGTAATCTCTGCCTTTACCGCCTCTGCATACTTCGGGTTGAGTCAATATGGCCTACTTCTTACTGGCGCGGCTCCCTCAACTAAGGGTATCCGATGTAACCCAAGCTCTTCTGGTATTCCTGTTAAATCTTTGTAGGACCATGCGAAGACACTTTTGTAAGTAAAAAGCAAAGAAGTTACCTTTTGTAGCAAAGGAGGATAATGCCACAACCAGGATGCCAAGTGAACTATTTGAGGATTCTCTTCATCCCCTAAATTTACTTCTTGAACCAATGTTTCAGAATTGGTCTTGCTTGAGAAATCATCTCCACTATATGCAGGAGTGGATTTTAATTTATATTCTGCAACATGTTCTTTCATCCAACCTTGAGGTATATCTGCAAAAGGGAGATCTTCTCTGCTCTTAGGTTCATAATCTTCCCTCTCTGATACTTTTATCTGGGTTGCTTCCTCAAGGCTTGTGCTTTCCTGCAATTGCTCATTCTCCAACACCTTGTGGTCTTCATTGCCCTTTCCTGTAATTACCTTATCTGCAACTTCTTCCTCAATTTCATTAATCTCCACTGTGCAACACTCTGCACTTCCCATCATCCAATTTAACAATGTATCCTCTTCTTTGGGTAGAGAAGGCATTACCTGAGTGTCCACAGTATATCCAGTAGTTTTTCCTGAGTCGAATCCTTCTTCCAAATGTAGTTGCAGTTGGCTATTGGTATTTGTTGAAATCCACAGTTTATTTTTTCCCCAATCTTGCAAAGCTTTTGCTTGTCTCAGCCAAGGTCTCCCCAGGAGTAGAGGGTAAGAAGTCTCCTGTGGAAGTGCAATAACAACAAAGTCTAGAACAAAATGGCAGCCCTGTACTACCATCAGTACCTTCTCAATAATGCCCAGTGGTGCAACCCGATGTTGATCTGCCAATGTAACCGTGAATGGTGCCAACTTGGTGGGGTTCAATTTCAGCTTCTTCATTGTAAAATCTGGCATTAAATTGATACCAGAGCCTCCATCTATGATCACACCTGTGAGAGCTTCATCCTTTATACAAACAGATAATCTTGAGCTTTGGTAGTCTGCTAAGGGTGCAAGGGGAAAATCAACCATGAAACCATCTATACTAGGTGATTGGACCAAGTGAGCGGAGTGTATAATCTTCAGTAAGTCACTTCTTATTTTTGAATCCATCCTTATAAGTTCATATAGACTAACCTTGTGATGAATACCTTTCAAGATCTGTTCAATGTTTACCTCTGGAGTGTTTTCTTGCAGTCTTGTTGATTGGTCCCTTATAGTAGTAGCCACCTTTTCATAAGCTCCTTCAATTTCTACTTGGTCCTTCCATCCAGACTTCTTTTCCTCCTCTTTATCCTGAAATCCTTGTCGTTCATCTTTATGGGTGGCAGCTGCTTGCCTAGCTCTGGTCATCATGGGCATTGCAGAGGATGAAACGGCATAAGACTTAGTGGTTTTTCCTTCTTCATGTGGAGAGACTGCAATCATGTGGATCGGAGCAGGACGACCTCTTGGGCAATCCTTGGTATAATGATCTTTGGCCTCTGGACAATGTTGATAGGGAGGTGCATCTTCTGGAAGAGAACACCTATTTTGCATGTGGCCATACTCACCACAACGATAGCACATCAAAGGTCTATTATATCTAGGCTTTGCAGGCCTATTCTCCTCTCTATTAGATGTATTTGAAGTACTAGCATAATATGAATCCAAATTTTGAGGGTTACCTCTCTGCTGTGTACCCTTGAGGTAGTAGCAATCCCTTGCTTCATGACCATCTTTTCCACAAAATTGACAGCTTACCTTAATAGGGCAATTAGCATTGGAATGTCCATTGTTGTTGCAGATCGTGCACCAAATTTGTCTCCTTATATCTTGTGTGGTCTTCAAATCTTCTAACTCACGGCGAAGTTGGGCTACTTCATCATCCGTGCATCGCAGTGGTGGCAAGACCTTCTCTTCTTGTTGATTCTGTTGCATTTTTAATGCCTCCAGTTCCCTCCTTAGTTGCTCAATAGGATCCAGGTCTGCAGCATACTTAGGTTGTGTATCCCCTTCAAAATGTTGCCTTGCTTCTTCAATGCGTGATGCCGCTGCAACAAAATCATTGAGGGTGGCATCCAATCTAAGAGACTCCCAAAGCTTCTGCTGAGATGACCTGGGCAGAGCCTTCTCTATCCATTTTTTAACCAAAAAGTCACCTGGAGCATGTGGCAGACGTGCAACAAGTGCTTTTGTTCTAGTGTGAAGTTCATGAAAAGATTCACCTGATCTTAGCTTCAAATTCTCTAGCTAATCTAGAGCTCTTTCTGAGGAATCACTTGGTCGGAATTTCTTTGAGAATGCCGCCTTCAGAGCCTCCCATGTAGTGAAATGGCCATCTGCATATTGACTATACCATTTATCTGCAAGACCCTCCAATGTGGATGGAAAAAGTGCCAGCATTGCATCCTCTCTATTTTGCAAACCTCTTCCACGGCATAAAGAGATGAATCTCCTCACATGATCATCAGCATCCTCATAAGCTTGTCCCTTCAAGGTAGGGAATTTGATGTTTAATCTGGAGAGCAAATAAGAGAGGTCCTCCATTTGTACTGGTGTTCCTTCGGACGTATCTGAGGAGAAGTCTAGGGTTCTCCTATACCCCTCTTTTGACAATGGTGTCGCACCCAAATCAATAGATAAATTCAGGGAGGGTAGAGGGGAGGTAGACTCACTAGCCATGGTTATTGCTAACTTGTTAAGGCCCCTTCGAACACAAAGAGATTCCTTATCTGCTCGTGTATGGGTCATGTACCTATTCGCAATTGCAATAGGGCAAAACACCTCTCACAGAAATGCAAAGGTCCCACCGGGCATGCCAAACTGTAGAGGAGGTACTGGGGTATCCACTTTTAACAAAAGTAGAGATTAAAGATTAACACCTCCAGTACGTCGCCTACTCAAGGGGGGTTCTCTTTAGGGAAGTATACCCTTTAACATTTCTGTGATCAGGTAGATAACAAGGATTGCACAGAGTGGTACATACTTCAGAAAATATGAACAACAATTGACCAAGGAAGACCATACACTTCTTGATTCGATTCAGATGATTACAAGATTTGTCAAGGAAATGCTCAAAAACTAATGCTCAGAGCTTCGTGGCACTCTATGCAGTTAAATACAGATCAATACAAATGGTGAAGGAATTGCTCAAGAGAATAGAGCTTAACACCAATAGTGTCTCACAGAAAAGAAAGAAAATCCAAGACACTTTCTTACACTATAGTGCTCATAGCCCTCCACTGAGAAGCCTACCCTCTGTATCCACACTACAGAGTAGCTTCTACAATAGGCTTGAAACCACCAAGTGCAAGAGAGAACTTTTGCACGTATACACGCGTCAAAGTAACTCCAAAATGTACTAAAAAGTGTACCCCAAATAGCACAAATCCCTTGTTTTTATAGGCCCCAATAGGCCAAGAGGCCTTCTCGAATCTTCACGTCCATTGATCACGCGCCGGTGGAATGCCCAAAATTAGAGGGGTAGGTCAATTCTTCCTTTGATTTGAATTGGGTCCACAAAAATTAGGTAGTCGCCGTGAATGGTTGGTGGCAAAAAGCTATTCCCTGCTTCCACTTTTTACCTGCATATTTTTATCCCATACCGTCATAGGATTGGTGACTAATAAATCATCTCTAACAGTTTGAACTTGTTTGCCAATCTGTTCAGCGAACTTGCTATAATGTTCCCAATCATCCTGGTAAAGAAGGGGTCTTCGATCGACACAAAAAGTCTTGTAATCGGGTATTTCAAGATGAGAATTCCATGCTTGGATTGAGCCCCATCACCAACATATGCCCCAGTGTGCTTTGGACGGCCCACAATACTAGGAAATACAGCCCGAGGCGCATCATCGCCAGCAAATCCAACCTTCACCATGCCCGATCCATTGTGTGTATGTCGCATGTGTGTGTGGGCGGGGAGTGGTTTGAGGGGGCGGGGGTGGTGTGAGGGGGTGGTGTGAGGGGGTGGGGGTGGTGTGAGGGGGTGGTGTGAGGGGGCGGGGGTGGTGTGAGGGAGTGGTGTGAGGGGGCGGGGGTGGTATGAGGGGGTGGTGAGAGAGGGAGGAGGCGAGGTTAGGCTGTGGTGGGGAGTGGAGGGGGAGGGGGTGGGGGTAGGCAACGGTGGAGAGTGGAGGGGGAGAGGGTGGGGGTAGGCCGCGGTGGGGAGTGGAGGGGGAGGGGGTGGGGGTGGGGGTGGGGGTAGGCAGCGGTGGAGAGTGGAGGGGGAGAGGGTGGGGACAGGCCGCGGTGGGGAGTGGAGGGGGAGGGGGTGGGGGTAGGCAGTGGTGGAGAGTGGAGGGGGAGAGGGTGGGGGTAGGCCGCTGTTGGGAGTGGAGGGGGAGGGGGCGGGAATGGCGGGGGTAGGCTGTGGTGCGGAGTGGAGAGGGAGGAGGCCGGGGTACGCTGTGGTGGGGAGTGGAGGGGGAGGGGGTGGGGGTAGGCAGCGGTGGAGAGTGGAGGGGGAGGGGTGGGGGTAGGCAGCGGTGGACAATGGAGGGGTAGAGGGTGGAGGTGGCGGGGGTAGGCTGTGGTGGAGAGTGGAGGGGGAGAGGGTGGGGATAGGCCGCGGTGGGGAGTGGAGGGGGAGGGGGTGGGGGTAGGCAGTGGTGGAGAGTGGAGGGGGAGAGGGTGGGGGTAGGCCGCGGTTGGGAGTGGAGGGGGAGGGGGCGGGAATGGCGGGGGTAGGCTGTGGTGGGGAGTGGAGAGGGAAGAGGCGGGGGTAGGCTGTGGTGGGGAGTGGAGGGGGAGGGGGTGGGGGTAGGCAGCGGTGGGGAGTGGAGGGGGAGGGGCGGGAGTAGGCCGCGGTTGGGAGTGGAGGGGGAGGGGGCAGGAATGGCGGGGGTAGGCTGTGGTGGGGAGTGGGAGGGAGGAGGCGGGGGTAGGCCGCAGTTGGGAGTGGAGGGGGAGGGGGCGGGAATGGCGGGGGTAGGCTGTGGTGGGGAGTGGAGAGGGAGGAGGCGGGGGTAGGCTGTGGTGGGGAGTGGAGGGGGAGGGGGTGGGGGTAGGCAGCGGTGGAGAGTGGAGGGGGAGAGGGTGGGGGTAGGCTGTGGTGGGGAGTGGAGAGGGAGGAGGCGGGGGTAGGTTGTGGTGGGGAGTGGAGAGGGAGGAGGCGGGGGTAGGCTGTGGTGGGGAGTGGAGAGGGAGGAGGCGGGGGTAGGCTATGGTGGGGAGTGGAGGGGGAGGGGGTGGGGGTAGGCAGCGGTGGAGAGTGGAGGGGGAGGGGTGGGGGTAGGCAGCGGTGGAGAGTGGAGGGGTAGAGGGTGGGGGTGGCGGGGGTAGGCTGTGGTGGAGAGTGGAGGGGGAGAGGGTGGGGATAGGCCGCGGTGGGGAGTGGAGGGGGAGGGGCGGGAGTAGGCCGCAGTTGGGAGTGGAGGGGGAGGGGGCGGGAATGGCGGGGGTAGGCTGTGGTGGGGAGTGGAGGGGGAGGGGGAGGGGGTGGGGGTAGGCAGCGGTGGAGAGTGGAGGGGGAGAGGGTGGGGGTAGGCTATGGTGGGGAGTGGAGAGGGAGGAGGCGGGGGTAGGCTGTGGTGGGGAGTGGAGAGGGAGGAGGCGGGGGTAGGCTGTGGTGGGGAGTGGAGGGGGAGGGGGTGGGGGTAGGCAGCGGTGGAGAGTGGAGGGGGAGGGGTGGGGGTAGGCAGCGGTGGAGAGTGGAGGGGTAGAGGGTGGGGGTGGCGGGGGTAGGCTGTGGTGGGGAGTGGAGAGGGAGGAGGCGGGGGTAGGCCATGGTGGGGAGTGGAGGGGGAGGGGGTGGGGGTAGGCAGCGGTGGAGAGTGGAGGGGGAGAGGGTGGGGGTAGGCTGTGGTGGGGAGTGGAGAGGGAGGAGGCGGGGGTAGGCTGTGGTGGGGAGTGGAGGGGGAGGGGGTGGGGGTAGGCAGCGGTGGAGAGTGGAGGGGGAGAGGGTGGGGGTAAGCCGCGGTGGGGAGTGGAGGGGGAGGGGGTGGGGGTAGGCAGCGGTAGAGAGTGGAGGGGGAGAGGGTGGGGGTAGGCCGTGGTGGGGAGTGGAGGGGGAGGGGCGGGAGTGGTGTGAGGGGGTGGTGCGAGGGGGAGGGCGTGGGGATGGGCTGCGGGGGTGGTTTGAGGGGGAGGGCGTGGGGATGGGCTGCGGGGGTGGTGTGAGGGGAGGAGAGAGAGAGGGAGAGAGAGAGAGAGAGAGAGAGAGAGAGAGAGAGAGAGAGAGAGAAAACGCACGGGGAGAGAGAGAGAAAGAGAGAGGGAGAGAGAGAGAGGGGGAGAGAGAGAGAAAAAGAGCCTCTTAATCATAGAGAAAAAACTAAGAGGAACCTTTCCGAGCTCTGTTCTTGGGGTTCAGACAAGCATAAAGGGAACAAGCCCCTCTACATCACAGCCGTGTCGCCATATCCGTAGAAGCTCAAGGGAGGGTGCCAGCTTTCAGAGAGAGAGAGAGGTGCTCTACAGTGTCATCTGAATTCTTTTTTCACTTTGTAAATCCACCTAGATCCTATCACCTTCATGAATGATTTTTTGGGAACCAAATCCCGAATATTGTTCTCTTGAAGTGCTTCAATTTCCTCTTGCATAGCTTGTCCCCACTCTTCTTTCTTGTTGGCATCCTCAAATGAAGATGGTTCCTATGACATAAAATCTTTAGACATATGTATTGAATGCTTGCTGACTACTGATGTGTCATAGCCATACCTTATAGGTTTCTTGCTCACCCTTTGAGATCTTCTAAGTGCTTGATTGGATAACTCTAGAATGTCTTCCAAATGTTTGAACTTTATTTTGCCCTTGGACTTCCAAGATTTGAAGTCAATCCCTTGATCTTTTGAGTTGATATCCTTTTATGTATGTGGTTCTTCTTGAGTTAGACTTGGAAAATCTTTCTTCAAATCATAGGATAGCTTAACTTTCTTGCAATCATCCTCAAAGTAGGAGTTATAATCATCCTCAAAGTAGGAGTTATTTTCATCAAATACCACATCCCCACTAACTGTAAATCCTTTGTTAGTGGGATTATATAACTTGTATCCTTTTTTATTTTGATCATAGCCAATGAATATGCATCTTTTGGTTTTTGGATCAAGCTTTCCTCTAGTTTGTGAGGGTATGTGTGCATAAGCCATGCACCCAAAGATTTTACAAAGATCTAAAGGTGTCCCACCATTCCATGCCTCATAAAGTGTAATTCCATCCATAAACTTGGATGGAATCCTATTTTTTAGGTAAGTGGCTATGGAAATAGCCTCTTCCCATCGATAACTAGGGAGTTTTTTCTCATTCAACATTGATCTTGGAGCCTCTACTATCAATCTATTGCTTTTGTCTACCACTTGATTTTGTTTAGGAGTGTACCTTGTTGTAATCTCTGGCTTTATACCTATGTATTGTAAGAAGGAGTCAAACTCGTGTGAGAAAACCTCCATCAGATCTGAGCCTCTTCAAACTTCTAACTGTTTTGATTCTCAACCAATGCCAAATACTTCTTGAAATAGGTGATAACTTCATCTTTATGCTTTATAAAATAAAGTATTGTCCATCTACTATATTCATCTTTGAATGAAAGATCATACCTTGACCCTGAAATTGATGGGTCTCTACTAGGACCCCACACATATATGTGTACAAGATCCAAGTAGCCTTCTTATATGTATCCTCTTTTAAGAATGGTTGCCTATGTGACTTGCCGAATCGGCATGCTCCACATTTATAAATCATGTGTTGCTTAGAAACATTAGGGATGCCCAACACACTCTGATCCCTACATATTTGCTTCAATGTTATTCCACCTATATGACGTAGTCTCTTATGCCATATCTCTAATTCAGATAGGGTTTGGTCCTTATAATTGAAGGGAGCATTATTTCTTCTATCTTCAACTTCAAAGGTAAAACTTCTACCATATTTCTAGCCTTTGGAAATCCTCTTAAATCCTTGTTGAGGTTCCTCCACTTATGCTCCATGCCTTGTGAATCTAATGTGTAAATCCTTCTCAAGAATCTGTCCAACATTGATTAGATTCTTGGTTATTGTTGGCACATGCAATACCGTTCTTAGAAGATTCATGTTACCATAAGATGCTTTAACATTCCAAACTTCTTTATTGAGTGCCTAGTTTCATCACCTATATGAACTTCATGCTTTCCTTTGGGTTCTTTAAGGTTAGACAATAATGCGACATTGCCTGCTACGTGATTGGAACAACTAGAATCAACATAGAAAAGGAACTTATCATCTTTACCATGCTTGGCTTTCATATTCATGAGTAATAGGTAATCCTCTTGATCATTGTATAGTTGTTGTAGTCTCTTCTTCCATTGAAGCCTCCTTGATAATTGTTGTTATAGCCTTGATTCTAATTGTGATGGTAGTTTTCTCCTCCATTATTGAACCTGCCTCTTGATCGTCCATAGCCTCCTCTGTGGAAGCCTCTTCCTCTTTGATTCTTTGTGTTCTTGAAGCATTCATCTTTGGTATGATTGGTCAAGCCACAAATATTGTAAGGTGAAGAATTGTATGGTCTTCCTCTGCCTTGCTTTCCTCCTCTGCCCCTTCCTCTACGTGTGAAATTCACTTGAGAGGTACTTGCTTTTTCTTCATTCTTCTTACCTTTGCCTTTATCTTTCCTCTTATTTTTATCTGTGTAAAGTGCAGAAGATTGATTACCTCTAGAAGTATCTCCTTTCTTGTTGAGGTTTGTCTCTTGTGTGAAGAGTTGCCCCATCAATGTATTGAGGTCAGGTATGTGCTTGTTCATATATAGGTCCAGTGTTGTGGTAAAAGACTCTCGTTTGTCATTTGACTTAATGCCATTTATGATATGCCTTACTATCTACTCCTCTTCTATTTCTTCTTGAATACTCTCAAGTTGATCAGCTACATCCTTCATCTTGGTCACATAGTCAGCTACAATTTTCTTTGATTGCTTCTTCAAGGTTGTGAACTCCATCCAAAGCTGGTTCTTCCTAGACCCTTGTATTTGATGAGAAGTATGAAGATAGTACTTCCCAAGTCTCTTGGGAAGTCTTAGAATTCCTAACATGAGGTAATAAAAAATCAGATGTTGGATTGAGTATGTAGGACTTGGCTAGAGCATCCTTCGCACACCATGCAACTAGTCTCACTTACTTCTCTCTTGTAGGTTGGCTCTTGCTTCTAAAGGTTGGCATTTCTTCATCTCGAGATATGTATTCATACAAGCTTCTTCCTTGGAGATAAGCCTTCATCCTTAGGGACCAAGATAGATAATTGCCCCTCTCTAATTAATCAATGAATGATGGGAATCCATCTCCCATTTTACTTTGATGTCGCTCTGCTACCACCATTGTAGGAGATGGTGGATGCCCTCCAGAGATGAGATGGTGCTGTAAATTCTTGCTTCACACCATTTAAAACTAAGTTGGGGAGTGCCTTGAGCTTTCCAAAAAGCAAAAATGATCACCCAGTTACTTTGTAAGATAATCCTAAAACTGTTGGATCAAAAAAGATACGTTGGGCTTTCACTATGAATAAAAAACTTGCTATTTTGGTCACTCCACCTGCTCAAATAAATGAAAAATCTCTTTCTGTACTAACAATTTAGTAGAATCCTTTTGGGCATATCTAAGAGCATGAGTAGCTAACGTTTGCAAGTTCTTTCATTTGAAATGATCAACTATGCTTAGAGAATGATGCTAAGCAAGTTAGAGATGCATCCCAACGTTTTTGGGTGCTAATAGTATGCAGACCAGTGGAGAATGTTTTGCACACAACTCGAGAATGACTGAGCCAATAAAAATGAAACTTTGTAGCAAAACAAAAACACCAGCCAATGAATCTATACCAACTTGAATCCCCGAAAATGATCAAGTACAATTTGAGAAACAGATCAGAGAAGCTCAGTGTTTTTAATGATACATGATAGAGTAGAATATATGAGATACAAGGAAACTATATGTATTAATGCACATAGATTACATTGACATTGGCAATGAATGATTGCAAAAATTTAGAGCAATGGTAGAGCTATGGTGTGAGCTTAAAATCTATATGAAATACCTCTAAAATATCTGCTATAACTCACTTCATTCCACACAAGTAGATAGTCCTCTTTTATAGCCTTTTGTTGGAGCAAAGATTCAAATTTGAATTTCAATGTTTACCTAAAAGTGCTCCAAGGTTTTAGGATTTGATTTTCCATAAATCCTCACCAAATGATTCGTGGAAAGATTCTGCTGAGAACTCATAATTCTAAGTGCTTCCATATATTCATTTTTACAAGGGGTAAAAATCAATCTTTTACAAGAGATCATTCATGCACTAATACATGAATGCAGAGATGATCTTTAGAATATGTGATAAAGCATTTAGGGTTTGAGTTATTGCTCCAAAAAGTTGTACTTCTTGATTTGATTTCACCTAGTTCCTAGAATGGCATGCTAGGACTTTGTTTCATCCTTTTGTATAATTGTGGTCTTTTGGAATCATTTTTCTGAGTTTAGAAGTTGGGTTTCCTCTCTCATAAGTACTTGTCATTGTTCCTTTGTTCGTGACTGTACAGTCTCTCTTTTGTCCGTGTCTCTAATGTCAGTAAATGTACCTCCACAAAAGAATGTTTCAGGATATACTCCCCTGAGAAGGACCCCCTTGAGTAGATGGAGTACTAGAAGTGTATACTATTTGATATAGTTTGAAGTGGATACCCCAATAGCCCTCTATAGTTTGGCACACCCGATGGGATACTTTCATATCTCTATGAGGCTCTTAGTACCTTAAAAAACTTGCTTTCACATTATTCTTTCTTTAGCTAGTGGGTACATGACCCATACACGAGTCAATAACGAGCCTCTTCATGTGGAGAGGAGCCTAAAGCAAATCTCTTTAAGTTCAACTAGTGAACCTAGGTCTCCTCTACTCTCTTTGAATTTTTCTATAGATATGATTGCCACACCTCCCTGAAAGGAGAAGCCTTGGAGGACATTAGATTTCTCCTCAGATACTTCTGCAAAAGCACTAGTGGCAATGGAGGATATTTTGCATTTACTCTCTAGGTTGAATATCTAATTCCCTTCTTTTAATGGAATAGCTTATGAAGATGCAGGCAATCATGTGAGGAGATTCATCTCCTTATGCCAAAGACAAGGTCCATAGAACCAAGAGGATGCAATGCTGGTACTCTTCCCATCTACATTAGGAGGCCTTGCTGACAAATGGTATAGTCAATATGCAGATGGCCAGTTCACTACGTAGGAGGCACTGAAGGCGGCATTCTTGCAGACATTCTGACCAAGTGACTCCTTGGAAAGAGCTCTAGATTAGCTAGAGAACCTAAAGCTAAGATCAGGTGAATCCTTTTACGAACTTCCCACTCGGACAAAAGCACTTGTTTCACATTTGCGACATGCTCCAAGTGATTTCCTCGTTAAGAAATGGATAGAGAAAGCTTTGCCCAAGTCATCTCAGTAGAAGTTTCACGAATCTTTTAGATTGGATGGGACATTGGTAATACGTTGCAAGCCATAAGCAATAAGCGATGCAAGCAATATGAAGTCAGGAAGAAAAAGGCGATATGAAGTCAGGAAAAAGGAGAGCACATTTGACATAACGCGAAGTGTCAACTCATACGATGCAAACAATATGCTATGGTGCTAGGAAAAAGTATGAACGATTCCGTAGCTGCACTCATCACAAACGTTCTGCAAGAATCTATGGCGAACGAGGTGCCAAAATTATACAGAAAATGAAGGCACTCGACAAGAATTGTTGCCTCAACAATTGCCAAAAAGCGACGTCACACAACAGGGTCGCCAAATAAAGATAAGTCGCCAGCAACGGAGCAGTAGCCAAAATTACCAATGCACTAGCCAAATAAGAAAAAGCTTCTGCACACTATCTTTCGGCTCGAGCCATTGTTTTGTAATTTCCTCATGTTTTTGTTTGAAGCGAAGATTCTAAAGTTTCCTGTAAAAACCGCACGTCCTTGTCCTCAAAATCATTCACTTTATATGTTGTCTCATTGACTGATCTTTCACAAATAATTCACACAGTGTCGTCCACAGGCCTTTCCTTCTCTTGAGGGAAGACAAAATGAATTCAGAGGAGACGTTTTTTTTGTCTTCGTTGTGGAAGTATTTCTGAAGTATAAATTGTCCCTTATGTTCTCTCTTGCGAAATAAGTTATAATGAGAGCGACAACAAAGCATAAATACGTAACGGAGGACTGTTTTGTGTATCTGTTTGCTAGAGTAGTAATTCTAAACGTTTTTGTTCCTTTTTATCTTCGATGACGGCCTTAACTAGATTTTATTGCATAGCTACATCCTTGTTTTGGGGAACGCAACAAGTGTGGTGTTTGTCGTATACTTATGATCCCAATCCAAAGCGTTACCATGGAAAAATGGAAACAAAATGAAGAAAATCCTTATACTCATGAGAAAAAAGGCTTTCCCACTCCAAGATCGAAACACTTGTGATTTGTCTTTGACTACATGGGAAAGAGAGTTCGAAGGCCTTTTTCACCTGCTTTTTATTATTTGAGAGATAGAGTACGGTCCCCCATGTATAAATATTTACTCCGGCATCTAGATGAATGCAAAATCTCGGAAGTTATGCAGCACCTCTTCATGGTGTAAGGGAAGTGTCAAAGTTGAACAAGGAATTCACTATCTCCCTTCCTCCCTCTCTCTCTCTCTCCCGCTCTTTTCTTAAGAAGATGATAATAGTAAGATTGCTAAGTTTGACAAGGCAATTCCTTGGTAGGAAGCGCTTTTGGAGAAATTTGTGCGCTAATCTCTATGCCTAAAAGCGTGATAATGGGGAAGGAATTCTAAAAAATGGAAAAAGAACTATGCACCTTTAATAGTTTGTTATAAATCTATTTTCTTTCTTTTTGTTGTAAATAGAACTTAAAAAAGATTAAAGGAATTTTTCTGGTCTTCCCAAAAATAGGTGGATGTGTCCACAAAATTAGTGGAGACTTACAATTTAATCAAGCCTTTAAGTATGCTCTTCAACTTCAATTGAATTTTGTTTGGAGGAATGGTTTACTAGGTTTGACCCAAACCTCTTACTTGGATGTTTCAACTTTGTTCCTCTTCTCATTAAAATTCACTGGGTTGTTCTAGCTCGGCCTGCTCGTTGTGTCATGGTGGCCTTCTCCCCCTACCCTATGGGTTGAGGGGTGAGTCCTCGACACGATCAGACTCCTGCAGCTCTCTGGTTTAGTAGTATCACCCGGGCCCTAGTGCATCGATGGCAACGCTTGCACCAAGGAGGAACCCCACAAATTCTGTTAGTCCTTGCATTGGACTAGATACCCTCGTGCAAGATTTGCCACATGAGAACGGTCCTTTTGATCTCAATTAGGGGGTGCCAAATAGACATGAACTTTAGTTCCGATGGTAGTTTGGTCCAAGAAAGCGCCACATCTTGTTAAGGGTGTGATGAACATCTAAGTTCTCTTTGAAGTTGGGGATTGTAGATAGTTTCTTATCATTGCTTCATTTGAGGCCCTCCAAGCAAGGAAGATCTTGTCCGCAGAGAAGGTGGGTAGTTGAGCGGTCCCACACTAAACACCTGCCTTGAAGAAGAGTCCATTCCTCGAGGGTAACTCTATGTCTCGGGTCTAAGTCTTCGAACCTCATCCACTAGCAACTCTCTTGATTCCAAAGTTATTCCCATTACTTGAACCCCCTTGTTCCATAACCGCTTAGCAATTTGGACGTTCCACGACTCCACCCCCTAATGCCACTGATCCGGAACCAATAGAGTGATTTTGTCTTATCCCGGCAGCATGCTTCCACTCATCACTCATTCTGATGAACTGTTTGGCCTTGTTCCAACTCTTCCATAAGGAACACACGAGGCTAGAGCCTTTAGGGGACAATAGGTGGGGGGAGAACAAAAGCGTGAGGATCCCTAAGTCCTTCCAACCATGATCGCCAACTAAGGTAAGGTCTTTCATGTTTCTGAAGATCAATTTAGCTCAAGAGGACTCACGATTGCTCCATGCCTTGATAAACCACTTTGCCACCAGCTTATGAGACAGCCGAGCGATATCCAAAATACCCAAGCCCTCCAATTCTTTCGAGCTAATGCAAGTTTCCCATTTGATTTTGGGAATTCCCCTCCTATAGGGGTCCCCAGTCCATAGGAAGTTTCTGCAAATTCTTTCCACTTTGGCCAACTCTTTCTCTTTAGATCTCCAATACGAGATAAAGTAAATAGTTGTAGAAAGCATAAATGTGCTAACAACCATTGTCCGCCCTGCCAAGTTAACTTGCATACCTTTCGGATGATTTAGTTTTCAATCGAGTTTGGATAGCACCTAGTTCCATTGTTGGTCCATTGAGATGTTGAAGCCCATCGGAATACCAAGGAGACAGAAGACTTGACCTCTATGGATAGCTTGACCCCCGTGATCTAACAACAATTGGGGTGGAGCTCCACGGATTGCTTTGAAAGCAGTTTTAGCATGGTTGCTTTGAACCTCACACCACACAAAAGGTATTGAGGCAACTCCAAAATAGCTCAATGTTGTTCATATCATTATGTACAAAGGCATTCATGTCATCAGCAAAGAGTCTTGGAATTATTTGGCCATGATCAAGAGGTAGGAAAAGACCCTTGAGATTGTGAGCATCCATTTTATGCTTTAATAGGAGGCTGAGGCCATCCGAGGTGATAGCAAAGAGTAGTGGAGCCAGTGGGCATCCTTGCCTAAGAGATCTTTTGAAATGTATGGGCTGAGAGAGGTTATCCTTGATATTTATTCTCGTTGAAACGTTTTCGAGTAGAGTTGAAACCATCTTTGTGAACTTTTGGCTTCATCCAAGGTCTTTCAGTTATTGAAGAATAAAGTCCCATTCCAATCTGTCATACGCTTTGTCAAAGTCGATCTTAATGAATACCAGATCTTGTGCAGACTCCTCTGCAAATGCAAGACCTTCCCAAATATCGATAATTGCTTCAAGTATAGATCTACCTCTGATTAAACCTTTCTGGTCCTCACAAAGCCAAGACTTTAAATGACAAGAGATTCTGTTGTTGATAACTTTGGCAATTATTTTGTATCTAGTTTGGAGCATGGTAATCGGCTGCCAATTTTCAATCTTGTTCTTATCTCCCCTTTTGTGAATTAACTTGATGAAACCATTATTAAGACACTGAGGGAGGGCACCAAAGGAGAGAGCCCCTTGCCACACCAGACCCAACGGGGTGGCCACCACGTGCTTGAAGGACTTGAAAAACTCATTGCTGAGGCCATCAGGACCCGGAATTTTTCCATTGGGAAGAGCATACATAACCTCGATAATTTCGTTCTCGGAAATGTTAGCATCCAACAGAGAATTCATGTTCTCTGGGATTCTAGATTTAGCAACCCTTGAGATGGTTGCCATTCAGTCACTTCTGTGGGAGGAAAGAGGACTCGAGACCCGAGAAGATGGGTAAAGTGTTCGATGATGATAGATCTACAACTTCTGTGCTACATTCGATCCCATATCGACTATAGTGCCGCACAATTCTCTCTCTCTCTCTCTCTCTCTCTCTCTCTCTCTCTCTCTCTCTCTCTCTCTCTCTCTCTCTCTCTCTCTCTCTCTCTCTCTCTCTCTCTCTCTCTCTCTCTCTCTCTCTCCCTCTCCCCCTGACATCCCTTGCCATCCCCTCCTACTCCTACCCGCTATCCCCGCTACCACCCCCTGCCCATAGTGCCCTCTCTCCCTCCCACTATAGCTAGCCCTCCCTCCCCCCCCGGCCTAAAGCACCCCTCTCTCACTCCCCCGCAGCCCCCACCTGTAGCACCCCACTCTCCCTCCCATCCACAGCACTCCTCACTCCTGCTTTCCCCTTCTACTCCCGCCCTCTCTCCCCGCAACCCCCACCACCCACAACCCACTCTAGCCCTCCCACCCACAGCGCCCCTCTCTCCCCCAGATGTAGCCTCCCGCAGCCACCCATGCCTCCCTCACTCAGCCCTGCCCAACGACCTCCCGCAGCCCACCCCCACCAACCCCTCTTACCCACGGCCCCGCCTTCCCCTCCCACCACCTCCCACAGCCCCCCCCCCCCCCCCTGTGCACCCCTCATACTTCTCCCCTCAGCCCCCATAGCCACCCCCACCACCTTCTCCCCCTCCTCCATCTCCAACACCTCCATCTACATCTCCACCTCCCCCTCCGCCTCCACCTCTGCCTCCTCCATCCCTTCCCTTCCACCTCCACCTCCTCCATCCCGCTACCCCCTCATACTTCTCCCCTCAGCCCCCACAACCACCCCCCACCACCTTCTTCCCCTCCTCCATCTCCAACACCTCCATCACCATCTCCACCTCCCACTCCACCTCCACCTCCGCCTCCTCTATCTCCTCCCTTCCACCTCCCCCTCCTCCATCCCGCCACCCCCTCATACTTCTCCCCTCAACCCCCACAACCACACCCCCCACCACCTTCTCCCCCTCCTCCATCTCCACCACCATCTCCACCTCCCCATCCACCTCAACCTCCGCCTCCTCCATCCCCCCCCCTCCACCTCTACCTCCTCCATCCCGCCACCCCCTTATACTTCTCCCCTCAGCCCCCATAGCCACCCCCCCACCACATTCTTTCCCTCCTCCATATCCACCACCTCCAACACCATCTCCACCTCCCACTCCACCTCCGCCTCCGCCTCCTCCATCCCCTCCCCTCCACCTCCTCCATCTCGCTAACCCCTCATACTTCTTCCCGCAATCCACACAGCCCCCCCCCCCACCTTCTCCCGCTCCTCTATCTCCACCACCATCTCCACCTCCCCCTCCGCCTCCACCTCCACCTCCACCTCCACCTCCGCCTCCTCCATCCCTTCCCCTCCACCTCCACCTCCTCCATCCTGCCACCCCCTCATACTTCTCCCCTCAGCACCAACCGCCCCACCCCCCCCACAACCTTCTTCCCCTCCTCCATCTCCACCACCATCTCCACCTTGTTGGAGGATAAACACTCCTATGTGCACAACAAAAGCAAATGAACCCTCCTAGGATCCTGAAACTTTTCAGACATAGGCTCTGTATTTCCTGAGTTTCTCTGATTATATGCAGAGATTGAAAATTAAATTTTGCAGGCATAAAACTAGACTTTAAGCGCTTTCAAATGAGAGTAAAATCACTCTATTTGGATACTGGATGATGCCTCAACCAGCTGCAACAAAACAGATAACTTGATCTCTTCACAGAATATGAGCTAACTAGACAAACACTATTCTCGACATTTCTCTGCACATGTGCAGGCACAGAACTTGAGACTTATACCAGACAAAGTAGAACTTATAAGCTTTCCAACAAGACAAAAATCATTGCAAATGGATTCCGGATGAAGGAGAAACAACAATTACAAGACTGGGGGGTCTGCCAAAAACATCTAGATAGATAGAGTGTGTAAAAGTGAATTTTCTGCAAAATTTGCAGAGAACAGCTAGTAGGGGGTGTGCTTAAGCAAGGGGGCAGCTTGGGCACGTATTTCCACGACTCTAAGTCATAATACAACTCATTAGAGGTTTTAAAGACCACATACTAACCTCTTTAACCAATCAAAAGCATATACATGTCAAAAGTGAGGTCCAATCACATCAAGAGGTGAGCTAAATCTTCTCTAATCAACTTCTTTCCATTATGGGCATAATTGGATGCCTCCAACTCATGGAAATCAGCCTCCTTTGATTGTGGATGATGTGGAAGGTTCAATTTGGGGCATGTTCCCACACTCGAGCTTGAAAAACTTTCAACACTCCCCCTCAAGCTCAAGTTTTTTCCTTTGTTGCTTCAGCCTATCTCTCTTATGTTGATAGCTTCCTTGAATCCTCCAAGCTTTGTACCTTCAAGAAACTTTGTCATCATGTCTGCAACCTGCATTTTAGTGTTCCCATACCTTATATCTAGCTCTTTTACCATCACCTTTTCTCTAACGAAGTGGTAATGAACCTCTATGTGCTTGCTCCTTGCATGAAACATGGGATTGTTAGCTAGATAGATGCTTGAAATGTTGTCTCCATAAAGAGGAAACTCCTCCACTTCCACTTCCAAGTCCTTAAGTAGCTTCTTAAGCCATAATAGCTCACATGTACCCAATGCTAAACCTCTGTACTCAGCCTCTGTGGATGAAAGAGCAACAGTGGGTTGCGTCTTAGAGCTCCAAGAGATCACTTTTGTACATATCATGAAAACATAACCCGATGTACTCCTTCGATCATCCTTGCTACCTGCCCAATCAGCATCACTATATCCTTTGACACTTAGATCAACATCATATGAGTAAAATAGACCTTGGTTGATGGTGTGCTTGATGTAACGAAGCACCTTTCTTGCCGCCATAAGATGATCATGAGTAGGTGCATGCAAAAATTGAGAGAGAACACCTACTACATATGCAAGATCCGGTCTAGTGAATGTAGCATAAATTAATGAACCAATTATGCTTCTATATAGTGTAATAACTTGTATAGCCTCTCCTTGACCCGCAACCAACTTTTTATTGGGCTCCATGGGCTGAGAAAGTGGCTTATAACCACTCATCTTCTTTGAATCAAGAAGATGCCATTGTATGCACAGATTACCTCTATTCCCAAGAAGTACTTTAGTGTTCCAAGATCAGATATCTTGAACTCCTTCCCTAGCTTTGATTTTATATCTTTAATACCTACAATATCACTTCTTGTGATGATCAAATCGTCCACATAGATGCATATGTATACCGTCTTGTCTCCTTGCTTCTTCATGTAAAGTGATGGATCTGCAACACTTTCTTTGTATCCACAACTTGATAAATAATCCACTAACCTCTGATTCTAGGCCCTTAGGGCTTGCTTTAGTCCATATAGTGCTTTCCTTAGCTTGCAAACATGATTTTGGTACCTCATACTAGCAAATCCTTGAGGTTGGCTCATGTAGACTACTTCTTCAAGCTCTCCATTGAGGAAGGCATTCTTCACATCCAACTGATATAAGCTCCATTTCCTTGATGTGGCCACTGCAATCAAATTCCTAATTGTTGGCATCTTGGCTACGGGGCTGAAAGTTTCATCATAATCTATCCCGTAGCTTTGGGGGAAGCCTTTCGCCACCAACCTAGCTTTGTACCTAGCAATGGAACCATCTGAATTTCTTTTAATTTTGTAAACCCACTTATTACCCATCACCTTCATGCCTTCTTGAGCTGGTACCAAGCTCCAAGTATGGTTCTCATCAAGTGCTTTGAGCTCTTCCTTCATTGCCTCTTGCCATTCCTTGCAATCCTTAGCTTCTTCATAACTAGTTGGTTCTTCGTCCTTGATTACCTGAGTCATGTATGCATAATGCTTTGCAATGAAATTATCATATGTTAACCTTTGTACTGCATATCTTACTCTTGAAGACCTTCTTTCACTTCCTTTTGGTGTGGTTGCCATCTTCTTTCTTTGTTTTTCCACTCCTGGAGTTTGGATTTCTTCTATCACTTCATCTTCCAACATGCTCTCGTCCACATAGCTTCCTTCTTCAACTAAAATCTTCTCTTTACCTTTGACTTTTCTTTCTTCAGAGCTGGTCTCTCTTTCCCTAAGCCTTCCACTCCATGGTGAGGGTGTCCTTGTGTTGCATGAGTTGCTTGGACCACTTAAATCAATGCTTATCATCATTCTTCAAATTTGTCTCACCTATGTCTTCAACCTGCAATGGACTCGTGCATGCATACCAAGGCTTCAACTCATCAAAGACAACATCCCTACTTACCTTCAGCTCCTTGGTGATGGGGTTATAGCATTTATACCCCTTTTGTTCCATAGAATATCCCAAAAAAATACATCTTTCAGATTTGGCATCTAACTTTGACCTCAACTCTTGAGGTACATGTACATAGCATATACAACCAAAGACTCTAAGATGTGAAATGCAAGGTTTTCTTCCACTCCATGCTTCCTCGGGGGTTAGATGATGTATACCTGATGTAGGACATCTATTCATGATGTATGTGGTTGTATATGTAGCCTCTCCCCAATAACAATGCGGCATATTCATTTCGTTGAGCATACACCTTGCTACCTCTGCTATGTGTCTGTTCTTTCTCTCTACTACCCCATTTTGTTGAGGGGTATACCTGCATGTAAATTGTCTTTTGACGACATTGACATGCAAAAATTCAGAAAATTCATGGGAGAAATACTCTCCCCCTCCATCGGATCTCAAAGTTTTGATAAACTTGCCAGATTTCTTCTCCACCTGTGTTTTGAATTTCTTGAAGTAGTGGAACACATCTGATTTGTTTCTAATGCAATACAACCACACTTTCCTTGAAAAGTCATCAATGAAGGTTACAAAATACCTATTTCCAGCAAGGGATGCTTCTCTTGTTGGACCCCAAACATCCGTGTGAATGAGGTCTAAAACATTTGCACTTACATAGGTACTCTTCTTAAAGGGCAGCCTTGATTGTTTTCCTTGTTGGCAAGCTACACAAATTTCATGCAACATTTTAGATGTAAAATTTGGTAGGCCTCTTACCAAGCTCCTCCTTTGCATGTCCTTGAGCTTTTGTAGGTTGATGTGACCTATTCGTTTATGCCATAGATCCAAATATGCTATCCTCTTGTCTCCATATGTGACATACATTGAATGGTGTGGCTGATTTATGTCCATTGTGAACATTCTTCCTTGCTTTTTTCCTTTTGCTATGAGCTTCAAACCTGCCCTTGGATCCTCAACAAAACATCCTCTTTCATTGAACCTAACTTGATAGCCTTTTTCTACCATTTGGCCTACCGAAATCAAGTTTTTGGTAATAGTAGGGACATGTAATACCTCTGATAAGCACTTTGCTCTTTGATTTCCTTCCAAATTGATATCTCCCACATGTTGAATGATATTCTCTGAGTTATCCTCTGTTTCCACATGCCCTTGATGCTTTGGGATCAGCAAATTACTAAAAAAATCCTTTCGACATGACATATGATTGCTACATCCACTATCTACATACCATACATCTTCACTAGCTTGAGTTGTATCTTCACCATACCTCATGGCAAGTAAATAATCATTCCCTTGGCTGGATGATGTGTTTGCATAATTACCTTGCCCTCTATAATTGCTGTTGTTGCTTTGATTCCCTTGTCTTTAAGCTCTGTGATAGCATTCATTTGCAAAATGACCGGGCTTACCGCATACAAAGCATCCATTTGAAGTGGTTTGTCCTCTTCCACCAAATCTTGCACCTCTTCCTCTATTTGTGGCTCTTCCACCTCTTTGACCTGCATTTTCTTGTTTTCCTTGACCTCCTTGGTTGCTTTGATATCTTCCTCTTCCTCTTGTAGCACCTCGGTTGTGTCTTCCTCTTCCTCTACCTGCATACAACAATTGCCCTTGGCTATCCTTGGCATTATGACCACCCAGGTTCATCTCCTCTGTCACCATGAGAGTGATTAGTTGATCAAAATCAAGAAGAGAGTCCCTTACGTACACTGAAGTTGTGAAAGCCCTCCATTTTTCATCATCCCTAAGTCCATTTAGGGTGTGGGCGACAAGATCGTCATCATCTAGGGCACAACCGATTGACCCTAGTGCATCTGCAAGCTCTTTAACCTTTAATATGTAATCATTAGCACCTTGAGAGGGGCTTTTTCTAAGATTATTTAGCTCATTCTTGAGCTGAATTTTTCTAGCTTTTGTGCAGGTTGAATACAATCTCTCCAAGCACTCCCACACCTTCTTCGATGTATCCAAATTTTGAATATGCCCTACCATAGAGTTGCTAATATGCTGAGATAAAATGAAAATGACCCTTTTGTCCCTTTCATCCCACTCTCTTACTGCTCTTCTCTGGTCATTGGTTGGATTTACCTCATCTATGTAGGGTTTTGGCTCTCCTCCACTCACAAGTCCCCACAAACCTTTCGCCATCAAAAAATTGCTTATTCTAAATCGCCACGGTTGGTAGTTTCCTTTTTCGAGCTTCTCAATGTGAGCATTGAGATCAGGCATGGTGCCTCCTAACTCTTTTGAACCTCCCCCTTGATGCAATGAAGTTGAAAAGGATGGCTTTTACCTCAAAAAATAGAGCTACTCCTCTTGATGAAGCTTCATCTTTGATTTGATGACGTATTTGCTTCCCCTTGTTGTTGATGTGCCCGTTCTTTGCTTCCTTCCTTCAAACTTTGATGAAGTCTTTACTTCACTTCAGTAGCTCCTTCTTCTCTCTTTGATACTCCACTTATAGCTCTGATACCACTGTTGGAGGATAAACACTCCTATGTGCACAACAAAAGCAAATGAACCCTCCTAGGATCCTGAAATGTTTCAGACATAGGCTCTGTATTTTCTGAGTTTCTCTGATTATATGCAGAGATTGAAGATGAAATTTTGCAGGCATAAACTAGACTTTAAGAGCTTTCAAATGAGTGTAAAAGAACTCCATTTAAATACTGGATGATTCCTCAACTAGCTGCAACAAAACAGATAACTTGATCTCTTCACAGAGTATGAGCTAACTAGACAGACACTATTCTTGACATCTCTCTGCACATGTGCGGCACTGAACCTGAGACTTATACCAGACAAAGTAGACCCTATAAGCTTTCCAACAAGACAAAAATCATTGCAAATGGATTCCGGATGAAGGAGAAACAACAATAACAAGACTGGGGGGTCTACCAAAAACATCTAGATAGATAGAGTGTGTAAAAGTGAAATTTCTGCAAAATATGTAGAGAACAGCTAGTAGGGGGTGTGCTTAAGCAAGGGGGCAGCTTGGGCACGTTTTTCCACGACTCTAATTCATAATACAACTAATTAGAGGTTTTAAATACCACATACTAACCTCTTTAACCAATCAAAATCATATACATGTCAAAAGTGAGGTCCAATCACATCAAGAGGTGAACTAAATCTTCTCTAATCAACTTCTTTCCATTATGGGCATAATTGGATGCCTCCAACTCGTGGAAATCAGCCTCCTTTGATTGTGGATGATGTGGAAGGTTCAATTTGGGGCATGTTCCCACACTCTTGAGCTTGAAAAACTTTCAACACACCTCCCACTCCACCTCCAGCTCCGCCTCCTCCATCCCCTCCCCTCCACCTCCGCCCCCTCCATCCCGCCACCCCCTCATACTTCTCCCCTCATACTTATCCCCTCAGCCACCCCCCACCACCTTCTCCCCCTCCACCATCCCCTCCACCTCCGCCCCCATCCTCCCTCCACGCCCATACTTGTTGAAGTTCAATATGTAGAGGATGAATCTCCCAAGAGAATTCATTTGGCTCCTAACATGTTTTAACCGATTTTTGATTCGAGTCTACTATACAGATGACCAAAGACATAAGATGACCAAGGACATAAATTAGCTTTCTGATCATGCCTTTCATATCATACATGCTTTAGCAAAAGTTCTTGATCTTCTGATGTTGTTACATTGAATTAGGGAATGCATTGGGCTCTTTGACTGGTGGAGTTAGAATCAATCCTCCATCCCAGTGCTCTTCCATTCCACCATCTCATCATCCCTTCACCCACACCACCCACCATCTCTCCCACTCAATATGTAAGGGTCAAAAGCTACTACAAGAATTATGTGAAGAATTATGTGAAAGATGTGCTTCTGAGGGTCATTCCAATATCACCTGCGACACATAAT
The DNA here is from genome assembly GCA_020310875.1 of Ceratopteris richardii. Classification (NCBI taxonomy): domain Eukaryota; kingdom Viridiplantae; phylum Streptophyta; class Polypodiopsida; order Polypodiales; family Pteridaceae; genus Ceratopteris; species Ceratopteris richardii. The sequence goes on along the minus strand of CM035407.1, from coordinate 14,948,993 downwards.
GAGGATCTCACCTTGCATTCAAAAGTGACAGTAAAATTGTAAGTGGTAAAAGCGTAAGTGGATAAATGATTGTTTCTGCTAACCATTCATGATGACTGCCTATTTTTGAGTATCCAATTCAAGACTGGTGGCATATTTGATCTACCCCTCCAATTCTTGGGCAATCAATCAGCACATATTCAGTGGACGTGAGGAATCGGCAAGGCCCTCTTGGCCTATTGGAGCCTATAAAAGCAATGGATTAGTACTTATTGGGCATCCATATACAGATAAGTAAAGAGCTTATTTTCTGCATCTCTTTTCATCCTCTCTTTGCACTTTGTGGCACAAGCCTACTGTAGGAAGTCACTCTGTGATGAGGATATAGAGCGTGGGCTTCCCAGTGGAGCACTAATAGCACTGTAGTGTAAAGAAGTGGCCTGGTTTAGTCATTCAGTTTGGGTCAGTGGTATTTCCGTGCTCTTCCATTAGAGCAAGTCTTCATACCTTTGTACTGAGCACTACAGGTCTTCATCTAGTTGTGTTCATTTTACTCGACGAATCTCTTGTATTGATTCTGCTTTGTCCTCAATTAATATGTTAGCATAGAGCATCAGCTTTTGGACCATTTCCTTTGCCTATGTTGTAATCATCTGTTCCAATTAAAGAGTGGTTTACTCTTCCACTATTGTCATTTTTCATTAATCTTCTCCCTGAGTATTTACAATTTTGTGCAATTATTGTTATCTGCATACTCACAGAAGGCTTAAAGGGTATATTTCCATAAGGGGAACCTCCCTTGAGTAGGCGAAGTACTGGAAGTGCACGGTGCATGCTCATGTTAAAAGTAGATACCCAAATACCTCCTCTACAGTTTGGCACGCATGGTGGGACACTTGCATTTCTGTGAGAGGCCTTGAGCATAGTAAATAGTCCTTTTCCATTATTTTTTCCCTATTGCATCTTGTAAGTAGGTACATGACCCATATGCGAGCAGATAAGGAGCCTCTTCGTGTACGAAGGAGCCTTAAACCGTCAGCTATATCTCCGAATAGTGAATGTAGCTCCCGTCTACCGTCTTTGAATTTATCTATTGATTTGGGTGCGATACCACTATCAAAGGAAAAGCATAGGAGAACATCGGACTTCTCCTCAGATACGTAAGAGGAAACACCACTTCAAATGGAGGATCTCTCTCATTTACTCTCCAGTGTTTCTTCAAATGACAAGTCATTTGCAAGATAAACAGAGTGCTTAGTAACTAGGGAACTGTCATACCCATATCTCATTTGCTTCTTGCTCTCCTTTTGTGATCTTCTGATTGCTTGGTTGGATGATTCAGGTATATCCTCCAACTTCTTAATCTTGACTTTGCCTTTGGACTTCCATGCCTTGAACTCTTCTAGGTTGATGATGTCCTCATCATCTGAGTTGATGTATCCATTCTGAGTAGGCTCCTACTTAGTGAGGCTTGGAAAATCCTCTCCCAAGTCATAAGGTAGTTTTACTTTCTTGCATTCACTATCAAACCAAGAGTCATTATCATCAAAGACAACATCTCTACTGACCATAAATCCTTTGTTTGATGTATTGTAGAACTTGTATCCTTTCTGATACAAGTCATAGCCTATGAAGATATACTTCTCTGCCTCAGGTTCTAGCTTACCTCTTATCTGAGAAGGGATATACACATAAGCTACATACCCTCAAGAGATTTGGATGGCAACCTGTTCACAAGATAAGTAGTAGTAGATACACTCTGTGCCCACAAGTAATTAGGTAGTTTTTTCTCAATTAAAATTGACCTAGCTGTTTCAACAGTTAATCTATTTCTTCTCTCTGTTGGTGCATTTTACCCAAGCCTACATGCTTGATATATTTGATATCATCCTCATTTGTAAGTCACATGAGTAGTCATGTGAACACCTCTTGTAAAAGAGTTCATTTTTATCTCTTGTAATTGAAAAAAGAAAAAGGAAAAGGATGGCTTACCTCATGCATGATGTAAAAGAAATTTCGTGGCTCTAACTACCAAAACCCACAACTTTTTGAGCTGAGGGAATATCTCCTAACTTTGGGGATCACTTTTAGGTGGAGCCATTCGAATTCGAATTCAAAACTCCCTCCAAGAATAGCTATAAAAGGAGCAAGAAGGAAGAGGCGATTAGCAAGGCTTGTATGTGACCACTTCATGTCATTTTGTAGAGATTGAAGAGCTTACTCCATAGCTCTATCATTCTACTCCCATTGTGCAAAGATTCATTGCCAATGTGGTTGTAATCATATATGAATTTATACATTTATCATCATTCACTTCTCTGTTTTGTTCTCTGCTATACTCACTCAGAGCAGTACCTTCAGAAGGTCATATCTCGAGTTGTGCTGATCGGTTTTCAGTGATTTTACATGCGTTGGCTAGCTCTTACTGTCTAGTTTTTGCATATGAATTTTCAAGGTCATTGAATTTAGAGTTTTGGAGATATCTGCATTCTACTGCTCACTGGTCTATCTCTACAGAGCCTCGAGAATGGTGGGCATGTTCTAGAAATTGATGAAACTTGTTCTTAGTGTTCAGTCCATCATTTGAAGTGTTTTAACTTGGATTGGGAATCTTGCTAAGTCTATTTTCTATGCCCAAAAGGAATTTTTCTAATTCCTTCCAGGTTGAGAGCACTGTTCATTTGTTCCAGCAGGTGTATGTCCAAAAATAGCAAGTTTTGGGAGCTAGTCATTTTGCAACTAGTCTGTCTTGACTTAAACTTTTGGGATACATGTTCCAAAGTACTTGGCTGATATTTTGGTGGATTTAGGATGCCTAAGGGTCTACTAATCAACTCTGAAGTCTCAGTTGGCTGGTGCGAAGCTGGTTGTAGCAGCACCTACTCATCTTTGGATTGCATCCACCATCTCTCTTCACAGTGGTATCAGAGCATAGTCAAGCAACATGGGAGATGGATTTCCATCAACAATTGACAAATTGGATCGAAACAACTACCCGGAATGGTCTCTAAGGATGGAGGCTTACCTTCAAGGGAGGAATCTATATGGATTCATATCCGGAGATGAAGCAATGCCAACCATGAGGAACAAAGGGCAACCATCACGTGAAGAAGTGGAAGGACTTTCGAATTGGTGTTCGAAGGATGCACTTGCAAGGTCCTATATTCTAAACTTAATCTCTGATTTTCTTTTACCTCATGTCAAGGGATGCAAGACATCAAGAGAGACCTGGAATGCACTTGCTTCTTTCTTCTCTTCCAACACTCGAGCAAGGAAGAACCAATTGTGGATGGAGTTCACAACAATGAAGAAAAGCCCGAAGCAAAATGTGACTTATTATGTCACAAAGATGAAGGAGATTTCCGACCAACTTGGAAGCATTGGAGAGGTAATTGAAGAGGAGCAAATCATAAAACAAATCATGAATGGAATCAAAGCAGACGACAAGTGGGAGTCATTCACAACAGCCATGGATTTATACATGGATATGCATGTACCCGACCTCAACACACTCATGGGCCAACTCTTCACTCATGAAGCAAAGATTAGCAAAGGTGGTGAGTCCTCAAGAGGTAATCAAACTTCTGCCTTATATTTTGATAAAGCTAAGGTCAAGGACAAGTCAAAGAATACGAAGAATGAAGATGAAGGAAGCTCTTTCCAAGCAAACTTTGCAGGTAGAGGAAGAGCTAGAGGAAGAGGCAGAGGTGGAAAGCAAGGCAAGGGGAGATTCCAATCATCTCAACCTTGCAACATATGTGGCTTATCTAACCATACTACTGAAGGATGTTTCAGGAATCCAAGGAACTCAAGAGGAACAGGATTCAATAGAGGTGGCTATGGATCAAATAGAGGTAGATACAATGCAGGCTACAACAACAACAACTACTACAACAACAATTACAACAACAACAACTATCAAAGTGGCCATAGAGGAAGAAGAGATTACAATAACTATGCAGAGGACCAAAGTCAAGAAGATTCATTATTGATTATGAATCTATCAGCGAAGAAGGGTAAGGATGATGATCACATATTTTACATTGATTCGGGATGCTCGAACCATGTAGCACGAAATGTGGCTTTACTTTCTGATTTGGAAGATCCTCATAACAAGCATGAAGTGTAGACAGGAGATGACACAAAGCACTCAGTGGAGAAGATAGGTAATGTGAAGACATCAGATGGGAATATGAACCTCTTAAGCAAAGTCTTCTATGTCCCTACAATTACCAAAAATTTAATAAGTGTTGGACAGATTGTTGAAAAAGGATTGTAGGTTAGATTCAATTGATTTGGAGCATATGTTGAAGACCCAAGGCAAGGCTTTCGAAGGATTGCCAAAGGAGAAAAGATAGGAAGGCTTTTCACTTTTGAAGTGGAAGATACAAAGAACATAGCTTTGTTTAGCTATGGATCTCAAACTCTAACAGAGTTGGAGATATGGCACAAAAGGCTTGCTCACATTGGTGAGAGGACACTCAAACAGATTTGCATGGACCAAAGTGTACTTGGTTTGCCTAATATCACAAGGCAACACATGATTTATAAGTGTGAAGCTTGTCAACTCGGCAAGGCTCATAGACAACCTTTCAATAAGAAAGGATATATGTATCAAAATCCTTTGGATCTAGTGCACACGGATGTGTGGGGTCCAAGTAAGGAGCCATCTATATCAGGCTCAAGATATTATGTGTCTTTCATAGATGATTGTAGCCCGGACCATTCTGTTTTTCATGAAGCACAAGGATGAAGTGTTTAATTGCTTTAAGAAGTATATTGCTCTTGTTGAAAACCAAACAGGTAGGAATTTGAAACGACTCAGATCAGATGGTGGAGGAGAATACTTCTCTTCTGAATTTGATGCCTTCTTGCATGAAAGAGGCATTAAAAGGGAAGTCACTACAGGTATACACCCAAACTCAATGGTGTAGTAGAGAGGAGGAACAGAGCTATTGTCAAAGCTGCAAGGTCCATGCTCAACGAAAAGGGATTGCCAAACTACCTATGGGCAGAGGTTGTGTCGACAGCCACATATCTCATAAATAGACTTCCATCTAAGTCACTAGATGGAACCACTCCATATGAAGTGTGGAATGGAAGAAGACCTAGTCTAGAGCATTGTAAAATCTTTGGATGCTTAGCCTATGCTCACATTCCTTCTCAAGTAAGAGGGAAATTGGATCCCAAGGCAGAGAAGTGTGTATTCATTGGTTATGATCAAAACAAAAAAGGATATAGATTGTACAATCCAACCAATAAAGGATTTTCTGTGAGTAGAGATGTAATTTTTGATGAAAACAAATCATGGTTTGATGATGACATGAAAGTGAAGCTGCCTTATGACTTGGATGAAGATTTTCCATCACTTCAACCAAAGGAGCCGAAGCAGATTGAAGAAAGTGATTTGAGATCGACCTAGAAGACTTGGAAAGACTAAAGCTATGGAAGAACAAAGGTAAAGCAAAGATTCAGGATGCTACATATGGAACCGAGAGCTCACATCAATCACTTAGAAGGTCTTTGAGGGAGAAGAAGAAACCTGAGAGGTTTGGTTATGATACTTCTTTGGTCACCAAGCACTCAATCTACATTGCAAAGGATTCAACCAATGAAGAACCTACCACATTTGAAGAAGCACAAAGCAAGAAAGCTTGGAGAGATGCAATGGATGAAGAAATGGAAGCCTTGAAGGAGAATGACACTTGGGAGCTTGTACCTAATAAGCCATCTATGAAGGTAATTGGATCTCGATGGATATACAAAATCAAGAGGAATCCAGATGGAAGTATAAATAGACACAAAGCAAGGTTAGTTGCTAAAGGCTTTGCTCAAACCCATGGTATTGATTATGAGGAGACTTTCTCTCCTGTTGCAAAAATGCCTACAATTAGGGTTCTCATTAGTCTTGCTGCATCCAGAAATTGGAATCTTTATCAACTTGATGTAAAGAATGCTTTCTTGAATGGATGAATTTCTGAGGAAGTCTATATGGCACAACCTCCTGGATATGAGGATGCACATCATCCTAACTATGTATGCAAACTAAAGAAAGCTTTGTATGGATTGAAGCAAGCTCCAAGAGCTTGGAATTTCAGATTGGTGACTTATTTGCAAGACCAAGGATTCAAAGCTAGCAAGGCAGATACCTCTTTGTTCATAAAGAGGAATGGATCTGAAGTGATCTATTTATGTGTGTATGTTGATGATATTATTATCACAGGCAATGATCTTGAAGGAATCAAACAGGTAAAGAGTCAAATGAAGGAGGAGTTCAAAATAAGTGACCTCGGACCACTCACTTATTTTCTTGGATTGGAGTTGATCTACTCAGATTCAGGTATATACATCACACAAAGGAAGTATGTGCATGACATGCTCGTCAAGTTCAAGATGGAAAATACCAAGTGTGCAGGTACACCTATGGAGCAAAATCATAAGCTTAGTGCTTATGAAGGAGAGCCAATTGAAGACATCACAAGCTATCAAAGGTTGGTTGGAAGTTTGAACTATGCAATACTCACAAGGGTGGATATATGCTATAGTGTTAGCATATTGAGCCAGTTTATGCATAAGCCGAGAAGACCACATATGGAAGCGGCCAAGAGAGTCCTCAAGTACCTAAAGGGGACCATGAATGAAGGTTTGTTTTATTCATTTACTTCAAATATTCAGCTAAAGGTCTACTCAGATGCGGATTGGGCCAGATCTAGAGATGATAGAAGAAGCACATCCGGGTATATATCATTTGCAGGTTCAAAAATCATTTCTTGGTCATCGAAGAAGCAACCAACCGTGGCATTATCTTCTACCAAAGCTGAATATAGAGGTTTGGCTAATGCAACTCAAGAAATCATGTGGTTAAAGTCTTTGTACACAGATCTTGGACTTCATTCTTCAACACCTCATATTTTTGGTGACAACACAAGCTCACTATATCTAGCAACTAATCCGGTATACCATGCTAGAACCAAGCATATTGAAGTCCACTACCATTACGTAAGGGAGAAGCTAATGAGCAAGGATATTCAACTATCCTATGTCTCTACAGATATGCAATGTGCCGACATGTTGACTAAAGCTCTTGATGGTACAAAATTAAGTAGATTCAAGTTGATGATTGGCTTGCAGGAAATCAGGGACAATTGAAGACTTATTTGAAGGTCAAGCATGTTAGGCTTGAGGGGGAGCTGTTGGTGCATTTTACCCAAGCCTACATGCTTGATATATTTGATATCATCCTCATTTGTAAGTCACATGAGTAGTCATGTGAACACCTCTTGTAAAAGAGTTCATTTTTATCTCTTGTAATTGGAAAACGAAAAAGGAAATGGATGGCTTACCTCATGCATGATGTAAAAGCAATTTCGTGGCTCTAACTACCAAAACCCACGACTTTTTGAGCTGAGGGAATATCTCCTAACTTTGGGGATCACTTTTAGGTGGAGCCATTCGAATTCGAATTCAAAACTCCCTCCAAGAATAGCTATAAAAGGAGCAAGAAGGAAGAGGCGATTAGCAAGCCTTGTACATGACCACTTCATGTCATTTTGTAGAGATTGAAGAGCTTACTTCATAGCTCTATCATTCTACTCCCATTGTGCAAAGATTCATTGCCAATGTGGTTGTAATCATTTATGAATTTATACATTTATCATCATTCACTTCTATGTTTTGCTCTGCTATACTCACTCAGAGCAGTACCTTCAGAAGGTCATATCTCGAGTTTTACTAATCCTTTTTCAGTGATTTAATGTGTGTTGGATAGCTCTTACTGTTTAGTTTCTGCATATCAATTTTAAGGTCATTGGATTTACAGTTGTGGAGATATCTGCATTTTACTGCTCACTGGTCTATCTCTGCAAAGCCCCGAGAATGGTGGGCATGTTCCAAAAATTGATGAAACTTGTTCTCAGTGTTCAGTCCATCATTTGAAGTGTTTTAACTTGGATTGGGAAGCTTGCTAAGTCTATTTGCTATGCCCAAAAGGAATATTTCTAATTCCTTCTAGGTTGAGAGCACTGTTCATTGTTTCCAGTAGGTGTATGTCCAAAAATAGCAAGTTTTGGGAGCTACTCATTTCGCAACTAGTCTGTCTTGACTTAAACTTTTGGGATACATGTTCCAAAGTACTTGGCTGATATTTTGGTGGATTTAGGAAGCTTAAAAGGTCTACTAATCAACTCTGAAGTCTTAGTTGGCTGGTGTGAAGCTGGTTGTAGCAGCACCTACTCATCTTTGGATTGCATCCACCATCTCTCTTCACACTCTCTGCCACCCCATTTTGCTCAGGGGTGTACCTAGTTGTAATTTCTCTCTTGATTCCTCTCTCCTACAAGAATGCATCAAACTCATTTGAGAAGTTCTCACCTCCTCCATCTGACCTTAGTCTCTTTAGGTTTCTCCCTGTTTGGTTCTCAACAAGTGCAAGATACTTTTTAAAACAACTGAATACTCCATCTGTGTACTTCATAAAGTACAATACAGTCCACCCACTGTAATCATCAATGAAAGATACATAATACCTTGATCGAGAGATTGAGGGATCCTTAGTTGGTCCCCATACATCTCTATGGACAAGCTCTAGGTAGTCCTCATGCATGTAGCCTTTCCTTGAGAAGGGTAAGCTCTGATATTTTCCAAACGGATAAGCCCCACATTTATAAATCATGTGTTGCTTGGATACATTAGGTATCCCAAGCATGCATTCATCTCTACATATTTGTTTTAAGGTTCTTTCACCAACATGCCCTAATCTCTTATGCAAAATTTCAAGCTCTGATAGTGTTTGATCTCTGTAGCTATAAAGTGCAATCTTCCTTGTATCCTCAAGTTCAAAAGTGAATAATCTACCTGTCTTTTCTCCTTTGGCAATTCTCTTGAATCCATGATGGGGATCCTCCACAAATGCTCCATATTGATTGAATCTAACTTGCAAACCCTTTTCCACAATCTACCCAACACTCATTAAATTCTTGGTAATTGTGGGTACATATAGAACCATGCTCAAAAAATTCCTATTTCCATAAGAGCTCTTAACATTACCTACTTGGATCACTGAGTGCTTGATGTCATCACTTGTTTGTATCTGATGCTTACCCTTTGGTTCCTCAAGGTCAGAGAGAAGAGCTACATTGCCTACCACATTGTTTCAACATCCTAAGTCAATGTAGAAGAGATGATCATCATTTATACTTGGTTTTGAGGTCATATTCATAATCAAAAGAGAATCCTCTTGCTCCTCTGTGTAGTTGTTGTAGTGTTTCCTTGATTTGTAGCCACCTTGGTAATTGCTATTGTAGTTGTTGTTGTAGTTGTTGTTGTATCCTGGATGGTGATTCAATCTTCCTCTTGATTGTGTATATCCACCTCTTTGATATCCTCTACCTCTCTGATTCTTGAAGTTCCTGTAACACTCATCTATAGTATGATTTGACAATCCGCAAATATTACATGGTGAGGAGTTGTAGGGTCTCCCCCTACCTTGCTTACCTGCTCTGCCCCTTCCTCTTGAGATTCTACTTCTCCCTGCATAGTTCGCTTGGGAGGTAGTTCCTTCATCTTCAACCTTCTTGTTCTTCCCTTTCTCTTTGGACTTACTTTTATCTATGTATAGGGCAGAAGAGCTATTACCTCTTGATGAATCTCCATTCTTATTGAGCTTGGCTTCATGGGTAAATAGTTGTCCCATGAGTGTGGTAAGGTCTTGAATCTTCATGTCCATGTACAAGTCCATGGAAGTTGTGAAGCTCTCTGATTTGTCATCATCTTTAATACCATTGATTACTTCCCTTACAATCTGCTCCTCTTCAATTTCTTCTCCTATGCTTGCCAATTGATCTGCAACATCTTTGATTGTGGTGATAGCTTCCTTGAATCCTCCAAGCTTTGTACCTTCAAGAAACTTTTTCATCATGTCTGCAACCTGCATTTTAGTGTTCACATACCTTATATCTAGCTCTTTTTCCATCACCTTTTCTCTAACGAAGTGGTAATGAACCTCTATGTGCTTGCTCCTTGCATGAAACATGGGATTGTTAGCTAGATAGATGCTTGAAATGTTGTCTCCATAAAGGGGAAACTCCTCCACTTCTACTTCCAAGTCCTTAAGTAGCTTCTTAAGCCATAATAGCTCACATGTAGCCAATGCTAAACCTCTGTACTCAGCCTCTGTGGATGAAAGAGCAACAATGGGTTGCTTCTTAGAGCTCCAAGAGATCACTTTTGTACCTATCATGAAAACATAACCCGATGTACTCCTTCGATCATCCTTGCTACCTGCCCAATCAGCATCACTATATCCTTTGACACTTAGATCAACATCATATGAGTAAAATAGACCTTGGTTGATGGTGTTCTTGATGTAACGAAGCACCTTTCTTGCCGCCATAAGATGATCATGAGTAGGTGCATGCAAAAATTGAGAGAGAACACCTACTACATATGCAAGATCAGGTCTAGTGAATGTAGCATAAATTAATGAACCAATTATGCTTCTATATAGTGTAATATCTTGTATAGCCTCTCCTTGACCTGCAACCAACTTTGTATTGGGCTCCATGGGCTGAGAAAGTGGCTTACAACCACTCATACCAAACCTGTATAGCACATCCAACAAGTATTTTCTTTGAATCAAGAAGATGCCATTGTGTGCATAGATTACCTCTATTCCCAAGAAGTACTTTAGTGTTCCAAGATCAGATATCTTGAACTCCTTTCCTAGATTTGATTTGATATCTTTAATACCTGCAATATCACTTCCTGTGATGATCAAATCATCCACATAGATGCATATGTATACCGTCTTGTCTCCTTGCTTCTTCATGTAAAGTGATGGATCTGCAACACTTTCTTTGTATCCACAACTTGATAAATAATCCACTAACCTCTGATTCCAAGCCCTTGGGGCTTGCTTTAGTCCATATAGTGCTTTCCTTAGCTTGCAAACATGATTTGGGTACCTCATACTAGCAAATCCTTGAGGTTGGCTCATGTAGACTACTTCTTCAAGCTCTCCATTGAGGAAGGAATTCTTCACATCCAACTGATATAAGCTCCATTTCCTTGATGTGGCGACTGCAATCAAAGTCCTAATTGTTGGCATCTTGGCTACGGGGCTGAAAGTTTCATCATAATCTATATCGTAGCTTTGGGAGAAGCCTTTCGCCACCAACCTTGCTTTGTACCTAGCAATGGAACCATCTGAATTTCTTTTAATTTTGTAAACCCACTTATTACCTATCACCTTCATGCCTTCTTGAGCTGGTACCAAGCTCCAAGTATGGTTCTCATCAAGTGCTTTGAGCTCTTCCTTCATTGCCTCTTGCCATTCCTTGCAATCCTTAGCTTCTTCATAACTAGTTGGTTCTTTGTCCTTGATTACCTGAGTCATGTATGCATAATGCTTTGCAATGAAATTATCATATGTTAACCTTTGTATTGGACATCTTACTCTTGAAGACATTCTTTCACTTCCTTTAGGTGTGGTTGCCATCTTCTTTCTTTGTTTGGCCACTCCTGGAGTTTGAGCTTCTTCTATCTCTTCATCTTCCAACATGCTCTCGTCCACATAGCTTCCTTCTTCAACTGAAATCTTCTCTTTGCCTTTGACTTTGCTTTCTTCACAGCTGGTATCTCTTTCCCTAAGCCTTCCACTCCATGGTGAGGGTGTCCTTGTGTTGCATGAGTTGCTTGGACCACTCATATCCATGCTTTCTTGAACTCTATCATCATTCTTCAAATCTATCTCACCTATGTCTTCAACCTGCAATGGACTTGTGCATGCATACCAAGGCTTTAACTCATCAAAGACAACATCCCTACTTACCTTTAGCTCCTTGGTGATGTGATTATAGCATTTATACCCCTTTTGTTCCATAGAATATCCCAAAAAAATACACCTTTCAGATTTGGCATCTAACTTTGACCTCAACTCTTGAGGTACATGTACATAGCATATACAACCAAAGATTCTAAGATGTGAAATGCAAGGTTTTCTTCCACTCCATGCTTCCTCAGGGGTTAGATGATGTATACCTGATGTAGGACATCTATTCATGATGTATGTGGCTGTATATGTAGCCTCTCCCCAATAACAATGCGGCATATTCATTTCGTTGAGCATACACCTTGCTACCTCTGCTATGTGTCTGTTCTTTCTCTCTGCTACCCCATTTTGTTGAGGGGTATACCTGCATGTAAATTGTCTTTTGATGCCATTGAACTGCAAAAATTTAGAAAATTCATGGGAGAAGTACTCTCCCCCTCCATCGGATCTCAAAGTTTTGATAAACTTGCCAGATTCCTTCTCCACCTGTGCTTTGAATTTCTTGAAGTAGTGGAACACATCTGATTTGTTTCTAATGCAATATAACCACACTTTCCTTGAAAAGTCATCAATGAAGGTTACAAAATACCTATTTCCAGCAAGGGATGCTTCTCTTGTTGGACCCCAAACATCCGTGTGAATGAGTTCCAAAACATTTGCACTTACATAGGTACTCTTCTTGAAGGGCAGCCTTGATTGTTTTCCTTGTTGGCAAGCTACACAAATTTCATGCAACATTTTAGATGTAAAATTTGGTAGGCCTCTTACCAAGCTCCTCCTTTGCATGTCCTTGAGCTTTTGTAGGTTGATGTGACCTATTCGTTTATGCCATAGATCCAAATCTGCTATCCTCTTGTCTCCATATGTGACATACATTGAATGGTGTGGCTGATTTATGTCCATTGTGAACATTCTCCCTTGCTTTTTTCCTTTTGCTATGAGCTTGAAACCTGCCCTTGGATCCTCAACAAAACATCCTCTTTCATTGAACCTAACTTGATAGCCTTTTTCTACCATTTGGCCTACCGAAATCAAGTTTTTGGTAATAGTAGGGACATGTAATACCTCTGATAAGCACTTTGCTCTTTGATTTCCTTCCAAACTGATATCTCCCACATGTTGAATGATATGCTCTGAGTTATCACCTGTTTCCACATGCCCTTGATGCTTTGGGACTTGCAAATTACTAAAAAAATCCTTTCGACATGACATATGATTGCTACATCCACTGTCTACATACCATACATCTTCACTAGCTTGAGTTGTATCTTCACCATACCTCATGGCAAGTAAATAATCATTCCCTTGGCTAGATGATGTGTTTGCATAATTACCTTGCCCTCTATAATTGTTGTTATTGATTTGATTCCCTTGTCTTTGAGCTCTATGATAGCATTCATTTGCAAAATGACCGGGCTTACCGCATACAAAGCATCCATTTGAAGTGGCTTGTCCTCTTCCACCAAATCTTCCACCTCTTCCTCTATTTGTGGCTCTTCCACCTCTTTGACCTGCATTTTCTTGTTTTCCTTGACCTCCTTGGTTGCTTTGATATCTTCCTCTTCCTCTTGTAGCACCTCGGTTGTGTCTTCCTCTTCCTCTACCTGCATACAACAATTGCCCTTGGCTATCCTTGGCATTATAACCACCAAGGTTCAGCTCCTCTGTCACCATGAGAGTGATTAGTTGATCAAAATCAGGAAGAGAGTCCCTTACATACACTGAAGTTGTGAAAGCCCTCCATTTTTCATCATCCCTAAGTCCATTTAGGGTGTGGGCGACAAGATCGTCGTCATCTAGGGCACAACCGATTGACCCTAGTGCATCTGCAAGCTCTTTAACCTTTAATATGTAATCATTAGCACCTTGAGAGGGGCTTTTCCTAAGATTATTTAGCTCATTCTTGAGCTGAATTTTTCTAGCTTTTGTGGAGGTTGAATACAATCTCTCTAAGCACTCCCACACCTTCTTCGATGTATCCAAATCTTGAATATGCCCTACCATAGAGTTGCTAATATGCTGAGATAAAATGAAAATGACCCTTTTGTACCTTTCATCCCACTCTCTTACTGCTCTTCTCTGGTCATTGGTTGGATTTACCTCATCTATGTAGGGTTTTGGCTCTCCACCACTCACAAGTCCCCACAAACCTTCCCCATCAAAAAATTGCTTATTCTAAATCGCCACGGTTGGTAGTTTCCTTTTTCGAGCTTCTCAATCTGAGCATTGAGATCAGCCATGGTGCCTCCTAACTCTTTTGAACCTCCCCCTTGATGCAATGAAGTTGAAAAGGATGTCTTTTACCTCAAAAAATAGAGCTACTCCTCTTGATGAAGATTCGTCTTTGATTTGATGATGTATTTGCTTCCCCTTGTTGTTGATGTGCCCGTTCTTTGCTTCCTTCCTTCAAACTTTGATGAAGTCTTTACTTCACTTCAGTAGCTCCTTCTTCTCTCTTTGATACTCCACTTATAGCTCTGATACCACTATTGGAGGATAAACACTCCTATGTGCACAACAAAAGCAAATGAACCCTCCTAGGATCCTGAAATTTTGCAGACATAGGCTCTGTATTTTCTGCGTTTCTCTAAGTATATGGAGAGACTGAAAATGAAATTTTGCAAGCATAAACTAGACTTTACGAGCTTTCAAATGAGAGTAAAATCACTCCGTTTGGATACTGGATGATGCCTCAACCAGCTGCAACAAAACAGACAACTTGATCTCTTCACAGAGTATGAGCTAACTAGACAGACACTGTTCTGGACATTTCTCTGCACATGTGCAGGCACTGAACCTGAGACTCATACCAGACAAAGTAGAACTTAGCTTTCCAAAAAGACAAAAATCATTGCAAATGGATTCCGGATGAAGGAGAAACAACAATTACAAGACCGCGGGGTCTGCCAAAAACATCTAGATAGATAGAGTGTGTAAAAGTGAAATTTCTGCAAAATATGCAGAGAACAGCTAGTAGGGGGTGTGCTTAAGCAAGGGGGCAGCTTGGGCACGTATTTCCATGACTCTCTAAGTCATAATACAACTCGTTAGAGGTTTTAAAGACAACATACTAACCTCTTTAACCAATCAAAAGCATATACATGTCAAAACTGAGGTCCAATCACATCAAGAGGTGAGCTAAATCTTCTCTAATCAACTTCTTTCCATTATGGGCATAATTGGATGCCTCCAACTCGTGGAAATCAGCCTCTTTTCATTGTGGATGATGTGGAAGGTTCAATTTGGGGCATGTTCCCACACTCTTGAGCTTGAAAAACTTTCAACAAGTATGCCTTGTATATACATAGTTCTAGCTAATTTAAATGTTCGGGTGATCTTTTGTTTCAGGGAATCCAGCATAATCTTCAATGCATCTGGCTCCACCAGTTGTGCCTCTGTTTTGGCTGAACTGGCCGCAATAACTTGACTCATCAATGCATCGGTCTGCGTCTGCAAAAATGCTTCTTGTAAATAGAAGTTGTTAGCTATCGTAGCATCTCTGCTGACCTTCATATCAGCAATTTGACCATCAACTTTGCATTCCAGCTCCTGAGCTTGATATTGGATGGTTTTATAATATGCATCCCTTTCTTTCATGATTCCTTCCATCTCCTTCTTTAACCATAGATACATAACGATCTCCTCCGTAAACTCTTGATCTCGTTGAAACAATCTTTCAGTTACCTTATGTAACTCGGCTTCTGTTTTAAGCACATTGGCGGCAAGTGATTGTGAAGCTTCTTCTAACACACTGAGGGTATCCCTTGTACGATGAAGCTCATTTCCTAAAGCAGTCATGGCATTTGTCTTATCTATAAGTGCTTGCTTTAGAGTAATGATTTCGGTGTCGCGCTGAGCAAGCAGATTATCCTTTTCCTTTAATTGAGTTTGAAGTCATTGAAGTTGAACTTGTAGGGCATGGTTCTCTGCCTTGACCGCATTTGCTTCTTCCTGCAACGGAGCAATGTCGGCTTCCAGCACGTCTACTTTGCCTTGCAATTCCTGTCGGATATTCTCGATTGCCAGCTTCATTTGAAGAGGTAATTGCTGAGAAAATTGGATCAGGAGGCGACCCATAGATTCCAGTTCATTAAACATCGGAGTTGGAGGAGGAAGAGTAGGAAGTGGTTGGGATGAAGAGGTTGAGAACAGATGAGGGGAGGGTGGTGGAGAGTAGTCGAGAGAAGAGGATTGAAAGATCCCAATTAGCTACCTGCCACTCTCCTCCCAACCTTAAATAGCCCTTGCCCTTGGCACCTCTAGAATCTTCTCTAAGGTCCAAACTCTCCTCATATGGCCACTCTGAGGAGATGGAATAACCTTGAAGATCCGTGCTAGAGCCTTGGCTCCCCCGAGCTCTGGTCCTTGACCCGGCTAGGGTCCTCGACCAAATGCAGGTAGACCAATGGTAGACCATGGAGGTCTAAATAAATCTAACACTCTCTCCCCCTTCTAGAGATCACTGTCCTCAGTGATCAGGGAAGGAATGTGTTTGCGAATCAGAGCTTCTGATTCCCAAGTAGCATCTGTGAGTGGACGGCTAGTCCATGCTACTAAATACTCTGGTATGGAGCGATTTCTCAACTTCGGCTCCCTCTTATCAAGAACCTGAAATGGAACATCTGGCTGAGATGCTCTATTTTCTAAAGCAACTAAACCATCTACGCAATTCTCATCTCGAGAAATGTATGGTCTCAACTTGCTAACATGGAAAACTGGGTGAAAGTATCTCCAATGGCTGTAGCAGACCTGGAGAACGAATTCTCTCTGCTTTATTCACCTGACATTTAAAACACTGACTTACATAATTGTTTACATCTCTGAGCATCTTTGGCCACCAAAAGGTACGTCTGATCAACTGCAAAGTTTTCTCAATACCAGGATGTCCTACACAAGGTACATCATGGTTCTTGAAAATAACCTCTTTTCTAAACTTCCCTTCTTGGGAATTAGGCACACAAATCTTTCCCTTTCTTTTGAGCAAATCTTTCTCCACTTGAAAATTTGAGAATGCTTGATCTTTATCATTTTGTGATAACTTGCTCATTATAGACTGACAATAATCATCTTCAATTTGTGAATCTTTGATTTCTTGGATCAAATCACTATCAAGAACTGTGAAGCTAATCTGATGCAAAATACGAGATAATGCATCTGCAACTGTATTCTTTTTTCCTTTTCTATATAGAATTTCCATATGAAATTCTTGCATCAACTCAGCCCATCTAGCCTGTCTCCCCCGAAGATCAGGCTGAGAACAGAAATACTTCAATGTGTGATGATCCGTATACACTTTAAAAGTTGCACCATATAGATAGTGTCTCCAAATCTTCAAAGCGTGAACTATTGCATATAATTCTTGTTCATGGACAGACCAATTTCTCTGAGCTGGAGAAAGTTTCTTGCTTTCAAAAGCTATCGGTCTGCCATCTTGAATCAAAACTGCACCAACTGCGATGCCACTAGCATCGGTTTCTATCTCAAAAGGCTTTTGGGGATCTACCACCAATAAAATTGGGGCACTTGAAACTGCTTGTTTCATTGTGTCAAAAGCTTTCTGTTGTGCACTAGTCCATACAAACTTTTGATTATTCTGTGACAAATCCGTCAATGGCGCAACTATGTGCGAATAGCTGGCAATGAATTTCCTATAGAAGCCGGATAATCCTAAGAATGATCGCAACTGGCGCTAATTCTGAGGAATCGGCCAACCAAGGATCACAGAAACTTTCCGTGGATCCATTCTAATTCCATCTACAGAAATTATATGTCCTAAATACTCAACCTCAGATAAACATAGTTGTGTCTTTTCTGGATTGACGTACAAAGTATTGTCATCCAACATTTGAAATACTGTACGCAAATGATATTCATGTTCTTCCAAACTTTTACTATAAACCAACAAATCATCTACAAAATCAACCACAAACTGACCAATGAAAGGACGAAAAATATCATTCATGAGCATCATAAAGGTAGCTGGTGCATTAGTTAAACCAAAAGGCATTACAATATACTCATAATCACCAAATCTAGTACGAAAAGCTGTTTTATGTACATCATCGTCCTTAACTCTTATTTGATGATAACCACTTTTTAAGTCTATTTTACTATATACAATAGCACCTCCTAGTGCATCCAGAATATCATCAATGCGAGGCATCGGATATCTGTGTTTTATTGTAACTTTATTTAATGCTCTAAAGTCTATACACATCCTAAAAGATCCATCCTTTTTGCAAACCAAAAGCACTGGGGCTGCAAAAGGTGAATAACTGGATCTGATAAGTCCTTTGTCAAGATAGTCCTCGACAGTATGACGTACTTCTACCTCCTCTTGCAGACTCATTCGATACGGCTGTTTGGCCGGTGGATGAGCTCCTGGTACTCGCTCAATCCTATGCTCCACTTCTCTGCGAGGTGGAAGACCTGAAGGTAACTCTGAAAGAAACAAGTGGTGGAATTCAATTTTCATTCTAGAAGCTAGCTGAGCCTCTAGACTAGTTTGAACCTGTAAATTTAACAACTCTTTATGCTCAAAATATAAGAAATACAAATACTTACACTCTGCTTTTACCATCGCAGAGGTAGATGCTCGTCTGTACACCTTGACGTCCGGCTCTCCACGGATGGTAATGCGGCGACCATTATGATTGAACTGATATATGTGGGTCTGAAAATCAATAGTTGGCTTCTTACTTGCATGCCATTGTTTACTGAGGATGAGATCAAATCTAGCCAACCTGGCGATCTCGAAATCTAGCTCATCTTTATAAGTTTGTATCTGGACTGGTAATCCAACAACTTGTCGATCCCAGATCTCAGATCCCTTCCCATCTGCCAACTCTACCCTATAGGTGTATGCAGATGGAGTAATCTTCAACTTCAGTTTCTTGACTAAGGAAGAGTTAATAACATTATGTGTGGATCCTGTATCAAATAGAACTTTAACGAGATGTCCATGAACTTCCCCACTCATGACGACCAACTCGGTGTCTGGAAATTGATACCCTTTCTGAGCTACTGGGGATAACACCACATCTGGAACATTCTTAACCTTCTTAGTCACTAGTATATTTAAGATGGGTTGTTTATCTTTAGATGGAGGATCCATCTCAGTGTCTGTAGCTAGAAGATCAAAATCTGAAGGAGATGATGGAGTGGATGGCGAGGACTGCTGCCTCTCCACCACCATTGCTGCAGATATCTTCTTTTTCTTCTTAGGACACATCCTGTAAGGATGCCGACCTAGGCATTCATAACAAAGACCCTCACGGCGAGCCTTTTCTTTCTGTTGCTGAGTCAAACTAGATCTCTGAAAAGCTCTATCTGCCATGGATGCACTAACTTTCCTCTTCCCACGACTCAAAGTCTGAATGACGTTCATCTGTCTGTTAGATGCTGGAACTGAAACTATAGGCTTCTTGAACCTTGTCCAAGTATTCTTTTCTCCAGAAGGCTGCAATCGAGAGCGTCGCCCATCCTCCAACACCAAAGCAAGTTCTACTGCCTCATTTAGGGTGTGGCAGCGCTCCTTGCGCACAAGTGGACGTAACGTCTCCCTAAGCCCAAGAACAAATTTATGCACCTGAAGAAAATCAGGCACCTGATCTGGAATCTTCAACAAGATTTCCCTATATTTGTCTATATACTCCTGCACTGAAAGCTGTCTCTGTTGTAGGAAAAACCATGCATCTAGAGCCCTAGTACGCTCATCTGGAGGAACAAAATTATTGTAAAATATAACTTTAAAGTCTGCCCAAGTGGCCGGTTCTATCTTATCCTCCTCTATTTTCCTCCACCACCGATGAGCAACATCCATCAAACTATAAGTGGCATGCTGTATTTTCTGTTTTTCATCCTCAATATTACAAAGTCGAAAACACTGTTCCCACTTACTTATCCATTGCTCCACCGCATCTGCTGTCCTGGCACTAACTTGTCCGTGGTACTTTGGTGGGTTTAAATCTTTCACTTGCCATCTAACGTCTCTACCAGAAGAAGCCCCCACATCTGTCAATGGTATTTGAGAACTAGATGGTTCAACAAATGGAACTTTTACCTGCATAGGTGTGTCGATGAGTGGCACCTCTGGTTTGTTAATTGCTTGGAGGATCTTCTGAAGGGTATCCTCCATGCCTCTAACTTTAGTATTGAGATTCGTAATCTCCGTAGTATAAGGTCACTCAAGCTCGACCTCTTCCATGGGAGTTACAACCTCATCGGGATTCATTCTCTAAAAGAAAAAACATAGAACAACTAATAAGTCATGTGAATGCAACGAGGTAATACCAAACTAATGATATTCCTAATCGATCGATCGCTCGTGTAAAACATGAATTAAAAGATGTACGCTCGATCCTCTCTCAATCCCATACATTGATCACACCACAAACCCAAATCCTATACAAGTCTACATGATGACAATAGAAGCAATGGAAAATTCCTAGAATACATCCGGCGATAAGCGCCAAGTATAAGCTATACAAACTAATACATTTTCAAAAATGCTAATAAATGATCCTATACAAACTATCAATGTATTACATGCTAAATCCAAGTGATTTTTCTCTAAAAGTTACAATTTAAAGTCTTTGATCACTTCCTCTAACTTCCTATGTCAAAAAGTGCAATACCTGCAAAAAGACCAGAACATTAGAGATACATAAATATATCCAAAAATAATGATTTTTGGTATACACATAGCCCTGGACGTTAGCTTTCATCTCCAAGTGAAATAAAATGAATTGGAGCTATAGTCATGAATTTATGGTCAAAACTCTACAAACCTATACCTATGTACAGGAGGTCCTGGAAGTGAGACATAGCTCCCAAGATCTACTGAGTAGACCTATCAAATGAACTCCAAATTCAGTGAAATTTGAGTCATTGGAAAGCTTATCTCCGCACCTAGTTGTATACTAAGTTTCAATTTTATATCACTCTTCAACTGAGAGAAACAATCAAACTAGTGTCTGCAATACCTGCACATTTTGCACTACTCAGAAATTAGAACAGAGGAAAGATTATAATCATAGACTCCTCAAATGAATTCCAAATGACTTCAAATTTGGTGAGAAGTAAGATGCAATGGTGCAAAAACATGTCCAAAAGAGTTTCCCTTAATTGGACATTCCATCAAAGATAAATGGCAAAAAGACCAGACCTCTGCACACTTCTCTGGCGAGTCCTCGCCAGAGGGACCAGAGAGCTAAAATAGCCTTTACACTCCTCAAACCTTATCCAAATCATATGAAATTTATATATGTCTATTACAACACTATGCTCCAGCACATATCCAAATTTCATATCACTTGGACAAGTGGTGTGAGAGAACCACCCAAGTTTCTACACACCTGCAACAAATTGCCAGAGAAAATTCCCTGCACAATGACCAGAATGAATTTCACTTTTCTCTTAACTCAAAAATCAAATGTAATGAAATTTGGAGGACAACAACTACAATATCTAAGCTTTACAACCCAATAAAAAACTCTCCAAATGGATATTTCCACCAAGAGATATGACTCTGACAAGACACCCCTATCAACATTCCAAAGGGTGTTCCAAGAAACAACATCTCTGAAGTATTGGAATCCTTTGAACTAGTAAAATAACTCCAAAAAACACAAAAATTGGTGAGTAGGTTAACAATTATATCAAGTACCATCATACAAAGTTTCATGGAAATTGGAGCTTCCTACATGACTTTATGATTATCACAACATGCAGCAGTACCATTTCAAGTTGCTCAACCAACAAATTAAAAATACTCTCATGCTTTTCTGTATGCATTTGAGCTAACTCAGCTATAATAAAACCATATAATGAAGTGATATGCATAAATATGCTTCCATGAGTAATAAAAAAATTCATATGCAATAAATCATTTATCATGAATTTATTTATTTACAACAAGCAAACTATGCATTGGTTCTAATTCTAACAAAACACATATAGCGAATTGTAAATGCTTAAATCAATAGAACTATATGTATATGTAAATTGATTATTAGGACAAACTCTTTGATGAGTGCATGCAAATTAATGTCCATAGATTACCAAAACCATATTTTTCTTTCAATGCATACATCCACTTACTCTTAAATAAACAACTAGTTGTAATACTAATTGCATCTTCAAATTCATACAACTGAATTTCATTGAAGAAGAATAATAATAAATGCATTGATGAATGTCCATGTACAATTGAATATTCACTCTTTATTCAATCATAAACGCATTCAACAAAATCAATCAATGAAGAATTTCAACATCGAATGCATCCTAATAGAGTAGCTATGAACAAAATCCTCTTCCTTTCTTCTACATCATTTTCTATAAGAAATTTAAGATTTGACATGACTTTTATGACCCTAAATGAAGATAAATATGAGGGAAATTATCTCCTATGGAAAGAAACCATGTCCAAAAACATCTATGAAACTCCCTCATGATACTATTCAGTTAACTTCTAAGCTCTGTACAGATGGCCATATCTACTCAAAAACTATCAAATAATGTATCATTAGAAAGCTCTTGAAGCAAGGAATCCATAGCACTTTGAATTTTTGAATTTGGATAGTCCTAGCTCAAGTTATGGCCATTTTAGTGCCCCTAGGTAGGAATTTCAGAAGTGAAACTTATAGAGAATAAATGGAAATTCGATTTTTTTCCTCATAATTTCAGCTCTGTGAGCGACGACAGCGCATATCGGGACACCAACAGCAAGAGGTGGAGTGGGTAGGGCATGCGCCTCGTTTCTAGGAGGTGTCGGGTTCGATTCCGCTCGTATTCTTGGAAGCAAGGAAGGGAAGAAGTTTGTACTAACCTCTTGATTGCAACAATGGATAGTGACTGATAGCTTTTGCTTCCTCTGCTACACACGATTCGAGGCAGTCCTTCTCCCTCAACGCATGCGCGTGAACTACTCCCCTTCTCTCTTCGCGAGCTCCACGAAATTCCTTACTAAAAAACTCCTTCCAAGAAGATGATGAGATGGCTTATTCTCCAAGACTTTCCCCTTTCTCACTCAAGCTCTGATACCAAATGAAAGATCCCAATTAGCTACCTGCCACTCTCCTCCCAACCTTAAATAGCCCTTGCCCTTGGCACCTCTAGAATCTTCTCTAAGGTCCAAACTCTCCTCATATGGCCACTCTGAGGAGATGGAATAACCTTGAAGATCCGTGCTAGAGCCTTGGCTCCCCCGAGCTCTGGTCCTTGACCCGGCTAGGGTCCTCGACCAAATGCAGGTAGACCAATGGTAGACCATGGAGGTCTAAATAAATCTAACAAGGATGGAGGAGTAGGTGCTTCAAGAATATCATTGGCGATGGCACTAGTAGGCATTGCAACGGGATCAACAGAGTTAAGGGGCAGAGGAAGAGGAATGAGAGGATTCTACACCAGGACTAGTCCGGTCACATTATGTGTCGCCTAAGTGAGTGCGATCGCAGCCTCAGCATTAGCAATTACATCTGTGAGGATTTGAACAACAATCTCCTTCACAGTTTCCTCATCCTGCTGATGAGAGTCCGTCCGAGAAGATACTTCTTCCGATTCTTCCATGCGCACGACTTGTTCTTGCTGCTTGACTGGAGAAGAGGGAACTGATGATTCAACATGAAGAGATGTGGCAGTGTCATGGAAGACTTCAGTATCATGACCAGCAGTTGATCCCTGCACCTGACTTTTGGAGGGGCTTACGCATCTGCGTTTTTGGTGAAAACGTTGAAGCAGGTCTGCATCGTCATCTTCCTCATCCTCGAGCATTTGAGTAGATTCTTCATGTAACAAGAAGGGGGCAGTTGGAGGTGGTTCCGCAGCTTGGAGCACCGGAAAGAGGAAAGTAAGGATGTGGGGTAAACGGGAACGAGGAAGGTCACCCTTAGGGACTTGTTTGATAACCGCTACACATTCACGGTGAATGCACCGGAAATAGAAGGAGGTGAATTTTACAGACTCACAGGAAGCGGTATTGATCATCGAATAGAATGGGCGAGCAATACCATATGTGTGTTTCTGTAAATTCAGGGTGGCTACTAAAAACTACAGAGTTGTACGCTCTGGTTCAAATCTACACAAAATGGCATACTCATTAGATGAGTGCCGAGGGAACAATTCTTGCATGGTTGGCCACGGAAAGAAGGGAACCATTCTCCAATCCTTCCCAAGGGAGGCGGAAAGCATCAGCAAACGTAGCTAAAGTAACAACAACACGAGATTGGAAACAAGCAATAGGCCAACACTGCTCTGTAGTAGGTGTGGCGGCGATGGCAGAAATGAGTTGCGCATGGAATGGTTGTCACTCCACTGAATGACAAGGCAATTCAGCGAAAGCCAATAGACCACGGGTGCGCAAACACTCACTCACTTCTGGAGTGAGACCTGCACGAAAGGTTGTGACATTCGCGAGTGCTTCCATGGTGCACAAGTAAACACGAGAATACAGAATACACAGGGCACACAATCACACAAGCACAATAGCGATTATCAGTGGAAAGAACACGATTAAGTAACAGCATGGACAACATCAGGCGGCAAAAACGCAATCATCGTGCAGTATTGGCGAGCAATCCTTCATGATTATGGCATGCATGCATGATCAGAAACAGTAACATTTGGCGGCGATTAATCATAGTTAGATACCAAAACGAGGAAATTACAGTGAGTGGTCAACCGAAATACGGGGATAAAAAGAAAAACAAGTGACACATGAAAAAGACTAAGTACACGTCAGCGGTTATCAGACGGCTAGTGATATGAGCGAAGCTTAGAACCATTAATCACTTTTGGCAAGAGAACACCTGTTAAGGTCGCCAATCGAAAAGTTGTTGGTCCCACTTGTTCAGCAATCTGGTATGGACCGAACCACCGTAATTTAAATTTTCTGGTAGCTCTATTAGATTTAGCATTATAAAATAAAACAAGTTGGCCAACCGTGAACACAAGAGTCTTGAGGAAACGATCATGAGTACGAGTTTGACGAAGCTGAACTTCTTGAAGAATCATGAAACTTTCCTAGCATTTTTCATCCAATGATCTGAGCACATCCAACCGAAATGGCAAGGATTCTTCCGGTAACAATTTCTGAGATAAAGCAGCACGCAGACTCGGTATCACTACTTCCATCGGCGCAATAACTTCTATGTCGTAAGCAAGTTTAAATGGGGTTGTTCGGGTGCCCACTTTGTACGTGGTCCGGTATGCCCATAATACTGCAGGTAAGAGTTGATCCCAACATTTCGGACATTCCAAAATCAATTTGCGGAGCATATTCAATAGAGTCTTATTGGTACTTTCAGCCAGACCATTAGCACGTGGATAGTACGGTGAGCTGAATTTATGCATAATCTAAAAAGTTTGAGTCAGCACTTGCATTAAGATGTTGGCAAAATGTGTTCCTTGGTCCGTCACGAACTCGAGAGGTAATCCATAATGCGGGAAGACATCCTTCATAAAAAATTTTGCCACCGAAACAGCTGTGGCAGACCGTAAAGCCCAAGCTTCCACCCACCTAGTGGCATAATCTATACAAGTCAATATATATCGATTGTTGGTGAGGGTCGCTGGTGGTGTTATTGGACCAATAAAATCTAGACCCCACTTCTAAAAGGGTTCCAAAGGTAAGACAGGTTGAAGGGGAAAGAAGTGTCGCTGCAAGGGTTGTCCAGACCGTTGACAGACATCACACTGCTGCACAAAGTGAACCACATCTCTGTACATTGTAGGCCACCATAGCCCACTGTGCAAAATTTTCCGGTGAGTAAGATCAGCTGCAAAGTGTCCTCCAGAGGGTAAGGAATGAGCCATAGCAATAACTGATTCCGCTTCCTGTGGAGGAATGCATCTAAGGAAAACACCAGTATGATCTAAGTAATACAGTTGACCCACAATCAACCGGAATCGTCGACTGTAGACCGCAATTTTCTGGCGCAGAGAAGTGGGAGTATTAGGAGGAAGACAACCGTCAGTGAGGAAAGTTAGTAACGTATCATAGTATGTAGTAGCAATAGGAGGTTCTGCAGAGTCTTCAGAAGTTGTCTAGATAACGTAAATTGCCGGTGTAGTGTCATCAACAGCCCCGACGGGAGACTCACCAGAATCCAATCGAGATAGAAAATCTGCCAAGGCATGTGCTGTGCCGGGCCGATGAATAACTTCATATTTGAACTCCTATAATAGTAAAACCCATCTAGCCAATCTACCACCTAAATTCTGCTGCCGAACCAAGTACACTAGTGCAGCATGATCCACGTGGAAAGTAAATTTATGACCCAGCAACTAATGCCGGAACTTCTTCATGGAGTAAACCAATCCAAGACATTCTCGTTCTATCACAAAGTAATTTTTCTCTGCAGGAGCTAATCGGTGGCTTGCATAATACATAGGCCGAAACCATTTATCAATTTGTTGCATGAGGGCACTACTGTTGGTAGCAGCCAGAGGCATAGAAGATGCGGAAGCATGTAAAGACAGAGCAGGGAGTTAGTTGAACCATTTTTCAAAGAATTATGGTTTATAAATACTTTTCAAAACCTCTAACAGTGATTTTCATCACTTTTGTACCATATGTAAATAGAAAAACCCCTTTTTGTAATTTATAGCTCCATTTTGTGCAAGCCGAGGAGTCCTCAAGCTTCAGGAGCTTAGGTAGAATGAGCGTACCAATTTTGGTTATTTTTAGACACCGTTTACCCTTCCAAATAGCATCTAGGACCTATTTTTTAACTATGCCGGTCACTAGATGTGAAACCGATAAAAACTAGTCTAGAATCTATAAAAAGAGCTAGAGAGCTCATTTTTGAGGTTAGTTAGTGTGAGCTTAGAGCTATTTTGAGCTTGTAATTGAGATCTTGAGCAATAGAGTTGATTTCCTACCTTCCATTGTGTCTTGCTTGTCTCTTTGTTGTGTATGTGTATGTGTGTGTGCACCTTTATGCTTCTCACCATCACTCTCACTTCATCTCACGTTCACGATCTTCATATCACTCCTATCTCTTCCGCGGATTGACATTAAGGAGGTGGAGCTTCTTAACGTGGTACTTTCCATTGTGCTAGAGCAACACCAAATTTGGCGCCGTTGCCGGGGATCGAGTCTAGGACGAATGTGTGATGGTAAGAGTATAGCAAGAAGTGGCGTTG
This sequence comes from Ceratopteris richardii, assembly GCA_020310875.1. NCBI lineage: Eukaryota > Viridiplantae > Streptophyta > Polypodiopsida > Polypodiales > Pteridaceae > Ceratopteris > Ceratopteris richardii. The sequence continues at coordinate 14,922,040 of CM035407.1, read as the reverse complement.
GAAGGTAAAAAATTTCAGTTTTTGTTGTTGTTTTTACTTAGTTTTTAGTGTTTTTCACCTCCCCCACACTCCATCTTGATCACTGCATCATCATCTTCCACTCCAAAAAAAATCAGAAAATTCACCATATCCACCCATTCTCCTCATTTCCCCTCATTTGTGCATGTGCGAGAGAGAGAGAGAACTTTTGTGCTTGCATGTGCTACTGTGTTTTTGAGTTTTCTTGTAGGTACAGTACTCTAGAGCATCAGGAAGGCTGCAAAAAGGTAAGAAATGTACTCTCTATCAGAAAATTGCCGACTGTGTCAGACCATCGCGATGGTCTGCCAAGTTTAGAATTTGAGGTAGGCGACCACACCAGCGTGTAGAGCACACTTGCGCACATAGGAATCCATACTTGCATTCAAAAAATTTGCATTTTGGTGGACCATCGCGATTGGCTCAGACCATCGCGATTGTGTGACACCATCGCGATTGGCTCACGCCATCGTAACGGCTCGGCCGGACCATCGCGACGATCTCAGACCATCGCAATGGCTCACTTGAGCCATCGCGACGGTTCACTTGGACCATCGCGACGATCCCGTCGACCCCATGCCATCGCGATTGGCTCATGCCATCGTGCCGATGCTGCCACGTGGCAAGCTAGACCATCGCGATTGGCTCATGCCATCGCGCTCGTGACCATCGCGACGGTTGATTTGAACCATCGCGACGGTTCACGTTGACCGTTGACTGACGCCATCGTGACGGTTCATTTTTGGGCCATCGCGATCGTTCATTTCAGACCATCGCGACAATTTACATTCACGCCATCATGATCATCCACTTTCTGGCCATCGCGACTGTTCGCTCCTTCGGACCATCGCGATTGTGCCACGCCATCGCGACGGTCCCAGACCATTGCGATTATCTTAGACCATCGCGATTGTCCAGCCCAAACGGATTTTTTGGAATTGATTTTTTGGTCAATTATGGGGCTAATTTTGGGAACTTTTTGGGTGATTAGACTCATAGGAGACCCCTTAGCTCATATTTGGAGAAAAACGTGTTCGTTAGTTTTCACCCCCCAGGGCCTGAACAGTCATATCTTTTTCATCCAAAGTCCGTTTTTTGAGCTTTATAGCTCGTTAGAAAGCTCTTGACGAGTACTACGTGACCTAGTTTTAGAGAGAATAATTTGAGGTTGACCTAGTTTGGGAGTAGAAAGCCAAAGGGCATTGAAAAAAAATTGGGCAAAGGACAAGGGACTTTAAAAGTGTTTATATCCAAGTGCCTCATCATCCATTGTGATATTGGTCTAATATTGGATTTTTCTAGGTCTAGCAAAGGCAATCAAGGGCATTCAAGGCAAGGCAGTGAATGGCATAAAGCTTGGGAAGCGCGGCTTCTTGGGCATCAGAGCAACCCCCTCAGTCAATTATTAGCTTAGGCTACATGATAGCATTGTGGATTAACGACGATAGGAACGCATCAAGTGCAAGAGACTTAAAATTTTCAAGTCCAATACTAAAGTAAAGGTGTGTGATACAAAAACCTAACGGGAAAGAACTTAAGTCTGACGGAACGAGAACTCAAAAGTACCACGGAAAGTCGATTCCTAACGCATACAGTTGGACAAGAACTTAAAAGACTTTAAAAAAAGAACCAAGCAATTAAAAGAACAAAGAACCAGTGACGATCAAAGAAGTGCCGCTAATTAAATTCATGAACCTTAGATCGGGCAAACACATAGGTAAGTCAGACCGACGAAGCCTTAGATCATCAGAAGCAAGTGTAGGAACTACTGCACGATCGTGGGCACAACAGCTGAATAGTAATTACCCCTATGAGTTGAGCTCAGATACGAGTGAATCGGAAATGGCTTTTAGCACAGAAAGACCAGAAGGAGGGTCAAATGTAGCATATTTAGAAAAACCTGAAGGACCCTATAGAACTCAATTAGAATTTCTCCGAACCAACCGATTAGGTGCTCGCATCTATGAGGATGGTTTGCGAAGACAAGTGGTGCAAATGTACAATCCTGATCAACCCATTGGATTGGAACGTCCAGTGGTGAAATTCGAAAGAGACGCATACATAGACAAAGAAGGAACGATGTACATCTTAAGTACTCAGCCAAACAATACCAATGAGTTTGGCGTAATTCAGTTAGAGGCGGAAGCGAAAGCCCAAGGAAAAGAACCATGAGAAGAACCTAGAACACCTAGAGGGAAATCTGTACTGACAAGAGTACTAATCCCAGAGTGGATCCCTCAAGACAACAGAAGCATAGAGTTGTTTGTGCATAAAGAAACAGATGAATCATTTTGGAGGTGCACAACGGAACAACCTAGTGAGGTAGGTTCCATCATAATCTATGAATTTAAGGACCCGGATACACCTGGAAAGGTTGTATACCTGGATGAGACTTCAGAAAGAGTATTTGTGGTACCTGACCACGCGAGAAATACCTACACATGGAGAGGTGAGTTGGTATTCCCTCCATCTCGAACAAACGTAAACACGAGCCAACAAGGGGCAGGAACATCCTCAGCCCATGGTAATCAAAGAGAGAAAAACAAAGATAGACCTGAAGTAAGTTTCAATCATCCCATAGGGAGAGATAGAACAACCACGGACACTAATAGAGTAGATAGACAAAGGGAACATGGAATACTATGTGGTAGAGATGATTTTCCTCCACCTAGACCACGTGAACACACAAGAATACTAAGACCCACTCAATTAGTAAAGTCCATGAAAAACTATTTTGATGGGACTGGAGATCCCTACGACCATGTAGCAGAATTTAAGCAAGTGCTACGGGCAGAACAAGTCGAAGACATGTTCACACAAGATAAGGCATTTGGACTAACGTTAAAGAATACAGCTTTAACTTGGTTCCAACCATTGCAACAAAGGCAATTTAGGGATATTCATCACTTTTTAGAGTCATTCATCACTGAATTCTCTCAAAGTGGAATCAGACATGATACGTCTTCGTTGATTCATAGCTTCAAACAGACCCCTCAGGAAGCACTTAGACTTGCAGGGCGTAGGTTTAGACAATATGTTGAAAGATGTCCAATGCAAGAGCTACCCTCACAGGCCAAACAAGTGTCATTGTTTTTAGACGGCCTGTTGAGCTCTAAACTACGCTCCTATGTATACTTGAAGGAACCCAGAACGCTAGAGCAGTGTGTAAGAATTTGCATAGACATTGAGGACAACTTAGGAGACGAGTTGGAACTCTCAGAGGTCTACAAGGACTCAGATTGTTCATCTCTAGCATCCACAAAATTGTCTAACTCAATAGAGGACCTAGCAGAAAAAGTGGCCCAGAAACTAGGAGTTTCTAGTAAACAGATGCCTAGGTTGTTACATCTATGGTGGTGATCATATGGCAAATGTGTGTCCGAATGCAACACAACCACAAGCCAACCCTAGTGGCCAATACTGTACGATTGAGAGATGATACACAAATCACACGGCTCAGGACTGTCCATACAACAAACAAGCAGTGAGACAGAACTACCCGCAAGCATACCCGCAACCAGGTAGGTATCAAGGCCAATACAATACTCAGCCTCATTACTATAGGCCTCCTCAAAATTATCCATATTAGGCTCAACAAAGACCTCAACCTGTCTTAGCTCAGTAGCCACCCCCACCAGCTAATGTCATCTCGGTCAAGTACGCTACTGCAGAAGAAAACCTAAGTAGGGCTTTAGTGCCTTCATCACCCGTGATCACCGATAGCGATCCAAACTCTAAGAATTTTGACTCTAATCATGTAGATAGTCCACCCGCATACTACTCAGAGTCACCAGAACACGTGGAGACATATCAATATGATAGTCCACCAGTGGAACCGAGTTGGGAGCCCAAATACGCTAATGTGATGTACACAAACCCGAATCCGCGGCCCCAATTGAGACAGCAAAGACCACAGGGCCCTAGAGGACCATGCTTTAGGTGCCAAGGAGATCATTTCATAAAGGATTGTCCACATCCTCCGATAGCAGGACAGTCCTAGTACTATAACATACAAGGCTTTTGTGCCGATTGTGGTAAAGAGCATATCATCAAAGATTGCCCTAAGAACCCTGCTAATGCTTCAAATGTGACACTGATCAACGTGATAGGTATTGTAAACAACACGGACGGATCCAACCCTACATACGTGCCTATCCAAGCTATAACAAGAGCCCAGACGCTCTTACAGAATCAACAGCTTAGTCAGGAGAAAATAGCCGGAACTAGTGAAGTTGCAGAATCTAGCAGTAAAAAGACAAAATCATGGAAAGATTCCAGAGAAAGAATTAAGGGAAAATGGAGTAAAAGGATAACTGAGTTGGAAGGAAGTCTCAAGGAATCTAGAGCCAAAATTCTAGAATTGACTTCACAGGAATTGAATCAAGAGAACATAGCTCAGAAATCAGGATCAGTTTTAGCGGAACCCATACCAGAAAACCTAGACATGATGTTTCGTGCGTATCAGGCTAGAATAAAGGAAGGACCAATGAGTAAGAACTACCCACGAGCATATCTAGAAATTGAGAGGACTAAACTTTGCATGAAGATGGTAGAGCTAGTGCAAGCTATGTTTGAAGCCTCTAGATATCTAAATTGAAATAACATGGCAAAACCTGAATTACACTTTCAAGGATTAATGGAGAGGCTAGAATACTTGATTGATAGCAAGGAGAAAAAGAATCAGCATAGGAACCCTATTGCCCTAGAGACACAGGAAAAGAATGCACCATCTCTGTCTCAAGTACCCAACATAGAACGTCAAGACAACCTGTCTTCCATACATAGGTACTCACATGAATTTCTAAGAGAAATCCAAGAAGAGAAGTGGAGAAAAGAACAAGGAACTCATCCTCCTATTCAAGAAATAGATGACTTACAAGAACAATTTCCCCAAGGGAATTACCTCAGTTCACAGGACCTTGGGAATCCAAGTCTATTAGCCTGAGAGCACCCACGATAATAGTGAGGAATGAAGAATCCGTAATCCCTAGAAACACGGAAGTGATAAAGAACACTAAAGTTCAATGTAATCTCACTCTAGAGGAGTTGTTGAAGATTAAACCAGAGCTGTGGAAGCACGTAGCAAATCAATTCCCCAAGCTTGCTACTACTCCCTCACAAATAGGAACACACAAGAAGGTACCAGAGATACCAGTAGAAAAGATCGGAGATGTAAGCGAAGGAGAGGAACGTAACACTTATCTTCCAATAACCCATCAGGGCTACACCACCAAAGCCATCTTAGATTCAGGAGCCGGAGTAGCCATTGCTACCACCATTTTATGGAAACGTTGGGGTAAGCCAGCATTAAGACCTACCAGGATGAAGCTACAAATGGCTGACGGACACATAGAAAAACCATTAGGCTTACTAGAAGGCATATCTCTCACCACATGTGGTGTAGAATTTGAGCATACCTTTGCCATTTGTGACTTTGCGAAAAATCACGCTTATGAGATGATATTAGGACGACCATTCATGCGTCAGTTGCAAATTGTACAAGATTGGGGAACTAATTCTTTGTACTTGCAACATTTAGGTGTGACTACAAAAGTCAATCTTAAAGACTATTCACATCGAGATGTACCCCCAATACAATGGAATACCATCCATAATACAAAGGTAGAAACAAAATCAGTACACTCATTAGAGTCGGACCCCTCATGGTTACACGAGGACACTCACGTATGGATGTGTAAAGTGGCAAAACAAGAGGAAGAACGGTTAGAAGCAAGGACCTTAGGTGCAGAACAACATCCACGAACTCTTCAAGACCCAGTGTACACACCTGTAATATTTGCAGATGAGGAGTTTGAACCTCATGGTTGAGCAGAAATCCTAGCAACCATGGATGTAGCCATCAATGAAGAACAATGGACACCCCACTGTGACGAGGATGGCTATGACATCTCAGTTTTTACGATAGAGACAATCATTTGTGATTCAATTATAGAAGAATGTGAACCTAGCACTGATGCATTTGAGGATGCAAGTGACTTTGATTTAGAGTCAATTATTATGGACCCTCCATTTGCATTAGAGGAAGAATATTTCTACGAAGTAGAAACTCATCCTTAGAAACATGAAGAAGTTATGAATGATGTGAGAATAGCCACACAAGTGACTAGCAAGAGTGAAGGCAAGAAAAGAAAGAAGAAAGAAACCATGTCAAAGGAAGAAGAGTCTCTATTTGAAGTTCCGGAGAATTTCAAGAAATATAAAATAGAATATAGACCAATCATGGTACGAATGCCTAATAGAAAAGCTGACATTGGAGAAGTATATGATAATCGAGAGAAAACCAAGAAAATAATAGTTTCCATAGAAGGAGAAGAAGAAAAGTGTACCTACATAGGGCATGATTTGACGAAGGAAGAAGAAGAAGAGTTAGTTGCCCTATTGCACGAATATAGAGATGTGTTTGCTTGGAGTTACAAAGACCTGAAAGGAGTAGATCCGGATATATGTTCTCATAGAATCCCTATGACTCCAGATGCAAAACCTATGAGACAGAAACCATACACGTACAATGATAACTATGCTACGAAGATTAAAGAAGAAATAGATCCTTTGATAGAAGCAGGATTTATTTATGAAATTGAGCATACCGAATGGGTATCCCCCATTGTGGTTGTGCCCAAGAAGAATGGAAAATTGCGTGTGTGTATTAACCTTAAAAAAGTTAATGCCGCCACAATTAGAGACAGTTATCCTCTTCCTATCACAAAACACTTATTGGAAAGAGTTGCGGGCAAGGAAGTTTACAACTTTCTCGATGGATTCTCAAGCTATAATCAAGTAGCCATTGCTCCAGAAGACCAACACAAGACCGCTTTTGCCACTGAATGGGGCATATTTGCATTTCGTGTGATGCCATTTGGCTTAACAAATGCACCCGCTACTTTCCAGCGACTCATGTGTCATGTTTTTAAGGAATTACGTAAGAATTTGGAAGTTTATGTCGATGACTTATGTGCACACTCGAATATAAGACAGACTCATATCCCAGAGTTAAGGCAAGTATTTGACAAATGTCGAGAATATCAGGTTTGCTTGAACCTAGAAAAAAGAAAAAGTGAAAGTAATTGCCGATCTACCTAGACCAAATAACGTAAAAGAAGTACAGGCATTTATGGGCCATTGCGGTTATTATAGATGATTCATACACATGTATGCAATCATAGCCAAGCCTCTGTACTCTCTTTTGACCAATTTTGAATGGACAGACGAGTGTGAGAATTCATTCAATGAACTCAAACGATGTTTGTGCTCAGCACCTATATTGACAACCCCGGATTGGAGCAAACCATTCCGTGTACATGTGGATGCATTCAATTATGCCATAGGATGTGTGTTAGCACAACCCACGAATGAAGGAAATATAGATCTTCCCATAGCTTATGCGAGCAGACAGTTGAACGCAGCAGAAAGAAATTACACCACTACGAAACGAGAAGGCTTAGGGATGATCTACGCGGTAAAGAAATTCAGGCATTATTTGTTGGCAAACAAGTTCAAGTTCTTTATAGATCATCAAGCCCTATTGTACTTAGTCAACAAGCCATGTAACACAAGACGATTAATACGTTGGTTTCTATTACTCATGGAGTATGATTTTGAAGTAGTAGTTAGGAAAGGAAAGACACATCTCAGAGCTGATCACCTCTCGAGATTAACCACAGGAGAAGCTCCTCAAGGAATAGCTGATGAATTACCCGATGCATATTTGTTTAACCTTGAGATAGCACTAGAATGGGCTAAGGCGATAGTCCCTATTCTCACATATGGACCCAAGAATCCTAAGATAAAGATCAAAGAAGGAGAGATTACCAAGTCTCAGAGATACCAAATCATAGCCGGAAGTATATATAAACAGGATAATCAAAAGATTCTTGCTTATTGTGTAGATGAATCAGAACATGCAAATTTGTTGCAATTAGCACATGTAGGTGCATTGATGCAACATCACTCAAAACATCGTACATTGCAGACTCTGCATAGACTAGGAGTCTATTGGCCTTGTATGGAAGCAGATGTCTACAAGTTATGTAAAGAATGCCATGTTTGTTGTGAAAGACCACCACTAGAACATGCTACATTATATCACGTGTCTCTCACACCGGAATGGAGTGAATCTTTAGTGACATACTTGAGGATGAAAACATTCCCTCAAGGAATGACTTTAGCGCGACAACGCAGTCTAGAGCAGGAAGCTCAGGACTATTCACTTATTGGCGATATTCTATACAAACGAGGACGAGACGGATACCTAAGAGAATGTGTTCATGAAAGCGATTACTTGAGCGTACTAGAGACTCCACACCAAAGTGTTGCAGGAGGTCATTTTGGACCCGATAGGATAATCAAAGCCATCCTCTTTGCAGGATAATGGTGGCCCACTCTTCACATGGATGCACATACCTATGTCAAGAGATGTGATGTGTGCCAAAGAACTCTATTTCCTACTCGCAGAGATGAAATGCCATTGAAACCCATGATGGGCGGACGTGCATTTTCTAAGTGGGGTATAGACTTTGTAGGACCCATTAACCCCCTTGCAAAAGGTACTCATGCTGAATACATTATTGTTGCCACATATTATCTTACCAAATTGGTAGAGGCAAAAGCCACAAAAAAGAATGATGCACACACGACTGCAAAATTCTTATTTGAAAATGTCTTGACAAGATATGGATTGCCCATAGAGTTAGTGAGCGATCGAGGAACTCACTTTCTAAACCAAGTCATTGAATATTTGTTACAGGATTTTATGGTGATTCACAAGAAATCCGCACCATATCATCCTTAGGCCAATGGTCAGGTTGAAAGCACTAACAAGATCCTTTGTAACGTACTGACGAAACTCGTGAACAACAAACGTTCAGATTGGGACAAACAGTTACACCACGCTGTTTGGGCATATCGAGTGGCCTACAAAACCGTACTCAATGCAACTCCCTTTCAGATGGTTTTTGGTCAGAATGTTGTGCTTCCCTTCCTTTCCTACACCCCCGAGACCACTATTTCCAAATCCCGATGACTTTCTTCCCTGTATCACCTCCCTGACCCACCATATTTCCACTTTTCCCTTTCCACCAAGCAGCATTAGAAAACCCCTCTGTAAATTACTCTTCAACCTTTGTAAATCCAGTATTTACACCCACACAAGCACCCACGATCACGCCATTATTCACAGTCACCGCACTAGACACCACATCCAGCGACATGGATATCTCACCACCCACCGCACCACCACTCACTTCATTTATGGCACAACCATACATAGGCACATCAAAATTTTCCACAATCACCACAGCATCCACTTTCCCACCCCCATTCCCCATTCCCTTTGCATCTACACCCACTGCATCTTCACTTAGCACACCATTATTATTATCACCCACTGTAGATACCGCATTTCGACAGATGTTCACCTGCATGACTCAAGTAAGAGATGAGTTCACATCTCTTGGAACTAATTATCAACAGCTGTAGAAGACAACGAGTGATCTACAATCGCAGCTCAATTCACTGACCATCGAGAATGCCTCACTAAACACCAGATATCAAGAGCTAGGAGAGGCATATCATAAACTTGAACTAGAAAGTGAAGAAAAGACGAAAGAGGCCGTCACCGATCTCAATAATTTGTTAAGGGCCCAGACGATTCGTAATGCGACTCTTACTAGGAACATGGGCTTACTCAGACGACACTTGGCAGCAGCGAAAGAAGAGAACCAACGTTTACAAGAACAGAATAGAGAAAATTTAGAAGCTGCCCTTGCTCAACCTGACCAACCATTGAGTCCTAGTCGCTTTAAGGCAGTGCCCTCAGAATCTATGAAAATGTTGTTAGATGATCATGTCAGATTGTTAGATGAGTACGACAGCATGAACGAGGAATATCAGAAGCTGAAAGAAGATCATAAACTACTCCAACTAAGAGCACCAATACCAGAAGGACTACCAGCTCCTGCGGACCCATCTCCTGACATCCTAGAGGAACTCAACGCATTACGGGCCTAGGTGTCAACACTTCAATCACAGATAGCAGTATCTGAAGCACCCCCAAGGCTAGACTCCCCACCGGACCTACCAGCAGAGGAAGAAATAGTCACTATTCCGGTGGAGGAAACTTTTGAGGAAGCGTATGAACCCCAACCCATCCCAGGCGGACGAGTCACAGCCGAAGGCCAGACGACTTTCGAACTTCCAACTCCCACATGGATGAAGACGATAGAAGAACTTGGAACAACCCACTCAGCACGGGTAGAGGTGCAGTTACACGCCATGGCAATGATTGAAGAATACATTTTACAGTCCCCCTACTTTGCTCATTTGGCCCCTCGCAGATACATCTCTGGGCATGAGCTACAGTATAAACCTTATTTTATGTTATGGCAGAATATCAGTTGGCCATAGAGAAAGAAATAGGCAAGAAACCATCTCACGCTACTCAGTTTGAGCCTGACGATTTGCCAATAGATGCGCAGTGCGCAAAAATCTTTCAACCAGATTGGTGCAAGAATCTCTTGCAAGAATATCCTGAGATGATGAGTACTTGGGTTAAGGCGCCACTACACTTAAAATACAACCCATGTTGGGGACCAGTGCCACGTCGCCGCTCCTGGAAGGCATTCGCTATTAAAGTACAGAACAATAGGCAATGCTAGGATTGGTTAAACTACCCATACTTCAGGCCACCCACAGGATCACCAACAGTTGGATACATGATGGCCACGATTCGTCACTGGCTCCCTCGCTTGAAACATATGGACGATATAGCAGCGCACATGACTGTCAAGATATTTGACATGATACAGATGGTTTTTAAAGTCTTCCGTCGTGTTAAGGCACCTCATGTAAACACCCTGGGCTTCGAGCATGGCGATCTCGATCTTGCATATGATATGAGTACAACGCCATCGCTACTGGTGTGTTATGCCTGGCATTGCAGAATTAAATACTTACCGACATGCTATAAGCAGACTTTCAAAAAAATGTTCACAACTGGTTTCTGGGAATACCATTCAGAGGTGTTCATCAGCAGGCCCACGCATTTGCTTCAACTATTTTCCTCTGAACAGATGGTATATTCCATGCACTATCGACTCCCACCATCAGATGAACCGCAGCCCATTGATTGGGAGAAACTCAAGGCAGATCTGGCCTGAGGCATTCGCATATCAGAGCACACCCTCGCTCAAGACCTCCTACAAAACTACATCCGACAGACCGCACAACAAGGTTCTTTCGAGGACGACAGAAGCGAGAGGGAGGGGGGTGTTGGCAGCAGCTAGAGGCATAGAAGATGCGCAAGCATGTAAAGACAGAGCAGGGAGTCAGTCGAACCATTTTTCAAAGAATTATGTTTTATAAATACTTTTCAAAACCTCTAACAGTGATTTTCATCACTTTTGTACCATATGTAAATAGAAAAACCCCTTTTTGTAATTTATAGCTCCATTTTGTGCAAGCCGAGGAGTCCTCGAGCTTCAGGAGCTTAGGTAGAATGAGCGTACCAATTTTGGTTATTTTTAGACACCATTTACCCTTCCAAATTGCATCTAGGACCTATTTTTTAACTATGCCGGTCACTAGATGTGAAACCGGTAAAAACTAGTCTAGAATCTATAAAAAGAGCTAGAGAGCTCATTTTTGAGGTTAGTAGTGTGAGCTTAGAGCTATTTTGAGCTTGTAATTGAGATCTTGAGCTTTAGAGTTGATTTCCTACCTTCCATTGTGTCTTGCTTGTCTCTTTGTTGTGTGTGTGTGCATCTTTATGCTTCTCACCATCACTCTCACTTCACCTCACGTTCAGGATCTTCATATCACTCCTATCTCTTCCGCGGATTGACATTAAGGAGGTGGAGCTTCTTAACGTGGTACTTTCCATTGTGCTAGAGAAACAAGTACCAATCCCAATATCTGACGCGTCCATGAAGACATGAAACGGTCTTTCCCAATCAGGTGGTTGCAGGATCGGGGCCTGCGTCAATAAGACCTTCAACTGATCAAATGCACTTTGGCACTCCTGAGTCCATTCATACTTCCGCAGAGCACTGGTCATAAGTCAATTAAGTGGTGTCTCTAAATGAGCTAACCACCATAAATGTCTGCCATGCCACCGAATTTGGCCAAGAAAGCGCATAACGTCTTTCGGCGTCTTTGGGACTGGTGCCTCCAACACAACTGCTACTTTATCCAGATCTACATGTACTCCTTGCTTAGAAATGATATGACCAAGCAGTTTGCCACAGGAGACCGCAAAAACGGATTTGGTAGGATTCAAACATAATCGGTACTCTCGGCAGTTTTCAAAGCAGCACTGTAAATGGTACAGGTGCGCCGAAGTGGCTCCAAATAAAGAAAAATCATCCAAATATAATTGCATAAATGTGGTCAAGTAGGGTGAAAAGACTTCCTGCATACATCTTTGAAATGTACTCAGGGCATTCCGTAAACCTAACCACATTATGGTGCAAGCATAGACACCCCAGTTCGTGATAAAAGTTGTCTTTGGTATGTCCTCTTCGGCCATCCTCCCTTGATTATATCCACTGTAGCCATCTAGGAAAGAATACATTTCGTGTCCTACTACCCTGTCAAGCATCGTGTCTGGAAAAGGGAGAGGGAACGGACCCGGTACGGTGGCTGCATTGAGTTTTCGGTAGTCGATACAGATACGCAACTGTTTATTTTTCTTCGGGATGATGACTATTGGAGATATCCACTCCGCATGCTCAATTGGCACAATAAATCCCACCTTTAATAAACGATCAAGTTCAGCCTTCATCTGCGCCGCATAATTAGGATTCATCCTATAACTAGCTTGTTTGATAGGCCGCGCATCGGGTTTGAGTACCACTCTATGTTGATAAATCCGTGGGTCAAGGCCCTTCATGTCTCGGTAATCCCAAGCGAAAACATCTGAGAATTCATGAAGAAGTTGTACCAAATCATCTTGGAATTTCTCTGGTAATCCTGCTTTAATTTTGACAGGCCTTGGGTTTAGCATGTCTCCCAAGTTGTACGTTACCAATTGATCTTCCGGTACGTAGAACTGTCGGGGCTTTACCAAATTAGCAGCTGGCTGCAACAGTTGCTGTAAAGACGATGCATCCATAGTTATATCATCATCTACTTCTACTTCTCCGGTCATTGGTACGATCGTATAAGCTACCGGACTCCAGTTATCTGCTACCGCCTGTAAATCAACAGTACCTAATGGAATAAGGTCCTTATTGGTCTTAAGAAAAGCCTCCTCCTCATCATCCGATAGCCCATCCAACATATGGACTGGCTCTGCTACATATGGCCATGCATGTAAATCACAGGGTTGCCTAGCATCTAGTGCAACTACATATTTCCGGTGATTGTCTTTGAAAATTAGCTCTTGAGCTGACCAATCCTGTGCAACTCTGGCTTGCTTTAACCATGGTCGACCGAAGAGTAAGTTGTAGTCGAGGCTGGATTCTGGTAAGTCTAGGACTACAAAAGTCATTTTAAATATGGTGCCCTGCAAGGTAATAGGAATATTATGTACTAGTCCCACCGGATGGACTCGGGAGTGGTCCGCCATTCACACAAAAAATTGTACGGGTTCAATTTGGGTCCAACCCAATTTCTTGCAGAGTGCGGCTGTTGCAATATTCACACCAGACCCGCCATCAATTAAAACTTGGGTAATCTTTTGGTTTTTATACCAGACGGTAATCAATGGGACTGAATGATCCACTGTAGAATCCATCTCCAGTTGTACGATCACAGTCGCCAGAGTACATGAAGATTCGGGACTAACCTGATGTTGAAATTGCTGTCTTACACCCTAAACTAAGGCAAGCAACTGTCCCAAAGGGAGTGTGATTGAAGCTTTAGATAGGACGTCCCATACCTGATCTATTTGGGCTGTGGTTATCACCGATTCTAGTGGTGATTCTAATGTTGTTGGGGCAGAATTCTGTTCATTCAAGCTTGCCTGTGGTAGAGGGACCTGTGTTACCAGAATGGGATCAGCAAACACAGTCGGCTCCTTAGCTGTCCATTAACTAGCTTTTGCAAACATCCGCTGCTGCTCATGAATTCCAAGCTCGAAAACTTCAGCTGCTGGTTGCAACTGTTTACTTGATGTTGTCTGAACTACGGCTGCTTGTGACTCAATTGGGGAAATATAAACCATGTTATTCATCGGATTTTGTCGTTCCTTCTTCCTTTTTTCATACTCTGCTGCTTCCTTGCAAAATCTACGGATATGGCCAACCTCGCTACGAAAATGGCATCGAGGGGGTGGGAGGGAAGTACCTTCCGTCGATGTACCTGCCTGCCATCGTTTAGGATTGAAATTATTGTTACGCTGACCTCGGTAGGTCATGTATCCTTGCTGCTGGTTGTTTCGCAACTGTGGCGGCACATAATGGGTTGTTGGTTGACCTGGTTCCTATATTATAGCGTTTACGGCTGCTCTACCCTGCACCTTTGCATTATATGCACAGGTTTCTCTTGAATGTCATGTTGTGTTACAGATGGCACAATACATATGGTTGAGGGCACATGTAGAACTGGTGTGACCTGACTGAACTTTTACACTTAGTACAATACACCTGTTTAGATGGATCATCAGCTACATTCTTATTTGCTTTCAGCCATTCTAGGTCCTCCGTGAAACCTCCAACTTTGTGCTCCAACTGTAAGGCCATCGCAATTACAGCATCCAATGTCATTCCGCCCACACAGCGAATGATCATGATTTGTCTTAACTATGGATTCAATCCGTTAATGAACCATTGTGTTATGACATCATCCGGCAGGTTGGCATGTGTCGGAGGCAGCTGCCGCAAATGAGTTCTAAACAATGTCGCATACTCCTGAACACTATGGTGTGGTTTCTGTCGATTGTTCTGCAAATAGTCAAAGATTTCTGCAGGGTTCTTCTTCAAATGAAACCTCTATAATAACACGTCTCTCATATCATCATAGTTACCGAAATGATTAATATCATATTCAGGCAACCACCTTGCTGCTTCATTAACCAATGTGGCCTGAAATACAATGGCCTTGTACGCCGCATCCAGTGGATGATAAACACTGCATAACTGATCTTGAATGTGCGAACATGTGCGTCAGGATCATCTCCCGAAAATCCACCGAATTTTGTATATGTCACTCCGGTTGGAATCCGTCGAAGTGGAACGATTGGCTGTGGCTGCTGCTGTTGCTCCAGCTGAAACTGCGGTTGCGGCTGTGGGGGTGTTTGCTGCTATGATTGTGAACCACTCATGGTGGTGTTGTGGGTAGTATTGTTGTTATCTGGATGTTGAGGGGGTGTCTCTTGTCCTTCAGAATCTGTATTATCAACCTGCTCACTTTCCGGTTCAAAAATGTTGTTGAATCTCTTACTTATCTCCGAATCTAATAGCCTATCCTCAACTTTGGTATCGAAATTAGGTAGGCTTGCCCCAAAAAGTGATGAACGTAATAAGGGTCCACCAAGCAGCACCGCACTATTACCGAAAACTTTCAAATTCCCACCAAATGGTACCAAACTTCCACCGGAACATGTCAAACTTTCACCGCAATAGGTTACCCTTTCACTGCAAATGGCCTCACTTGGTAACACGTCTGACTAGATAGTGTCAGACTAACTCCGCACTGTGTCTCTGTACAACCAAACGTCACTATGCCTTCTCCAAAAGGCACCGAACTCACACTGGAATTCACCGGAATCTCATCATGTGTCACCAAACTAGCACCGGAATCGCTACTGACCGGCTCCGATCCTTCTACAACTGGACTTAACTGGCTGGCACTTCTACCACTCGAGGGTGTTCCTAATAAATTTGGAACTGCCCAAGGATGTTGATCTCTCCTATACTTCAGATAGGACTCACCCGAACGAGTAACCGGCATATATTACTTCTTCAAATAACGGGTACTATTCTCCACTGCTTGCCTTGCGTACTGCTCTTCCCTTACTGATTATTCCATCTTCCCACAGACGGCGCTAGTGTTAAAAAGGACTTCCGTCAAGTCGCTTTTAATCTCTTTTCGGGTTCTTGGGGATGGTTAGGATCTAATAGTGCAGAGGCCCTTTATTTAATTTTCCCAGTCTAACTATGCAACTAAACAGTAACTATATGTCAAGGCAATAACTTCCCCTACATAGTTACGATGTTTCGGTTACAGTTATCCTTACACAGTAGCTTATTACGTGAATTAACAATCCCATAGTCACACTCACTTTTAATGTTAAGACAACGTTACTGATTTGATAAGGAATTACTGCAATTGACCAAGAATAGAATAATAGTACTCCAGATATCTGCAAATCTGCAACACGACATCTCCGCACGGTTGCCCAGGCATACAGTCTGGTGAACCCGCCTCTCTACGCCGAGAGTCATCGTAATGCCCTTTGATTAATGGATAAAAGGTTATACCTAATCGCTACGCCTTTTTGGTGCGTGCGATACATGAAAAATAAGATTACATTATTCCCATCCGGCGGCCTAACAATACATTGCTTAATGAGATGTCATTAGAAGTGATTTTGGGTTAGTGCGGTTGAGTTTATACAAAGTTTAGTTGTGAAAGAATTATTACAAGGGGTTTGGTTATTCGGAATGGGGGTAATGTTATATAACGAGTCATGAGAGGGCTTCTGGATACATTTCGGTATCCATTTCCTAAGAGTTGATGAGTGGGTGGTATGTTTCTGCTGAGGGACAAAAGGTGATATTGGATGTTGTGGGGTGAAGAGATTTTTGAGGGGCATATGTTACATGGCTTGAGTGTTGAGCTATAATACAATCTTTCGGTACCCAAATCTGCATGGGTGTGGGTCGGTTGGTTAAGTTCTTCTTGGCGATCCAAATCTGTTGAGTGTTCGTACTTGTAGAAGAAGGTCGAGGAGATGTTGGATGCTGACTCTGCTTTTGCCTTAACTTCTTCTTATCATTGTCAGCATTCAGGGAAACTGTTGGTGGGTTCTGTCCTTTTGGCACCCATATTTGTTTCATGTCGCTTGCTTTATGATTTTGATACTACTGCATTCTTTGTGTTGTCTGCTATGATCGTCGATTTGGGTTCCTCAGTTGTGGTTGACTCCTTCCTGGTTGGGGATGAGAGGTCTGGTTGACACTCTCCTTTGGAAAAGAAGGGAGGTCCAACACTTGCGAAACTTGCCCATTAGGAACTGAGGCATTTTGTACCATAGATCTAGGCCAGTCCATAGTAAGTGTGGAAGGATGGGCACTGCAGACTGTTGTGCCCCTTTGTCCGCTGATGTAGTCCACCTGACCGCTCATGCAACCCACCTGACTGCCGATGGAAGACCAAGGGAAGATCTCCTAACATCCTTTTGTTTGGTAACTATCCATCACCAAGCTCTCATGGGTTGACTTTGGAAGGAGTGTGCTTAGCGACGGGATCTGTCCAAAGATCTTCCGGTCCTCCTCCGCATGCAGTTCATATGGTTTAGGGTTACATACCTCAGGTGGAGTGTTGTTAGGGCAGTCAAGCGGTATCACTTGTTGCTGTCTAAGGTTGCAATCTGCAAGGAGCCTTGTCTAAGATTTAGGTCCACTGAGTGATCATATAGCCAATCTTGGCCAAGGATTAGGGGTTCTATCAGGTTGTTTTCATGGCACACTAGGAGCTTCACTGTCATGGTCACTTTGTGTATGAGGATAGGAAGGTCCATCTCGCCCATGCAAGGGGTTTCCATGCCTCCTAGCCTTATGAGGTATGCCTCAATTGGCCGCATTTCTATTCTTGAGTCCTTATAGTGGGAGCATCTAATTGCACTAGTCGCAACACCTGAATCAATTAAAGCCCTGAGCTCGTGGCAAGGGTTTTCGTGCTCTAGCCTGACTGTAATGAATGGTCTCCTATCCACTATGATAGGATGAGTGATTGAATTTTCTTGATACATGGCCATGGGGTATCTGGGTGTTGATTGTAGATGGTTATAATGTTCTCTCCCTAGTCCTTCTCTTCTCAGCTTCATGCACTTAATGTGTTCTATAGCTTTTGCTTGAGCTTCTACGCATATTCTCTTTTCTTCCTCCTTACGCTTCTCTACCAACATGAGTCGTCTAAGCATATCCTCAGTAAGAGGTTCTTGATATAGTTTGACTCTACAACCACTAATGTAATTAGGCATTATCTCTCCTTCTAGGGTGGCTAATTGTATCGCTTCACTTGTCGAAAGTGTGTTAATGATCATAACATCTGTGCATGTTGTTTTAGTGTATATACTAGGACTAAATCTCCTTCTTTTAAGCCTTTGTCTTTCACATGTGCATGGAAATAAGCTTTCTTTCATTTCTTTGCTACATATATGCCCACTACTGCTTTCAGCTTGGTTTCTCCTAATCATTCCAAGTCCATTATTCTTGATGATAATTCATGACCGGTCCACTGGTGTTCTTGTGCAACCTTAAGGGTGGGTATAAAAAAGTCCAAAGGAAGCACAACATTCTGACCAAAAACCATAGAAAGGGAGTTGCATTGAGTACGATCTTGTAGGCCACTCGATATGCCCAAACAACATGGTGTAACTGTTTGTCCCAATCTGAATGTTTGTTGTTCACGAGTTTTGTCAATACATTACAAAGGATCTTGTTAGTGCTTTCTGCTTGACCATTGGTGTGAGGATGATATGGTGCGGACTTCTTGTGAATCACCATAAAATCTTGTAACAAATATTCAATGACTTCGTTTAGAAAGTGAGTTCCCCGATTGCTCACCAATCGATATCTTGTAAAGACATTTTCAAATAAGAATTTTGCAGTCGTGTGTGCATCATTCTTTTTTGTGGCCTTAGCCTCTACCCATTTGGTAAGATAATTTGTTGCAACTATGATGTATTTTTCATGTGTTCCTTTTGCAGGGGGTTAATGGATCCTACAACGTCTATGCCCCATTTAGAAAATGCACGTCCTCCCATCATGGGTTTCAGTGGCATTTCATCTCTACAAATAGGAAATTGAGTTCTTTGACACACATCACATCTCTTAGCATAGGTATGGTGTGCAGTCTCTAGTACACTCAAATAATCACTCTCATGAACACATTGTCTTAGGTATCTGTCTCGTCCTTGTTTGTATAGATTTTCGCCAATAAGCGAGTAGTTTGAGCTTCCTGCTCTAGACTGTGTTGTTGTGCCAAGGTCATTCCTTGAGGGAATGTTTTCGTCCTCAAGTACGTCACTAACGGTTCACTCCATTCTAGGGTGACAGACATATGATATAATGTGGCATGTTCTACTGGTGGTCTTTCACAACAGACAGGGCATTCTCTACACAACTTGTAGACATCTACTTCCATAGAGGGACAATATACTCCTAGTCTATGCAGAGTCTCCAATGTACGATACTTGGAGTGATGTTGCTTTAATGCACCTACATGTGCTAACTGCAACCAATTCCCGTGTTTTGATTCCTCTACACAACAAGCAAGAATCTTCTGATTATCCTCTTTATATATACTTCCTGCTGTTATTTGATATCTTTGTGACTTGGTAATTTCTCCCTCTTTGATCGTTATCCTAGGATTCTTGGGTCCATATGTGAGAATAGGGACAATAGGCTTAGCCCATTCTGGTAATATCTCAAGGTTAAATAGGTATGTGTCGGGTAGTTCATCCACTATTCCTTGAGGAGCTTCTCCCGAAGTTAATCTTGAGATGTGGTCAGCTCTAAGGTGTGTCTTTCTCTTCCTGACTACGACTTCAAAGTCATACTCTGTCAGTAATAGAAACCATCGTATTAGTCTTCGGGTATTACAACGCTTATTGACGAAGTGCAGTAGTGCTTGATGATCCATGAAGAACTTGAACTTATTTTCCAACAAGTAATGCCTGGATTTCTTTACTCCGTAGATCATTCCTAATCCTTCTCGTTCTCTAGTGGTGTAATTTCTTTCTCCTGCATTTGATTGTCTACTTGCATAAGCTATAGGGAGACATTACCTTTATTCGTAGGTTGTGCCAACACACATCGTATGGCATAGTTGGATGCATCCACATGTACATGGAATAGCTTACTCCAATCTGGGGTTGTTAATATTGGTGCTGAGCACAAGCATCGTTTGAGTTCATTGAATTAATTTTCACATTCATCTGTCCATTCAAACTTGGTCAAAAGAGAGTACAGAGTATTCGGTATGATAGCATACATGTGTATGAATCGTGTGTAATAATCACAATGACCCATGAAGGTCTGTACCTCTTTTAGGTTATTTGGCTAAGGTAGGTCTGCAATTACTTTCACCTTTTCTTCATCTGTCGAAATTCAGTTCTTTGACACAATGTGTCCTAGAATTTTGCCTTGTCTGACCATGAAAACACACTTTTTTAGGTTCAGTCAAGCCTGATATTCTTAACATTTGTCAAATACTTGCCTTAGTTCTAGGATATGAGTCTGCCTCATATTCGAATGAGTACATATATCATCGACATAAACTTCCAAATTCTTGCATAAGAATTCCTTAAAAACATGACACATCAGTCGTTGGAAAGTGGCGGGTGCATTTGTCAGCCCAAATGGCATTACACGAAATGCAAATATGCCCCATTCTATGGAAAAGGCCATCTTATGCTGATCTTCAGGAGCAATGGCTACTTGATTATAGCATGAGAAATCTTCAAGGAAGCTATAAACTTCCTTGCCCACAACTCTTTCGAATAAATGTTTCGTGATAGGAAGACGATAACTATCTCTAATCGTGGTGGCATTAACTTTTTTAAGGTTAATACACACGTGAAATTTTCCATTTTTCTTGGGCTCAACCACAATGGGGGATACCCATTCAGTATGCTCAATTTCGTAAATGAATCTTGCTTCTATCAAATGATCTATTTCTTCTTTAATCTTAGCAGCATAGTTGTCATTGTACGTGTATGTTTTTTGTTTCATAGGTTTGGCATCTAGAGTCATGGGGATTCTATGCGAGCATATATCTGGGTCTACTCCTTTCAAGTCTTTGTAACTCCAAGGGAACACATCTCTATATTCATGCAATAGGGCAATTAACTCTTCTTCTTCTTCATTCGTCAAATCATGCCCTATGTATGTACATTTTTCTTCTCCTTCTTCTATGGTAACTATGATTTTTTTTTGTCTTCTCTTGATTATCATATACTTCTCCAACGTCGGCTTTCCTTTTCGGCATTCATACCATGATTCGTCTATCTTCTATTTCATACTTCTTGAAGTTCTCTGGTACTTCCATGAGTGGTTCTTCCTCTTCTTCTGTCTTAGGTGATTTATTTCTCTTTTTTTGCTTACTTCTATATCTTTTATGAGTGACTCGTGTCGTTCCATTTGACTTTCCTTTTCTTCTTCAAGGGTTTTGGCTTCTACAGAATAAAGATATTCCTCTTCTATGGAATAGAGGGGTTCCATGATGATGGATTCTAGGTCCGCATCACTATTCTCATCTTGATCTTGGATCTCTTCCATGCATTCTTCTAGGATAAAGTCTTCCTTGATAGGTTCAATCATAAAAATGGAAATATCATATCCATCCTCATCACAATGAGGTTTCCATTGTTGTTCATTCACTGCTATGTCCATCGTAGCTAAGATTTCTACCCAACCATGAGGCTCGAATTCGTCGTCTAGAAATATTATAGGTGCATAAGTTGGATCTTGAAGGGTTTGTGGATGTTGTTCTGAACCTAAGGTCCTGGCTTCTATCCGTTCTTCCTCTTGTTTTGCTACCTTACACATCCATAAATGAGTATCCTCGTGCAACCATGAGGGATCTGATTTCAATGAGTGTACCGATTGTATTTCTCCCTGTGTCTTATGGATGGTGTTCCATTGTATTGGGTGTACATCTTGATGGGAATAGTCTTTAAGATTGACTTTATTAGTCACTCCTAGATGTTGCAAGTACAAAGAGTTAGTTCCCCAATCTTGTACGATTTGCAACTAACGCATGAACGGTCCTCCTAAGATCATCTTGTAAACATGATTTTAATTGTGAAAGTATGTTCAAACTCCACACCACAAGTGGTGAGAGATATGCCTTCTAGTAAGCCCAATGGCTTGTCTATGTGTCCTCAGCCATAGCTTCATCCTGGTGGGTCTTAATGCTGGCTTGCGCCAAGGTTTCCATAAAGCAGTGGTAGGGATGGCTACCCCAACTCCTGAATCTAAGATGGCTTTGGTGGTGTAGCCCTGGTGGGTTATTGGAAGATAAGTGTTTCCTTCCTCTCCTTCGCTCACATCTCTAATTTGTTCTATGGGTATCTCTAGTACCTTCTTGTGTGATCCTATCTGTGAGGGAGCAATAGAAACCTCAAGGACTTGGTTTGCTATGTACTTCCGCAATTCTGGTTTAACCTTCAATAATTCTTCTAGAGTGAGATGGCACTGTACTCTACTGTTCTTGATCACTTTCATGTTTCTAGAGATTACTGATTCTTCATTCCTCACTATTATAGTGGGTGCTCTCATACTAATAGACTTAGCTTCCCAAGGTCCTATGAACTGAGGTAATTCTTGCAAAGAATTGGATTCAAAATCTGTGTGTTCACTCAGTTGTTCTTCCTCTACATAATCATAAATAAAGTGGATGTCTTGGGGAAATTGCTCTTG
The DNA here is from genome assembly GCA_020310875.1 of Ceratopteris richardii. Classification (NCBI taxonomy): domain Eukaryota; kingdom Viridiplantae; phylum Streptophyta; class Polypodiopsida; order Polypodiales; family Pteridaceae; genus Ceratopteris; species Ceratopteris richardii. Next base: position 14,899,418 of record CM035407.1, on the reverse strand, counting down.
CAAGTCATCTATTTCTTGGATAGGAGGATGGGTTTCTTGATCCTTTCTCCACTTCTCTGCTTGGATTTATCTTAGAGATTTGTGTGAATATTTGTGTATGGAAGACAAGTTGTCTTCAACCTCTATATTTGGTACTTGAGACAAGGATGGTGCACTTCTTTCCTATGTCTCAGAGACAATAGGATTCCTTTGTAGATTCTTTTTCTCATTGCTATTGATCAAGTATTCTAACCTCTCCAGTAGTCCTTGAAGGTGTAATTCAGGTTTTGCCATGTTATTCCAATTAAGATAACGGGAGGCTTTTAACATAGTTTGTGCTAATTCTACCATCTTCATGCAGAGTTTAATTCTCTCAATTTGTAAATCTACTCTTGGATAGTTCCTACTCATTTCAGCTACCTCGGGTGCTTCTTTTAATCTCGGCTGATATGCACGAAACATCATGTCTAGGTTTTCTGGTATGGGTTCAGCTAGAACTGATCCTGATCTCTGAGCTAGATTCTGCCGATTGAATTCTTGAGAAGTCAATTCTAGGATTTTGGCTCTAGATTCCTTGCGACTTCTTTCCAACTCAGTTATCTTTTTACTCCACTTCCTCTTAATTCTTTCTCAGGAATCTTTCCAAGATTTTGTCTTTTTATTACTAGACTCTCCAACTTCACTAGTTCCGGTGACTTTTTTAGGATTAAGCTGTTGATTCCGTAAGAGCACGTGGCCTCTTGTTATAGCTTGAATAGGCACGTATGTAGGGTTGGATCCATTTGCGTTATGCACAATACCTATCACGTTGATGGGTGTCACTTTTGAGGCCTGAGTTCTTATAGACCTTTGAGAGTTCCAACTCATCTCCTAGGTTGTCCTCAATGTCTATACAAATTTGTACACATTGCTCTAGTGTTCTGGGTTCCTTCAAGTATACATAGGAGCCTAGTTTAGAGCTTAGGAGGCCATCTAAAAACAATGACACTTGCTTAGCTTGTGAGGTCAACTCTTGCATCGGACATCTCTCAACATATTGTCTAAACCTATGTCCTGCCAATCTAACTGTTTCCTTAGGGGTGTGTTTGAAGCTATGAATCAATGAAGAAGTATCATGTCTGATTCCACTTTTAGAGAATTTTGTGATGAATGACTCTAACAAGTGATGAATATCCCTGAATTTCCTTTGTTGCAATGGTTGGAACCAAGGTAATTCCGTGTTCTTTAACGTTAGTCGAAAAGCATTGTATTGCGTGAACATGTCTTCTACTTGCTCTGCTCTTAATACCTGCTTAAATTCTGCAACATGGTCATAGGGATCTCCTACCCCATCAAAGTATTTTTCATTGACTTTACTAATTGAGCGGGTCTTAGTGTCCTCAGGTGTTCACGTGGTCTAGGTAGAGGAAAATCATCTCTACCACCAGGTATTCTTGGTTCCCTTTGTCTCTCCAATCTATCGGTGTCCATGGTGGTTCTACCCCTCCCTATGGGATGAGTGAAACTTACTTCTGGTTTCTCTTTGTTCTTCTCTCTTTGCGTACCATGGGTTGATGATGTTCCAGCTCCCTGATGGCTAGTGTTTACATTTGTTCATGATGGAGGGAATACTAACTCGCCTCTCCATGTGTAGACAAGTCTTACATGGTTTGGCACTACAAATACTCGTTCTGAAGTATCATCCAGATGAACTACTTTTCTAGGTGTATTTGGGTCCTTGAATTCATAAATCATGATGGAGCCTACCTCAATAGGTTGCATTAGGGGAAAAAAGGAACCCTACATGGGCCTTTTAGATTAAGGAGTGATTAGTGATGGACCAATGAGAAGAGGGTGGTGGACACAGTCTAGTCCTTTAATCATGTAGGCTAGGCATAGACTTCCCTTGTTTTTCTGTGGTCAATGGGGGAAAAACCACTTAGAAATCCTATTTTTGGCCATTTGAATGGTTTTGGATGGCTTGCAAAAAGCACCTTTACATGTGAGCCATTGATTTCATATTCCAATCGCATGGTTTCTATTGAATGCCGATGAGAAATGGCGCCTAGCTTCGTGGCTGTTGGATCTACAACTAATCGGACGGTTGAGATTCAATGCCGCCCTTCGATCCAAGATCTTTGTGCATGTTTTAATTTGTGCCCTTAGATTACACATCTATCCAATGGCTCTGGTGGCAGCCGGTTTGAAGATCAACTAGAAATGCACTCTACCGTTGAATAGTCGAGGAGCTAATGGCCCATAAATCTGCAGAAGTGTGCAAACACACGCATGAGGAGTTCAGAAAATGACACGTAGCTTCGTATCCTTTGGATCTAGGACTCATCTGAAGGCTGAGATTGAATGCTACCCTTTGATCCAAGACCTTCATGCGCGTTTGAACATCTACCCTTAGATTAGAGATCTATCGAACGGCTATGGTGGCTGTCGATTCGCAGATCAGCTAGAAATGCGTTCCACCATTGGATATGAGAGCATCTAAAGGCCCAAAAGTTTGTAGAACATTGCAAACACACGTGTGTGAAATTTGAAAAAATCAAGGACTTGTCAGAGCACTCTCTCTCTAGTCTTGGAAGTACTTTAATCTAAGCCATTCGATTCTATCATCCAACGACCTCTATTTGAAAGGTGAATGAAATAATATTTTATTTGAGAAAATCACTAGTGGTTTTGTATGCCCCTTTAATCCAGTAGATTAAGCATTTTAATTCCTAATAATTAGGAATCCTTACAAGGCACATGCAAGGTTCACTTTTTCCCCTAATGGTTCCATTCGGTACCTCCAAAATGCTTAATCAGATTCCTTATTTAAAAACAATTCTATGCTTCTATTATCCTGAGGGATCCATTTCGGGTTTAGTACTCTTGTCAGTGCAGATTTCCCTCTACGTGTCCTAGGTTCATCTCCTAGTGGTTCTTTTCCTTGGGTTCTTGCTTTCGTATCGAGACTTACTATACCGAACTCATTTGTATGATTTGGTTGAGTACTTATGATGTACATTGTTCCTTCTTTGTCTATGTATGTGTCTCTCGCAAATTTGACCACTGGATGTTCCAATCCAATGGGTTGGTCAGGATTGTGCAATTGCACTACTGATCTTTGCAAACCATCCTCATAGATTTGAGCACCTAAGTGGTTGGTTCAGACATATTCTAATTGGGTTCTGTAGGGTCCTTCGGGTCTTTCCAAATATGCTATGTTTAACCCTCCTTCTGGTCTTTCCATGCTAAAAGCCATTTCCGATTCACTGGTATGTGAGCCCAACTGGTAAGGGTAACTATTCAATTGCTGAGCCCACGAACGTGCAGTAGTTCCTACACTTGCTTCTGATGATCTAAGGCTTCATCGATCTGACTTACCTATATGCTTGCCCGATCTAAGGTTCATGAATTTACTTCCTAAATCACTCAATACATACTTTGATCATCAATGTTCTTTGTTCTTAATTGCTTGTTTCTATTTTAGTTCCTTTGATTTCTTATCTTGTTTCAATGTATTCGTCAAGAGTCAACTTTTTGTGTACTTTTGAGTTCTCGTTCCGTTAGACTTAAGTTCTTTCCTTTAGGGTTTTCGTATCGCACACTTTTATCTTAGTCTTGGACTTGAAAAAATTAAGTCTCTTGGACTTGATGCATTCCTATCATCATCCTAATTTAATCCACAATGCTAAACGTTTGACCTAAGCTAATAATTGACTAAGGGGGTTGAGTATTCTTCCAACCTCGAGTCAATTTCTTTGATTGCTCTGCTGCCCAAGAAGTAGCACTTCCCAAGCCTCATGGTGTTCGCTTGCCTTGCTTTGATTGCCCTTGTATAGCTCTTGCTAGAACTATCAAAATCCAATGTTTAGACTAATTCTTGAATTGATGCTCAAGCACTTTGATATATACACCTTGAAGGATTCTTTTTCCTTTAGCCAAATTTCTCAAATGCTCCCTTGCTTTCTTAGTCCAACAAATGGGTCAACCTCAAATCATCTTATCTAAATATCAACACGTTATTCCTGAAAAAAATATTTGAGCTCGTGTAGAGCTCAAAAAGAGCTTTGTAACGAGCCCTAGAGCTCAAAAAATGGACTTCGGATGAGGAAGTTATGAACGTTCAGGCCCTCGGGGCTAAAAAGTGATAAAGAGGTTTTTCTTCAAATATGAGCTAAGGGGTCTCCAATAAGCCTTGAAGTGTCACGATGGTCTATCTAGTGAGCAATCATGATGGCATGAGCCCATCGTGATGGTCAACAGTCAACGCAACCATCGTAATGGCGTAAGCCCGTCGTGATGGTCATGAGGTGTGATGGCTTTAGCCAATCGCAATGGTCTAAATTCAAAGCGTCACAACGGCATACCTGGTATCGTCTCGATGGTCTAATTTTGACACGTGGCAAGTGAGTCGTCACGATGGCGTGGGGTCGACGGGATCGTCGCGATGGTTAGTGACCAACGTGATGGTTAGTGATCATCATGATGGTTCAAGTGAACCGTCACAATGGTGTAAGACTGTAGCGATGGTATGATCGAGCCGTTGCGATGGCATGAGCCGATCGCGATGGTGTGAAACAATCAGGGTGGCATGAGCCCGTTGCGATGGTCCACCAAACTGATGATTTTCAAAATGCATTTGTGGATTCTTATGTGCGCAAGTGTGTTCTATACTGTGGTCTACTCGCTTACCAAAAATTCCAAATTTGCCAGACCATCGCAATGGTCTGACATCTACGATAGATTCTGACAGAAAGTGGATTTCTCACCTTTTGGAAGCTTTCCTATTGCTCTGGAGCACTGTACCTGCAAGAAAACTCAAAAATACACATGCACAAACATGCACAAAAGCTCTCTCTCTCATGTGCAAATGAGGGAAATGAGGGGGATAGGTGGATATGGTGAATTTTTTTTCTGATTTTTTTGGAGTGGAAGAAGATGATGTGATTGTGAAAAATGAGTGTAGGGGATATGAAAAACACAAAAAACTACTTAAAAACAACAACAAAAACTGAAATTTTTACCTTGCAATGCCACTTCTTGCTATACTCTTACCATCACGCATTCGTCCTAGACTCGGTCCCCGGCAACAATGCCAAATTTGGTGTTGCTCTAGCACAATGGTAAGCACCACGTTAAGAAGCTCCACCTCTTTACTGTCAATCCGCGGAAGAGATAGGAGTGATATGAAGATCGTGAACGCGAAAAGTAGTGATAGTGAAGGTGAGAAGCATAGAGATGCACACACACATACACACACACAAGGAAGAGACAAACAAGACACAATGGAAGGTTGAAAGTAGGTTCTATTACTCAAGAACACTCTTACGAGCTCAAAATAGCTCTAAGCTCTTCTCTACTCACACAAACTAACCTAAAAAATGAGCTCTCTAGATCTATTTATAGTTTTTGGACTAGTTTTGAAGAGTTTCACATCTAGTGTCTGGCATAGTTAAAAAATAAGTTTTACATACTATTTGAAGGTGTAAACGAGACCTAAAAATAACCAAAATTGATATGCTTGTTCTACATAAGCTCCTCAAACTCCAAGACTCCTCGACTTGCACAAAAGGGAGCATATAATTACAAAAGTGTGTGCTTTTATGTTACATATGATACGAGAGTGATGAAAATCACTATTGAGGGTTTTGAAAAAGTAATAGAAAACATGTTTCTTTGAAAAAATAATCCGCCTGGCTCCCCACTACTTCGTCGTAATCGGCCTTCACATGCTTCCTCATCGTCTGTGCCTTTGGCTACTGCCAACAAACTTGTATATATGGCTATAAACCTAATGGGTCACTTATCTTTGTACATTCTAATGGTAATACATTCAATATTGTGTGTTGTGCTCCAAGCTTCTTCTTCTTCCTAGTGCTATTCGAGTGCTTCAGCACACCTTATACTCCAACAATTGGTATTAGAGAAGCTCGCTGCTTCATCAAGGGTATCATGGACAACCGTCTTGTCACACTCTCAAAATCACAAAAACATTGGTGAGCATACTTAGCGTGATTAGGAGTTCAAAACAACTTTGCTTTGTGGTCCCAAAATCGTGATTTGACCTCATTTTGGCCTTCGAATGCACTATCACAACACTTGTGCAGACAATTTCATCTTTTTTGTGTCAAATATATATACAAGTTTCAGTTCGCTGGTATAAGCATCTCAAAGTCTGCTACAGGTTTAGGAGAACTCAAGAGAGTAGTTCTATTTAACTTTTTGAGATACAATCATTTTTTTGCATCAGGGTATTTTAGTCAATGGCCATGGCTGAAAGTAGTGATGTATTCCATATGTTGCCTGTTGAGGATAAGTTGGACAATACCAATTACCCATTATGGGCTTATATGATGCATCATGTATTGGTTGCAAAAGGACGGTGGAATATTGTGCAGGGTGTTAAAAAACGACCTATTACACTTGCAAACATAGTTGTTAAAAGTGATGTAGACAACATTGAAGATCACAATATTCTTCATGTTCCTGTTTCTGCTACAGTTTCTATCGCACCTACTATAGAAAAAATTCGTAGGGATGGCAGAGATGCTCAGGCACATGCATTGATAGCCTTGTCTATCAAATGTGCCATTATTCCTTGTAGAACAGCTAAGGATGCTTGGGATACACTTACCACTTTATACTAGTCAAGGAATGAGGCTCGTGTTGCTTACCTCCAAAAACAGTTCGAGAGTGAGCACATGAATGAGCAGACTCTACAGGAGGCTAAAAGCTTCTTTATGGATGTTTTCTCTGGTACTCCCAAGTTGGGGGAGGATATTCAGAGGACTAGAGCTAGTATTGCCTTGAAAAGGAAGAAAATGATTCCTGAAATCCTGGTTCCCATTCTGGACCTGCCCCTCACTACCGGTGAGATCAAAGAAACCATCTATAAATTGAAACCCTGTAAGTCCCTGGTTTTGATGGTCTGCCAAATGAGTTCTTCATGATATTATGTGATTTTCTCACTCCTTACATTCTTTTGGTGTGGGAAGAGGCTTCTAGCAAAGGATTTCTCCCTTGCCACATCAACACTGGGGTTATTAGACTTATTCATAAAAAGGGGAACAAAGATGACCTTAATAACTCGAGACCCATTACTTGTCTTAATACCATCTACAAGATTATTGCTTCCACCATAGCTAGAAGGCTTAGTCCCTTAATGAAATTCTTTATCCTCCCAGAGCAAAAGGGTTTAATTAAAGGGAGACACATTCTTGATGCCATCATTTCTCTTTGGGAAGGTATGGAAAATGCTAAAGAAATTGACCAAAACTACTATTTTTTCGAAATTGATTTTGACAAGGCTTATGACAGGATTGAGTGGGATTTTATTCTCCAATCTTTGCATGATATGGGAGCTAGGAAAAATATAATTAAAAATGTTAGTACTTTGTTTGGGAATGCTTGCTCTAGAGTGCTATCAATGGCCACATTCATGACCCCTTTAGACTCAATAGATCCATTAGACAGGGCTGCCCTCTTGCCCCTCTATTATTTGCCATTGCCAGTGATGCTTTGGGTTGGCTTGTGAAAGATGCTATGAACCTTGGTTTGATTAAAGGTATAAATGTTCATAATTCCCCTTCCCCTCTTGGATTGCAAATGTTTGCAGATGACACTAATGTTGTTTTGAATGCAGATGACCTTTCTGTGAGTAAATTTTTGGAATGCTTAGAAACTTTCTGCCTTGCCAGTGGATCCAAAGTTAACCATGCTAAAACTGGATTTAAAGCTTCTAATGATACTCTGCCTACTTGTGTAGAAAGACTTGGCTGTAACATCATCAAGGATGGGGAAATATTCAGATTGTTGGGAATTCCTATGGGGTTCCATATTACCTTTGCCCAAAGGTGGGAGTGGGTGCTTGAAAAGTTTAAAAAGCAATTGCTCTACTAGTATGATGCTAACAGTTCCCTCCCCCATAGAACTTTTGTTCTTAATCACTACGTCCTCCCTAAACTTGTTTATTTTTTGGCTTGTTGGTCTCATACTAATAAAAAAATTGAGCAGGTTATTGCTTTAGCCAAGAACTTTTTGTGGGGAAATAAATCTGATCATAAGAAAATCCCCAAAGTAGCTTGGAAAACTTGTTGTTTACCTAAGTATCAAGGAGCTTTGGGAATAATAAATCCTAAAAAGATGGCTGATAACCTAGCTGCAAAATGGATTTTGAGAAGTCTTTACTACAATGATGTTTGGTCCTGTCTCCTTAAAAGAAATGTTGCTAGATTCTGTCTGACAGACTATAGAGCTTGGAAGAACATCAATCTTTCGGACATTGTGTTATCTCTCACTCTATAACCCCTTATGGCAGCCCCCTAGTGTGCAGAATGTGGCAGGCTTGGTTCAAAGCTAAACGATCCTTCACCCCTCCCCTTGAGTTGATGTACTCTTATGAATTTTATATGTAGGAATCTCCATGGCTTGGGTGGCTGGCCTTCACCAATAACAAAAGAGTTGCTATCAAAACAACACAAGTGTCATAAAGTTGGTGTCACTACGTGGAGAGACTTTATGTACAATGACAAGGTAAGGGATGTCCACCAAATTAACTTATTCACTGATTTGTCCAGGTCTTGTTTGTAGGTTCTTCACGGTCAAAGAGATGTGCTGTTGGAAAATCTTGGTAGCTAGCACAGAAAAAAGCTGAACATGCTGGACACTGCTTCCCAAATTTCCAGGCACTTCAAAAAGCACAAAGGAACTGTTGATCAAATTCTTCTTAAGCTCAACTCAAGATGGCAAGTCAATTGGTCTGCTCACCAATGGTCTTACTGATTTAAAGGTTTGTGGGCTTTTCCAGATTGTAGTAAGCACTCCTCCTTGCAATGGTTAATGCTGCATCATGGGCTCTGGATAGGCCACAAAGTCAGGAAAGTTATAGTTAATGGTGGGCTGTGTACCTTCTGTGGCCTTGTGGAGGATGTTTCTCACCTATTTTTTGAGTGCCAACATGCCAAAAAGTTCTGGGCTCCTATGGAAAAGTATTTGCAGACTAATGATCTTCCTCAACTGAGTAGGATGGAAGTGATTCTTGGCTGCCACAGGAACTTAGACATCCTGCTGTGGAACATCTGGAGGGGACATATTTTCTGGAATATATGGATTACCAGAAATGAAGTTACCTTAGGCAAAGGAAGGAGAAACTTCCTCATCTCCTTTCCTCGAAAGTTGAAAAAGGCCGCTTTGACTTGTATTAGAAATATTAGCTATGCCCCCAATCCTAGTTTTGCTGTTTTCAAGATCATGGCTGAGAACAGGCCCTCCAAGTGGAGGGATATTACCTCTCCTCAATATTCTTGTAAAAGAATTTCCATGTCTTTGGACTTGTAATTTTGCTGGTTGGGGTGTCTCCTGCCCAAGGCACAGTTTGTACATCCTCTCATTGATATAATTTTCTTGCTTTTTTCAAAAAAAAAATAAAATAAAATTTCCACTATTATTTGGGGATCTCATTTTGAGTTTATACTCCAACTCGTAAACTTTTGACCGGAAAATTTCCAAAGCATATTCCCCAATTGCTCGGCAGTACTTTATAGAAATGAGAACGTGGATGAGTCATGAAGGAAGAGAAAGAGGAACAAGGATTAAAGGGTAGAGAAGAAGAAGGAGAAAGAGAGAGAGAGGAATCATCTCGTCGTTTCTGTCGTTTTAGTTTGTGTATTTCTTGTAGCATGCCGGCATATTTGCTGAAAGAGTCTTTCATTTGTGTAGCTGGGTTTGGCGCAAGCCCCTTTGGTTTTTATTATATTTGGTTTTCACTTGTGTTTCGCCTGTGCTTTTAAACACACTCGTCAGAGTGAAGTGGTTATTTTCTAAAACAAAGAAGTCGTTACGTTCTTAACAAAAAGAGGTAGTTGTCTCTTGCGTAAATTAATTGAACGAACAACTATACAACTGAAGGGGCATAGTGTTTATGGGTCCCCCGTATTCGGCAACTTAAAGATAAAAAAGCCCGAAATGGATATAGTGGTGATAGCCAAAAGACAATAGGAAAGCTAATCAAGCAAGAAGCCATGATGGTCATATCATGGTCACACTAGTGGTTGATGATTTGAAGCTCAAGGAGGAAGTCCTGAGTTTAAATCCTAATTGGATATATCGATGAGTTCCCAAAGATGGGTGTCTATGAAGTTCCCCAAGATGGGTGCCTCTACCTTACGAGGTCGGATGTGTGTGTCTTTCCAATTGAGTGTACTCTCTCAAAAAAAAAAAAAGAATTATAAATCCACTTGAGGAAGTTATAAACCAGGTTAATAACCTTATTGTCCTCTTGATGAGGGTGCATTTGCTTGAAGGTGGTACTTCTTACAATTAAAAACTTCTGGTCTTTGGAGATACTTTAATGCAATTAATTTTCAGAGTTTACTTACTCATTTTTATGTCCCACGTGCTTTATTCTTGTGTATGCATTATGTACCTTAGTACGCCACAAGTTGTTAGTCGTGATATGATACGCTTAGCAAGCATTTGTTTAAGCACATTTGTTCATCGTAGATAGAGTAATTTATAAACAAAACGCGTTAAAGTAAGAAAGCCTGCAAACGAGCTCCATCAGAACTGTAGCTGTAGTGAGTGGTATCCATTTCGTTAAGGCAAGCAAATAGTAAAAATCATAAGGTGAGGGTGCAGTCCTCGGGCACCATAAACACCTTTTCGGCAATCCCATTGGCTTCTCTTCAAGCAAGCGTGTGTGGTTAGTTTTGATTGGACCTTTTAGCAGCATAGAAGCAAAACAAGATTACAAACAAAGAAACTCCTCCTCCAAGAGGAAGAGCATCAAGATCAATCTCAAGACGAACGAAGAAAACTTCTTTAAATTATAATACTAATAGTTAATAAAGGAAGTTGACATTGTAGAAACACGACAACCTCAACTAAGTAGAGAAAAGGACATTGGGAAAGATCTCACACCAACATCAAAAGAGAAAGGAGAGGCTCCATTGATCCTAAAAAACATTCTCCATTGAAGCCTTATGGTCGTTCAATAAATAACCAACCCAAAGAAATGGCTACATTGTATTAAGATTAATGTGCCATAGTTCTCTTTACCTCGTCTTCAGTTCAATCCATAGGTGTAATAACATAGGAAAATGGTGCAATAAGCTATAATAAAACCAAGAGTGGGAGCAATACGATTAAGTTGGAGAAAATCCAAAGACATTGACAACCATATTGATCAATATGTTATTATATTTTGACACATTAGATCATGGAAACATAAAGAATAAAACTTTCGTAGCAACACTAAAAGGCATTAAATGGGATGGTTCATGCAATATGACATGAAAACACTATTGGAGTATGATAATCTAACTATGAACTTTTTGAAAGATTCAATGCCAATAAAACCCTTGAAAATGTAATGAAAAAGCTAAGAAAAGTTAAACAAATTAATTAATGATTAGAGATTATGCATAAAAGTTGAAAAAACTCTTGAACATACTTTAATAACCCCAAAGGACCTCATGGAAACAAGTGGGAGACTACTTCTTTAGAGTCCTAAGGCAAAAATTAAAGATCATAGTAGGAATTCATGCAAAATTAATAGGAGAGCAAGATTTTACCACCCTAGCTGATGTATCCTGCGTGTAGAAAGAACACATTGACTTGAGAGAGAGAGAGAGAAGAAGAAGAAGAAGAAGAAGAATTACAAACACAAAAGTGAATCATATTTAAAAAACCATTTTCAAGATAAGACTTGAAAGAGGAAGAATTATGCTCATCCCTTAGAAGTATTAAGGACATATACTTGGAAGCAGACGATGAAGAAGTGTAGACTAGAAAAATGAAAAAGAAGTCCAAAGAATTATCAAAAGAATCAAGATTCTAGTAGGAAGTAGGAAAAAGAAGGAGAGAAAAACTCAAGAAAATAAAACCGATTGATGACAATATCATTAAACTAATCTAAAAACGAATCATTAAAATAAAAATAAACTAGCGATCCCAATATGCGGGGCGTGTCCAAAATAAAGTGGACCTTGTGTGCTACCGAGAAATAGTCAAGTGGTTTGCGCATTCTGGATGTAAGAGTTATGGCAAATAAACGGATGCCTAGTGGTTGATCAAAGCATGGTGCAATGTGGAAGCTTCTTGGGTGCAACTTATCCTTAGAGATAGCTCCTCTCTAAGGCTTAAGGGAATCACTACGTGGAAGGATCTCGATCAGCTCACCTTAATGTTTTCTCAATGTGTGGTGACTCCAAAAGGCTGAGACCTTGTTTGTTCTATATAGAAGAGTTGGAACAAGATGAAACTATTTATTAAGGTTAATGAAGATTGGAAAAAGGGCTATCAAAATTAGAAAAACAATCCTATCTGGTTTCCTATTAAGGTTGTAAGAGAAGTTGATCCCATAAACATCCAAAGAGAAAGGAAACAATGGAACAAAGGTCTTAGAAAGTGGAAACATCTGTGGAACCTCGAGAGAGGTCATTTAAGATTTGAGGGCATTGATCCGATTAGGAGAGTTGACTATGATGAATGGTGCCTTCTTAGACAAAGAATATGTGCTTGGGACAACTCAAAGGCCGGTCTCCTTCTTGGGAATGACCCGCCTTACATGGTGGGGTTAAGATGGTCAAATTGGTCTAGCATTAGGTGGCAAGTTGTGTGCTACGACCTATGGCATCCACTCATTGATACAAAATACCAGTGCTAATGTGGTCAATCCTCCATTAAGGAATCTATACCAATGCCAAAGCAAAAAAAATCTATGGGCCCCCACACTGGTGTAAGAGTTGCATTCAAGGGAGAGAGGACCTTGGTAATCTCTTCTTCTTGTGCTTTAATAGCTTCCCGATGTGGCATTCTCTCAACAACATCCGGAGCTTATTAAGGAAAATCAATTGGAGACAAGCACTACTTGGAGAGACAATTGGCTGCTCTCTACATTGTGGAACACCGTAAGAGGGGAAACGCTTTGGAAGAAATGAAAGGAATGATGCAGAATCAAATTTGATGTCCATCTCATGGAGTGGTAGATTGAAAAATCTCTAAGCTTGTTAGGTGGAATAATATGCAATTGTAAAACATCCCTGCCTTTCAAACACCATAGGATGTTTGTCTTGGAAAACAACAAGATTAAAAGCAGGTGGGTCACTCACGAGGGTGATGAAAAGATCATTAAACATTTTTGTAATTTTATATGATAATTTTGTTTCCCGATGGTTCTTAGGTCTCCTTCTCATCATTTTTAGCATGCCTCCAAGCTATCCTACCCTTGATTTGTGGGATACTGGGGATATCAATGCACTAAGCCCATTCATTGTAATGTTCTTTTATCTTTTATTAATTTAAGCATGGGAGAGTAGGCCTCAACCAAACTTCCTTTTGAAAAAAATGCAAATAGACACAATAATTGCAAAGCAAGCATATTTTGAAGTTTCATAGAGAATGGGACTTGAATATGGCTTCTAATAGTATTATCATGACTTTAGAGGAAGACAATCATGCCACATTATATCCATACGAGATATGGACTCATGATCTCTTGGCTAGGATTTCCATGCTAATCACTTGCCCCAAAAGCAATATTTGAGGATTACTTTCTAATCCTCCATCTTAGGAGGTGGTTCAACCATCTCCCGCTCATCATGTCTTGAATCTAACACTCTCTCTCCCCTTTATAGAGGTCATTATAATCAATGATCAGCTTGCTAAGTCCCTAGATACTATCATCTAGATATATTGGCCCTTACATTGTCTATTTGTTTGCAACCTTGGTGTCTTAGTCCCTTTTTCTCAACCCTAGTGTCTTCAACCTTCTTATTCATACCTTTGGTGTCTTTACTCCTCAATCTTAACCTTAGTATCTTGAACCTGATTCTCACCCATGCTAGCTATCTTGAACCCTCAATTAAGTGGTATCTAATGAGAGTACATTTTGAGAGATTTTCAATGATACCTTTCAGGTCTCATTTTGACATATTGATTAAGATGTAAACTCCAATATTTATTGGGAAAATTTCAGTAAATGCCATGCAACATCTTTCTAACCTTTAAAACAAAAAGTGCCCAAGTACCTTTTCTTTAGGCCATTGGGTGCCCACAAACTTAGTGTAATTAATGCACCGTGCCTAAGCCTAGTTCGTAGGTTGTGATACCAATGTTGTTTCCACAATAGAATTGAAATCATGAAGTATTAGCGAGGAGTTCAATGGGCTAAAAACTTTCCCCAAAATCCATGGTTGAGGATTATTTCTTAATCATCCCTCTTAGAGTGTGGTTCAACCCTCTCGTTAATATCATTTCATGAATCTAATACCACATATACAAGGTAGAATGTACGCAAAAGGCAATGGCAATGTAGGTTCTCCACTCAACAATATCATGGGATCTCCATATAAAGCCAAAAATGAGAACACCACAGAAAGGGCGTATGAATAGAAGAACTAGTGAGGTAATGGGTACCGAAATCATCAAAACACCTTTGATACGCACGTACATGCTATCATTTGTTAGGACACAAAAAAATACCAAGATGTGAGGTATGGTGTAAGCATATAAATGAGAGGCATTCCAATAATCCAATCAAGAGAGCGGTTCCTAGGAGTTTCCTAGAATTAAATCTCAAAGGAGCACTCGAAGCTAATGCCGTGTTCATAAAAGAACTAAGAAATAGAAGCAGAGACCACACAAATACACCCGTAGTGGAATACCACATTGAAAAGTGCAAAGAAGAGGTAGCAGCTCCAACGATCACACTAGATATTGTGATTTCATGTACAATTGTCATAGACACTTGTAAGAACGTTGAAGATGAAGAAACAATGGATATGTAATAGGTCGAGAATCAAACACCTCGAAATCACTTCTCAACATATTTATAGCCCTTGCCTAGTGAAAAAATAGATTTCTAAGATTCCTCTACTTGTCTGGTCATCAAGAGTAGGCATCTCATATGAATTTTGGCTTTTGGCCTTGGCTATTCTCTGAGCAAGGAATCTTTGGTTCCTCTAGGCATGTACATCTCCAAAACATAACAATCTCTCCCCCTTCTAAACATCATTTTCCTAAATGATATAGAAGGATCTAGGAACCTAAAAATCAACACATGTGATGCCAACAAATAAGAGTACAGTGCGTTGGGTGTCCAAAATACTTAATACTTGAAAACTAGACCACTAGTCTATGTTTCCTACCTAGCATTTCCACCAAGAATAGTCATTTTTTCGTTGGGAATACTCCCTGTAAGGCCTAACAAGTCCATATGTGGATAATATAAGTACTTACAATATCCTTAGACTCCTATGTTCATACCTTGAGCACTTGTCACCTATTGAGACCTTGGAGATTTGTCCTTATCTCCATAAAGTACCTACCAAAAACGTATCAATTCATAATAATTGTGAGATAAATAAAGTCACTAACTCTAATAGAGGAAGAAATATTATTATGCTCTTCTAGAGCTTTGAGCCACATGTGAAACTTCCACAAACATTTTCAACAAGTAGCTCAACATAACGCTGAGAAAATAGCAAAGGAAAAGTGTATTCGACACTTCCTAAAAAATATGAGTATGCCCAAATATTGAAAAGGAAAATACTAAAAATGCTTACAAATCATGAAGGAATCTTGTTTTTGAACCATAGCACATGCTTGAGACTCACCTCCCAACTTATTTATAGCCCTTGCCAAGTCAGCACCTAGAGTTCTCTCTAAGGCTACTCAACTCATCTTGCAATAACAAGTAGGCACTTCATCTAAACTCTTTAGATTTTGACATTGGCTATCCCCTAAGTAATGAACCTATGGTTTCTCGATGCATGTAAATCTTTGAAATATAATAGGTTATCACATGATCAAGGGTAAAGTGAAAGTTCATAACCACGAACTTTTTTTTTTTAAATGGAGGTTCGGCCGAGGCCTACTCCCCCGGGCTTTAACTTTGAAATTACAACTGTACAAGGAAGGGCATAGTACCCATGGGACCCCCCTTATCCCACAAGAACAGGGGTTAGACAGACCGGGAAGGACTTACAACGAGGTAAACGGCCCGAAGGCATAGCAGAGTGACACGCCCGAAGGCAGCATACATGTCCCGCAGCACTGGGGGGTTGAACCCACGCCCCCGCCTCAAGAGGCGAGGGATTCAACCACTAGACCAGGCGTCTTGGGAGAAATGCCGAATTTATTGTATGAAACAAGACAAAACTAGAACGCAAATTATGTAAATAGACTACGAAACATGCCCCATTAATCATAGTTACATCTACTTAACCACATCTTAGTCAAGAATCAGAATAAACCCAAGAAAATGCAACAAGAAGAGAATCTCATGTTACAAATGAAGATCACCTCGTGTCAAGTAAGAACCACAAAAGAAACTGGGCAATATTTTTGAAGCATTTCTATAGAGAGTAGTCTTGCTAAATTAGGGAATACTCCAGAAAGTATGGAAGACCTCATAAACTAATCTTTAGAAAATAATTTGAGCAAAATGTTGAGAATTGGAAAACTAGACTAGCCAAAGTAGATGTTTAAAAAAACCGCACTTATGGATGTACACTATAAGGTACTTGTCATCAACCCATCTATACGAAAAACCTTCCTAACAAGTATTAATAGATGGAGGATCAAGATTAAACATAATTCCTGAATCACTATGTTAATGATTGAACCTAACGGAATGGGAACCTACACCTTTGCAAGTTGATATGGTTGACCAACGGAGAGTCTAACGACTAGCTATTCTTTAGAATCATGTACTTGCATGCAAATCTTGGGTTCCTTCATAAATGATGTAGTGGGCCGTTGATTCACTTGAATATTTGCTTGAAGACTCCCGATTCGTTCTTGTAATTCTTAGAGGAGTGCACCTACGTGCACTGTTGGAGATAGACGTCTGTGGAAGCACGCGAACAGCACAAGGAAGAAGAAGAAGCTTGGAGCACAAACACACAATACTGAATGTATTACTAGAGAATGTACAAAGATAAGTAGCCCATTAGGGCAATAGGCGTATATACAAGCCGAGGGAAAAAAACCTCCTAAAGAGGGAAAAAAGTGCCCCGGCGGTCCTAGAGTGTTCACACACATCACTACCAAAATATATCAACAAATCCCCCCTGGGAGTGATGCGGTGAACAAGGAGCTGGCACTCATGTATAAGGAAGTGCCAAGCTATGTGGAAATCACTCCACAAAAGGAAGTAAGCCCAAAGCTTTGCGAAAAGCTTCAAACTTCTCCCTAGGCAGAGCCTTCGTGAAAAGGTCTGCAATGTTCTCCTGCGTGGGCACATATGCCAAGCTGATCTCCCCAGCAGAGAACCTCTCCCTGACATAGTGATAATGCACCTCAATGTGCTTAGTGCGAGCATGGAACACAGGGTTCCTCGCAACTGCCAATGCGCTCTGACTGTCAGTGAAGATGGTGGTAGCAGAAGACTGGCCAACACCCAAATCAGCCATAAGGCGTCTGAGCCACACACACTCAACAGTCGCTGTGAAAGCTGCCCTATACTCAGCCTCACAACTGGAAGTGGCCACAGTAGGCTGCTTCTTGCTCAACCAAGATATACATGAGCTACCAAGCATGAAGCAAAAACCACTGGTGGACACACGAGTGTCATAGCAACCAACCCAATCTGAGTCAGAAAAAGCATGCAAATCTGGCGGTAGTGATCCCCCCTTGGGATAAAACAACCCAAGTAGCCGAGTACCACTTAAGTAGCGAAAGATGCGCTTAACCGCTTTCCAATGCGTGACTCCTGGGCAATGCATAAACCTGCTTATATGATGCGACATGTACTGGTTGCAAAAGGACTGTGGAACATTGTGCAGGTGTTGAAAGACGTCCTGTTACACCTGCGACTACAGGTACTACAAATTCATGATGCTCGAGATGCATTTGATGCTGTTCTCTGTACCATCCAACTTATCCTCAACAGCCAACATACGGAATACATCACTGCTTTCAGCCATGGCCGGTGACTAAAATACCTTGATGCAGAAAATTGACTGTATCTCAAAAAGTTGAACGGAACTGCCTAGACGAGTTCTGCTAGACCTGTAGCAGACTTCGAGATGCTTAAACTGGCGAACAGAAACTGGTATATACCTTTGGCACAAAAGGACGAAATAGCCTGCACAAGCACTGCGATAGTGCGTTCGGAGGCCGAAACGAGCTCGGATCGTGATTTCGGCACCACATAGCGAAGTTGTTTTGATCTCGGAAACACCCTGAGTATGCTCACCAAATTTCGTGCGAATCTGAGACTGCAAACAGAGGAGTGTCGACGGCGCCCTAGAAGAAGCGACGACCTACTCTGATACCAATTGTTGGAGATAGATGTCTGTGGAAGCACGCGAACAGCACAAGGAAGAAGAAGAAGCTTGGAGCACAAACACACAATACTGAATGTATTACTAGAGAATGTACAAAGATAAGTAGCCCATTAGGGCAATAGGCGTATATACAAGCCGGGGGAAAAAAAACCTCCTAAAGAGGGAAAAAAGTGCCCCGGCGGTCCTAGAGTGTTCACACACATCACTACCAAAATATATCAACATGCACTTGATGTCCCATCTCAACTTGTGTCTGTCGATGACTTAGGTCTTCGACTTGTTGTTGGAGACTCTGAAGTGATGCTATGATCTGTTAATAAGCGTTCTCCATGATGCCTGGTCTTGGATAGAAGATAGTCTTGCCAAAATGTTAGGGGATCACTAGATTGTGCTCTTTGACTTCACTAGACAAGATTTCAGAAATACACTTATGATTACAAGAACACCCACGTAGGGAAAATAATACAAGAAGATGGATTTGATACAAGACGTCCCACAACCCGGGACCAATAGGTATGGAAAACTGGACTAGAGATGATACAGGAGATCCCACAACCCGGGATCGTAAGTATGAGACAAGATGTCTGGATTACAAGAACTCCTTTTTGGGAGATGAACTGAATACAAGAAAGAACCTGACAAGATCTCGTACTACGAGATTACAAGAGGACAAGAGAGGATGTCCAAGAACTAGACTAGACAGGACTAGAACAAGAAACAAGACAAGAACTGGAACTTGGAGAGTACTTACTTGGCGGTCACAACTCCTTGAGCTCCCAAGACTAGTATTGGCAAGACTGATTATGAATGTGGCCAACCCCTCCTTATATAGGTTTTCCAAAGGCGGTTCTAGGGCAGTTAGGAATTGATGATGTCATCGATGATGTCATCAATTTGAAACATGGTCTTTTGGATGTCAGAATCAAGCAAGAAGACAATCAATCTTAGGGTTTTGGCACGTTCCGAACGCAATGGAAGCATTAGTTTCTCCAAATTCTGAACCAATCATGAGATTTAGGATTCTCATGGATTCTAAGATTCAAGATGATTTCCTTTGTCCATGACAGTTGGTATTCCTAGGAAATTCTAAGAATGCTAAAATTACTATATTTGTATGATTTACAAAATTGGGTGTACTATCAGAGGTAATCTAACACCCCTCATGTCTCCACAAATTGACAATTATGAGGTGGATCTCCTAACATTGGTACTCATCATTGTACTAGAGTGATAGATAGTATCTTAATTTTGGTCACTCTTAGACATGGCCTTTTGAATAGTTCGATGGGGATCATACAAAGTTTCATGGATTTCTCCAGCAAGTTAAATTGTACATCCGTATGAAACCTGATAGATACCCTGACGAGGCATCCAAGGTCGGGTTTATTGGAACCTTGCTCTGTGGCCAAGCATTATCATGGTTTGACCCAATCTTGGAGAAGAACATGGCAGTACTTCAGGACTATGAGGGCTTTCTTCGAGAACTCTCCACCACATTTGGAGATGCAGATACAAGTCGAGTAGCAGAAACAAAACTTCGGAAGTTACGTCAAGGTAACCGCCCTGCCTCTACCTATGCCTCTACCTATGCATCTGAATTTAGGTAGTTGATATGTGATCTCACTTGGCATGAAGATTATTTCATAAGCCAATTCAGATGGGGTTTAAGAGATGATGTGAAGGACCTTTTGCTGACGATGCCAGAGGTTAAAACATTGAATGAATATATCATGCAAGCTATTCAATGTGATAACCGACTTTTTGAAAGCAAACAAGAAAAACAAGTAGAAGGAAGACCTCGCCAATGGAAACCTTTCCAATCGACTACTAAAGATGAGTCCATGCCTGAACCTATGCAAATAGATGTAACTAGGTTTCAGCCTCTAACACTAGAAGAGAAACAAAGAAGGAGAGTTAATAAGTTATGTCTCTACTATGGAAACCCTGGACATATTGCAATTAATTGTCCAAACAAGAGAACAAACTCCAGAGTCGCAACCACCCTTGTAGAGCAGGGAAACGAGGAAGTCCAGTTGTAAAAGAGACCCTGCAGCCAGACCATGATATAAGAAAGGGTCTCACAATTCTAGCTACACCCATAGAAACATGTCTTGCACCTGTCAAGTTAATCATGCCCAAGAAGACCCTTTCCCTTACAGTCCTATTAGATTCAGGAGCCTCCTCATGTTTGATCAATGAAGGATTGGTTAAGAAACATGGAATTCTTGTACTTCGGAAGAACAAACCAGTAGTAGCTGAAGTAGTAGATGGGCGACCTCTAGCATCTGGGAATATAACCATGGAAACCACACCAGTACATCTAGTCATCATTGGAATGCCCTCGTTAAAGAAGCATAATCCATACATTAATTGTGAAAAGAATAAAATCACCCGTCGCGATATGCAGAAGAACCTAGCATATGTCGGAGCCAAAGCCTTCATACATGCAGTAAGGAAGGAAGATACATATATGATCTATGCCATACCAGCTCAAGAATCCAAGAAAGATGATCTAGTACAGCTACCCAATCAGTACAAAGGCTTTGAAGATGTTTTTGAAAAGAAGAATGCAGATATCCTCCCAGAGCATAGACCTTACGATTGCCCCATAGATCTTCAAGAGGGAGCACAACCACCCTTTGGACCCATCTACAGAATATCCCCAGAGGAACTTACAGAACTACGCAAGAACATTGATGAGAATCTAGCAAAGGGTTTTATCAAACACTCAAAGTCTCCAGCAGGAGCTCCTATTCTATTTGTAAAGAAGAAGGACGGGACTCTCCGGATGTGTGTAGACTATTATGGATTGAACAAAGTCACTATAAAAAACAGATAACCTCTACCACTCATATCAGAGCTCTTGGAATGCCTTGGAAAAGCAAACTTCTTCATGAAAATTGAGCTTCGAGGAGCTTACAACCTTGTCAAGATCAGAGAAGGAGACGAATGGAAGACAACATTTGGAACAAGGTATGGGCATTTTAAATATCTAGTTATGCCGTTCGGTCTTACAAATGCTCCAACTATCTTCCAACATATGATGAATGATATCTTTCAAGAATATTTAGATGATTTTGTTGTAATATACCTTGATGATATCTTGATATTCTCCAAAAATCTAGAGGATCATGAATTTCATGTAAAGATAGTCCTAGAGAAGCTAAGAGAAAAAGGATTATATGCGAAATTGGAGAAGTGCTCTTTCCATAAGACAGAAGTGGAATTTTTAGGGTACATTGTATCGGATAAAGGAATTTTTATGGACCCTAAGAAGATTCACACAATCCTTGATTGGCAACCACCTTCATGTGTTCGAGATGTACAATGTTTTCCAGGGTTTGCCAACTTCTATAGGATATTCATCAAAGATTATTCCAAGATAGTGACACCTCTTACCAAGCATACAGGGAACTCCAAATTCTCATGGACCGAAGAAGCAGAAAAAGCATTTCAGACCTTGAAATCAGCATTCACTACTACCCAATTCTAGTTCATCGTGATTCTAGTAAGCCCTTCTTCCTAGAGATAGATGCATCAGACACCTACATCCAGTTGCATATAAATCAAGGACGTTTTCTCCTCCAGAAATTAATTATGAGATTCATGATAAAGAACTTATTGCCATAGTGGATGCGCTTGATACTTGGCATCACCATCTAGAAGGAACAACTCATAAAGTTATCGTGTATACAAATCACAAGAACCTAGAGTATTTTATGACCACCCGCATCCTCAATAGAAGGCAATCTCAATGGAGTAACTTTTTATCCCGGTTCGACTTTGTCATCACATATCATCCAGGACGACAATAGTGTCAGTGAGATGCCTTGTCAAGAAGATCTTACCTTGCACCATAGAAGGGTGAAGAGGCCTTTGATCAACAAGAGAGTGTATTACCCAAGAAGTAAATGAATTCCAAGAAAAGGATGGGTTACTATTATATAAGAACCTATTGTATGTCCCTCCTAGAAAGCCCAGGATCTAAGTACTTCAACAACATTATGACAACCTTGCAGTAGGACATTTTGGAGTAAATAAAACAATAGAACTCATATCCACGGATTTTTGGTGGCCTCAAATGTGGAAGGAAGTCAAAGAATATATCCGAACCTGTGACACTTGCAATAGATCTAAGGTACCACGACATAAGCCTCATGGCCTCTTGCAACCTTTACCTATTCCAAAAAGGCCATGGGCTTCATTATCTATGGATTCCATCATAGATCTACCAAAGTCAGATAAGTATGATGCCATTCTTGTTATTGTGGATAGATTCACAAAGATGGAACACTTCATTCCAACTACAAAGGTAATCACAGGTGCAACCACTGCTAGACTCTTTCTTAGATACATCTTTAGGCTTCATGGATTGCCTCATGATATTGTCAGTGATCGAGGTGCACAGTTCATATCCAGCTTTTGGAACAGTCTTTGCACGCTCCTTGGTATTCAAGTTAAACTATCCACAGCAAATCATCCACAGACTGATGGACAAACAGAACGAGTGAATCAAGTCCTAGAGCAATATCTCTATTGCACTAGCAACTATCACCAAAATGATTGGTTTGAGTTGTTACCCTTTGCAAAGTTTGCCTATAGCAATAGTGTTCATGCATCTACTAAGCAAACTCCCTTCTTTGCAAACTATGGTCAACATCCAAGGATGGATATACAACTCTCAAATCATGTCAAGAACCCAGCTGCCAGAGACAAGGCCCAGTACCTGATGGACATTCACAAAGAACTCAAGGAAGAGATCCATAAAGCTCAACAATAATATAAGTACTATGTAGATCAACATTGTGTCTAGAATCCATCGTATCAAATTGGGGATAAAGTCTGGTTACTTAGAAACGATTTGCAAACTTCAAGGCCTTGTGCAAAGTTAGATCATCAAAGATTTGGTCCATTTACCATCTTGGCCAAGATTAATCCAATCACCTTCAAGCTCTAGCTACCAAGTACCGTGAGAATAAATCCAGTTTTCCATGTATCCATGTTGGAACCATATCAGAGTTCACCATTGAGGGGGGAGAGACCTAGTCCTTCACCACCTATCGAGATTGATGATCATGAAGAATTTGAAGTGGAGCATGTCCTAGATTCGAGAATATCCCGAGGAAGATTAGAGTAACTTATTCATTGGAAAGGTTATGACATTAGTGATCGTACTTGGGAGCCTGCAAAAAACCTTCAAAGAGCACCAATCAAGGTTCGAGAATTCCATTAAAAAAATCCAATGAAGCCGAGACTAGACAACCTGACCGCTCCTCGTGGAACTCGTTGCTTGAGGGGGAGGTAATGTCATGGACAAAGGAAACCATCTTGAGTCTCAAAATCCATGAGAATCCTATATCTCATGATTGGTTCAGAATTTGGAGAAACTAATGCTTTCATTGCATCCGGAACGTGCCAAAACGCTAAGATCAACTGTCTTCTTGCTTGATTCTAACATCGAGAGACCATGCTTCGAATTGATGACATCATCAATTTGTAACCGCCCTAGAACCGCCCTTGGAAAACCTATATAAGGAGGGGTTGGCCACCTTCATAATCAGTCTTGCCAATACTAGTCTTGGGAGCTCAAGGAGTCATGACCGCCAAGTAAGTACTCTCCAAGTTCCAGTTCTAGTTCTTGTCTTGTTTCTTGTTCTAGTCCTGTCTAGTCTACTTCTTCGGCATGCTATCTTGTCCTCTTGTAATCTCATAGTACAAGATCCTATCAAGTTCTTTCTTGTATTCAGTTCATCTCCCAAAAGGGAGTTCTTGTAATCCACACATCTTGTCTCATACTTACGATCTCGGGTTGTGGGATCTCCTGTATCATATCTAGTCCAGTTTTCCATACCTATTGGTCCCGGGTTGTGGGACGTCTTGTATCAAATCCATCTTCTTGTATTATTTTCCCTGCATGGGTGTTCTTGTAATCATAAGTGTATTTCTGAAATCTTGTCTAGTGAAGTCAAAGAGCACAATCTAGTGCTCCCCTAACACCAACCACCAAGAAGCATGGTCATTTGCAACTGATAAAGGAAGTTAAAAGGGGATCGTTCGATATTCTGTAACTCTTGATAAGGGAGAGATAAATCTATAGAATAGGCACCGAAGGATAGAACAAATATTATGTAACCAGTTTGTATCTTGTATATATGATGAAGAGTTTTTTATTGTTCCATTCTTTGTGTATTTTGTTGTCTTTGAATTCAATATACCCTATACCGTTTCTTCTGGTTGTATCTGTGTGCTCAGGGAAAAGAAACACAGTGGATTCATTCTAGCAGCCCCCATTCCTTGGACCCTTAATTCATGTAGAAGTTAAAGAATCATCAAACAATTGGCGACCACGATGGAATGGGGTAATCATCAACAACATTAAAAAAACTAAAGCAATGATGGAGGAATAAGGGGAAAAGGGGGCATGTTTCGTGCACGTATTTCTTACAATAAAGAGGGAGTATGCCAACATGATTAGTTAAGTGGTCTTCAGGATACGAGGAACAACAAGCAACATTGGGAGCACTAGAATCATCTACTTCATAGTATACATATATTCTTGGTGGTGAGAATTCTGGAAGTGATGGTGTATCTGAACAAATATGGGCTTTGATGGAAAAAGGGGTATTACCATACCCATTACTACCACAATTTTTGGACTTGTAGGCGGCTTTTGAGGTGACAAAGATACAAGTAGATGACGTCGAAGGATGGAGGCTGAGGAATCTGATAGGCAGCAAGAGAGAAAACCATGGAGTTCATGTGTGGTGCCAGGATTTTTGGATTTTTTTTGGATGGAGGAGCTAAGGGAAAAGTAAACAGTACTACGAAGGCAAGTTGGTGTCATATTCAAGATGGAGTCCCAAGATGGAGAAAGGATTGAAGAAGAAGAATTCTCGTGGATAGCTGATGACGAAGAGTGGCCGTGTTGGCAGGTTTTGATTCAAATAACCCTAATGCACTAAATTAGTAGAATGCAATTTAAGCGGTTTAGTAGTAGAATGGATGATGAACCTAATGTACATGTTCATCTCTTTCATATATAGTATGATTTGTTGGAGATAAATCTAGATGATGCTATGAAATGTCAAGTGTTTCAAGCTACTCTTGGATGAAAAGCACTTCTCTAGCTAAAGTAGTCTGCTCCAAATCACTTTGCAATGTATGATGCTTTGAAAATAGCATTTCTAAGACAATTTCACAAATCAAAAACTAGAAGTCAATTATTTATCACTTTGCAATATATGGTGTAGTAGCCGAATCAAAAAGTTGTTGAATATGCTTCCTTGTTCAAAAGTACCCTCTGACATATTATGGAACCAGAATGCCCTCTAGATGATGTGGTACATGGATGGTTTATAAATACGCTGAATTATTTGTTAAAGGAAAAAAATCCATCTTTCTGCATTAGATGGTGCTAGGTCTTTGAATCAAATTTTAGATGCTATGGAGCAACAAGAAAGAAATTTGAAGGCAGAAAATCCTATCTAGCAACGTTCTCTAGAAGCCATTCACACGGTAAACTCAAATACTTTGGCATTGTCTGATCCACATAGCCAATTATATTGTAGAAAATGTACAAATCTAGGACATGTAGCTACCAATCGAGCCTTAAATCCGTTTACTCTGCCATTTGTAACCTTATGAATCATAGTACAAATCAATGTAGATACACTAATAAGAATCAAGTGCTAACAACTAGTCATATTCAACCTGAGCCTTGATATAACATCCAATGGTATTCATCACCCTCTATACATAATGTTCAGTTAAATGATTCAAGTAATCCTTAAAATAGGCAAGAATTAGGTTTTCAAGAAATAAGGGTAAGTATTGGCCCAATTATCAGGGATTTGGGAGAGGTTGTTGACCCTTCAATAGATATCGTAGGAATGAAGGGGAATATCAAAAGGAAGGTAAAGGACCACAATGTCAATTTTTTTCTAGAATTAGTTCATATTTATGCATACTATGTTGATCCTAAAGATTGCAATAGAGAAAGCAAGAAGCCTGACTTAAGGTTCTAATGACTAACATGGTAACCTTAAATTTTGAAGATCCAATAGCTCTAGCAATTACTCAATTCAAAAAATTACATATGAGCACTAATTATATGGTAGCTCTGGAAGTTACTACACATCACCAATTTTATGATCAACTAGTCCGATGGGCTACACAAGCACCGATTGAATTTTCAGAGGCAAGTTCTAGTAGACAGGGCTGGATGGTGAAGGATAATTAGGTAACATAATCAAAGATTACAAGGACTATAGCAGTAGCAATGATCGGTACCCACAGATAGCCCTATTTTAGATCTTGCACCAATCACTCAGTTTATAGAATCAATACACCAAAAGGTAGCAATAGTATTGAAGATCCTTGGGAGATATTTTTTTAAATCTACAATAGAGTTACCTCTTGGGTATTTGTTAGAATTAGTCCTTGCATTTTGAGTTACTATACTTAATGAGGTACAAAGACGGAACCAAAATGATGCTAAGGAAGAACAAGCCAAGCCAATATGGTGGACACAGCTGAGGATGAATTAATAGACTATACAATACCTCTTATTTTGGTATGGTATAAAAGAAAGAAAATTTCCAAAGTATTGATTGATGGTGGATCTAGAGTAAATATTGCTACTTTTCCTATATATAGACAAATGGAATGGACTAATATACAACCAACACCATTCTATATATGAATGGACAATCAATCTCATGTGAAGCCTATTGGTCTTATTAAAGATATAGCCATTAAGATCTAGAATGTTCTTTTTAAAGTAACTTTTGTGGTAATTGAGCTAATTGGTAAAAGTAATGATTATAATTTGTTACTTGGATGACCATGGTTAAAGCACACAAAGGTTCATCAAGATTTGGAATCTCAAGCAATCAATTTTAAGAAGGGTAACCATAAATAATATATTCCTCTAGAAGATAAATAACATTATCCGAAGGCTAAACTACCCGCAATTGTAGAAACTCCACACATGATGGCAGGCTTAAAGGAAGATGAAGAGCTGCAATTTCTTGAAGCTAACCGCAATTTGTGGTCAATGGGTCTGATTGATATACCTAAAATATTATCGTATTTTTGGCAAGACCCTATTGTAGCTACCCTACACACTGAATCTGGCTGTCTCCAATATGAAGAGGAGACATCATGGCATTCTAAAGAAGACCTTTCTACTCAGACTAGTATTCACATCCAAGAAGATAAAATTGAATAGGTAAATTTTAGGATCCGATAGTATACCTCAGAAAGTAAAAATAGGTGTCAATTTATTGGAAGGGTTTTAGAAGGAATTATTGATGATCTTGTCTGAATTTAAGGATGTGTTTGCTTGGAATTACTCTTGTATGCATGGATTGGATCCTAGATTCTATTAGCATAAAATTGTGTTAAAACCAGAAGCTTCTCGAGCAATTCAATAGTAGTATGGTATGAACCCAAATTTTGCCAAACAAGTAAAGAAATATTTGGATATATTGTTGAAGGTGGTATTTATCATGCCTATTGAATTTCCGGAGTGGCTATCTCCTATTGTAGTAGTTCCAAAGAAAAATAAGCAGCTACAAATTTGTATAGATTATCGTAAAATGAATGCAACAACGAATCGAGACCCATTCCCACTGCCATTTTTAGACACAATGCTTGATGAAGTTGTTGGTAGGGAAATTTACTCATTTCTAGATGGATTCAATGGATATAATCAAATCACAGTATTAGAAACTAATATATAAAAAATAGCTTTTATTACAAATTGGGGATTCTTCACATGACAATAATGTGGTTTGGATTAGGGAGTGCTCCGAGTACTTTTCAGTTGTGTATGCAACAAATTTTCTCTCTATATTTAACCAGTTTGATGTGGGTGTTTTTGAAGGATTTTTGAGTATCTAGATATCAACTGGATCATCTACAACATTTAAGGCTATGTTCACCAAGTGAAGAGAAGTATACTTGAGAATAAATACAACTAAATTAGTTTTTGGATTAAGATGTGGAAAGCTACTTAGACATATTATATTGAGTATAGGAAGTGCTATAGATCTAGATAAGGTAGAAGTCAAATTAAAAGTACCTCTACCATGCTCTCCTAAAGAAGTATTACTGTTTTTGGGTCAAATCCACTAGCATGGCTGGCATTTATGTTGTTTAGATCATATTCTGATGCCCCTAAATGCTATTTCTCATGTGAAACCAACAACCTTCGAATGGAATTTGGAATGTCATCTAGTTTTCCAAAGAGTAAAAACATTACTGAGGCACGCACTAGTACTTCAAGCTCCCGATTGGTCTCAACCTTTCCATGTTTTTGGTGATGCTTCAGATATTGCTTTTGGTTCAGTTTTAATGTAGAACGTAGGCTATTCTCAGTTTATACCTATTTATTATGCTAATAGATGCATGACTAGGGTGTCACAGAAGTTAACATCTCTACATAATTTTAAAAGTAAAACCTAATCATGAGTTTAAAAATAAGTGATCAAATTATATGATAATACTCAAAATTTATAAAAATCAAATTTGAGATTGAACTCTTAATTTAGGCATTCCATATCATCTCTATCCTTCCAAATAGCACTTGGATGAAAAGAGTGGGATGAAAAAACTAAGATTGTGGAGCTGTTTGCTACATGGGATTTCCTACCAATCTTGGTGGGCATAGATGAAAGCAAGAGGAAAACCCTAGTTTCAGAAGCATCCATAGGGAGAGCTTCCCTTTTATATTCCCCCTATTGGATCAACACTCTAAATTTAGAACTTCCATCTATTATTTTGTTTTCCTTCCTAAGAGCTCATCATGTAGCAAGATGAAATAATTTGACATGTTACCAACCTTAATCATTGGAGCTTCAAAGCAAGAAACGAAACACAAAACCTTTGGCACATGTGGAAGGTGATGAGCGCTTGATTTCCTCTTGATTTTGATTTTCCCTCTTCTTTAACTCTTGATTTTCTCTCTTAACTTAGTTTATCACTTGAATTCTTTCTTGATTTTATTTCACTTAATTTCTTCTTTCTTTCTTTTTAATATCAAAGGTTTAATGTGTTTTTGAGTCTTTTAGTTTTTCTTCTTTTTATGGTATTTTTCTTATGTTTCTAATATTTTTATCTAATCTAAAAAAATAGATTCATAATCTAAGCAAGAATAGAAAAGTGCACAAGCGTATGATCTAAACTAATGCAAAATGTCAATGATCAGACTCACACAAACAAAATCAGTCCTTCTCTTTAAGTGTGTGGAAAAATGCAAATATTCAAAGAACGTTAAGTGCGAATACCTAGAATAACTGATTTGATGCGGAGGTTTCTGTTTCTCTTTTGAAAGAGTGGGTGGCGAGGCAAAGATCTCTGATCACAAGGGCAACCGCCTCGCTTCACATTGGCTTCAAGTGTCGGGAAGGACGTCAATGGAGGAGTGATGCCTCCGTATGGGAGTTGGATCAGGCCCCATGCTTCATGTGTGTGTTTGTGTGCGTGCATCATCCCTATCCGGTGAGCGGCGTCTACACCTTGGGTGCCTTGCCCTATATGGTGGTGAGTCATCGAATGCGATGGGCCCGCACTTCAAAAGAGAAAGGGGAAAAAGCCCTCGGTCATGTGGGATTAAGGATCATAGATGACATGTGGACGTGAATGTGGAATGAAATATATAAAACACTGAACTCAAGAGTGTCAAATAAAAAAACTATGCTCCATGATCATGATCAATATATAAATAGGTGTCATAGTGTCATTGCGGATAATACAACTCATATAATGAAAAATTCCCCGAGAGTGCGGATCATGTAATAAAAACTGGAATGATCTTCTCAGCCATAGTGCAAAAACACACCACTTCACTTCTCTCTTCGATCTTTGATCTTCACTTTCTTCACTTCAAAAAAAAACTCAGAATGCTTTTCTTCTCTTTGGGTAATGTCTCGAGTAGTATTTGAAAAATAAACAATGGGGGTTCTCTTCACTTCTCTTGAACACACTCTCTTCAAATCATGAGCTCATCTAGAGAAAATCCATGGGGGAAAAACGTTATGAGTACTTTTGTAAAAAAATACAGCACTCATGAAAACAATGCCTCTATCAACAATGTACTCATGAAAACAATGCCTCTATCAACAATGTTGTAGATCAAGTACATATTTCCAACAACAACAGCCATCTTAATCTTTTAGCAACTATGCCATTACTATAGTCATTTATTTTATGTGTGGCTTATTATCATCAAAATATGGAAGGCTAAATATAAAAAGAATTTTCTTATATAATTTTGTTCACTTGTAAAAGTCTTAGATTTGAACAATTTTAAGAATTCGTTAATATGTATCAATATCGTAATTCTATATGTCATGTTGATGTGTGCAACTTCTTTATAAATTGTTCAACTTCATATCTTCTTTATGATAGATAAACTTCTATCAACGAACCATCAAACTTCTTTTCATCTCGAGATATATATTCAAGCTTTAGAATCTTTAATTCATAACACAAGTTAATCAAATCAATTGCTTGTTTCTTCACTTCCTGCCTGCTGAATATGTTCCCTAATCTTATTCATAATCTTTATGGACATTTTCTAAATCTTCAAAGAGATGAGCTTCCGAGAATATATCAAGGTACTATCAAACCATGAGTTGCAACTCAATTCCGATCTTCCTCTACATCTTTTCTTTAAAAATAGAAGTTTTCCTTTGAAGGGTGTGTGCCCGTTGAATTGTTTTCAACTCCTATCATCTGTTTGTTGGATAAAATTCCATCTCACTCTTTATCTCTCACTTCTCTCTCTCTCTCTCTGTCCCTCTCTCCCTCCATCCATCAATCTCTATGCATCTGATTCAATTCATATGCCATACTAGTGACCTGCTATCTTTTGAAGCCATCTCTCTTTCTCTCTCTTTGTCTATCTCTTTCTTTCTCTCTCTCTCTCTCTGTGGTGTCCTTCTCTAGGATCCTTCCATCTCCATCTTTTTTAATAGTCTTATGTGATTCCTTTGACACATTTGTCCATGCATGATCGGATCTCCACAGTAGAATTTACATGACCAATAATCAAAGCTCACTAATCTCCTCCATCTCACTAACTCGCCCTTTTCTTCTCTCAACAAACACCATCTGTGCTTTCATCTCTCTCTCTCTCTCTCTCAAATCCTCCTACATGAAGATCTGTCTACCACCTCTCTCTCTCACTGGTCCTTCTTCTACAAACATTTGTTGCGTGAGCTCTACTATAGGAGCCTCTTTATCTCTCTCTCTTTAAAGCATGGATCTATGTGATTCTTCTTTATGCATCGACTTCTCCTCTATAGCACTATTTTTAGATTTGCTCAAGCCTCCTCTCTCTCTTTCTCTCTCTCTCTCTCTTGGATCATCCTACACCAAGCTTTGTCTACTCTCTCTCTCTCTCTCTCTCTCTCTCTCTCTCTCTCTCTCTCTCTCTCTCTCTCTCTCTCTCTCTCTCTCTCTCTCTCTCGGTGGTCCTGCTTCTGCAAACATCTGCCATGTGAGCTCTACTATAGGAGCTTCTCTCTCTCTCTAGCATGGATCTATGTGATTCTTCTCTGTGGATTGACTTCTCCTCTATAGCACCACTTTTGGCTTTGCTCAAGCCTCCTCTTTCTCTCTCTGTCTCTCTTTCTCTCGACAATCCTTCTTTTGCAAACATCTCCCATATGAGCTCTACGACAAGAGCTTCTCTCTCTCTCTACAATGTGGATATGTGTGATTCTTCTTTGTGCACTGACTTCTCTTCTATAGCACCACTTTTATCTTTGCTCATGTCTTCTCTCTCTCCTCTCTCTCGTTCTCTCTCTCTATCTATCTCTCACCTTCATTTTTGTTGTTGTGCCCATTTTTTTCCATTGCTTGCATAGAGTCCTCTCTCTCTCTCTCAGAATTCCTATTGATCTCCTCCAACCTCTTTCTGTATCTCTGTGCATCCCTCTCCTCCGACACTCTAGATAGAGTAATAGGTATGTCGATGCGCCTGTTCACCTTCTCGACAGTGAAGAACATGCACCTCAATGCTAGAGATGGCACCCACTATAGTGTTGTATGCATAGAATTCTCAGAAACACACCAAAGCTTTGGAGGAGATGGTGATGTCCTCGATGAACATTTTGGAGTAATTGAAATTTCTATTAGCATGGCAGTAGATGAATCTCCTCGAGAATCGAAGGAGAAGGTATCTCTAGTGGTTTTGATGAGGATTGCCTCTAGTGGTGATGGTATCTCCATGGGTGTGGTAATAGGTTGCACCTCAGGCTTGCTAGGGCTAGGCGGTAGTTCTGAGCCATGCCCAGGTTTGCAACATTTGAACGTACATAAGCCATTATCTGTAAAGCTATGCATAGAATTCTCAAAAACACAGCAAAACTCCAGAAGAGATGGTGAGGTCCTCGATGAACTTTTTGGAGTAATTGAAATTTCCATTAGCATGGCGGTAGATGAAATCTTCTCGAGAATCAAAGGAGAAGGTATCTCTAGTGGTTTTGGTGAGGATTACCTCTGGTGCTGATGGTATCTCCATGGGTGTGGTAATAGGTTGCACCTCAGGCTCTCTAGGGCTAGGTGACAGTTCTGAGCCATGCCTAGGTTTGCAACATTAGAACATACAGAAGCCATTATCAGTACATACCAAGATTGTCATCAATTTTGTGTTTTTCCCCCTTTCTAAGTGTGCTAATCATCTTGCTTCACATACATAGAACAAATACAAACAACAACAATAATATATGAGTTAATATTTCTTCTTGTCTCTCGAATACAAGTTGAGATCATAGCTCACATATATGTAAACGAAAGCTTGGGACAGAGATGTATTACACTCTTTTTCTCTCTTTTTCTTCTACTGCACTTTGATTATCTTCATATGTCTCTCTCTCAACAAAACAATGATGAATCTTTTGGTGCATTTCATCGAAGTTTAGTGCTTGATTGATCATTTGTGTAATGATATTGTGTGTACTCTCAATGAGAGGAGCCATGGAAACTATCTCTTGTGGTAGTTAAAACTTAACTTCATCAAAAGTTAAAATAAGAAGAGAATTTCGTGACCTCTTTAGGTGCTAATCTCAAGGCCAAAGTGGAAGAAATTGATTAGATGAGATTCCCCAAATATAAGGGAACTTTTCGGTAGCATCCCTCCTAAGTTTGAATTCAAAATCTTCTATATAAACTCACAAAATGAGTCACGGATCAGAGCAAACTTTGGGAGCTACTTCTTGATGGGGTTTTGATCAAGCAATATACTATTTGTGAAACACACATTGTGCTCATCCTTTCCAAGCTTCATCCCGAATCAAATCATGTACCATATGTACAATACAGATTGACATTTCAACTATATCTTGGAGTTCTCTTCAACTACTCTTGTAGATCAATTTTCATATTTTTAGTCAACTTTGATCATTGATTCTTTGTGTATACTAAGCATTTGGATGAGATTTAAATTGATATAGGTATAGTGATAAGTCTTTTTGCATCAAATCAGTTTTCATCATCATTGGTTCAATATTCTAGGAGCTACATCTATTTGAAATGTCCTATGTATGCAGGCAGATGCTCCCTGAAATGTTGGGATGACACCCCAATGTTCCTAAATTAAATTCTCACAGCATGGTTCATCAAAATTCCTCATTTTTGTTGCTTTAGATTCATCATATATCTAGTTTGAAGTGTGAGAAATATCTTTAGAGAATTCTTAGGAGACTATGAGCTTTGAGTGAAATTCGAGAGCGCTCATCATCCCAAAATAGCAAGTTTTGAGTCATTTGTTTCGAATTAAGATATCTATTTTGATGTATCAATTTGAGATTGATCTTCTAAAGCAGTAAGGTGGTCTATATCTATATCAATCAGTATTTGATGTTCTTTGGCTTGCTTCGGCTCTTCACATGCATAGGAAAAATGTTCGTGTTCATCACACAAAACACATCTTTTTTCCCCTCCAAACCTACTAGTTCCTCGTCTCTCAAATGGACCAATATTCCTCTCATATGTGGGCTAAACTAGTGGTGCAGGGTTCTACTGAGCAACATGCTGCACTTGAGGTGCAAGCTAAGGCATGGCATATCATTGTATGTTGGGCGTAGGCATCGCATTTCTTTGTATCGGATCTACATAACTAGTGCTAGCTTGAGGAGGAGTGGGTTCCTGATTGACACATTCCTCTATACATGATCAGAGCTCCACAATAGTACCGACATGACCAATAATCGAAGCTCATTGATTTCCTCCATCTCCCTGACTCACCCTTTTTGTTCTCTCAACAAACACCAACTGAGCTTTCATCTCTCTCTATCTCTCTCGAATCCTCTTGTTCTGAGCTGTGTTGGGTCTCTCTCTCTCTCTCTCTCTCTCTCTCTCTCTCTGTCTCTCTCTCTCTCTCTCTCTCTCTCTCTCTCTCTCTCTCTCTCTCTCTCTCTCTCTCTCTCTCTCTCTCTCTCTCTCTCTCTCTCTCTCTCTCTTTCTGTCTCTCTTTTGGCGGTCCTTCTTCTGCAAACATCTATTGCACGAGCTCTACTACAAGAGCGTCTCTCTCTCTCTCTCTATCTACAATGTGGATCTATGTGATTCTTCTCTGTGGACTGACTTCTCCTCTATAGCACCGCTTTCAGCTTTGCTCACACCTCTCTCTCTCTCTCGGATCCTCCTGCACCGAGCTTTGTCTACCATCTCTCTCTCTCTCTGGGTGTTCCTTCTTCTACAAAAATATGTCATAAGAGATCTGCTACAGGAGCTTCTCTCTCTCTCTCTCTCTCTCCCTCTCTCTCTCCCCCTGTCTTTCTCCCTCTCTCTCTCTCTAGAATGGATCTGTGTAATTCTTCGCAGTGCACCGACTTCTCCTCTACAACAATGCTTTTATGTTTGCTCATACCTCCTCTCTCTCTCTCTCGATGGTCCTTCTGGTGCAAACATCTACTGCACAAGCTCTACTACAGGAGCATCTCTCTCTCTCTATAGCATGGATCTATGTGATTCTCTCTATGTGTCGACTTCTCCTCTATAGCACCACTTTTAGCTTTG
The DNA here is from genome assembly GCA_020310875.1 of Ceratopteris richardii. Classification (NCBI taxonomy): domain Eukaryota; kingdom Viridiplantae; phylum Streptophyta; class Polypodiopsida; order Polypodiales; family Pteridaceae; genus Ceratopteris; species Ceratopteris richardii. The sequence continues at coordinate 14,864,145 of CM035407.1, read as the reverse complement.
CTGAGGCCTCTCTCTCTCTCTCTCCCCTTCATTTTTGCTATCGTGCCCATTTTTTGCCATCGCTTGCATAGAGTATTCCTTCTCTCTCTCTCTCTGACTTTATGTCGATCTCCTCCGACATCTCTCTCTATCTCTGTGCATCCCTCTGCTCCGACACTTCACATGGAGTAATAGGCATGCCGATGCACCCATTCATCTTCCCGACAGTGAAGAACATGTTCTTCACTGTTAGGGATGGCATCAAGTGTAGTGTTGTATGCACAGAATTCCAAGAAACACAGTGAATCTCTGGAGGAGATGGTGATGTCCTCTTTGGATGCTTTGGTGTAATTGAAATTTCTATTAGCGTGGGAGTAGATGAAATCTCTTGGGGAATCGAAGGAGAAGGCATCTTTCGTGGCATTGTTGTAGGGATTGCCTCTGGTGGTGATGGTATCTCCATGGGTGTGGTAATAGGCTGCACCTCAAACTCACTAGGGCTAGGTGGTGTTTGTGAGCCATGCCCCGGTTTGCAAGAGTTGAACGTACAGAAGCCATTATCAATATAGACCGAGATCATCATAAAACTTGTGCTTTGCCACCTTTCGAAGTCTGTTAATAATCTTTCTTTAGATACGTAGAATAGATACACACAGTAGCAGCAATATATGAGTTAATCTTTCTTCTTCTCTCTCGAATACAAGTTGAGGCTATAGGTCACATATATGTAAAAGAAACCTTGGAAAAGCGATGTATGACACTCTTTTTCTCTGTCTTCCTTCTGCTGCACTTCGATCATCTTCATACGTCTCTCTCTCAACAAAACAATGATGAATCTAATGAAAACTCATATGTACAACAAGTAAACCAAGAAATTGCAGAATATCGAAGGGGTATGGTGTGGTTGTCTCTCTCTTTCTCATGCATAGAGAGTGCTTTTTGTCAAAAGAAATAATGATACAAACTATAATAATGAGAATGTAGCAAAAACGATTTTCTCTCTCTCTCTCTCCCTCTCAATAGCACTCTACGTAGGGAATAACAAAAGACAAACAATTTTTTTATCTAAGAGCATGAGAGAGGAAATTAGAGAGATGGTGGACTCTCTTTCTCTCTCTCTCTATTTGCATGGTAGCCAGAGATGGAGAGCTTGAGAGTAACAGTCACGGAGAGAAAATCAACATCGTATTTGTAAAGCATGAACAAGAAAGGTAAAGCATAAAAAAAGTACAAATGAACAAGTAAAGGCAAGAAGGAGTACCTCGAAAGAATCCATGCGGAAAAGCCAAATGAGCATTGGGCATCTATTAGTTTTCCCCTAGGTCCTCTCTCTAGAACTTTAGACCTTCTAGCCTTCTCCTTTCTATTCTAAGAAAATATTTCTTTTTTATCCATTCTATTCTCGAAATATTCTTCTTGTTCTTTTTCTATTTTTTCAAATCAAATCTTTTGTTTCTATTTTGATTTTTACCTTTCTATTTTTTTCTTTTTCCTTTTCTAGTTTTTCTTTTTCTATTTTTATTTCTTTTTCTTTCCTTTTTTACTTTTGACTAAGGTTTTGGTCCATTTCACACCTATGTACAATTTAAATGAAACTAAGGGCTTAGAATTAGGATAAATGGTAATTCTAAGGTTCGAAACCTAGGGTTTTTATCAGGGATAACCTAAGGGTTCACTTTACTAGGGTTAATGCACCTCAATCAATAGGTTTATTTACTTTATGGGCTAAAATCTCAGGGTTTCCAAGGGTTTAAGTTAGGTTTCCATGGGCCAGAGTTAGGGTTTTAGGGGTGTTTAAGGGTTAAAAGTTGGTTTCAAGGGGTAAAAATGTGGTTTCAAATGTTAATTTGTAGTGTTTTTCTTAGGTTTTCTAGTTCCATAGTCTTTCAACTTCTAGTATATTTACAAAAGGTAAAAAATAATGGGTTCCTAAGGGTTGAAGTTAAGTTTTCCAAAGGGTAAAGATTAGTTTTTCAAGGGTTTGGAACAAGTTAATGAACTTTATACAAATTTACAGTCTAATGTACATAAATGAAATGGTTTCTCATCACATAAATAATCAAACCAATCAAAACATGAAGAATTTATAACTCTCTAGAGTCAAAACATTATATCCTAGCCAAAAAAACAAGAAATGAATTTGAAGAAACAATCTTGATGCACACTTCCTAAGAGATTTCATCTCGACATCGCACTAGTTCAAATTCTGCATATATCTCAATAGAGTGATGTATAATAACATGCACATCGTGTTCATCAAACATGACTTAATATACCACATAGAATTACTCAACATCAATACATGAAGCTAATCGTTTACATATAAGATCATTTGGGACATACGACAACACTTTGGTATCTGAGCATATTATATGAGATTTTTGATGTCTGTATGAGAGCGCTCCTCCATAGCAATACCTGTATACAATTGTTCCTCCATAACATTATAGTTAGATCATATATGTATTATAATTTCATTGCATTGTCATGCATCATGTATCATATGGAACAATATGCAATGATCCGTAGTAGCCTGCTTATCACGTATTTGTGGGACTTCACATAATCATGACCTATGTATATGTTGAATCATAACTCCATGCTGAATGTAGAGAATATAGGCATTCACCTTTGAACGCGTCTTGACTCCTATCACATCATAGAAATACATTTTTCTTAACTAAAGCAACACTGAATCACATGATATAGAAAACATGATCTCATTAAAGCATATATCAACGAGTTGCATGATCTCATTAAAGCATATATCAACGAGTTGCATGGCCTTCTTGAGACGTCACAAGATCCTTCAAAGCATTTCTCGTACTAATCCATCATCCTCGATGTTGGGTCCTAACTCTGGTGTCTCGAGGAGTCCCCTCACTTTTGGGACTTGCAGCACTAATTTCGAGGAAGCCTTTCTCTGACGAGCGTGAGCACGGAGATCGATGCATTCATTGTACCGCCCAGCCACGTACCTCTTCTCTCGATCTTTACACTCCATAATTGGAGTGACTTGTGGCAACTCACATGAGTGCCACATGGCACTCATGTGTGTGCCTTCTAGTGAAACCCCAAGAGATGGTTCACACCATCTCTTCTATAGGGAATCCCTTTATAACATTTCCTTCCCCTTTACTCCATTTTTGTCCTCAAAAATGGTATTGGAAGGTCTAGAAATCAAGAGAATGGTACTCCCACTACATCCCCATGTATATACATACATGGTCCTGTCTCCGTGTTGTTTCCCCATATCCTTCCCCTTAAGAAAACTCTTGGGAAGGTTAACTAAAACTGGGAAACCGTCTCTGTAGGGTGCTAACCCGCTCCCATGTGGCACTATCTTCTGAACTATCTTTCCACTTTACTAGACACTCTTTATACAAGTGACTCCTCGTCCGTTTCTCTCGAGTGCGTAGTATGCTCTCTGGCTCATGTGGAATAGATTGAACAGAAATAGGCTCTACTACCTCATTATCTGGAATGAGGTTGTCAGATTCACCCAGCCTTTTCTTAAGCCGGCTAACATGAAAAACTGGATGGATTTGACTATTCTCAGGAAGTTGGAGCTGGTAAGCCATCTTTCCTATTCTCTTAAGTATTTGGAAAGGTCCACAATACCTAGGAGATAATTTTGGACAAGGTCCCGTCTTCATGGTTTCAGACCTAGATGGAACTCTAAGATAGACTTGCTCTCCTACCTCAAAGTTGATATCTCTTCTTTGAGGGTCAGCATAGGCTCTAGCCCTATCCTGAGCTTTCCTAATGCTGTCCTTAGCAAGTCTAAGTATATCATTCATTTTTTCCAAGAAGTCCTTTGCAGCTTGAACTTTTTCATTCTGCAAGCCAACTGCATAAGGAGCCCTTGGCTGAAACCCATACATAAGCATAAATGGACTATGCCCAGTGGAAGAGTGCTTGGCACTATTATATGCAAACTCTACTATAGGTAAGTACTCTTCCCAATTAGTTTGCCTTTCATTCACATATGCTCGAAGCATATCCTCTAGGATTTGGTTAACCCTTTCTGTTTGCCCATCCGACTGTGGATGCTCGGCCGTACTCATGCTAAGCTTTGTATCCAACCTTTTGAAGACCGCTCTCCAAAAGTGGCTAGTAAACTTCCTATCCCGATCAGAAACTATGTCTAAAGGAAGACCATATAACCGGTATAGGTTCTCAACAAAGAGTCTAGCCAACTCTGGTGTCTTCACTGTAGTATGTGTCGGAATAAACCTAGCCATTTTGGTTAACCTATCCACAATTACCCAGACCGAGTCGTGCCCTCTCTGTGTCTTAGGTAATCCGACTATAAAGTCCATGGAGATACTCTCCCACTTCCCATTAGGAATATCCAATGGGTGGAGTAGCCCTCCAATCCTCAACCTCTCAGCTTTGTTGACCTGGCATTTATTGCACTTAAGCACATACTCTAGGACGTCCTTATGAAGTCCAGGCCAATAAAACTGCCTCTTAACAAGATCATAAGTCTTGTTAACTCCTGGGTGTCCCGCACTAGGTGTGTCATGACACTCATATAAAATATGCCGTCTCATCTCAGTATCTTTAGGGACACACACCTTACCTTTATATAACAGATATCCATCATGGACACTATAATTCTTCCACTTGAATCCTTCTTGAGTACCCGTCGATACTCCATCCTCATTGGAAACCCGTATATCACGATCCCCATTCTCTATGGCTTCCCAAACCTCGGAATATGCAGGATCAAGCCTACATTTCCCTCTAATAGACTCAAGTAGCTTACTAGTGATCTGAGTAAAACTCAGTCCATTGAGCATAGGCATGCGGCTAAGTGAATCAGCCACTACATTAAACTTTCCCTTCCTATACCTAAGCTCATAATCAAACTCTTGAAGGGTCTCTGCCCATCGGGCCTTACGACCTTTAAGGTCTGTTTGATTAGAGAGCCACTTAATGCTCTCTTGATCAAACACTATCGTAACTTTGGCACCATATAAATAATGACGCCACTTCTTCAAAGCATGGACTATTGCATACAACTCCTTCTCATAGAAGGAGTAATTCTTTTGAGCCGGTTCTAGTTTCTTGCTCTCAAAAGCTAATGGTCGACCATCCTGAACTAAAACCGCTCCTATAGCAAAATCACTCGCGTCAGTCTCAACCACAAATGGTTTATTGGGATCTGCTATATGTAAAAGTGGAGCTGTAGCAATTGCTACCTTCAACTTTTCCATACTTTGCTTCTGTTCGTCTCCCCAATGAAAGGTTTTCCCTTTCCCTTTAAGCTGTTCCGTCATCGGAACAGCAATTTTGGCATAGTTCTTAATGAATCTTCGATAGAAACCTGATAAACCTAGGAAGATCTGCAGCTCCTCCAGGTTCCGTGGATGTGGCCATTCCATAATAGCCCTTACTTTTTCAGGATCCATCTGGATTCCATCTTGGGAGACTATATGCCCAAGGTATTTAACCTCTGTCTTGAAAAATTCACACTTTGACTCCTTAGCAAAGAGCGAATTTTCCCTTAGCACTTGAAATACTTTTCTCAAGTGTTCCAAGTGCTCCTGTTCTGATGCACTATAGATCAGAATGTCATCTAAAAAGTCTACTACAAAGTGTCCTAGATAAGGCTGTAAAACACTATTCATGAGTTTCATGAAAGTGGCAGGAGCATTGGTGAGACCAAAAGGCATCACCAAAAACTCATAGTGCCCATATCTAGTCCTAAATGCAGTTTTAGGGACATCCTCCGCCCTAATCCTGATCTGATGATATCCTGATCTAAGGTCAATCTTGGTAAAATACCTAGCTTGATGTAACTGATCAAATAGATCTTCCAACCTAGGCATTGGAAATCTATTTTTGATAGTTACCTTATTAAGTGCTCTATAATCTATACATAGTCTCATAGAGCCATCTTTCTTTTTAACTAGGAGCATTGGCGATGCCCATGGTGAGTTACTAGGTTTGATGAAGCCTTTATCTAAATAGTCCTGCAATTGCTTCTCAACCTCCTCATGCTGAGAAACACTAAGCCTATAAGGTGGTCTACAAATAGGGTTAGTGTTAGTAACAACTTCTATGGCATGGTCAATGTCCCCTCTCTCAGGTGGTAGCCCTCTAGGTAAGTCAGTGGGAAAAACATCTCTGAATTCAAACATAAGATCCTTAAAACTTTTAACTACACACTCTTGCAAGAAAGAATAGTAGAAAGTCCTGTTCATATTTACATTCAAAGCATGAAAATATACATCAGATGAGCTGTCTATACAATGCTCCATATCATGACTATACAATAAAAACATATCCTGTACATGCTGTGAACAACAGAGACTATACAACTCTAATGATGAGATGAGAGGTGCACTAGGTACATCTCTCTCTCCCTGAATATAAACTGTACTTCCATTCTTTTCAAACTCGAGTGTGTTATTTTGATAGCTGCGTTTAAGTGTATCTCCCAACCCCCATAGCCACTCTCTTCCTAAGACTAGATCTGTCCTCTCCATATTCATAATTTGGAAGTCCATATGATCTGTATAATCCTGCATCTTGACTTCCAAATTGGATACCATAGTATCCCATATTCTTTTATCTTGCCCTTGCATCATAGATACAATGTATTTATGTGCACTAGGCTGTTGGGGAATCTTCAATTTCTTGACCAAAGCATAGTTTATGAAGTTATGAGTGGCAGAGTCATCTATCATGACTCGCACCCTGGTCCCGTATACACTACCATGTAGCTTGACCAAGTCATGTGGTCCAAACTGCGGTGACCACAATGACTGAGTCAAACAACACGTGTGCTCTATATCCTCGTGCATCACCTCCACTCCCTTGCAGCTAGAGCTGCCATGAATGGGAAGGGTCTGCACTAGGTGGACCGCCTTTTTGCCCCTTTCAGGAGCCGTACTAGACTCTGGTCCTTTCTTCTTTTCTTCCCCCTTCTTGAGTGGACAGTTCCACTGTGAGTGGCTAGGGGATAGGCACCTAAAACACAGGTTCTCTCTTTTGGCCTTCTCAAACTGGTCTGTGGATAGCTTAGGCCCTTGTGATCTTTGTTTTTTAATAAAAACCTTGTTTTTCCCAAAAGGCAACTTTTTCTTAAATTTAGTGGTGCTAAGAGGTTTAAGGGGCTGATCCGTCTCCATAGGAGTATACTGAGGACGGTTATGGTTCTCATATATCTGTGCATACTTGATCGCCTCCTCAAACGTCTTAGGCGCATTCCTCCTGACTTCCCTCTTTATGGCTTTATCCAAGCCCCTAACAAACCCTCTGGTCTTCTGAAAATCATCTAGACCCTTAAGCTTCAAAGTGATCTCTCTATAGTGGGATAGATAGACTGAAAGAGGCCTGCCTCTTTGAGTAATCCTATCCCACTCATCCCAATTCCTCTCCTCTTCATTTTCAGGAAGAAACTCTTTTAGAAAAAGAGTCTCAAACTGAGTCCAGTCACTAGGGATAGAGTTCGCCTCTTTAAGACTCATCCACCACTTATAAGCACGCGGGCCGAGGGAGAGACTCGCCTCTAGCACACGATACTCAGGTGGGGTGCCCTTTAATTGATGCAAATCTTGCCACTTTTGTAAAAAAGTGTAGATTGCATCCTTATTCCTGTCTCGGTCATCCCCCGTGAAGGTTGGTGGCTTTAAGTCTTTCAGGAGGGGAGCTTCCCTAGAGCTCTCTCCTTTATATTTACTAGGAAGAGAAGTCTCTTTCCTAGTAATTTCTAGAGGAATGGTAGGAGTCTCTCTTTCCTTCCTAGCTAGGAAAGAAGTGACACTAGTCTCAAGAGAGATCATTTGAGACTTAAGTTGCTGTATAAGAGATGTAATGCTACCCAAATCTTTCTCTAACTTGAGGGTTTGCTCTTTCAAGTCAATGAATTGGTCACGAGTGACAAATTCATCTATAAGCTCTTCATAAGTGTACTCTTGCTGTGAAGGCTCTTTTTCTTCTCTGTTCTCTTCTATTTCTTGTCCTAACTCTACTTCTTCCATCCTAGCATCCTGATCCTCTAGTTGCTCTCTAGGTGGAGAAGTGGTCTCAACTACTTGTTTGCCTTTATTTTCCATGTTTAAGTACCCTTCCCCCGTTTGCTAACTAGAGAGTATGAAAATGAATGGAAGTAGAGTTAAAATATGCAAGAAGAAGAGAGATATAACACAAGAGCACTTCCCTGATACAAAGTAAAGTTGCGGAAGCTAAATCCAGGTGGTCCTTGATGCTTCAAGCCGCTGATTTTGATTCCTCGCCAGTCCCAAAAGAAAATTGGAAATGTCCGCTTGGTCCGGGGAGGTTCTAGACACCATAAACCATCCAAAACAACACCAAAAGTGCGTAGGAAAAGCCTCAAACGGGCAAACTGAATGCAACTGAACAATTTCAGAGATTTTCCAATCCTCGCCAGTCCACAAAGTGTTGCCCAGCACCTGCACTTCAAAAATTTGAGACAATCCCAAGTTAAAAAATTGGATTTGGAGTCTGGATGAAGAAAAACTAGGCCCAGGAGTGGCCGCCTAGTTCCTGCTGAAGCGCTGCAGAGAGATTTTGGTAGGGCAAATCTCTTCCAAATCCAACACCGATGGTCTCTGAGCGAAGCTTGAAAGCGTAGCTTCGAAACGTGACCGAGATTTTGAAAATCCGATATGGTATGAAGAAGATATGGTCCGGAGAAGTGAGGTATGTCACCGGTGGGAAGTAAAAAGGTAACCCTCTTGAAGTAGAAACTTTGAAGAGCTTCAAACTGAAGAACTGAAGCTTTTCAAGGAAAACCCAAGACCCAAAACCCTTCTCCACAGCCCGTATTACATGTATGTATAATCATTTGGCCAACATGTTAATCTATAACATCATCTTGAAGCTTCAAAATTCTCGAAAAAAAACTTCGAATATGTCCTAGTCCACCTCTAAGCTCAATGTCCATTCGAAATCGAAGAACCGTCAGCAAACGTTCCTATCCCACATATACATGCGCAGCTAATTTTTCGGAGTATAAAAGGAAGGGTATACCATACACTCTCTCATCCAAGAGGAGGGGATGAGAGGCGTGAGCTCTCAGTCGCTGCGCCTGTTGATTCCGGTCGTCGGTCGTAGTTGACCTGTTGTCTACGCATCGGACGGCGACTCCTGTTGCTCTCTGAGTGCGGGCGGCGACTACTGGGTCCTCTCGCTCTTCACGAGCGCGCGTGCGGTTGCTGGACGCCTGTACCTCTGGCTCTGATACCAATGTTGGGTCCTAACTCTGGTGTCTCGAGGAGTCCCCTCACTTTTGGGACTTGCAGCACTAATTTCGAGGAAGCCTTTCTCTGACGAGCGCGAGCACGGAGATCGATGCATTCATTGTACCGCCCAGCCACGTACCTCTTCTCTCGATCTTTACACTCCATAATTGGAGTGACTTGTGGCAACTCACATGAGTGCCACATGGCACTCATGTGTGTGCCTTCTAGTGAAACCCCAAGAGATGGTTCACACCATCTCTTCTATAGGGAATCCCTTTATAACACTCGATATTGAGAAAGAGAGAGAAAGAAGGAGAATAGCATTAAAACAATATATTCTATTGATTGAAACTCAGATACAAAACTTACAGTAGATATGTGAGTAGATATGTGAGCAGAGATATGTTGTCTATAATATCATTATGTATTTCTTAGCGAATCCATAGTGCTATGGGAGGCACGGTGCTGTACAATCCACATGCACGACTTCACATTTCACTCCTTAAATAGGAGTTTCATTGGAATCGATAGCGTCTTTTTTTAGCATGATTTTAGGAAGAAGGTCGAAATTCAAGATAGATGGTTTTAGGAAAATATCTAAAAAGGGGTTCTTTGCCTTATTTGATGCTTAGATATAGAAAGCAACTTTGAAGGCCTATTCATATGCAAATGAGGTTAACTCAAAAAATTACGATTTAAGTGAGGCTTTCTATGAGAGTAAGGTATGATAGACAATGGTTAGATGTGGGAATACAATAGAAATGCTTCCATTGAAGCTTGCATCGTTTTCAAGACTCTCTCTCAAGATTCAATGGAAGATCGAAGGGACGTGCCATCCAAAATTTTCTTTGAGCATAACAATGAATGCTCGAGATCTTTGGTGTGATATCCATGTCTTCAAGATTTTTCGTCGATGCTTGATGCTTCTTCTCATAAAGAAATGAGTTGGATCATATGTTAATCCAATACACCACTTCATGAGCTCGTTGAAGATTTCTTCATAGATGATCTTCAACATGAGTAGGATGATGAACAACTAAGATGTCCATGTAGTTGATTTTAAAGATATGGGAAAGGGAAACAAATTTTACCTCTTTACCTTCATGCCAAAGTTGATGATGTTCCCTTTTAATACTTGGTTGAATTGGGCTTTCAACTTTTTGACTATTCTTCCATTGCTTTGACTCTTCAAGTCTCCATAAAGCTTCTCTGTAGGATGTTCACCTTAAATGTGAAGATTCCTGAAATGAATGCAGCCATGTTTGCAAAAGGTGCAGGAGTTATTGCAGATATAGAGATATGGCACAAACGGATTGGACATGCAAACTTGCAAAGGCTGAAAATGATGCAGTCAAAGGAGATTGTCCATGGACTACCAAATTTCAAAGTTGCAGAAATGCAAAAGGTATGTGCAGCATGTCAATTTGGTAAACAGTCAAGAGCATCATTTCCACATGACAAGCATGTTAGTGAGAATGTACTAGAAGTAGTACATATAGATGTTTGGGGTCCAGCAAAGACCACATCTATGGGCGGTTGCAGGTTTTATGTTACCTTCATTGATGATCATACACGCAAACTATGGGTATATTTCATGAAAGAGAAGAGCGAGGTGTTCACTCACTTCTAGAATTTTAAAGCTATGGTGGAAAAGCAGACAGGGAACTACATTCAAACATTAAGATCTGATGGAGGAGGTGAATACATGTCAAATGAGTTCAGTAGTTTTCTAAAAAATCATGGAATTCGGCGTCAGTTTTCATGCAGGTACACACCACAACAGAATGGTCTTGCTGAACACAAAAATAGACATATTGCAGAAATAGCAAGAGCCTTGATGGCTGAGAAGAATATGCCTCATTGTTATTGGGCAGAAGCTGTGCATACTACTGTATACATCATGAACAGAACTCCGACTGCTGCTGTACATCAAGTTACACCTGAAGAGAAGTTTACAGGTAAAAAGCCAAACTTATCACATCTGAAAGTTTTTGGCTATATTGCATATGTACATGTTCTAGATGAGTTGAGGACGAAGCTTGATCCGAAAGTAGAAAAATGTGTCTTGATTGGATATTCCCTTGAGCAAAAGGGGTACAAATGTTATAACCCACTCACACGAAAGGTGAAGGTGAGCAGAGATGTGGTATTTGATGAAATTTCAAGCTTCTATGCAGATGCCAAAGAAGGAGTGAATCTTGAACCAAATGACAAAGAAAATGCTGAAAAATCTAGTGTAGAATCTCAAGCTTTGAGTGGACCACATGCATCACCAAGCAATAGTTCCAACTCAAATCCATGGAGTGGAAGATTGCGTGGAAATTTCAGTCCAGCAAATTCATCAAATACATCCAAGAAAGGTAAAGAAAAGCTTTCTACTGGTAGTAAAACAGGTGCAAGTTTTGAAGATGTTGATGGAGATTCAAGTGGTTCAGAAAAGAGTATTGATGAGGAGCTTGGATTGCCCTCTGTGAAGACTCCAGGAGTACGAAGGGCACATGTAGATGATACAAGAAGAAGTGACCCAGGACTAAGAAGATCTGGGAGGATGCGTAATTCATTGCAAGGATTGACATATCATAGTTACATGGCTCGCCATTGTGCCTACATGATAAAGGTAATACAAGATGCTGAACCTTCTTGTTTTGAAGATGCAATTGGTAATGCAGATTGGGAAAAAGCTATGGATGACGAGATGGCTCCACTTTATGGAAATTGGAAGCTAGTTCCATTGCCACAAGGAAAGAAATCCATAGGCTGCAAATGGGTTTACAAGGTAAAGCATAATGCTGATGGTAGCATAAGCAGGTATAAAGCACGATTGGTAGCTAAAGGTTATGCACAAACATATGGCATTGATTATGAGGAAACATTCAGCCTTGTAGCTAAAATTTCTACTGTCAGAACACTTGTTGCATTAGCTACAGCAAAAGGATGGACTTTGCATCAGATGGATGTGAAGAATGCTTTCCTGCATGGTGAGTTACAAGCTGAAGTATATATGGACCAGCCACAAGGATATGAAGATTCAAAACATCCAAAATATGTTTGCAGGTTGCAAAAGGCCTTGTATGGGCTGAAAGCAAGCCCCTCGTGCATGGCATGCAAGGATTGTTGATTACTTAACCAGCATTGGGTTCTCTATGTGTGATGCAGATCACTCACTATACGCAAGGAAGGCTGATGATGGCATCACTATTGTGGCTATTTATGTTGATCACTTGATTGTAGGTGGTGATAATGAAGAAAGCATCAAAGAGGTAAAGAAACATCTTATGCAGGAATTCGACATGAAAGATCTTGGTGTGCTGCACTATTTCTTGGGCATTGAGTTTATACATACAGAAACAGGTATATGGATGTCACAAAGGCAATATGCCTTGAATATGCTGCAAAAGTATGGTATGGATGATTGTAAGCCAATTTCTATGCCATTAGATCAGAATTTGAAATTGGATGCTACGTCAGGTGAAGCATTGGAAAATGCTACTATGTATAGGAAAATTGTGGGAAGTCTTATATATCTCACAATTACAAGGCCTGATCTAAGTTATACTATTGGACTTGAAAGTCAGTTTATGCAGGTTCCCAGGAAACCACATTTGGATGCTCTGAGGCGCACTCTACGTTATGTAAGTGCTACTTTGGATTATGCATTGTTTTATGAAGCTGGTGTGGAGTTGCAGGTTCATGGATACACCGATGCAGATTGGGCTGGTAGTACTCCAGATAGAAGATCTACTAGTGGCTTTCTTTTCTCACTTGGAGGTGCAGCTATTATATGGAGCAGCAAGAAGCAACCCACTGTTGCTTTGTCGAGTACAGAGGATGAGTATAGAGGTGCTGCAATGGCAGCATGTGAGGCATCATGGCTGGAGATGTTACTTGCAGATTTAGGTGTGGAAGTGCAAAAGCCTATCACTATCTATTGTGATAATCTTAGCAGCATACAGTTAGCACGGAACCCTGTTTTCCATGCTAGAACAAAGCATATCGAGGTACATTATCGATTCATCAGAGAGAAGGTATTAGCAGGTGATATTGATCTTGTTTATGTGAGAACAGATGAGCAGGTTGCTGATATTTTCACCAAAGCACTTGGAGCTGAGAAGTTAAAGAAGTTTTGAGAGATGCTTGGATTATAGGATATGGCGTTGAGCTTGAGGGGGAGCGTTGAGATATCAAGCTCAACATGTGATGATCCAGGATGACACATACCAGTTTTTCGTTTCTCTGACATGTATAGTGGTCATACCGATATATGTCAGGGATACTTCATTGAGCTTTATTAGATTTATCTACCGAGAGTGATGGCACATTTGTTTCTTGCCAGCTCACTCATTCGCGGATATTAAGTTTTTCCTTATGTACTGATCTTTATATATTGCACTTGTTGTATTCTTGTTTTGAGGTCATTCTTGTACATTCCTTTTATGTAATAGAAGAAGAAGAAGATTATTCTTCCTTGCCTCAATCGGTGTGTGTGCTTATCCTTGAGAGTAAGAGTGTGTGTGTGAGCTCTCTTCCTTATCTCCTTCCTCGTGACAAACTACCAGGGGTGCAGGGGGAAAATCGACCATGAAACCATCTATGCTAGGCAGTGGGCTCAAGTGAGCAGAGTGTATAATCTTTAATAGGTCACTCCTTATTTTTGAATCTATCGTTATGATTTTGTACATATTATCCTTGTGACGAATACCTTTCAAGATCTGCTCAATGTTTACCACATGTGTGTCTTCTTGCAGACTTGTTTGTTGGTCCCCTAGTGAAGTAGCCATCCTTTCATAACCTCCTTCAATATCTGCTTGGCCTTCCACCGAGCCTTCGTTTCCTCCTCTTTATCGTGGAGTCCTTGTTGTTCCTTTCTACAGATTGCTGCTGCTTGTCTGGCGCTAGTCATCATGGGTATTGAAGAAGATGAAACAACATAAGACTTAGTGGTCATACCTTCTACTTGTGGGGAGACTGCAATCATGTGAATTGGAGCAGGGCGGCTTCTTGGGCAATCTTTGGTATAGTGATCCTTGGCCTCTGGACAATGCTGACAAGGAGGTGCAGCTTTTGGAAGGGAACACCTATTTTGCATATGGCCATACTCACCACAGCGATAACACATCAATGGCCTATTATATCTTGTCTTCTTTGTACGATTCTCCTCTCTATTAGGTGCATTTGAAGTACTAGCATAATATGAATCTAGAGCTTGAGGGTTACCTCGTTGTTGTGTACCCTTGAGGTAGTAACAGTCCCTAGCTTCATGGCCGTCCTTTCCACAAAATTGACAACTTAACCTGTTAGGACAATTAGAATTGGAATGTCCATTGTTGCGGCGAAGTTGAGCTACTTCATCACCAGTGCGATGCAGCGGTGGAAAGACCTATCCTTCTTGGTGATTTTTTTGCAATCTCAATGCCTCCAGTTCTTTGCTCAGTTGCCCAATAGGGTCTAGTTCTACAGCATAATTTGGTTGTGTATCCCCTTCAAAATGTTGCGTAGCTTCTTCAATGCGTGATGCTGCTGCAACAAAATCATTGAGGGTTGCATCCAATCTAAGAGACTCACGTAGCTTCTGCTGAGATGACGTGGGCAGAGCTTTTTCTATCCATTTTTTAACGAAGAAATCATCTGGAGCATATGGCAGACGTGCAACAAGTGCTTTTGTCCTATTATGAAGTTCATGAAAGGATTCACCTGATCTTAACCTTAGGTTCTCTAGCTGATCTAGAGCTCTTTCAGAGGAGTCACTTGGTCAAAATATCTGTGAGAATGCCGTCTTTAGAGCCTCCCATGTAGCAAAATGGCCATCTGCATATTCCCTGTACCGTTTGTCAGCAAGGACTTCCAATGTGGATGGGAAGAGTACCAACATTGCATCCTCTCTATTCTATAGACTCGTCCACAACATAAGGAGATGAATCTCCTCACATGATCATCAACATCCTCATAAGCTTGTCCCTTGAAGGTAGGGAACTTGATATCGAGTCTGGAGAGCAAATGAGAGAGATCCTCCATTTGCACTGGTGTTTCCTATGATGTATCTCAGGAGAAGTCTAATGTTCTCCTATGCTTTTCTTTTGACAATGGAGTCGCACCCAAATCAATGCATAAATTCAAAGGAGGTAGAGGGGCTATCGGTTCACTAGTCAAAGACATAGCTGACTTTTTACGGCTCCTTCGTACATGAAGAGGCTCCTTATCTGCTTGCGTATGGGTCAAGTACCTACTTGCAAGATGCAATAGGGCAAAAAAATAATGGAAAAGGACCATTTACTATGCTCAGGGCCTCTTAGAGAAATGCAAGGTCCCACCGGGCATGCCAAACTGTAGAGGAGGTACTAGGGTGCTTAGGTTTAACAAATGTAGGCAATATGCGCTTCTAGTACTTCACCTACTCAAGGGAGGTTCTCCTTAGGGAACTATACCCTGTGACATTCCTGTGAGCAAGCACAATCTCAATAGACACACGGTGTTTCAGGCACTCAGAAAGAAAGTTAACGACAAATGACAATAGTGAAGGATGAAACCACTCCTTGGTTCGAATAGGGCATTACAATATAAGCAAAAGAAATGCTCTAAAAGTTGATACTCTGGGTTAACGTGCCATTCCAAGACTAATCAGAATCGATACAAGAGATCCATCCAGTACATACAATGAACACAACTAAATGCAGACTCGCACTAATCAGTACAAAGGTATAAAGACTTGCTTTAAGGGAAAGAGCATGAAAATACCACTCACTCACACTGAATGACAAAACGAATCCACTTTCTTCACACTATAGTGCTATTAGCCTTCCACTGGGAAGACCACGCTCTGTATCCTCACCATAGAGTGACTTTCTACAGTAGGCTTGTAGCCTATGTATATCCCCAATGAGTACTAGTCCATTGCTTTTATAGGCTCCAATAGGCCAAGAGGGCCTTGCCGATTTCCCACGTTCACTGAATATGTGCCGATTGATTGCCCCAAAATTGGAGGGGTAGGTCAAATATGGTACGGTGTTGGGATGAAATCCCGCAGGGAAGTGTGCCTGTTTTTTTTCTTTCAAAGTTGATTGATTTTATGAGTTTTGTGTGATGTTTTCACTGAGAAAGTGATAAAAATTGTACATGTTTTGGCCGATTTGATTGACTAGGAGATGCGGAACCATGTGATTCTTGTTGATTAGGCTTGTATATTTGTAAATACCCATGATGCTAGCCTTTAAATACATAAAGCCTTAGGTTTGACCCTTGAAACTGACTGAAAACCTGAGTCTACCCCATGAAAACCGGACTTGAACCCTTGGAAACCCTTGGAGTTTAGGTCCAAATCGTAAATAAACCCTTGGATTAATGTGTTTGAGTTAATTGTGATCAAAACCCTCATTTTCCCGACCGAAAAACCCTAGGTCGGACCCTTGGAATTGGCGTTTATCTTAGGTAAAACCCTTGAAAATAATTAATTTTGTATATAGTGTGAAACCAAAACTAAAAATAAAAAGGAGAAAATTAGAATAGAATTAAGAGATGGGATTTTCCAAGAATAGTAAGTGAACATGCATGGTCGTTTGAAATTGGAAAGTTGAGTAGGGAGGTTGGAAACTTCTAGAGAGTAGTCCCAAAGAGAGAAGGGCGGTGAGCCTATAAATAGAGGGCCAAGGCTCATTTGTTTTTCCTCGTGGATCTTCTTGGTGTATCTACTCTCCAGGTACGGTTTCTTACCCTCCTCTTATTCATTTTTGCTTATTCATGTTCATTATTTTGCATGAGAGAGAGAGTGAGAGGTGGACTAGGGAAGAGACATGCCTTGTCGGCTATCGCTGACATGCCATGAGAGAGAGAGACTCACACACTTGTGTTGCCATAGAGAGAGTTGTGGCAGTGTAGAGAGAGACAGACAGACCGATTGCCTAGTTGACTGCATGGTCTAGCGCTTCACAGCTTGGAGAGTCAATTCTGTTGTCGTTGTAAGAGAGAGATATATCCGCTGTAGACTGTTGAGAGAGAGATATGCAGAGAATTGCTCGCGTGCTACTGTTGGTGTGAGGAGAGAGTCTTGCGGGCGTTGTCAGAGAGCCGAAGGAGAGAGACTGTAGATTCGTGCGCACCACAGATTAGTGGAGAGAGCGGAGGAGAGAAATAGAGACGGCGGCACAGAATCCGCCCGCGCACATATTTTCGGTGGGCTGCTGCTAGTGCAGAGAGAGAGAGAGAGAAGGGTCGTCGGTGGCGCTGCGCAATATCCAGAGAGAGAGCCACGTGAAGAGAGAGGGAATTGGGGACATGTTGACGAGTAGCTGGAGGCGTAGATGTCGCTAGATAAGCATCTGGAGGAGACATCTGTAGACGTTGCTTGAGAGAGCTTCATAGGGAGATCGATGGTGTCGGTTACTCCACATCGCACGGAGAGAGATTATGTGTGCTGCAAACGCAGGTTTGAAGGTGATCAGTGCTCTGTCATGCGGGAGGACGCACGCAATGCATCGCAAGAGAGAGAGAGAGAAATGGGGGGGGCCAATGTCTCTGTGATGCGCGGCACAAGAGAGTCCCATTGAGAGAGAGAAGAGAGAGAGAGAGATTTGTGCGCAGACAGAGATCAGGTGTTGTCGTAGAGAGAGAGACTAGGGCCGACATGCTGAGAGAAGGCGGCTATAGCTTGATTAGGATGCAGAGAATTCGGAGTCTCTTGCCGCTGTCAGAGAGGGAGGCAGACTTGTCGATGTGTCGTAAAGAGAGAATGGCAAAAATGAACGGTTGTGGCTTTGAGAGGAGTGGGATCGCTGCCAAGTTTAAAGAGACACTGTTGTTCATGTCGTAATAAATTAACATTGATACTTCACTCAACATCCGCAGTATAACAAAGACGGTCGGAGCAACGTCGTTTTCACTACGTTAAATAACTTTTGAGAAGAAATACACCGGATCCCATCAGAACTCCGCAGTTAAGCGTTGAAGATTACAATGCCCTTTGCCTTCGAAAATTTTCTATCTAGCTGAACACTCTCTTTTATAGCATTAATGGAGACCTACGAGATGACCTTGTTGATCATTTCAGAAAGGAAACGCTGCTGCTGGTGGTATTCACAAACAGAGAGAGGAGCAAGATCGGTAGCACGCAAAGATAAACTAGAAAATTGGGAAAACAGATATGAGGCGATCGTGCATATGTTTTCTTTCTCTCTGAGAGTGAGAGAGAAAGAGAAGGAGTTTAGCGCTGTTGTCGCACGGTAGAAGAAGAGACATGGAGACCGGCGCACAGAGAAACCTGAGAGTGAGAGAGAGAAGGAGTTTAGCGCTGTTGTCGCACGACAGAAGAAGAGACATGGAGACCTGCGCACAGAGAAACCAGAGAGAGAGAGAGACAGAAGAAAGGCGGTTACAGAGTCGGCACACATGCGTTAGAGAGAGAGAGAGCGGCTTCGCTGCTGATGGGCTTAGATGTAGAGAGAGAAAAACGTATGCCTGGTGTGCTGCTCACACATGAAGAGAGATAGGCTGTCGGCGACTCTAGCAGGTGCACGCACGTCGGAAGAGCGAGAGATTTGGCGGCCACCAGGATTGCATTCCTGGCAGAGAGACAGAGATGGTCGCTGTCGATTTCTGAGCGCAAAAGATGTCGATGGAGAGATTCAGAAGATTCGTGGAAGAGAGAGAGGGGGGAGAGAGAGAGAAGCTCTGGCGCCTGCTTGCGCG
This sequence comes from Ceratopteris richardii, assembly GCA_020310875.1. NCBI lineage: Eukaryota > Viridiplantae > Streptophyta > Polypodiopsida > Polypodiales > Pteridaceae > Ceratopteris > Ceratopteris richardii. Next base: position 14,845,273 of record CM035407.1, on the reverse strand, counting down.
AGTCATAAGGAGGTCCAGAATGCATGGAGAAAAATAGAGAGAGAGACGGGAGATTTTGGCTGCGCATCTGGAACGAGAGAGAGAGAGAAAGAGAGAGAGAGGTATGAAGAAGTGTGATATGTCCATAAATATCGGATTGGTCAATGATATGAGAATTTCCAGAGTTACTTTGTAATTGATGGCTTGTGGAGCATTATATCAGAGTGCAGAAGTTTAGGAAATTGGATATCTTCAACATGGTCTCATAAGTAAATTCGTAAAACAGGTCTTGAAATGCGTGATGATACAGATTGTAGAAAATTATTTTGTTGATCTAATAAACCTTCCAAATCATGCATTGCATTGAGCTTGTGAGCATAGTTTCGGTATCCTCCGAAATGTAAACATGAGGACTCTTCTAGATCATGGAATTAACAAGTCGAAGACGACACACAGAATGCATTTAGCATAAGCGATAAATTAATCACAAAAAAAATAAAGGTGAAGATACAGCAAAAATACCATGAAGAAAACCTATTCAGACCTTGAAACTTCCAAAGCCTAAATATGACTATGTTATTTCAATTCTTGGAAGGGTTTTACTTGCACAAAATGGAATACATGAGGAAATGAAATCAAAAGATGCTTCACAATGGATCTTAGTCATGAGTGTTTTCCTTTTTTTCACAAACTTTCTTGCACTATATGAAGGTGTACTATTAAGAACCATCATAACCATGAGAAGTGACATCATGTTCATCTATGACCTTTCATTTGTTTTTGATTCATTTCGATAGTATTAATGATTTTACCCCACCTCGTGGATCTTCTTGGTGTATCTACTCTCTAAGTTACTGCGTGATCGGAGGCTATTGCGGTTTATGAAGTGAAGTCAATTATTTGGAGAAGACTTGAAATAAAGCATTGACTAAAGACTGAAGTTTGGAAGAAAAGCTTGGACCTATCCGCAAAAGTTTTGAAGATTGTCGAGACACGAGGGCGACTTCCTGCACTGTAGCGGGAGGCCTACATCATATCCGGCCGATCTGCACTGTAGTGGCGGCATACATTTGTATTCACCTGTTCCGCACTGTAGCGGATTTTGTATCACCGACTCACACTGTAGCGGGCATCACTTTATCATTTAGATTTTATTATATCATCGAGTTTATATACACACCGACCCGGTGACTCCCGTGTATCAGCATTGTATCTGATTTGTCTTGTCTCCGACGCCTACGGTCTCACGCGTACGCACGTTCGCTCGAGGGTAGGGGCCTTACGAGGATCGCCACACACCAGAGAGTGAGAGGGTGAGGTGCCCAACGCGTAGACGCCGCTCGCAGGACAACGGGAACGGCGCGCACCAGAGGGGCCTGATCCAATCCTAGCGCCGGTATCCTGCCCGACCTCCTTCTTCCCGATAACGGGCATCCAGTTTTGAATTAGATACTCAAAAATAGGTAGTCGATACGAATGGTTGGTGGCAACACTCACTTATCCACTTACACTTTTACCATTTACATTTTTACTATCACTTTTGAATGCAAGCTGAGGTCTCTTTCTTAACCAAACAAATCACTTCGATTGGACGCCTCGGTTCATTTATGAGCTCCTAAGTAAAGATTGTAGGATCCTCATTATGTGCCGCTCTTGATATTGTAATGACCCTCAGAAGTAAATCCTTCACATAATTCTTGTCATAGCTTTTGACCTTCTAACCATGAAAGAAATCTTCTTTTGATGTCACGGAAGCTCCAGCATCATCTTTTGTCTCTCTTCCATATTGAGTAGTGGAAGGTAATGAGTGGTGTGGGTAATGTGGGGAGTGGTGGGAGGTGTGGGAGGGTGGAATGGAGGGTGGAGGTGAGGGTGGGTGGAGTTGGGAGAGGGTGGAGTTGGGTGTGGGTGGAGTTTGAGGGGGGTGGAGTGGAGTGTGGGTGGAGTTTGAGGGGGGGTGGAGTGGAGGGTGGAGCTAGGTTTGGAGTTGAGGGGGGGTGAAGTGGAGGGTGGAGTTGGGAGAGGATGGAGTGGAGGTTTCCGTGAGTGGTGGGGGGTGGGCTGTGGGGGCTGCAGTGGGGAGTATGAGGGGGTGGCAGGGGGGTGACTGTGGTGGCTGCGGGGGGAGTATAAGGGGGTGGCGGGCGTGGCTTTGGGGGCTACAGGGGGGAGTATGAGGGGATGGCGGGGGGCTGGGCTGTGGGGGCTACGGGGGGAACTATCAAGGGGTGGGAGGGGGGTGGTTGTGGGGGTGTATGAGCGGGTGGCGGGGGGTGGGCTGCGGGATTTGCGGGGGGAAGTATGAGGGGGTGGATGTGGGGGCTCTGGGGGGAAGTATGAGGGGATGGGAGGGGGCCACTATGGGGACTGCGGGGGGAAGTATGAGGGGGTGGCGGGGCGTGGGTTGTGGGGGATGCGGGGGGAAGTATGAGGAGGTGGCGGGGGGGTGGTTGTGGGGGCGATGGGGGGGAGTATGAGGGGGTAGGGGTGGCTGTGGGGGCTGTGGGGGGGAGTATGAGGGGGTGGCGGGGAGGGGGGGTGGCTGTGGGGGCTGCAGGAGGAAGTATGAGGGGGTGGTAGGGTGGTTGTGGAGGCTATGGGCGAGAGTAGGAGGGAGTGGCGGGAGCTGCAGAGAGAGAGAGAGAGAGAGAGAGAGAGAGATGCCATGATACACATACCTTACCTTCAACGACACACATTGAGATGTAGTCATGCACACTGATCATAGATAGATCGTAGCAATAAATTCGAAGATAGGTATATGTATCTCTTTTGTAATCAATAATGAAGATGTCGGTAAATTGTCCAACATATTCGTTCGTATGAGCGCAATTGACAATGCAAAAAAGCACGAGGAATGATAAAAAATATTTCCATGAGTTATATTGACTGTAATCAACTCTCTCTCTCTCTATATCTCTCTCTGTGCACAACTATCATTTTTCGGCCAAGAAAATCCAAAGATATTACACATAAACGAAGCATGCTCACAAGTAAAACATTGGTACTGAAATCCATAGCATGCATTTGAAGCATATTTGTATAATAATAATTGTCATTGTTCCTTTGTCCGTGATTGTATTATCTCTCTTTTGTCAGTGTCTCTAATGTTAGTGAATGTACCTCTACAAAAGAATGTTACAGGGTATACTCGCCTACAGAGAACCCCCTTGATTAGATGGAGTACTAGAAGTGTATAATGTTTGATATAGTTGGAAGTGGGTACCCCAATACCCCTCTAGAGTTTGGCACACTTGATGGGATACGTTCATATCTCTGTGAGGCCCTTAGTACCTTAAAAAACTTGCTTTCACATTATTCTTTCTTTAGCTAGTGGGTACATGACCCATACATGAGTTAATAACGAGCCTCTTCATGTAGAGAGGATCCTAAAGCAAATCTCTTTAAGTTCAACTAGTGAACCTAGGTCTCCTCTACTCTCTTTGAATTTTTCTATAGATCTGGTTGCCACACCTCCCTCAAAGGATAAGCCTTGGAGGATATTAGATTTCTCTTGGATGCTTTTCAAGAAGCACTAGTGGCAATGGAGGATATTTTGCATCTACTCTCTAGGTTAAATATCTAATTGCCTACTTTTAAGGGAATAGCTTATGAAGAAGCAGGCAATCACGTGAGGAGATTCATCTCCTTATGCCATAGATGAGGTCCACAGAACTAAGAGGATGCAATGCTGATACTCTTCGCATATACATTGGGAGGCCTTGCTGACAAATGGTATAGTAAATATGCAGATGGCCACTTCACTACGTGGAAGGCACTGAAGACGGCATTCTTGCAGACATTCTAACCAAGTGACTCCTTGGAAAGAGCTCTAGATTAGCTAGAGAACCTAAAGTTGAGATCACGTGAATCCTTTCACGAACTTCACACTAAGACAAAAGCACTTGTTTCACATCTGCCACAAGCTGCAAGTGATTTCTTGGTTAAGAAATGGAGAGAGAAAGCTTTGCCCAAGTCATATCAGTAGAAGTTTCACGAACCTCTTAGATTGGATGGGACACTTGATGATTTTGTTGCAGCTGCATCATGCATTGAGGAAGCTAGGCTACATTTTGAAGGAGATACCCAACCAAATTATGCATCACACTTAGATCCTATCGAGGAACTTATGGAGTTGGAAGCCTTAACAATGGAGCAAAGTCACCAAGAAAAGAAGGCCATGCCACCACCATAGTGCCACAATGATGATGAGATAGCTCAGGTCCATTGACACATAGAAGATTTGCGGACCACACAGGATATACAAAGGTAGGTTTAGTGTACATTTTGTGGTAAAAATTGAAATTCCAATGTTAATTGCCCTAACAATCTAAGCTATCACTTCTATGGCAAAGATGGTCATGAAGCACGAGACTCCTACTACCTTAAGGGAGCACAACAACAAGGCAAACCTCTAGTTCTTGATTCCTATTATGCTAGCACTTCAAATGCACCTAATAGAGAAGAGAATCATCCAAATCCACCTTTATATAATAGGCCATTGATGTGTTATTGTTGTGGTGAGTATGGCCACATGCAGAATAGGTGCTCCTTACCAGGTGGTGCACCTCCCTGTCAGCATTGTCTCGATGCTAAGGATCAATATATGTAGAGGAGGTACTAGGGTATGTACCTTTAGCAGGAGCGTGCACCATGCACTCCAATACTTTGTCTACTCAAGGGAGGTTCTCCTTAGGGAAATATACCCTTTACCACTTCTGTGAGCAGGCACATAACAGTAATCGCATAGAATTGTAAATACCGAGGGAAAAGATTAATGACAAATGATAATAGGGAAGGATGAAACCACTCCTTAGTTCGAATAAATGATTACAATGTAGGCAAAAGAAATGCTCCAAAAGCTGATGCTCCATGCTAACAGCTCAATCCTGAGCTAAACAAAATCAATACAAGAGATTCTTCTAATACAATGAGCACAACTAAATGAAGACTTGCAGTTGTCAGTACAAGATATCAAGACTTGCTCTAAGGGAAAGAGCACACTAATAGTGAATGACAAAACCAAGCTACTCCTTCACACTACAAGGCTATTAGCCCTCCACTAGGAAGCCCACGCTCTGTATTCTCACCACATAGTGACTTCCTACAGTAGGCTTGTAGCCACAAAGTGCAAAGAGAGGACCCAAAGAGATGCCCGGAATAAGCCCTGCACGTATCTGTATATGTGTGTCCCAAATGAACACAAGTCCATTGCTTTTATAGGCTCCAATAGGCCAAAAGGGCCTTGTTGATTCCTCACGTCCACTGATCATGCACCAATTGATTGCTCAAAATTGGAGGGGTAGATCAAATATGCTGCCAGTTTTGAATTGGATCCTCAAAAATAGGGAGTCGTCACGACTGGTTGGGAGCAACAGTTATTTATCCACTTTCACTTTTACCACATACACTTTTACTATCACTTTTGAATGCAAGCTAAGATTCACTTTTTGTGCGGCCCGTGGTATTGTACTACCCCTCAGAACTCCTTCTTCACCTGATGCACATAACTCTTGTAGTAGTTTTTGACCCTTACATGGTGGATGGTGTGGGTGGAGAGATGGAGGGACGGTGGGATGGAGGGTTGATTCTCCTTCCACCATTCATAGAGCCTGAGGAATTCCTTCAAAAATGAAGTAAGACTTCTGCAATCAAATATCCTTTATTTAAGCAATGAGTAACAATGTAGTCAAATTCTCTGAAGATTTGGGTGTTTCAATCCGGGTGAGTTGTAGTCTTCATGCAACTTGCAAGTTGAAGTGTATGATTATGTACTATTGAGGGTGACATATGCCACACCACAATCTGATTTTGTGACAAGCTCATTCCCATTTTTCAACCATACCAAATTTCAAACCTGACTTCCTGAAGCTAACAATCCATTATGATGAGGAGACCATGAAATAGCTTTAACGGCAGCCATGTGCTCACAAAATTGAAGCATAGGCTGTGTCATTTGATGTCCCCATACAAGAAGCTGATTATCATTGTCCCCCGATGCAAGCTCATGGTCATCATAAGACCACTTGAATCCACATACTCTCACTTGTGGCTTGTAAGCTTGCTGACAAAGTCACCCTGAGCCCATACATCCCATTATAGAATGCTAGAGAGAGAGAGAGGGAGGGGACAGGTGGGATAGGAGGTGGCTGTGGGGGAGGGTGCTGCAGGAGAAGTGGGAGAGAGAGGGAGAGAGAGGGAGGGGACGGGTGGGGAGAGGAGGGGGCTGCAGGGGGGAATTGCGGGAGAGTAGGGAGGGGGAGAGAGAGAGAGAGAGATAGACAGAGAGAGAGAGAGAGGGGGAGAGAGAGGGAGGGAGAGGGAGGGGGCGGGTGGGGATAGGAGTGGCCGCGGGGGAGCGGACTGCAGGAGAAGAGGGAGAGAGAGGGAGGGGACGGGTGGGGAGAGGAGGGGGCTACGGGGGAGGGAGATGCAGGAGAGGATGGGGGAGAGAGAGAGAGAGAGAGAGAGAGAGAGAGAGGAGACAGAGAGGGAGGGAGAGGGAGGGGGCGGGTGGGGATAGGAGGTGGCGGCGGGGGAGGGGACTGTGGGAGAAGAGGGAGAGAGAGGGACGAGACGGGTAGGGATAGGAGGTGTCCGTGGGGGAGGGGGCTGCGGGAGAAGAGGGAGAGAGAGAGGGAGGGGACGGGTGGGTAGAGGAGGGGGCAATGGGGGAGGGAGTTGCGGGAGAGGAGGGAGGGAGGGAGGGAGAGAGAGAGAGGGATAGAGAGAGAGAGAGAGAGAAAAAGAGAGAGAGAGAGAGGGGGGAGAGAGAGGGAGGGAGGGGGAGAGGCGGGTGGGGATAGGAGGTGGCCGCTATTGGGAAGAAGGAGGTCGAGCGAACGGGAAGAAAGTCGATGTGGGGGTTGGATCAAGCCCCCTCTGGTGTGCGCCGTTCTTGCTCTCCTACAAGCGGCGTCTGCGCACTAGGCATCTTGCCTAAACTCTCTTGAGTGTGTGCGATCCTCGTAGGGCCCTACCCCTCTGAAGTGACAAGACGTGCGTGCGTGCACATGAGATCGTAGGCATCGGGAAAGAGACAATCAGATACAACAGTAATATACAGAATGCAGACGAAGCTCAATGATACGATCAAAAGTAACGGTGGTCGACCAATAAAATCTAAATGATAAAAAGATGCCTGCTACAATGCGGGTTGGTGATACAAAAACTCCGCTACAGTGCGGAACTGGTAAATACAAATAAATGCCATCGCTACAGTGCGGATCGGCTGGATATGATGTAGGCCTCCCGCTACAGTGCAGGAAGTCGCCCCTCGTGGCTCGTCGATCTTGAGAACCTTTGCGGATAGGTCTTTTCTTCAAAACTTCGGTCCAAGATTTACTTCAAATCTTCTCTTTTCTTCATATATCCACAGTAGCCTCCAATCACACAGTAACCTGGAGGAAAGATCCACCAAGAAGTTCGATGGGGAGAAATAAAAGATGTCTGGACACCTATTTATAGGTTTCCCTCTCTCTTAGACTTCTCTAGAATCTTCTAACCTCCTTATCTTAATTTCTATTTTCAGATCACCTTGCATGTTCATTTACTATTTTTGGAAAATCCCATCTCTTAATTCTATTTTTGGTTTTTCCTCTTTTTATTTTTCAAATTTTCTTTTTCTATTTTTGGTTCTTTTCTTTTTCTAGTTTTATTTTTTTTTTAACTAAGGTTCGCTTTCACACTTTATACACAAATTAAATAAATTCCAAGGGCTAGAATTATGGTAAACGACAAAACTAAGGTTCCAACCTAGGGTTTCCATGGGGCTAGAATTATTTTTATGAACGATTTACAAAAATCACATGGTTTCGTATCACACAAGCAAACAAATCACCCAAAACATGTATAATTTTTACCACTTTCTCCGTGGAAACACCACACAAAACTCATAAAATCAGTTAAATTTGAAAAAGACCAGACACACTTCCCTGTCGGATTTCATCTTGACACCGCAGGGGAGGGGACTACGAGAGAAGAGGGAGAGAGAGAGGGAGAGAGAGGGAGGGGACGGGTGGGGATAGGAGGTAGCCACGGGGGAGGGGGCTGCGGGAGAAGAGGGAGAGAGAGGGAGAGAGAGGGACGGGACGGGTGGGGAGAGGAGGGGACAGCAGGGGAGGGAGTTGCGGGAGAGGATGGAGGGGGAGAGAGAGAGAGAGAGAGAGAGAGAGAGAGAGAGAGAGAGAGAGAGAGAGAGAGAGAGAGAGAGAGAGAGAGAGAGAGAGAGAGAGAGAGAGAGAGAGAGAGAGAGAGATGGAGAGAGAGAGAGAGGGAGAGAGAGGGAGGGAGAGGGAGGGGGAGGGTGGGGATAGGAGGTGGCAACGGGGGAGGGGACTACAAGAGAAGAGGGAGAGAGAGGGAGGGGGCGGGTGGGGATAGGAGGGGCTACGGGGGAGGGAGTTGCGGGAGAGGAGGGAGGAGAGAGAGAGAGAGAGAGAGAGAGAGAGAGAGAGAGAGAGAGAGAGAGAGAGAGATAAAGAGAGAGAGTAGCACGCATGCATGTGGGCAAAGAGAGAGAGAGAGAGAGAGAGAGAGAGAGAGAGAGAGAGAGAGAGAGAGAGAGAGAGAGATGCGGCGATACAGACCCCCACATCAAGTCTTTGCACTGTCCCGGTGCAATTCCTCCTTTACTTTGCTTATTTCAATAGACCAAAAATAAACTGCAAACACTGAATGAGATGTGGTATGTATAGTGGATGAATTTCTTCCAATTTGACTGAATTTAGGTAATTCTTCACTTTGGAGATATTAACTAGGGGAGTCCTCTTACCCTGCAAATCCTCCAGCTGCACTGCTCCATGTGGTAATACTTTTATCACTTTGTATGGTCCTATCCATTTGGGTTCCAATTTGGTTGGTACTGTTGGAATTTGATGCACAAAAACCAAGGATCCTTTCTGTACTTCATTGGTCCTAAGATACCTGTCGTGTAATGTTTTGCGCTCTTCTTGTGTTACCTGAAGTTTTTGCATAGCTCCTTCTCTGTATTCTTCTAATGCCACCAGTCTCCTGATGGGAGGTTCAATTCCAATGGTTTTGGCTCCAAGTTCTCTTTTGATAATAAATTCGAATGGTTCTAATGCCTCTTTTCCATATACTAAGCGAAATGGACTCTCGCCAGTTGTAGAGGAGGTACTGGGGTATCCACCTTTTCAAGAGCAGAGAATAAGCACTCCCAATACGTCACCTACTCAAGGGAGGTTCTCCTTAGGGAAGTATACCCTTTAACACTTCTGTGAGCAGGCAGATAACAATGATTGCACAGAATTGTAATTTCTCAGAGAAAAGATTAAGAACAAATGACAATACTGGGAGACCCAAACCATTCCTTAGTTCGAACAGATGATTACAATATAAGCCAAGGAACTGCTACAAATGCGGATGCTCTAGGCTAATATGCCATTCCAGAACTAAACAACCTCAGTACAAGAGACTCATTCAATCCGTATAATGAACACGACTAGATGCAGACTAGTACTGATCAGTACAAAGTATGGAGACTTGCTCTAAGAGAAAGAGCATGAAAATACTATTGAATCACACAGAATGACAAAACCAAGCCACTCTCTTCACACTATAGAGCTATTAGCCCTCCACTGGGGAAGCCCACACTCTGTATCCACACCACAGAGTGACTTCCTACAGTAGGCTTGAAGCCACAAAGTGCAAAGAGAGGACCTCTGTACGTACGTATGTAAATGTGTGTATCTCTCAATGTATCTCTGAATGTATCCAAATCAACACAAATCCATTGCTTTTATAGGCTCCAATAGGCCAAGAGGGCCTTGCTTCACGTCCACTGATCACGCGCCGGTTAATCACCCAAAATTGAAGAGGTAGCTCAATTATTCCCTTGATTTGAATTGAGTCCCAAAAAATGGGGAAGACTGGATGATTGGTGGCACATGGCAAAATCTTTTCTCCGCTTCTACTTTTTACCCTGCACACTTTTATCCCATACCTTTTCCCCTTTTTGAGGACTGTTCAGAGTGCGATTTTTTACCTCCCAGCTGCTCTTCAGATCATTCTAGAATGAGACCTTCCTATCCAGCCCTATCTATAGCAATGTAGGTCAAAGTAACCTCATCAGCTTCATCGTTCACTTTATGAGATTTTGCAGCAGCATGTTTATTCAATCTTCTGAGCAATAGCCGAACATGAAGACCACTTCCCCAATTAACTTGATTTGTAGTGAATGTGGGTGTGTGTGTAATTATGTGGGTATGTGTGTGAGTGTGCATGTGTGTGGATATGTATGAGTGTGAGCATGTGAACGTGCGCATGTGTGCATATGTCGGTGTGTGAGTGTTTGTGTATGTGGGTGGGTGTGTGTGTGGCGGGGGTGGTGTGAGGGGGTGGGGGTGAGTGGAGGGGGAGAGGCGGGGGTGGAGATGAGTGGAGGGGGCGGGTGTGGAGGTGAGTGGAGGGGGCGGGGGTGGAGATGAGTGGAGGGGGCGGGGTGGAGATGAGTGGAGGGGGCGGGGGTGGAGGTGAGTGGAGGGGGCGGGGTGGAGATGAGTCAGCGGGAGGGGTGGGGGCTGGTCAGCGGGAGGAAACGGGGGGAGTAGGGGTGAGTGGAGGGGGAGAGGTGGGGGTGAAGATGAGTGGAGGGGGCGGGGGTGGAGATGAGTGGAGGGGGCGGGGGTGGAGACGAGTGGAGGGGGCGGGGGTGGAGATGAGTGGAGGGGGCGGGGTGGAGATGAGTGGAGGGCGCGGGTGGAGATGAGTGGAGGGGGCGGGGGTGGAGGTGAGTGGAGGGCGCGGGTGGAGATGAGTGGAGGGGGGGGTGGAGACGAGTGGAGGGGGCGGGGGTGGAGGTGAGTGGAGGGGGCGGGGTGGAGATGAGTGGAGGGGGCGGGGGTGGAGGTGAGTGGAGGGGGCGGGGGTGGAGATGAGTGGAGGGGGCGGGGGTGGAGGTGAGTGGAGGGCGCGGGTGGAGATGAGTGGAGGGGGCGGGGGTGGAGACGAGTGGAGGGGGCGGGGGTGGAGGTGAGTGGAGGGGCGGGGGTGGAGATGAGTGGAGGGGGCAGGGGTGGAGGTGAGTGGAGGGCGCGGGTGGAGATGAGTGGAGGGGGCGGGGGTGGAGACGAGTGGAGGGGGCGGGGGTGGAGATGAGTGGAGGGGGCGGGGTGGAGATGAGTCAGCGGGAGGGGTGGGGGCTGGTCAGCGGGGGGAAACGGGGGGAGTAGGGGTGAGTGGAGGGGGAGAGGCGGGGGTGAAGATGAGTGGAGGGGGCGGGGGTGGAGATGAGTGGAGGGGGCGGGGGTGGAGACGAGTGGAGGGGGCGGGGGTGGAGATGAGTGGAGGGGGCGGGGTGGAGATGAGTGGAGGGGGCGGGGGTGGAGGTGAGTGGAGGGCGCGGGTGGAGATGAGTGGAGGGGGCGGGGTGGAGACGAGTGGAGGGGGCAAGGGTGGAGATGAGTGGAGGGGGCGGGGTGGAGATGAGTGGAGGGGGCGGGGGTCGAGGTGAGTGGAGGGGGCGGGGGTGGAGATGAGTGGAGGGGGCGGGGGTGGAGGTGAGTGGAGGAGGCGGGGGTGGAGATGAGTCAGCGGGAGGGGTGGGGGCTGGTCAGCGGGGGGAAACGGGGGGAGTAGGGGTGAGTGGAGGGGGAGAGGCGGGGGTGGAGATGAGTGGAGGGGGCGGGTGTGGAGGTGAGTGGAGGGGGCGGGGGTGGAGATGAGTGGAGGGGGCGGGGTGGAGATGAGTGGAGGGGGCGGGGATGGAGGTGAGTGGAGGGGGCGGGGGTGGAGATGAGTGGAGGGGGCGGGGGTGGAGATGAGTGGAGGGGGCGGGGGTGGAGGTGAGTGGAGGGCACGGATGGAGATGAGTGGAGGGGGCGGGGGTGGAGACGAGTGGAGGGGGCGGGGGTGGAGACGAGTGGAGGGGGCGGGGGTGGAGACGAGTCAGCGGGAGGGGCGGGGGCTGGTCAGCGGGGGGAAACGGGGGGAGTAGGGGTGAGTGGAGGGGGAGAGGCGGGGGTGGAGATGAGTGGAGGGGGCGGGTGTGGAGGTGAGTGGAGGGGGCAAGGGTGGAGATGAGTGGAGGGGGCGGGGTGGAGATGAGTGGAGGGGGCGGGGGTGGAGGTGAGTGGAGGGGGCAGGGGTGGAGATGAGTGGAGGGGGCGGGGGTGGAGATGAGTGGAGGGGGTGGGGGTGGAGGTGAGTGGAGGGCGCGGGTGGAGATGAGTGGAGGGGGCGGGGGTGGAGACGAGTGGAGGGGGCGGGAGTGGAGATGAGTGGAGGGGGCGGGGTGGAGATGAGTGGAGGGGACGGGGTGGAGATGAGTGGAGGGGGCGGGGGTGGAGGTGAGTGGAGGGGGCGGGGGTGGAGATGAGTGGAGGGGGCGGGGGTGGAGGTGAGTGGAGGGGGCGGGGGTGGTGTGAGGGAGCGGTTTGAGGGGGCAGATAATGTAAAGGTTCTGACTAAAATTGAAGCAGAGGGGCTTCCAGCAAGTCCTCGGCTACGCTTCAACAAGGATGGCTCACTTTTAGCTATAACAACCAATGATAACGGCATAAAGCTTCTTGCAAATGCTGATGGCATGAGGCTCTTTCATATTTTAGGCTCCTTCCAATATGCAGAGTAAGAAACGTATCAAAAAAGTTCCCCACTTGACAGCATGTTCAAGCTTCTGAAACTGACACAGCCAAGGGTGCCCGTAAATCAACCATCTGTAAGAGAGTCCATCTGTGCAATAGCTTTACTAATCACCTCCGAGAGAGAGAGGGATCTACAGACCCCCACATCAAGATTTTGCACCGTCTCGGTGCAATTCCTTTATTCGCTTATGAACCGCAGAAAATGAAAGAACTATGATATGTATAGGGAGTAAATTTCATCTTGCTTTCATCAAATCAAATAACTCTTCACCCTGGAGATGTTGACCAGGGGCATCCTTTTACCCTGCAGATCTTCCAGATGCACTGCGCCATGTGGCAATACGTTGATAACCTTATATGGTCCTACCCATTTAGGTGCCAATTTAGTTGAAATTGCTAGGACTTGATACACTAAAACCATAGACCCTACCTGAACTTCGTTGGATCTTATATACCTGTCATGCAATCTCTTGCGCTCTTCTTGTGTCACCAGAAGTTTCTGCATTGCCCCTTCTCTGTACTCTTCTAATGCCACCAATCTCTGAATGGGGGGTTCAATTCCAATGGTTTTGATTCCTATTTCTTTTCTGATGATAAACTCAAATGGTGCCAATGCCTCTTTCCCATAAACTAAGCGAAATGGAGTCTCGCCTGTGGTTCCCCTCTTCGTGGTTCTGAAAGCCCAAATTGCACCAATTAGTGCTAGTGGCCAAGAGCTTTGATGATCAAAAGATAATTTGCGAAATAGTCCAATCAAAATCTTATTGGAACTCTCTGCTTGGCCATTTGCCCTTGGGTAATAGGCACAAGATTTTTTATGGAAGATTTTGTACCTGTCAAATATAAACTGGAGCAATTGATTCACAAAATGTGTGCCCCTATCACTAGTAATTTCCAGTGGGCAACCAAATCTTGAGAAAATACGTTTATACATAAATTTAGCTACTATCAGAGCCGTGCAGTCCACAGTAGCTTTAGCCTCTATCCATTTAGTGGCATAACATGTGGCCATCAAAATATACTTTTTACCTCCTGGTTGACCAGTTGGGTAAATTGGCCCAATGAAATCCAAACCCCATCGTTCAAATGGGAGCCATCCTGTAGATATGACCAATGGTTGGAAATTCAATCTGGTTGGCACGGGAGCACACCTCTGGCAGATGTGGCATTCTTTAGCAAACTTGATTGCATCTTTGAAAATATGAGGCCACCATAAACCCTTGTGGATGATTCTATGAGCCAATTCTTCCCCCTTTAGGTGTCCTTCACTGTGTGCTGCCTCTAGCAAAAGATTTACCTCCTCTGGATAGACACACCTTCTCAAGATATCATCCTGACAGTATTTATATAAATTTCCATTTATAAGAGAATAGGCTTTGGTTTTCAAAAGTAATCTTCTTTTTTCCACGGGTGTCAAGTGTTCTGGAATCTTTCCAATAGTGAGAACCTGAAGAATTTCATCATACCAACCTGTCCGAAATGCTACTAGAAAAAGATTGCTATCCACTAGTTCATCATCAATACCTGTTGCCTTTTCGCTCATTGCAGTCCTGGACACTTGATCTGCCATGTAATGCTCTTTTCCTGGCTTAATATAAATATCAAATTTAAATTCTTGAAATAGGAGTAACCATCTCCAAATCCTTCCAGCTACTCTAGGCTTGTTTATCAAATACTTCAAGGGCTGATGATCAGAGATAACAATGAAATGTACACCAAGGAGATAATGTCTAAACTTCTGAAGAGCAAATATGATAGCCAAGCCTTCTCTTTCCGTTGTACTGTAATTCCTTTCAGCTTGGTTGAGTAATCTGCTGGCATAAGAGATAGGTCTATCTACTTGGTGAGATGATGGTTGAGCTAAAACTGCACCAACAGCATGAAGACTAGCATCTGTATGCACATGAAATTCCAATGACCAATTAGGAACACTTAAAAGTGGAGCAGTACATAGCCTCATTTTTAATTCACAAAATGCTTTCTTAGCCTCAGCACTCCATGTGAAAGGGATCTTTTTACTGGTAAGCCTTGACAAGGGCTTAGCAATTTCTGAATACATCCTAATGAATCTTCTGTGATACCCTGCATGGCCCAAGAAACTTTGCACTTCCTTTGGGATTTGTGGAATTGGCATAGAAAGAATAGTTGTAACCTTTGCAGGGTCAACAGTTATACCTTCAGTAGATACTATGTGACCAAGAAGAGTACCCTTAGTGACCAAAAAGTGACATTTATCAGGATTCAATTTCAAACCCGTTTTGAGACATTGCTCAAAAATTTCTTTTAGATTTTCCAAATGATCATGGAAATCTTGAACTGCCGCCCTTCTATCTGTACTTGAGAATACTGAAAAGTCATCCATAAATATGCGGAGAAAGGTTGTTAACCATTTGCCCAATATCAGATACATCGTTCTATTAAATGAAGCTGGCGCATTCTTCAAACCAAAAGCCATACGAGTATAAACATAAGTGCCCCAGGGAGTAACAAAGGCTGTTTTGTCCCTATCATGAGGGTGAATTACTATCTGGTTGTAGCCACTAAAACCATCCAAGAAACTATACAAAAGTGTGACCAGCTACTTCCTCAAGCACTTGCTCTGTGAAGGGCTGAGGAAATCCATCTTGAATAGTCACTTTATTCAAAGCACAAAAATCAACACATACTCTTATTTTTCCACTATTTTTCTTGGGCACAATAACCATAGAAGAAAGCCACCTGGAATGTTCTACTAGAACAATTATACCCGCTTCTTCTAGTTTTGTAATCTCTGCTTTTACTGCCTCTGCATACTTCGGATTGAGTCGATATGGCCTACTTCTTACAGGCGCGGCTCCCTCAAGTAAGGGTATCCGATGTAGCCCAAGCTCTTCTGGTATCCCTGTTAGATCTTTGTAGGACCATACGAAGACACTTTTATAAGTAAAAAGCAAAGAAGTTACCTTCTGTAACAAGGGAGGATAATGCCACAACCAGGATGCCAAATGGACCATTTGAGGGTTCTCTTCATCCCCTAAATTTACTTCTTGAACCAATGTTTCAGGACTAGTCTTGCTTGAGAAATCATCTCCACTATATGCAGGAGTGGATTTTAATTTATATTCTGCAACATGTTCTTTCATCCATCCTTGAGGTATATCTGCAAAAGGAAGATCTTCTCTGCTCTTAAATTCATAACCTTCTCCTTCCGATACTTTTATAGTGGTTGCCTCCTCAAAGCTAGTATTTTCCTGCAATTGCTCATTCTCCAATACCTTGTGGTCTTTATTTACCTTATCTGCAACTTCTTCCTCAATTTCATTGATCTCCACTGTGCAACACTCTACACTTCCCATCATCCATTTTAACAATGTATCAACTTCTTGGGGTATAGAGGGCATTACCTGAGTATCCACAGTATATCCAGTGGTTTTTCCTGAGTCGAATCCCTCTTCCAAATGTAATTGTAGTTGGCTATTGGTGCTTGTTGAAATCCATAGTTTGTTTTTCCCCCAATCTTGCAAAGCTTTTGCTTGTTTATCTGCAAGACCCTCCAATGTGGATGGAAAAAGTGCCAACATTGCATCCTCTCTATTCTGCAGACCTCGTCCACGGCATAAAGAGATGAATCTCCTCACATGATCATCACCATCCTCATAAGCATGTCCCTTGAAGGTAGGGAACTTGATGTTGAGCCTGGAGAGTAGATGAGAAAGATCCTCCATTTGGACTGGTGTCTCTTCTGACGTATCTGAGGAGAAGTCTAGAGTTCTCCTATACCCTTCTTTTGACAATGGTGTCGCACCCAAATATATAGACAAATTTAGGGAAGCCAGAGGGGAGGTAGACTCACTAGTCGTGGTTATTGCTAACTTGTTAAGGCTCCTCCGAACACGAAGAGACTCCTTATCTGCTCGTGTATGGGTCATGTACCTACTTGCAAATGTAATAGGAAAAATACCTCTCACAGAAATGCAAAGGTCCCACCGGGCGTGCCAAATTGTAGAGGAGGTACTGGGGTATCCACCTTTTCAAGAGCAGAGAATAAGCACTTCCAGTACGTCACCTACTCAAGGGAGGTTCTCCTTAGGGAAGTATACCCTTTAACACTTCTGTGAGCAGGCAGATAACAATGATTGCACAGAATTGTAATTTCTCAGAGAAAAGATTAAGAACAAATGACAATACTGGGAGACCCAAACCATTCCTTAGTTCGAACAGATGATTACAATATAAGCCAAGGAATTGCTACAAATGCGGATGCTCTGGGCTAATATGCCATTCCAGAACTAAACAACCTCAATACAAGAGACTCATTCAATCCGTATAATGAACACGACTAGATGTAGACTAGTACTGATCAGTACAAAGTATGGAGACTTGCTATAAGAGAAAGAGCATGAAAATACTATTGAATCACACAGAATGACAAAACCAAGCCACTCTCTTCACACTATAGAGCTATTAGCCCTCCACTGGGGAAGCCCACACTCTGTATCCACACCACAGAGTGACTTCCTACAGTAGGCTTGAAGCCACAAAGTGCAAAGAGAGGACCTCTGTACGTACGTATGTAAATGTGTGTATCTCTCAATGTATCTCTGAATGTATCCAAATCAACACAAATCCATTGCTTTTATAGGCTCCAATAGGCCAAGAGGGCCTTGCTTCACGTCCACTGATCACGCGCTGGTTAATCACCCAAAATTGAAGAGGTAGGTCAATTATTCCCTTGATTTGAATTGAGTCCCAAAAAATGGGGAAGACTGGATGATTGGTGGCACATGGCAAAATCTTTTCTCCGCTTCTACTTTTTACCCTTCACACTTTTATCCCATACCTTTTCCCCTTTTTGAGGACTGTTCAGAGTGCGATTTTTTACCTCCCAGCTGCTCTTCAGATCATTCTAGAATGAGACCTTCCTATCCAGCCCTATCTATAGCAATGTAGGTCAAAGTAACCTCATCAGCTTCATCGTTCACTTTATGAGATTTTGCAGCAGCATGTTTATTCAATCTTCTGAGCAATAGCCGAACATGAAGACCACTTCCCCAATTAACTTGATTTGTAGTGAATGTGGTTGTGTGTGTAATTATGTGGGTATGTGTGTGAGTGTGCATGTGTGTGGATATGAATGAGTGTGAGCATGTGAACATGCGCATGTGTGCATATGTTGGTGTGTGAGTGTTTGTGCATGTGGGTGGGTGTGTGTGTGGCGGGGGTGGTGTGAGGGGGTGGGGGTGAGTGGAGGGGGAGAGGCGGGGGTGGAGATGAGTGGAGGGGGCGGGTGTGGAGGTGAGTGGAGGGGGCGGGGGTGGAGATGAGTGGAGGGGGCGGGGTGGAGATGAGTGGAGGGGGCGGGGGTGGAGGTGAGTGGAGGGGGCGGGGGTGGAGACGAGTGGAGGGGGCGGGGGTGGAGATGAGTGGAGGGGGCGGGGTGGAGATGAGTGGAGGGGGCGGGGGTGGAGGTGAGTGGAGGGGGCGGGGGTGGAGATGAGTGGAGGGGGCGGGGGTGGAGGTGATGATGGAGAGTGTTAATCTCCAAAAGAACAACCTACTCTTGAATTTAGAACACCTCTATATCAAGAATAAGTCAAAACCTTCACCAATTTAAGAGATCAATGACCAAATATCAATTTCTTGACCAAACTGTGAAGAAAGAAATTACTCAGAAAGTCTACTGCATATATCTTGCTTATTGACTGAGTAAATGTGTAAAGTTTTTTATGAAACTTTGCACAAGGTGTCGCCTAAAGATTGCGCACCTTCTCCAAGTCAAATCACTCCAAAAGATTCAGTAGATCTTGAGAAATCTACTTACCAAGATACCTATGTCTAAATCTACACTTCTGAGAAGTCGATTTGGACACCCCTAACTTCTTAGCTTTAGTTCTCTCAGTATAGAACCCGTTTAAGCAAATGCTTTTAGCCACGAGTAGCTTACCTTCCAACTTAAAGATTAAGTGCTTATTTGCACAAAACTTTAAACTGTGGAATGAGAAATGATCAAATCATTAAGATCGAAATTTGCACCTGTTTCAGGAACCAGT
Organism: Ceratopteris richardii; assembly: GCA_020310875.1. NCBI lineage: Eukaryota > Viridiplantae > Streptophyta > Polypodiopsida > Polypodiales > Pteridaceae > Ceratopteris > Ceratopteris richardii. Next base: position 14,826,663 of record CM035407.1, on the reverse strand, counting down.
GAATACTTTCTCACATGTAAATGTTCCTACACACAATTCTCTTAGCCTGATCACAATTAGATTCTCAAACTCTAGCCATAGATTGATTAACTATGGACTTAGACATCTCCAAAAGGAATTCACAAAAGATCTACTACACGAGGAGAAAACACAGAAACATCGGGCGCAAAAATTCTGTCATTTCTGAAGAAGACTACAACTGAATGAGAGAGAGACTTCAACTAACTTTTCATGTGTCCAATGACACTTACAACCACTCATTTCTATATTCCTATGCTCTTACATAGTCTCTTCTCGTCTTCTCTAAATATCCCGACATTTCTCATAGTATTTATAGGCAAATATGTACAGACTTATGTCAAAACATAAGTATATGTAACCTATGTCTTACCTAATGTACATATGTATACATTTCTTTCAACCTGTGAATGTAACCATCTTCTAAGCTTCAAGAATTGATCTTATCTCCATCTTTTGTCTTCCAAACTTCAATTGGTGATTGGTCTGCACCAACAGCTCCCCCTCAATCATCAATTGAGGTTTCTCTTATCTTCTTTATGCGTGCCATGTCTTTAAACTTCTGTAACTTTGGTCCATCCAAGCTCTTTGTAAGCATATCAGCTATCTGATCTTTTGTTGAAGTATGTATAACTTCAATATCTTTATCCATCACCTTCTCTCTTAGAAAGTGATACTGTATCTCAATGTGTTTGGTCCTGGCATGAAAAACAGGATTAGCAGCTAGATATAATGAACTCATGTTATCACCATAAATGATAGGTATGCTCTGTATAGTGTCAAAACTCTTCATGAGAGTCTTAAGCCAAATCACTTCTTTTGCAGCTTCAACCATGCCTTTGTACTCTGCTTCTATAGATGACAAAGCAACTATATGTTGCTTCTTTGAGCACCAAGAGATTAACTTATCTCCCACATAACACATGTATCCATAGGTTGACCTTCTATCATCTGGATTACCTGCCCAATCTGCATCACTATAGATTTTGATATTTGTATCTGATGTAAAACCATAATACAAACCTTCCTTGAGTGTACCCTTAATGTACCTCAACACTCTTTGACCTGCAATCCAATGCTCTTTCCTAGGACAATGCATGAATTGAGACAAAACCCCAACTGCATATGATAAATCAGGTCTAGTTAATGTAGCATAGATAAGACTACCAACCAAACTCTGATATTGCTTCATGTCCTTGAACTCTTCACCTCCAAATCTGCTTAATTTGTGATTCACCTCCATTGGAGTAGGTGCTACCGTGCAATCATTCATTTTAAACTTGATTAACAAGTTCCTCAAATACCTTTCTTGAGTCACATACACTCCATGTTGAGTGTATGAAATCTCCATGCCCAAGAAGTATGACAAGTCTCCCAAATCACTGATTTTGAACTCTTTCTCCATTTGCTTCTTTAAGCTTTGAATGCCTTTCTCATCTGTACCTGTAAGAATGATATCATCAACATATATGCACATGTAAATAAACCCATCATCACTTGCTTTGACAAGCAAGCTACTATCTGCTTTTGATACTTGAAATCCAAGTTCTTTTAGGAACTTTACAAGTCTATAGTTCCATGCCCTTGGGGCCTGCTTCAAGCCATATAAAGCTCTCTTGAGCTTACACACATAATCTGGATATCTTCCATCTTTGAATCCTTGAGGTTGCTCCATGAAAACTTCATCTGAAATATAACCATTCAAAAAAGCATTCTTCACATCTAATTGACACAATTTCCAACCTTTGCATGCAGCAATTGCTATGAGTGTTTTGATGGTTGTCATCTTTGCCACTGGACTATAAGTCTCATCATAGTCAACACCATATGTCTGAGCAAACCCTTTGACAACAAGTCTAGCTTTGTACCTAGACACACTTCCATCTGCAAATCTCTTTGTCTTATAAACCCACTTACATCCAATGATCTTCTGGCTATTTGGCTTTGGAACCAACTCCCATGTTTGATTCTCCATCAATGCATCATATTCTTCCTGCATAGCTTTCTCCCAATTTTCTTTACCTTTTGCCTCTTCATATGTAGAAGGGTCTTCATCTGCTTTAACCATGTATGCATAATCCTTAGTAGTAAAAAATGAAGTATCATAGCTATACCTTGTAGGTTGCCATTGGTTCCTTGTAGACCTCCTAAGTTCTCCACTTCTTGAGGTTTCTGGTTCTTCACATTCAGGATCAAATCTTGGTGTTTCTTCCACTTAAACCTGTACTTCATTATTCTCTTGCTCATCAAATATCTGAACCTTTGATTTACCTTTCCTTTGGCTCACAATTTCTTCATCATCTGTATTAATATTGATAGTACCTGCATACCAAGTACCTTGCTCATCAAATGTAACATCTTTTGATACAAGAAAATGTTTTGTGGATGGATTCCACAACCTGTATCCCATCTGCTTATCATCATAACCAATAAACACATATTTTTCAGCTTTAGGTTCCAATTTGTGCCTTAATTGTGATGGCACATATGCATAGGCCAAACATCCAAATACTTTGCAATGGTCTAGTGTAGGTCTCTTACCCCACCATGCCTCATAAGGTGTCATACCCTGCAAAGCTTTACAAGGTAGCCTATTGACCAAATAAGTAGCTGTATTTACAGCCTCAGCCCACAAATAATTTGGGCAATTTTTCTCCTTCATCATGGACCTTGCAAACTCAACAAGAGTCCTATTCCTCCTTTCTGCTACACCATTTTGTTGAGGAGAGTACCTACAAGTAACCTCTCTTTTTATACCTGCATTCCACAAGTAATCACTGAACTCATTAGAGAAATACTCTCCCCCTCCATCTGACCTTAGTCTCTTCAACTTATGTCCTGTAATTCTCTCTACATACATATGATAATGTTTGAAAGTATTGAATACTTCTGACTTATCTTTGATCACATAGATAGTGATCCATCTGGTAGCATCATCAACATAAATCACATAATACCTTGAGCCATTGATACTGAAGTCCTTTGATGGTCCCCACACATCTGTGTGTACCAACTCAAGTTTCTTTGTATACATAAACCCATGCTTGGAATAGGGTTGCTTATGAGCCTTACCTAATTGACATGCCTCACATCTGTATGTCATATGTTGACCTGCAACATTAGGCAATCCAAGCACTGAACCATTATTAATCATGTCTTTAATACCTCTTTCATTGAAATGTCCAAGTCTCTTGTGCCAAAGATCTAACTCAGAGATCTTATGTCCTCCATAGGTGAACAAGGCATGACCAACATTACCTTGAATCTTCAATGTGAACAATCTTCCTTCTTTCTTCCCTGAAACAATTTGTTTATACCCATTGCTAGGGTCTTCCACAAACACTCCTTCATTAGTGAACCTTACTTCATAACCTTTTTCCACAATTTGTCCTACACTTATCAAATTCTTAGGAATTGTAGGAACATACAAGACCTTACTCAATAAGGTGCTACCATCCTTGGCCTTCACTGATCCAATTGACTTCACATTGTGCTTTGTGTTGTCACCTGTTTGAACAACATGATTAGATACCTTATTCTCCAAATCAGTCATCAAGGCTATATTACCACTCAGGTGATTGCTACACCCTGAGTCAATGTAGAAGACTCTTTGATCTTCATTCTGCCTTTCACAAGTTGCATTCATTATCAATGTTGAATCTTCCTTTTGATCTGAAGCATAATTGTAGTAGGTATTGTTATATTGTTGACTTTGGAAACCTCTACCTGCATTTCTTCCAAAGTAACCCCTACTACCTCTGCCTCTGAAATTACCTCTTTGATTTCTGCCTCCTCTTCCTCTTGAATTATAGTTTTGATTGTATCCACCATTACTCTGATTATTATGCCAACAATCATTAGCTAAATGATTTGTCTTACCACAAATCCAGCATGCTTTGGCTCCATCTTTGTTGTTCCTGCCTCTTCCTCTACCTTTGCCACCTCCTCTACCTCTTAGGAAGTTGGCTTGACTAGTTGTGCCTTCATCTTCACCTGATTGTTGCTTTCCTTTGTTAGCTTTCTTCTTGTCCTTTGAGTACATTGCATGACCTGTACTTTTGTCACCATCTCCTTTAACATCCTGCTCAAATGTTAGCATATGACCTAGCAACTGATTTAAATCAGGAGTGAAATGATCAAGTGATAATTCTGTAGACAAAATGAATGGCTTCCATTTGTCATCACCTCTCAAACCTGTAAGGATTTGCCTTACCAATTTATCCTCCTCAATATCTTCATCAACAGCTCCTAATGCATCTGCAATGTCTTTCATCCTTGTTACATAGTCTAAAATGGATTGAGAGGCCTTCTTCTTGAAAGTTGTAGATTCTGCCCATAAAGATGCCTTCCTTGACTTTGTGGTGTTTTGGAAATGCTCTTCCAAAGCATTCCATATATCACTTGCACTTTCAAGACCTCTAATGTGAGGTAGCAAGTAATCATTGACTGCCATATAAATGATACTCCTAGCTTGAGCATCTTTCTTCATCCAATTCTTCAAATCTGTTAATTCCTCCCTAGTTGGAACACTAGGATCTCTGAATTGTGGCTTTTCTTCTTCACCTGTAATGTAAGCTATCAAATCTTTGCTCATTAGATGAGCTTCCATCCTCATTGACCATGCAGGATAGTTTTCTCTATCCAACTTCTCTATTTGAAGAGAATCTCCCATCCTTCCTTCACCTGTATATTGAATTCTTCAACCTTTATGAAGGATAACGTTACCTTTACTTCGAATGACACTCCTTTTGTCCTTCTTGATGTTGTATGATCTCCTTCTCAAGCTTTCCTTGCAAGCTTTCACCTTTTGAATCTTCAGATGTCAAATTCTTTGTAGCTGCAGCAGTCTGGATCCTCCTTTCTTCAATTCTGATGCTTCCTGCTCTGATACCACTGATGGAGAGTGTTAATCTCCAAAAGAACAACCTACTCTTGAATTTAGAACACCTCTATATCAAGAATAAGTCAAAACCTTCACCAATTTAAGAGATCAATGACCAAATATCAATTTCTTGACCAAACTGTGAAGAAAGAAATTACTCAGAAAGTCTGCTGCATATATCTTGCTCATTGACTGAGTAAATGTGTAAAGTTTTTTATGAAACTTTGCACAAGGTGTTGCCTAAAGATTGCGCACCTTCTCCAAGTCAAATCACTCCAAAAGATTCAGTAGATCTTGAGAAATCTACTTACCAAGATACCTATGTCTATATCTACACTTCTGAGAAGTCGATTTGGACACCCCTAACTTCTTAGCTTTAGTTCTCTCAGTATAGAACCCGTTTAAGCAAATGCTTTTAGCCACGAGTAGCTTACCTTCCAACTTAAAGATTAAGTGCTTATTTGCACAAAACTTTAAACTGTGTAATGAGAAATGATCAAATCATTAAGATCGAAATTTGCACCTGTTTCAGGAACCAGTGAATACTTTCTCACATGTAAATGTTCCTACACACAATTCTCTTAGCCTGATCACAATTAGATTCTCAAACTCTAGCCATAGATTGATTAACTATGGACTTAGACATCTCCAAAAGGAATTCACAAAAGATCTACTACACGAGGAGAAAACACAGAAACATCGGGCGCAAAAATTTTGTCATTTCTGAAGAAGACTACAACTGAATGAGAGAGAGACTTCAACTAACTTTTCATGTGTCCAATGACACTTACAACCACTCATTTCTATATTCCTATGCTCTTACATAGTCTCTTCTCGTCTTCTCTAAATATCCTGACATTTCTCATAGTATTTATAGGCAAATATGTATAGACTTATGTCAAAACATAAGTATATGTAACCTATGTCTTACCTAATGTACATATGTATACATTTCTTTCAACCTGTGAATGTAACCATCTTCTAAGCTTCAAGAATTGATCTTATCTCCATCTTTTGTCTTCCAAACTTCAATTGGTGATTGGTCTGCACCAAAAGGTGAGTGGAGGGCGTGGGTGGAGATGAGTGGAGGGGGCGGGGGTGGAGGTGAGTGGAGGGGGCGGGGGTGGAGGTGAGTGGAGGGGGCGGGGGTGGAGATGAGTGGAGGGGGCGGGGGTGGAGGTGAGTGGAGGGCGCGGGTGGACATGAGTGGAGGGGGCGGGGGTGGAGACGAGTGGAGGGGGCGGGGGTGGAGATGAGTGGAGGGGGCAGGGTGGAGATGAGTCAGCGGGAGGGGTGGGGGCTGGTCAGCGGGGGGAAACGGGGGGAGTAGGGGTGAGTGGAGGGGGAGAGGCGGGGGTGGAGATGAGTGGAGGGGGCGGGGGTGGAGATGAGTGGAGGGGGCGGGGGCGGAGACGAGTGGAGGGGGCGGGGGTGGAGATGAGTGGAGGGGGCGGGGTGGAGATGAGTGGAGGGGGCGGGGGTGGAGGTGAGTGGAGGGCGCGGGTGGAGATGAGTGGAGGGGGCGGGGGTGGAGACGAGTGGATGGGGCGGGGGTGGAGATGAGTGGAGGGGGCGGGGTGGAGATGAGTGGAGGGGGCGGGGGTGGAGGTGAGTGGAGGGGGCGGGGGTGGAGATGAGTGGAGGGGGCGGGGGTGGAGGTGAGTGGAGGGGGCGGGGGTGGAGATGAGTCAGCAGGAGGGGTGGGGGCTGGTCAGCGGGGGGAAATGGGGGGAGTAGGGGTGAGTGGAGGGGGAGAGGCGGGGGTGGAGATGAGTGGAGGGGGCGGGTGTGGAGGTGAGTGGAGGGGGCGGGGGTGGAGATGAGTGGAGGGGGCGGGGTGGAGATGAGTGGAGGGGGCGGGGGTGGAGGTGAGTGGAGGGGGCGGGGGTGGAGGTGAGTGGAGGGCGCGCGTGGAGATGAGTGGAGGGGGCGGGGGTGGAGACGAGTGGAGGGGGCGGGGGTGGAGACGAGTCAGCGGGAGGGGCGGGGGCTGGTCAGCGGGGGGAGACGGGGGGAGTAGGGGTGAGTGGAGGGGGAGAGGCGGGGGTGGAGATGAGTGGAGGGGGCGGGTGTGGAGGTGAGTGGAGGGGGCGGGGGTGGAGATGAGTGGAGGGGGCGGGGTGGAGATGAGTGGAGGGGGCGGGGGTGGAGGTGAGTGGAGGGGGCGGGGGTGGAGATGAGTGGAGGGGGCGGGGGTGGAGATGAGTGGAGGGGGCAGGGGTGGAGGTGAGTGGAGGGCGCGGGTGGAGATGAGTGGAGGGGGGGGGGGTGGAGACGAGTGGAGGGGGCGGGGGTGGAGATGAGTGGAGGGGGCGGGGTGGAGATGAGTGGAGGGGGCGGGGTGGAGATGAGTGGAGGGGGCGGGGGTGGAGGTGAGTGGAGGGGGCGGGGGTGGAGATGAGTGGAGGGGGCAGGGGTGGAGGTGAGTGGAGGGGGCGGGGGTGGTGTGAGGGAGCGGTGTGAGGGGGCGGATAATGTAAAGGTTCTGACTAAAATTGAAGCAGAGGGGCTTCCACTAGGTCCTCGGCTACGCTTCAACAAGGATGGCTCACTTTTAGCTATAACAACCAATGATAATGGCATAAAGCTTCTTGCAAATGCTGATGGCATGAGGCTCTTTCATATTTTAGGCTCCTTCCAATATGCAGAGTAAGAAACGTATCAAAAAAGTTCCCCACTTGACAACATGTTCAAGCTTCTGAAACTGACACAGCCAAGGGTGCCCGCAAATCAACCATCTATAAGAGAGTCCATCTGTGCAATAGCTTTACTAATCACCTATGAGAGAGAGAGGGATCTACACCAGTGGTTCCCTTCTTTGTAGTTCTGAAAGCTCAAATTGCACCGATCAATGCTTGTGGCCAAAAGCTTTGATGATCAAAAGATAATTTGCACAACAACCCGATCAAAATCTTATTGGAGCTCTCTGCTTGGCCATTTGCCCTTCGATAGTAGGCACAAGATTTTTTATGGAAGACCTTGTACCTATCAAATATAAATTGGAGCAATTGATTCACAAAATGTGTCCCCCTATCACTAGTGATTTCAAGTGGGCAACCAAATCTTGAGAAAATACGTTTATAAAAAAACTTAGCTACTCTTAAAGTCGTGCAGTCCACAGTAGCTTTAGCGTCTATCCATTTAGTTGCATAACATGTGGCCATCAAAATATACTTCTTACCCCCAGGGTGACCAGTTGGACTAATAGGTCCTATGAAATCAAGACCCCATCGTTCAAATGGGAGCCATCCTGTAGATATGACTAATGGTTGGAAATTCAATCTAGTTGGCGTAGGAGCACATCTCTAGCAAATGTGGCATTCTTTAGCAAACTTGATGGCATCCTTGTAAATATGAGGCCACCATAGTCCTTTGTGGATGATTCTGTGAGCCAATTCTTCCCCCTTTAGATGCCCTTCACTGTGTGCAACCTCTAGCAGAAGATTTACCTCCTTTGGATAAACACACTTTCTCAAGATACCATCCTGACAATATGTATATAAATTTCCACTTATAAGTGATTACGCTTTGGTTTTAAGGAGCAATCTTCTCTTTTCTATAGGTGTCAAGTGTTCTGGGAGTTTTTCAGTAGTGACAAAACGGAGAATTTTGTCATACCAATCAATCTGAGTTGCTACTAAAAAGAGATTACTATCCACCAATTGATCATTAATACCTGTTGCCTTCTCGCTCCTGGCGGTCCTGGATACTTGATCTGCCATGTAGTGCTCTCTTCCTGGCTTAATATGAATATCAAACTTGAATTCTTGAAACAGGAGTAACCATCTCCAAACCCTTCTAGCTACTCTAGGCTTGTTTATCAAGTACTTCAGGGCTGATGGTGAGATATGACTATAAAATGTACACCAAGAAGGTAATGCAAAAACTTTTGAAGAGCAAATACAATAGCCAAACCTTCCCTTTTTGTTGTACTATAGTTCCTTTCTGCCTTGGTAAGTTGCCTACTGGCATAGGAGATAGGTCTATCAACTTTGTGTGATGATGGTTGAGTAGGAACACTTAAAAGTGGAGTACTACATAACCTCAATTTTAGTTCACAAAATGCCTTCTCAGCTTTAGGACTCCATGAGAAAGGGACCTTTTTACTGGTAAGTCTTGATAAGGGCTTAGATATTTCTAAATACATTCATATAAATCTTCTATGGTATCCTGCATGGCCCAAAAAACTTTGCACTTCCTTTGGGCTTTGTGGAATAGACATGGAAAGAATAGTAGTAACCTTTGCAGGATCCACCATTATCCCTTCAGCAGATACTATGTGACCAAGCAGAGTGCCCTTAGTGACCAAAAAGTGACATTTAGCAAGATTTAACTTCAAGCCTGTTCTGAGGCATTGCTCAAAGATTTCCTTTAGATTTTCCAAATGGTCATGGAAATCTTGAACTGCTGCTCTTCTATCTATGCCTGAAAATACTGAAAAATCATTCATGCAAATGCATAGAAAGGTTGTTAACCACTTGCCCAATATCAAATACATTGTTCTATTAAACAAAGCTGGTGCATTCTTCAACCCAAAAGCCATGCGGGTATAGACATATGGTCAACGTGCATTATGAAAGATCGGAACAAAGAGGGCTTCCTATTGATGGGCTTGAGAAAGTTGTTTGGGATTGGGTTAAGCTTCATCATGAATTGATGGAGCTCAAAGACATTAGCCACTTCTCTTGGTCTAACCTATAAGCATAGCAGAGTCTTCGTAGAGTAGCATTGGAGAGACATTATGTATCAAAATGCATACTCACAAGATGGGTCTTGCTTCCTTGATCCTGTGTTTGGACTTGGTTGTCTCTAACCACTATCCCATTTTACTTTCCTTCTTGTGTCCATCCATAGAGACATAAGGGAAATGATTTATCTAAGGCTCTAATGGATTTAGAGAGAATTCTATTGCAAACCACTCCCACCACCAAAATGACCTCATAAAAATCGATTCCATGTTGAAATATGAAGAGGAAATTCAAAGACAGAACATATAGATCTAATTTCAGGAGTGGTGGGCTAGAAAATTAGACAATCCAATCATAGAAATTTGTAGAATACTCCAAAAGAAGCAAGAGAATGACTCCACCCTCACATGATAAAGATTCTAGGAGTGAAATGTGAAATACACAAGGAAATTTGTGAAATTATTTTAACCATTTGGCTCAAATTCGTGGTGTAAAATCACCTCTTTATCCCAACATGATAGAGTGCATGGCAACCATCTCTAGGGTTAGGACCAAAATCATAATTGACAATTTGGTTTCACTCAAGATTCCTCTGTCTCTGATACAAGAATTTTAGATTCCATTCATTCCCTTCCTAATGGGAAAATCCCTCGTTTGGATGGTCTCACCAATGAGGTCCTCAAGGCATATAAGCACATGATGGTGACCCCATTTCATAAGATTTGGTAGGAGCACATGTGCTTTGGTGTCGAGCGAGATTCTTTGAAAGTTGGACTGATCAAACTACTTCACAAAGAACATAGTAAAAGGAGAATCCAATACTAGATTCCTATTACCATACTATAAAGGGGAAATAGGATTTACGCTAAGATCCTAGACAATCGCATTTCTTACCATCTTAAATCCTAGATAAGCATTGATAAAATAGGGTTCATAAAGGACGTGTCTATCCTTGAATCCATCGTCATTGTTTTTAAGGCCCTTGATTATGCGAAGGAATCCTATAGGATATCATCTTTCTCTAAATCCATTCTCACAAAGCATATGATAGAATTGAGTGGGACTATATTTTCAATCTTGAAAGTTTTGAGATGTGGTCGAAACTTTATAAGGATGATCTTGACATTGTGGGGTAATGCTGCAATGTGTATTACTATTATTGGTAAGCTATCCAAACCATATTGAAATGTTTTATTAGACAAGGCTACGCCTTGGCTTCTTTACTTTTTGTTACAACCACTAATGGACTTACCTACCTTGTCAACCACGTTTTCTCGATCAATGTGATTAGGGGTCTTGAGCTATCAAGCTACTAGGATCTAGTTCTCATGAGAATATTTGGTTATGACACAAATGTCTTCTTACGAAATGATCAATACATCATTGTCTCTTTCTAGTAGTGCCTCAATACCTACTATGTGGCTTCTAGTTTCAAAATTAACCATCTCTGAATAGCATTCAAAGCCATCCTCGAGCAACAACCATAATTTCTTGTGGACCAACGGTGTCTAGAGATTCCAAGTGGCCAAAGCTTCCATCTTTTGGATATCGTTTTAGGTTTTTCTATAACAATGAGTAAGAGATGGGACTCAATAATTTTTAAGATTGAAAAAAAAGTTGGGATATGACAAGGGTATTAAAATTCACATTTCAAGCCATGCCATGGTTGTCAGAACTTTTCTTATAGCCTTGATAATATACTTTATTTCTTGTTGGAGAAGAAAATACACCGCATTTTCCAAGTTTAAAAGAATATGTAGAAGTCATCTTTGGACATTGATCAGAACAAGAACGGTATTTCAAAAATATAATGGCGATATTGTGCTGATAAAAAATACTGGGTGGGATTTAAATTTATAGATATTGGGAGTTTTTCTAATAAGGTGGTAGCAAAGTGGATGATAAAGGCATGGAATAATATGGACACCTCTTGGGAAGAGTCGATCTTTAGGAAAATGGGGGAAAGTATTGTTGTTGGTTTTCCAAGTTAAAAGGGGCATGACCTCCTCACCTTGGTTTTCACTCTCTTTCGAGTTACCCCCAAAGGCTCACCACTAGTTTGTTCATTTTGGAAAAGTTTGAACATTATGAATCCTTAACTAACCATCAATGATGATTGTAAATGGTTTATCACGATTAGGTAACACTACTCAATTTGGTTCTCAATCAAGGATGTTAGGGCTATTGACTTTGACAATATCCTAAGAAAAACTTAGGGAACAATGGTCTTCGGTTGTGGAGCAATCTTTGGAATCAAGACAAAAGACATTGGATGAGCCTCAGCAACATCAATCTAGATTTGCGGGTGAGCTAGGATGAATGGTTTCTATTATGATTTTTTCACTTGGAACTCCTAAAAGTACAACCTCCTTCAAGGTGATGACCCTCCTAGGACACAAGGTATAAAACAACATAATGGCAATAGCTTGGATATGTTTTGTTCGACTTTGAGGTCTGCAAAAGCACGCGAATAGTAGAAGGAAGAAGAAGAATCTTGTAGCACATTACATAATATTGGGAACAAAGTTTCCTAATGGTCCTCGTGTGTTCACAAAAATCACTACCAAAATATGGAAAAAAATCCTCTCTCAAAGTGATGCAGTGATCAAGGAGCTGACACTCATGTATAATGAAGTGTCAAGATATGTGGAAAGAGATCAATCCCAAAAAGAAAATAAGCACAAAGCTTTATGGAAAGCTTCAAAATTATCTCGAGGTAGAGCCTTTGTGAGAAGATATGAAATGTTGTCCTCTGTGGGTACATATACCAAATTGATCTCCTCGAGAGAGGACCTCTCCCTCATATAATGATAGTGCACCTAAATGTGCTTTGTGCAAGCATGGAGTATAGGGTTCCTCCCAACATGATGAGCCAGAAACAAGTCGTAGACATTTTGACCATGAAAAAATATATTGATATGAGTTTCCTAGACCTCAAACATCATGGAGTGAAAACGCATATGAACAACTTGTCTACATGTTGGGAAGTTTCCTACACCTTTTTGAAACAAGTAGGAGACATTTTGAAACCAGTGGTGAAAATGACAATGGTGAGAAGCGTGATTGCATGGGCCGCTATGAACTATTGGAAATTGTATCAAATGGATGTTAAGAATGCATTCTTGAATGGAAAATTACATGAGGAAGTCTATATGGAGCAACCAGAAAGTTATGTGTATCCAAAGTATCCTGACTATGTATGCAAATTAAAGAAAGCAGTTTATGGTTTGAAACAAGCACCAAGAGCATGGTGTGAGCGATTCATTAAGAAGTTATTGGATTTCGAATTTATGCAATCAAAGGCTGGTTATCCACTGTTTCTATGGAATCAAGGAATCGTAATGATTCTATTAGTGATTTATGTCGATGATTTGATCATTACTGGAAATGATGAGAAGAGGATTGCTGATTTCGAAAAGCAACTGAAGTCGGAATTTTTGATGTAAGATTCGGGAGAGCTAAAATACTTTTTGGGAATTGAAGTAATTTCAATGAAAGAGGGAATTCGGATGATGCAAGTCAATTATAGTTGGAAATGCTTGAGAGATTTGGTATGAGTGCTTGCAAAACTGTTGATACGCCACTTGATGTTAATGCTAAGCTTATGGATGATGGTAAGTACTTGCATGATGCCAATGTGTATAGGAAGATGGTTGGAAATTTGATTTATGTAACAAAGACAAGACCAGATTTGAGATTTGTAGTTGGTTTGGTGAGTCAATTTATGCATAAACCATATAGAGTGCATTTGGATGCAGTGAGACGCATATTGCGATATGTGAAAGGAACATGCACTTCGACTTGTTTTAAGAGAGAAAAGTTCAGCAATGTATATATGCATACATGGATGTGGATTTGGCAGAAAGTGTCATGGATCGAAGTTCAACAAGTGGATTTTCATTTTCCCTTGGAAGTGCCATCATTTCATGGAGTAGCAAGAAGAAACCAACTGTCACCTTGTCAAGTATCGAAGCTGAATATAGAGGCATTACACAAGCCATTTGTGAAGCAACATGGATTAAGTACCTACTTGAAGACATGCGAGTCTACATGGACAGAAAAGTGGTCATCTATTGTGACAATGCGAGCAACATAATGTTATCAAAGAATCGAGTTTATCATGCGAGATCGAAGCACATCGAAGTTCATTATCACTTTCACTACAACATATCAAGGGTATATCGAGGCTGTTACCGAGGAAAATGAACGGGCATAATTTCTCCGAGACGTCGGTGTCGCAGTCGGTATGCGCATCAGAAACATAACGCCGATATAGACATCGACATGGGCACCAGTATGGGCGTCTGTATAAGCATCGGTATTATCAGCGATTATACCAAGGCCCGTATCGATGACTCTACTTTGTGTACCGACACCCATACGGACGACTCTTCTGGATATACCAATGCTAATACCGATGACTATATCTACACAACATTTTTTGGATAGATGTGTTGTCTTTTGCTAGAGCATGATGTTGTTTAGCAAAAGACAATACACTCTGCCCAACTCTATACCGAGTACATGTGTTATGTACTCTAATGGCAACCAAAACATGATTTTATATGAGCAAAAATGAACCATGAATCATGACATACAAAAAGTTGTATATTCCATAGATGAAGGATGTACAAGAGTGTGACAAAGCACTTCCATATAGGAACCGAATACAAAATGTAACAAAGCACTTCCATATAGGAATCGAATACAAAATTATGGTACATCATTGCCACATAGGAGTGTACTACAAAATTAAGGCAATGTGACAAAGCACTTCCATATAGGAATCGAATACAAAATTATGGTACATCATTTCCACATAGGAGTGTAATACAAAATTGTGGCAAAGCACTACCATACATATACGCAAGGGGATCAAAACATTTACACCTACAATCCTGCAACAAAGCATATGTGTAAAATGAGACAAATTGACATGACATTTATAAACAACAACTAAAAATACGAGACCAAGCAATAAGTTTACCTAATCATAGATTCTCCCATGAAATGGTTGCACCGCGTCCCTCTAAATCGTGCAATAGTGCAGCCAATCCATGACGATATCCATAAGCTTATTCGGTTCGCGTCGGAGGACGACCTACTACCAACTCCTATAATAAATATGCAAAATGTTAGATGAACATACATGATGTGCTTAGCACAAACAGATTCAATAATTAAAATGATATCTATAAATTTGTAGTGCACATTGTCCTATCCGCCGCTACCTCAATGCGACGTTCCAACTGTATCTAAACGTGTGGCCGCCACATCTCGCTGTTGACGATATTGATCAGGAGTATGTTACTGGTCATCCTGAATCGATTCCCTTTCTTCAACATCTAACCATACAGGCTTCTATAAGCCTGCTCTGAAAGCATTGGGAGCTTCGGACCATCGATGAGACATCACCTCTCGTGCCGTATGCTGAATCCATTCGAAACTCACAATAGGATGCCCAAGTGTTGGCCGGTACTCTTCATATATTGGTTGTGTGATATAATTTTTGGAATCCTTATCCTGTTCCCTCCATTTTAACATTACAGAATGTCCAAACTCTATGGAGCAAAGTTGTCGAATGCACTGACACATGGACTTTCCAGCTGCATCCATGACTGGAGCTCAATTACGTATGTGATATATCTTGGAGTCGTCATGGTCATGTGCTCCCCAAGGTGTACATGCAGATCCCATCTAATCCAATGTGGAGATGTTAAAATGCATGTGTATCCATATGCATGTGTGTATGCATATGCATGTATGTGTGTATGCATATGCATGTATGTGTGTATGCATATGTATGTGTGTATGCAAACACACATGCATATGCATGTATGTATGCATATGCATGTATGTGTGTATGCATATGCATGTTTGTATGCATATGCATTGTGTATGTGTGTATGCATATGCATGTGTATGTATATGCATATGCATGTGTGTATGCATATGCATGTATCTCTGTATGCATATGCATGTGTGTATGCATATGCATGTGTGTATGTGTGTATGCATATGCATGTATCTCTGTATGCATATGCATGTGTGTATGTGTGTATGTGTGTATGCATATGCATGTGTATGTGTATGCATGTGTGCATGCATATGCATGTGTGTATGTGTGTATGCATATGCATGTGTGTATGTGTGTATGCATATGCATGTGTGAAGGTGCGTATGCATATGCATGTGTGTATGCATATGCATGTGTATGCATATGCATGTGTATGCATATGCATGTGTATGCATATGCATGTGTATATGCATATGCATGTGTGTATGCATCTGCATGTGTGTATGGATATTCATGTGTGTCTTCTTCTTCAATCTTCATGAATGTCCTGCAGTCCAATCATTGACTTAAACCTGCAAAGCTTTGTACCATCTAATGCTTTAGTCAATAGATCTGCACATTGCATATTAGTTAATACATAATCCATCTGAATTTCCTTGCTCAATAGCTTCTCTCTCACAGAATGATAGTGGATCTCTATATGCTTGGTCCTAGCATGATAAATAGGATTTGTTGCAAGATGTAATGCGCTTGTATTATCTCCAAAAATCATTGGAGGTGTAGTATGCAAACCTAAATCTGTGTATAACAATCTGATCCATATGGCCTCTTGAGTAACATTGGCCAATCCTCTATACTCTGCCTCTATAGAAGATAAAACAACAATAGGTTGCTTCTTTGAAGACCATGATATAGGTTTATCGCCTACAAAGGATAGGTATCCTGAGGTACTCCTTCTATCATCTTTGCGACCTATAGAGGAGGTACTAGGGTGCCTACTTTTAACAAATGCAGGTAATGTACTCTTCTAGTACTTTGCCTACTCAAGGGAGGTTCTCCTTAGGGAAGTATACCCTTTGACATTCCTGTGAGCAGGCACGATTGCAATAGACCCACGGTATTGTAGACCTTTAGAAAGATAATTAAAGACAAATGACAATAGTACAAGACAAAATGACTCCTTAGTTCGAGAAGATGATTACAATGTAGGCAAAAAGAATGCTCCAAAAGTTGATGCTTTGTGCTAACATGTCAATCGAGAACTAACAGTAATCAATGCAAGAGATTTGTCCAATGTAATGAGCACAAGTAAATGAAGACCTGCACTGGTGGGTACAAAGATGTGAAGACTTGCTCTAAGATGAAGAGCATAGAAATATCAGTGACTCACACTTAATGACAAAACCAAGCCACTTCTTCACACTCTAGTGCTTTTAGCCCTCCACTGGGAAGCCCACGCTTTGTATCCTCACCGCAGAGTGACTTCCTACAATAGGATTGTAGTCAGAGAGTGCAAAGAGATGTCCAAAAGAGATGTCGCAATAAGCCCCATATGCGTATCTGTGTGTATCCCCAATGAGTACAAGTCCATTGCTTTTATAGGCTCCAATAGGCCAAGAGGGCCTTGCCGATTTTCCATGTTCACTGAATATGCGTCGATTGATTGCCCCAAAATTGGAGGGGTAGTTCAAATATGGTACTGGCCTCCAGTTTGAATCAGATCCTCAAAAATAGGAAATCTTCACGAATGGAAGCAACACTCATTTATCTTTTTACCTTTCAGTGTTACTTTTGAATGGAAGCTGAGGCAAGTTGTAGAAAAATATGGATTTGCATTGTTCTAATTTGCGAGTTCATCATTTCACCAATTTCTTCTTTGACCAACCTTGTTGCCTCATTTAGGAGATGATCAAGCGGTAGTTCTCGAAAAGTGCCCACATTAGACCATTACTTCCCTTTATGGATGCATATGGCAACAATGCCCTCAGAGATTTAGAGACATTTGAACTTGCAGGTTTCTATTGCAAACATGTTTCCCTGAGGTTGAGCAGCAATCACCATAACAACACCATGAATTGATTTATCCTAAAAAGATCTCTTTGAGGCCTTTGGATCCCCATTTGGCCACATCATTAGGAGAAAGAATCTTTGATTAAGGGCCGAATTGATTTTGCAACCCCTCCATTGGCCGATTTCAACCCACTCTCAGAGAGAGAGAGAGGAGGGGGGCGTAGGATGGGGCTACGGGACTGAGAGGGTGGGGGGGCTGCGAGGGGGAGAGAGGGGGAGAGAGAGAGAGAGAGAGAGAGAGAGAGAGAGAGAGAGAGAGAGAGAGAGAGAGAGAGAGAGAGAGAGAGAGAGAGAGAGAGAGAGAGAGAGAGAAACGGAGGGTAGGGGGACAGAGCGGGGGGGTGGAGGTCACGGGAGAGAGAGAGAGAGAGAGAGAGAGAGAGAGAGAGAGAGAGAGAGAGAGAGAGAGAGAGAGAGAGAGAGAGAGAGAGAGAGAGAGAGAGAGAGAGAGAGAGAGAGAGAGAGAGAGAGAGAGAGAGAGAGAGAGAGAGAGAGAGAGAGAGAGAGAGAGAGAGAGAGAGATGCAAGTGTCCCACCATGCATGCCAAACTGTAGAGGAGGTACTGGGGTGCCTACTTTTAACAAATGCAGGTAATGTACTCTTCCAGTACTTTTCCTACTCAAGGGAGGTTCTCCTTAGGGAAGTATACCATTTGACATTCCTGTGAGCAGACACGATTGCAATAGACCCACGATATTGTAGACCTCTAGAAAGATAATTAAAGACAAATGACAATAATGCAGGACCAAATGACTCCTTAGTTCGAGCAGATGATTACAATGTAGGCGAAAAGAATGCTCCAAAAGTTGATGTTCTGTGCTAACATGTCAATCAAGAACTAACAGAATCAATGCAAGAGATTGGTCCAATACAATGAGCACAAGTAAATGAATACTTGCACTGGTGGGTACAAAGATGTGAAGACTTGTCAAAGATGAAGAGCACAGAAATATCACCTACTCACACCAAATGACAAAACCAAGCCACATCTTCACATTCTAGTGCTTTTAGCTCTCCACTCGGAACCCACACTCTATATCCTCACCATAGAGTGACTTCCTACAGTAGGATTGTAGTCACAGAGTGCAAAGAGAGGTCCAAAATAGATGCTGGAACAATAGGCCAAGAGGACCTTGCCGATTTCCCACGTTCATTGAATATGTGCCGATTGATTGCCCCAAAATTGGAGGGGTAGGTCAAATATGGTACTGGCCTCCAATTTGAATTAAATCCTCAAAAATAAGCAGTCTTCACGAATGGCAGCAACACTCATTTATCTTTTTACATTTCATTGTTACTTTTGAAAGCAAGCTGAGGCAAGTTGTAGAAAAATATGGATTTGCACTGTTCTAATTTGCGTGTTCATCATTTCACCAATTTCTTCTTTGACCAACCTTGCTGCCTCATTTAGGCCATGTTCAAGCGGTAGTTCTAAAAAACTACCCACATTGGACCATTAGTTCCCTTTATGGATGCATACACAACAATGCCCTCAGAGCTTTAGAGACATTTGAACTTGCACGTTTCTACTGCAAACATGTTTCCCTGAGGTTGTGCAACAATCACCATAGCAACACCATGAGTTCATTTATCCTAAAAAGATCTCTTTGAGGCCTTCGGATCCCCATTTGGCCACAACATTAGGATAAAAAATATTTGATTAAGGGCCGAATTGATTTTGCAACCCCTCCATTGGCCCATTTCAACCCAGTCTTAGAGAGAGAGAGAGAGGAGGGGGGCGGAGGGTGGGGCTATGGGACTGAGAGAGTGGGGGGGCTGCAGGGGAGAGAGAGAGAGAGGTGGGAGAGAGAGAGAGAGAGAGAGAGAGAGAGAGAGAGAGAGAGAGAGAGAGAGAGAGAGAGAGAGAGAGAGAGAGAGAGAGAGAGAGAGAGAGAGAGAGAGAGAGAGAGAGAGAGAGAGAAATGCAGGGTGGGGGGACTGAGCGGGGGATTGGAGGTGGGGGGAGAGAGAGAGAGAGAGAGAGAGAGAGAGAGAGAGAGAGAGAGAGAGAGAGAGAGAGAGAGAGAGAGAGAGAGAGAGGGAGGAGGGGGGCGGAGGGTGTGGCTGCAAGACTCAGCAGGTGGGGGGCTGGGGGGGAGAGAGAGAGGGAGGGGAGAGAGAGAGAGAGAGAGAGAGAGAGAGAGAGAGAGAGAGAGAGAGAGAGAGAGAGAGAGAGAGAGAGAGAGAGAGAGAGAGAGACGGAGATAGAGAGAGAGATACAGAGATAGGAGGGGGCGGAGGGTGGGGCTGCGAGACTAAGAGGGTGGGGGTTGCGGGGAGAGAGAGAGAGAGAGAGAGAGAGAGAGAGAGAGAGAGAGAGAGAGAGAGAGAGAGAGAGAGAGAGAGAGAGAGAGAGAGAGAGAGAGAGAGAGAGAGAGAGAGAGAGAGAGAGAGAGAGATTTCACCCTGGAGATATTGACCAGGGGTATCCTCTTACCCTACAAATCCTCAAGATGTACTGCTCCATGAGGTAATACCTTTATTACCCTATATGGTCCCATCCATTTAGGTGCCAATTTGGTTGAAACAGCTTGGATTTGATGCACCAAAACCAAGGATCGTTCCTGTCTCTCATTCGACCTAAGATACCTGTCCTGTAGTCTTTTGTGCTCCTCTTGTGTTACCTGAAGCTTTTGCATTGCTCCTTCCCTGTATTCTTCTAATGCCACCAGTCTCCTAATGGGAGCTTCAATTCCAATGGTTTTGGCTCCAATTTCTCTTTTGATCATAAATTCGAACGGTGCTAAAGCCTCTTTTCCATATATAAGCGAAATGGACTCTCACCAATGGTTCCCCTTCTTCTAGTTCTAAAAGCCCAAATTGCACCGATCAATGCTTGTGGCCAAAAGCTTTGATGATCAAAAGATAATTTGTGCAGCAACCCAATCAAAATCTTATTGGAGCTTTCTGCTTGGCCATTTGCCCTTGGATAGTAGGCACTGGAATTTTTATGGAAGACCTTGTACCTGTCAAATATAAATTGGAGCAATTGATTCACAAAATGTGTGCCCCTATCACTAGTGATTTCTAGTGGGCAACCAAATCTTGAGAAAATACGTGTATACAAAAACTTAGCTATTGTTAAAGCCATGCACACCACAATAGCTTTAGCCTCAATGCATTGTATAACATGTGGCCATCAAATTATACTTCTTACCCCGAGGTTGACCAATTAGACTAATTGGTCCTATGAAATCAAGACCCCATCGTTCGAATGGAAGCCATCTTCTAGATATGACTAATCGTTGGAAATTCAATCTGGTTGGTGTAGGAGTACATCTCTGGCAAATGTGGCATTCTTTAGCAAACTTGATCGCATCCCAGTAGATATGAGGCCACCATAGTCCTTTGTGGATGATTCTGTGAGCCAATTCTTCTCCTTTTAGATGCCCTTCACTGTGTGTTGCCTAATGCAAAAGGTTTACCTCCTCTGGATAAACACACTTTCTCAAGATATCATCCTGACAATATCTGTATGAATTCCCATTTATAAGTGAGTACACTTTGGTTTTAAGGAGTAATCTTCTCTTTTCTATAGATGTTAAGTGGTCTCGGAGTTTTCTAGTTGTGAGAAAATTGAGAATCCCATCATACCAATCAGCCTGAGTTGCTACTAGGAAGAGATTACGATGCACCAATTCATCATTAATACCTGTTGTCTTCTCACCCATTACAGTCCTCGATACTTGATCTCCCACGTAGTGCTTGTTAGTATATGATCAATGTCTACCCCTCATGATTGTATGCACATTTTGTAAGGCCCCCTTTATGAGGAGAAGCCAAGCGTGCATTACCCAATTGATGGGAATCCCAACTTGAATGTTGGATGAAGGTCATATTGGACCATTTAAGATATTATAAGGAAAGGGAGTTACCAGGGTCCCCAATTGTGGGGTCCGGGGCAGCGGTGAGCAGCCCCGGCTGGGGGGTCCAAGGGGGCCAGCGGGCCCCCTGGCTGGGGGGTCCCAGGGGGCCAGCGGGTCCCCTGGTGGGGGTCCAGGGGCAGCGCCCCCGGCGCGACGGTAAAGGGAATATTCCATGGAATATTCCCTGTCGGAGTAAGAAATCATTTATATTTGTTAGGTCGGTTCAACCAGTCTAAGCCGTGTATGGCAATTACGCGGGCGGTGGCCGCCCATGCTCTACCGCCCATGTATAGCCGTCCATGGCAGGCCACCCATGATCCTATATATACATGACTTCTGCACTACCTAAGATACCAAGTTGAGCCAGCATACCTCTACCTTGTATCTCCCTATCTAGAGTTGTCTAGATCACCATTTAAGCTCTACCTTGAGAGCGCACGGGTGGACAACGCCATCATCTTTGTACTTGCTGCTAGTAGAAAATTGTTGAGATTCTCCTATATCTGTTATCTTCTCTGCTATTGCTTCTGTGTTATATTGCGTAACTATTGTCTTACAGTGCTCTCTTCCTGGCTTCATATGAATATCAGAGTTGAATTTTTGAAACATGAGTAACCATCGCCAGACCCTTCCAGCCACTCTAGGCTTGTTTATCAAGTACTTCAAGGGTTGATGGTCAGATATGACTATAAAATGTACATCGAGAAGGTAATGCCGAAACTTTGGAAGAGCAAATAAAATAGCCAAACCTTCCCTTTCAGTCGTATTGTAGTTCCTTTCTGCCTTGGTAAGTAGCCTGCTCGCATAGGAGATAGGTCTATCAATTTTTTGTGATGATGGTTGAGCCAAAACTACACCAACAGCATGAAGACTGGCATCTGTATGCACATGAAACTCCAATGACCAGTTAGGACCACTTAAAAGTGGAGCAGTACATAATCTCAATTTTAGTTCACAAAATGCTTTCTCAGCTTCAGGACTCCATGAGAAGGGGACCTTTTTACTGGTAAGCCTTGACAAGGGTTAAGCTATTTCTGGATACATTTGTATAAATCTTCTATGGTATCCTGCATGTCCCAAAAAACTTTGCACTTCCTTTGGGGTTTGTGGAATACGCATAGAAAGGATAGCGGTAACCTTTGTAGGGTCCACCGTTATCCCTTCAACAGATACTATGTGACCAAGAAGAGTGCCCTTAGTGACATTAAGTAGGATTTAACTTCAAACCTGTTTTGAGACATTGCTCAAAGATTTCCTTTAGATTTTCCAAATGATCATGGAAATGTTGAACTACTGCTCTTCTATCTGTGCCTGAAAACACTGAAAAGTCATCCATGAAAATGCGCAGAAAGGTTGTTAACCAGTTGCCCAATATCAGATACATTGTTCTATTAAACGAAGTTGGTGCATTTTTCAAACCAAAAGCCATGCGGGTATACACATTAGTGCCCCATGGAGTAACGAAGGTTGTTTTGTCCCTATCATTAGGATGGATCACTATCTGATTGTAGCTACTAAATGTTGGTGCAATTCACAAGCCTACACATTTGGCTTGAAGTCCATACACATATGGAGAAGCATAGGAACCAATGCTTCAAGATAATTACCCATTTATCCTTTTGTGAAAGTCATATTTGACTTGGAATCTTTGTAAACACCTACCAAAAAGAACTCGTGGAAAAGTTAGCTTTGATTGATGGAATATCTCCTATAATGGAGGATCACTTTTTAGAGAGAGCCAAAATTTGAATTCAAATTCAAATTGAATGTAAACACTTATATAAACCTCTAGGAAAAAGTCATGGGTAAGACTCATCAATCCCGAGCTCCTCACTCTCATTTTTGAGTTTGTGTGAGGCCTACACTCTAGCCGACACCTATCTACACCATTAGGCAATGACCTTCAGGCCTATGGCATTGTGCAACATTGTTCATTAATACATATATCTAAATTGTTCATTTCTCAGTTCTCTGTCATAGTCTTTATAAGTCTGTCAACTTGTGAAGACCATATCTCACTGATTTCTCCACTAAACTCAAAGATCTATAGGTTATTGGAATCAGCACAAAGTACTCTACATGCTATCAAAATTTGAAGGATTTCTATTCAGCAATTTCAGAGAAAAGTCCGTCCAGGTGATCGCTGGTCTAAGTCTGCAACAGTCCTAAAATATCGGGGGTAAAGGTTTACTTGCTAAGTTGATTTCTCTGAGCATAGTTAATCTTTTTAAGTCATTCCACTTGGAATAGCTAGCTTTCTAAGCTAATTAGATACTCCTAAAAGGAAATTTTCCAATTCCTATTGTGCTGGTCATACTGAGCAAAAGATACAGCAGGTATCTAGCCAAGAATAGAAGGTTTTCTTGAAGACTTGAAGCTCAAAGTTGTCTGTTTTGATTCTACATTTTCATACATCATTTCCAAAGTACATAGGCCATTTTATGGTGTCATTGGAAAGCTAAGAAGGTCCACTTATCAACTCTGAAGCATGAAAGGGCTGGTACAAAGCAGGATTTGGCAGTACCTACTCATTCTCTTGAAGTGTCCATCCATCATTCCCAACAGTGGTATCAAAGCAAAGTTAAGGTAAAATGGGAGATGATTTTCCTTCATTTATTGATAAATTGGACAGGAACAACTATCAGGCATGGTATCTAAGGATGAAGACATATTTACAAGGAAGGAGTCTTTCTGGATACATCTCATGAGATGAGGAATTGCCCTCATTCAAAACCAGAGGACTACCAACAAAGGAAGAACATGAAACTCAACACATGGTGTGGCAAGGATGCATTAGCAAGGTCTTACTTACTCAACTCCATCTCTGATTTTCTTTTGCCACATATTGGAAATGTAAGACATCCCAAGAGACCCAGGAAACCTTGTCATCCTATTTCTCTTCCAACACAAGGGCCAGAAAAAACCAATTATGGATTGAATTCACCACACTAAGGAAGCAAAGTAAGTAGGCTATTTCAAAGTATGTGACTAAGATTAAAGATGTAGCAGATCAGTTAACAAGCATAGGAGAAGAGATTGCAGAAGAGCAGATAGTAAGGCAAGTGATCAATGGGATCAAAGCTGATGACAAATGGGAAAGCTTCACCACTACCATGGACATGCAAATTCTAGATCTTACAACTCTCATGGGACAATTGTTCACTCATGAAGCCAAGCTCAACAAGAATGGAGACACATCCAAAGTTAATAGCTCTTCTGCCCTATACACTGATAAAAGTAAGTAAAGATAAAGGCAAGAACAAGAAAGGAGAGGATGAAGGCACTATCTCCCAAGCCAACTATGCAGGGAGAGGTAGGTCATCAAGAGGAAGGGGCAGAGGAGGTAAGCAAGGTAGGGGGAGATCTTATATCTCCTCACCATGCATCATTTGTGGTTTATCAAATCATACTACAGATGAGTGTTTCAGGAACTACAAGTACCAGAGAGAAAGAGGATATCAAACAGGTGGATACTCACAATCAAGAGGAAGATTCAACCATTATCAAGGATACAACAACAACGACAATAACAACTACAACAACAACTACAGTGGCAACTACCAAGGAGGATTCAAATCCAGAAAGGACTACAACAACTATACAGAAGAACAAGATGGTTCTCTTCTGATTATGAACATGACTTCAAAACCAGGTATAAATGATGACCATCTCTTCTACATTGACTCAGGATGCTCTAATCATGTGGTTGGCAATGTAGCTCTACTCTCTAACCTTGAAGAACCAAAAGGTAAGCATCAAGTACAAACAGGTGATGACACCAAGCACTCAGTAATTAAAGTTGGAAATGTTAAGACTTGTTATGTTTAAGAACTTGTTGAGTAGGGTACTATATGTACCAACCATTACAAAAAATTTGATGAGTGTTGGACAGATTGTGGAGAAAGGTTTGCAGGTCAGGTTCAACCAATATGGAGCATTTGTGGAGGATCCCAAGTATGGGTTCAAGAGAATAGCTAAAGGAGAAAAATCAGGTAGACTTTTTACTTTTGAGCTAGAAGATACAAAGAATATTGCACTCTACAATTATAAAGATCAAACACTTTCAGAGCTTGAGATTTGGCATAAGAGATTAGGGCATGTAGGAGAAAGAATTTTGAAGCAAATATGCAGGGATCAATGTGTAATTGGAATACCCATGATATATAAATGTGGTGCTTGGTAGTTTGGGAAGTCTCACAGGTTACCATTCTCAAGGAAAGGTTACATGCATGACGATTACCTAGAGCTTGTCCATACAGATGTATGGGGACCAAGCAAAGACCCCTCAATCTCAGGATCAAGGTACTATGTATCTTTTATTGATCATTATAGCAGATGGACTGTATTCTACTTTATGAAGCACAAAGATAAAGTGTTCAACTGTTTTGAAAAATATCTTGCACTTGTTGAGCATCAGACAGGAAGAAACCTAAAGAGGCTAAGGTCAGATGGAGGAGGTGAGTACTTCTCCAATGAGTTTGAAACTTTCTTGCAGGGGAGAGGAATCAAGAGAGAAATCACCACAAGGTATACTCCTGAACAGAATGGGGTAGCTGAGAGAAGAAATAGGTTGATTGTTGAAACAGCTAGGTCAATGTTAAATGAAAAGAAATTACCTAACTACCTATGGGCAGAGAGTGTATCTACTGCCACTTACTTTATAAACACGTTGCCATCCAAATCACTTGATGGGATGACCCCTTATGAAACATGGCATGGTAAGAGACCCTCACTTGACCATTGCAAGATATTTGGATGTGTAACATATGTACACATTCCTTCTCAGATAAGAGCTAAACTAGACCGTAAGGCTGAGAAGTGTATCTTTATTGGATATGATCTAAATCAGAAAGGGTACAGGTTCTACAACCCTTCAAATAAAGGATTCATGGTTAGTAGAGATGTTGTCTTTGATGAAAATGATTCTTGGTATGAGAATGAATGCAGGAAGGTTAAACTACCCTATCACTTGGAGGAGGAGTTTCCAAGTCTTGCTAAGGAGGAACCTACTCAGAATGAAGACACCACTTCAGATGATGAAGACATTATCAACCTTGAAGAATTCAAAGCATGGAAGTCCAAAGGCAAACTCAAAATCAAGAAACTTGAAGACATACCTGAATCTTCAAATCAATCAATTAGAAGATCACAAAGGGAGAGCAAAAAACCTATCAAATATGGGTATGATACCTCTCTTGTTACTAAACATTCTGTTTATCTTGCCAAAGACTTGTCAACTGAAGAACCATGATCATATGAACAAGCAAAGACCAAGACAGAATGGAAAGAAGCTATGTATGAGGAGATTGAAGCACTCAAAGAAAGTGACACATGGGAACTAGTACCAAAAAAGGAGTCCATGAAGGTAATTGGATCTAGATGGATCTATAAAATCAAAAGCAATTCTGATGGGTCAATAAATAGGTATAAAGCCAGATTGGTGGCCAAGGGTTCTACACAAACCCAAGGCATTGACTATGAAGAAACATTCTCACCTATAGCCAAGATGCTAACCATCAGGGTGTTGGTGAGTGTGGCTGCATCAAAAAATTGGAACATGTATCAATTGGATGTAAAAAATGCTCTTTTGAATGGATGGATTTCAGAGGAGGTATATATGTCACAACCTCCTGGCTATGAGGATCCAAACAAGGTAACATATGTGTGAAAATTGAATAAAGCTCTTTATGGATTAAAGCAGGCACCTAGGGCATGGAACCACAAAATGACCACATATCTTCAAGACCAAGGTTTTTTCATGAGCAAGGCAGACACTTCTCTATTCATTAAGAGAAGTAATTCAGAGGTAATATACCTATGTGTATATGTTGATGATATCATAGTTACAGGTAATGATGTCAATGGAATCAGACAAATCAAGAACCAGATGATGAAGGAGTTCAAGATCAATGATCTTGGTCTACTAAAGTATTTTCTTGGACTTGAGTTAGTCTATACTAACTATGGAATCTATATTACTGAGAAAAAATACATACAGGATATGTTGAAGAAGTTTCATTTGCAGGATGCCAAAGTTGCAAGTACTCCAATGGAGGTAAACCTAAAACTAAGTGCCCATGAAGGTGATGAACTTGATGATATTACAGGCTACCAAAGCATAGTGGGAAGCTTGAACTATGCTACCTTAACAAAGATAGAAATTGAATATGGAGTTAGTGTGCTAAGTCAGTTTATGCACAAGCCAAGGGTACCTCACTTAGAAGCTGCCAAAAGAATTCTAAAGTATCTCAAAGGCACTCAACATCATGGTTTGTAGTTCCCTTACACTTCAGACTTGGATATCAAGATTTATTCAGATGGAGATTGGGCAGGATGTAAGGATGATAGAAGCACTTCAGGATACATTTCATTTGCAAGTGATAAACCAATATCATGGTCTTCAAAGAAGAAACCTACTGTTGCTTTATCTTCTACAGAGGCATAGTATAGAGGATTGGCAAATGCCACTCAAGAAGCCATATGGATCAAATTATTGTATATAGAATTGGGTTTGTATACTACCTCACCATTGATCTTTGGAGACAATACAAGCTCACTACACCTTGTAGCTAATCCTATTTATCATGCTAGGACCAAGCATATAGAGGTCCATTAAAATTATGTGAGAGAGAAGTTATTAAGCAAGGACATTCAACTAACATATGTATCAACCAACATGCAGTGTGCAGATTTGTTAACTAAAGCATTGGATGGAACCAAACTTTGCAGGTTCAAATCAATGATTGGATTGCAAGATATACATGAAGACTCAAGATGAAGACCAAGCCAAATTTTTTGGCTTGAGGTGGAGTTGTTGGTGCAATTCACAAGCCTACACATTTGGCTTGAAGTCCATACACATATGGAGAATCATAGGAACCAATGCTTGAAGATAATTACCCATTTATCCTTTTGTAAACGTCATATTTGACTTGGAATCTTTGTAAACACCTACCAAAAAGAACTTGTGGAAAAGTTAGCTTTGATTGATGGAATATCTCCTATAATGGAGGATCACTTTTTAGATAGAGCCAAAATTTGAATTCAAATTCAAATTGAATGTAAACACTTATATAAACCTCTAGGAAAAAGTCGTGGGTAAGACTCATCAATCCCGAGCTCCTCATTCTCATTTCTGAGTGTGTGTGAGGCCTACACTCTAGCCCATACCTATCTACACCATTAGACAATGACCTTCAGGCCTATGGCATTGTACAACATTGTTCATTAATACATATATCTACATTGTTCATTTTTGAGTTCTCTGTCATAGTCTCTATAAGTCTGTGAATTTGTGAAATTCATATCTCATTGATTTCTCCACCAAATTCAAATATATATAGCTTGTTGGAACCAGCTCAAAGTACTCTACATGCTATCAAAATTTGAAGGATTTCTATTCAGCCATTTCAGAGAAAAGTCCATCGAGGTGATCACTAGTCGAAGTCTGCAACAGTCCTAAAATATCGGGGGTAAAGGTTTACTTGCTAAATTGATTTCTCTGAGCATAGTTAATCTTTCTAAGTCATTCCACTTTGAATAGTTAGCGTGCTAATCTATTTACATACTCCTAAAAGGAATTTGTCCAATTCCTACTGTGTTGGTCATACTGAGCAAAAGATACAGCATGTATCTAGTTAAGAATGGAAGGTTTTCTTGAAGACTTGAAGTTCAAAGTTGTGTGTTTTGATTCTACATTTTCATACATCATTTCCAAAGTACATAGGCCATTTTATGGTGTCATTGGAAAGCTAAGAAGGTCCACTTACCAACTCTAAAGCATCAAAGGGCTGGTACAAAGCAGGATTTGGCAGTACCTACTCATTGTCTTGAAATGTCCATCCATCATTCCCAACACTAAAACCATCCAAGAAGCTATACAAAGTGTGCGCAGCTACTTCCTCAAGTACTTGCTCTGTGAAGGGCTGAGGAAATCCATCTTGAAGAGTTACCTTATTCAAGGCACGAAAATCAACACATACTCTTATTTTTCCACTATTTTTCTTGGGTACAATAACCATAGAAGAAAGCCACCTAGAATATTCTACTCGAACAATTATACTTTCTTCTTCTAGTTTTGTAATTTCCAACTTTACCGCCTCTGCATACTTTGGATTGAGTCGACATGGCCTACTTCTTGTAGGCGCGGCTCCCTGAACTAAGGGTATTCGGTGTAATCAGAGCTCCTCTGGTATCCGTGTTAGACCTTTGTAGGACCATGCAAAGACATTTTTATAAGCAAAAAGTAAAGAAGTTACCTTTTGCAGTAAAGGGGGATAATGCCATATCCAAGAGGCTAAGTGGACTACTTGAGGGTTCTCTTCATCTCCTAGATTTACTTCTTGAACAAGTGTTTCAGGGCTGGTCCTGCTTGAGAAATCATCCCCACTGTATGCACGAGTGGAATTTAGCTTATACTCTGCAATATGTTCTCTGGTCCACCCTTGAGGTATATCCGAAAAGGGAAGATCTTCTCTGCATTTAGGCTCATAACTTTCCTTCCGTGATACTTATATATTTGATGCCCCTTCAAATTTTGTATTCCAGTGCAAATTCTCATTCTCTATCTCCTTGTGAACTTCATGGCCTTTTTATGCAACTCCTTCATCTGCAACTTCTTCCTTTACTTCATTGATTTCCACCATGCAACACTATGTACTTTCCATCATCCAATTCAATAATGTATCTTCTTCTTGGGGTAAAGAGGGCATTACCTCAGTGTCCACAGTATACCTAGTAGTTTTGCCTGAGTCAAATCCTTCTTCCAAATGTAGTTTTAGTTGGCTATTGGTGTTTGTTGAAATCCACAGTTTGTTTTTCTCCCAATCTTGCAAAGCTTTTGCTTGCCTTAGCCAAGGCCTCCCCAGGAGTAAAGGGTAAGAAGTCTCCTTTGGAAGTGCAATAACAACAAAATCTAGAACAAAGTGACAACCCTATACTATCATCAATACCTTTTCAATGATGCCAAGTGGTGCAACCTGTAGAGGAGGTACTAGGGTATCTACTTTTAACAGGAGCATGCACCAAGCACTCCAGTACTTCTCCTACTCAAGGGAGGTTCTCCTTAGGGAAATATACCCTTTAATACTTCTGTGAGCAGGAAGATATCAATAATTGCACAGAGTTGTGAATACTTAGGGATAATATTAATGACAAATGACAATAATGGAAGACCAACCACTCCTTAGTTCGAATCAGATGATTACAACATAGGCAAAAGAGATGCTCAAAAATTTATGCTATGGGCTAACATGCCACCCTAGTGTTGGAGTTAGACGTCTGCGGAAGCACGCGAACAGCACAAGGAAGAGGAAGAAGCTTCGAGCACAACACACAAGACTGAATGTATTACTAGAGAATGTACAAAGATAAGTAGCCCATTAGGGCAATAGGCGTATATACAAGTCGGGGGAAAAAAACCTCCTAAAGAGGGAAAAAAGTTCCCCGGCGGTCCTAGAGTGTTCACACACATCACTACCTAAATATATCAACAAATCCCCCCTGGGAGTGATGCGGTGAACAAGGAGCTGGCACTCATGTATAAGGAAGTGCCGAGCTATGTGGAAATCACTCCACAAAAGGAAGTAAGCCCAAAGCTTTGCGGAAAGCTTCAAACTTCTCCCTAGGCAGAGCCTTCGTGAAAAGGTCTGCAATGTTCTCCTGCGTGGGCACATATGCCAAGCTGATCTCCCCAGCAGAGAACCTCTCCCTGACATAGTGATAATGCACCTCAATGTGCTTAGTGCGAGCATGGAATACAGGGTTCCTCGCAACTGCCAATGCGCTCTGACTGTCAGTGAAGATGGTGGTGGTAGAAGACTGGCCAACACCCAAATCAGCCATAAGGCGTCTGAGCCACACACACTCAACAGTCGCTGTGAAAGCTGCCCTATACTCAGCCTCACAACTGGAAGTGGCCATAGTAGGCTGCTTCTTGCTCAACCAAGATATACAACCCAAGTAGCCGAGTACCACTCAAGTAGCGAAAGATGCGCTTAACCGCTTTCCAATGCGTGACTCCTGGGCAATGCATAAACCTGCTCATCTGTGAGACAGCAAACTGAATATCTGGCCGAGTAATGCATAAGTAAATCAAGCATCCAACAGCCTACTGATAGAGAACAGCATCAAATGCATCTCCAGCATCATGAAGACTCAATCGTAAACCTGTCTCCATAGGAGTGGCAATAGGCTTACAGTCTTCAAGGCCAAAACGCTGCAATAATGTGTCAATATATTTCGTTTGACACAAAGCCATTCCACCATCAACTTGCATAAACTGAATGCCCAAATAGTGATGCAAATGCCCCAAATCAGACATCTCAAATGAGGCATGCAAATCAGCCTTGAAATCAGCAATATGCTTCTCAAGAGGACCGGTGAGCAGCATGTCGTCTACATAGACAACAATGATCAAAAGCACATCATTAGCACGCTTAACATATAAGGTGCTTTCAGTTGGACTGTTCTCAAAACCATGTGCAATCAGATAGGCATGTATTTTCTCATACCAAGCACGTGGTGCTTGCTTTAAACCATATAACGCCTTCTTTAACCTGCACACCTGGTTTTCATGCCCTTTCTGCACAAAGCCACGGGGCTGAAAAACATACACTTCTTCATGCAAGTCACCATTCAGAAATGCTGTTTTAATGTCCAACTGATGTACATTCCAACCATGATGGGCTGCAAGTGCACAAATGCTCCGAACAGTAGTCATACGGCATGTAGGTGCAAAGGTCTCATCAAAATCAATGCCTCTTTCCTGCGCATAACCCTTTGCAACAAGCCTAGCCTTATACCTGTCAACTGTACCATCAGGTTTACGCTTCAGCTTGTATACCCACTTAGTGCCAATGGCCTTCTTGCCAGGAGGCAAGTCACATAAAGACCATGTACCATTCTTCATTATAGCATCATATTCAGATTGCATAGCAGCCATCCAATTTTCTGAATTTTGTGCTTCATCAAAAGAAACAGGCTCATTCTCATCACAGAGACTAGATGCAGCCATAGCATAGCAATCTGATGCAAAGGAGGTACTATGAGAGCCTGAACGAGTATGATATGACAAAGGTGCATCTAATTTGTTGTCACGCAAAGTCTGCACCAGCCATTTTGGCATAGTTTTTGCCTGTTCAATATCAGCTCTCTCATCAACAAGTGCATCATGTAAATCTGCATCAGAAATGGCATGATCTGCATCATCATATGAAACCTGCAAAGGTTGAGAAGTTGCCTCATTAGGACCAGTGCTAGCCTGTCCACCTGTAAAAAGAGGCATCAAAGTATCATACATGTCTTTGGAGCTAACAGATGTCTCCTTAGTACATGAAAGCAATGGCTGAATAGCATCTTCCACAAAGACAACATCACGGCTAACCAGAATGCATTTAGTCTGTGGATGATACAGACGATAGCCTTTACTTTCAGAACTGTACCCAACAAAAATACATTTTACTGCCTTATCATCCAATTTTCTGCGATGTTGTTCAGGCACTAATGCATATGCCAAACAACCAAAAACACGCAGATGAGCAACAGATGGCTTGCGGTCATGCCAAGCCTCATATGGAGTGATAGACTGCAACGCTTTCGTGGGACACCTGTTCAGTACATATGCTGCACACATGACAGCCTCAAGCCAGAAACTATGTGGTAAAGCCTGACTTTTGACCATGCACCTCACCATCTCCATGAGTGACCTGTTCTTTCGTTCAGCAACTCCATTCTGTTGAGGTGTATACGGCACTGTACACTGGTGTTTTATCCCACGTTCAGCCAGAAATGCATTAAAATCTGAAGACATATATTCCCCCCCTCGATCAGAACGGAGGGTGCCCATTTTACATGCTGACAGATTTTCAGCCAAAACCAAAAACTGTTTGAAGCACATGAACACTTCGGACTTTGCTTTGAGTGGATATACCCATGCATGCCTGGAAAAATCATCAATGAAAGTCACGAAGTAAAGGTAATTTCCAAAAGAGGGTGTCTGCATAGGACCACAGACATCACTATGTACAAGCTACAATTTCTGCATAGCCCGAACTGAACCATCTTTTGGAAAGGAAGAACGCTGCATTTTGCCCAAAATACAGCCTTCACAAACGTGTTTTCCAGGTGCCTCAAGTTTGGGCAAAGAGGACACCATTTCAGATTTCTACAGGCGTAATAAACTAGCAAAATTCAGATGACCAAAGCGTGCATGCCAAAGCTTTGCATCTGACATAGCCTGAGAATCATGAACTGCACATGCCGAATCATTCACAGATTTTTCATAGTCTATGAGCTTATACAGCCCACGACATAAAATGCTAGAAGCAATAATCACATCGCCATTTGAGAGATCATGGACTGTACACCTGTCATCAATGAATTTCACAACCAAGCCAATCTTGGCTAATGCAGAAACTGATAACAGGTTCTTTTTGATCCCTGGCACAAATAAAGCATCTGACAAAGTGAAAGAACTACCATCAGCAGTAGTCAGAATGATCTTACCAACTCCCATAACAGAATAAGAGGAGTTATTGGCGCATGTGACAATATTCCCTGTAGGGGCAGGCTCGAGTGAAGAGAAGAAACTGCGCTGCGAGGTAATATGTTTGGTCGCCCCACTGTCAAAGTACCAAACATCTGAGTCTACTGCAGACATGCACTGATCATGAGAAGATGGGTCAAAACTGCAAACAGTAGTAAATGCCCATTCTTCTTCCTGCACAAGATTTGCAGACTCTGTTTTTTATGTAGAGGCCTCTGCAACAACCATTCCAGCCTCTTTCTTCTTTGCCTCTTTAGCAGCCAGTTTTGGATAGTTCTTTATAATATGATCATTTCCTTTACAGTACTTGCAGAACAATTTTTGCTTTTCTGATTGCTTCTCATCTTTATCCTGGTTCTTCGATTGTGCAGCATTTGCAGATTTCTGCTTACTAGTAGAAGAGCTCCATTTTCCTTTGCCCTTCTGACTAGCCAGGAAAGCTTGATCTGCAACACGCATAATGGACCTGTTCTGCCTGGACTGATCTTCCTGCAACAGAACAGGGACTAATTCCTCAAATGACAAGGCATTCGGATTGCCTTTCATCATCAATCGAAGAGTAGAGGCAAAACTCTGATATGAATCAGGAAGGCCATTCAGAACGGTCTGCACAAGTGAGCTATCTGGTATAACCTCATCAGCAGAAATCAATTGTTCCTTCAGGTCTTTGATATTTGTAAGAAAACTGTCCATCGAATCACCTTCATTCATGTGCTCACTCTCCAACTGTTTTCGGAGGTAAGCAACACGAGCCTCATTCCTAGCCTGGTACAAAGTGGTAAGTGTATCCCAAGCATCCTTTGCTGTTCTGCAAGAGCGAATGTGAGGAATAATGGCACGTTTGACAGACAAAGCTATCAATGCATGTGCCTGGGCATCTCTGCCATCCCAACGAATCTGCTTTGTAGTAGGTGCAACAGAAACAGCAGCACGAACAGGAATCTGCGGAATATCATCTTCGACACCATCTTCATCAGCTCCAACACCTGTATTTACAGTACCTGTCATTAAAGGTGTAACAGGACGTCTTTCAACACCCTGCACAATGTTCCACAATCCTTTTGCAATCAGTACATGTCGCATCATATAAGCCCATAATGGGTAGTTGGTACCATCCAACTTATCCTCAACAGCCAACATACGGAATACATCACTGCTTTCAGCCATGGTCGGTGACTAAAATACCTTGATGCAGAAAATTGACTCTATCTCAAAAAGTTGAACAGAACTGCCCAGACGAGTTCTGCTAGACCTGTAGCAAACTTCGAGACGCTTAAACTGGCGAACAGAAACTGGTATATACCTTTGGCACAAAAGGACGAAATAGCCTGCACAAGCACTGCGATAGTGCGTTCGGAGGCCGAAACGAGTATGCTCACCAAATTTTGTGCGAATCTGAGACTGCAAACGGAGGAGTGTCGACGGCGCCCTAGAAGAATCAACGACCTGCTCTGATACCAATTGTTGGAGTTAGACGTCTGCGGAAGCACGCGAACAGCACAAGGAAGAGGAAGAAGCTTGGAGCACAACACACAAGACTGAATGTATTACTAGAGAATGTACAAAGATAAGTAGCCCATTAGGGCAATAGGCGTATATACAAGCCGGGGGAAAAAAACCTCCTAAAGAGGGAAAAAAGTGCCCCGGCGGTCCTAGAGTGTTCACACACATCACTACCTAAATATATCAACACCTAGAACTAAACAACATCAATACAAGGGATTCATCCAATCCGTACAATGGACACAACTAGATGCAGACTAGCACTGATCAATATAAAGTATGAAGACTTGCTCTAAGGGAAAGAGCACGAAATACCAATGACTCACACTGAATGACAAAACCAAGCTACTCTCTTGACACTATAGTGCTATTAGCCCTCACTGGGAAGCCCACACTCTATATCCTCACCACAGAGTGACTTCCTACAGTAGGCTTGTAGCCATAGAGTGGCAAGAGAGGACCATTGTACGTACGTATGTATATCTGTGTATCCCAAATGAACACAAGTCCATTGCTTCTATAAGCTCTAATAGGCCAAGAGGGCCTTGCCGATTCCTCACGTCCACTGATCATGCGCCAATTGGTTGCCCAAAATTGGAGGGGTAGATCGAATATGCCACTTGATTTTGAATTGGATCCTCAAAAATAGGCACTCGTCATAAATGGTTGGCGGAAACTTTCATTTTTACCATTTACACATTTTACTGATATTTTTAAATTTTCCTCCACTTGGTAGAAGTTGTTTCCCGGTGCATATCTTCCGCTATCTGTGACCATAGCGAACCATGTTAGAGCTCCCACCAAGCCTATAGCCAGTTCTAAAGGTTTCTACCATGATAGCACTGCCGTGTCCAATCGGCCCACTGCTTCAAAGGTTTCTACTAGGTGTAACTTTTCCATATGCACCACTTGGAGGAGTGCCACCATAGCCACTTCCCTTTCCACTATATATACTACTGGAGTTAAGAGAACCATGGCTAGTCTTCCGACCAAAGCTTTGAATTGCACCCCCATAACCATAAGGAGGGGTGGGGGTTTGGGGCCTGGATGTACAGGGGATGTGGGGGGTGGAAGGGCGAGAGTTTGCGGGGCTTGGAGTTGTAGGGGGTGTGTGGGCTGGAGGTGCGGGGGGGTGCGGGGGTG
Source organism: Ceratopteris richardii (assembly GCA_020310875.1). Lineage (NCBI taxonomy): Eukaryota > Viridiplantae > Streptophyta > Polypodiopsida > Polypodiales > Pteridaceae > Ceratopteris > Ceratopteris richardii. Next base: position 14,790,151 of record CM035407.1, on the reverse strand, counting down.
GAGGGGCCAAAGTTGGCGGGGTGAGGGTGCAGGGGTTGGCAGAGAGAGAGAGAGAGAGAGAGAGAGAGAGAGAGAGAGAGAGAGAGAGAGAGAGAGAGAGAGAGAGAGAGAGAGAAGGGGGGGGGGGTTTGTGGGCTACAGGGTGGGGAGGGGATGGTGGGCTGTGAGGTGGGGGGGTGGACTATGGGGCGGGGGGGGGTGGTGGGTTGTGGGGTGGGGGAAGGGTGGCAAGTCAGGTATGGGAGGGGGGGGTGGTGGGCTGCGGGGTGGGGGGGAAGAGAGAGAGAGAGAGAGAGAGAGAGAGAGAGAGAGAGAGAGAGAGAGAGAGAGAGAGAGAGAGAGGAAGCGGGGGGCCACGCGAGGGCTGAGGGGGGCCACGCGGGGGCTGAGGGGGGTCACCGAGAGAGAGAGAGAGAGAGAGAGAGAGAGAGAGAGAGAGAGAGAGAGAGAGAGAGAGAGAGAGAGAGAGAGAGAGAGAGAGAGAGAGAGAGAGAGAGAGAGAGAGAGAGAGAGAGAGAAAAAGGGGGGTTGTGTGGGCTGCGGGGTGGGGAGGGGATGGTGGGCTATGGGGTGGGGGGGTGGTGGATTGCGGCGTGGGGGGGTCGTGGGCTATGGGGTGGGGGAAGGGTTGCAGGTCAGGCGGGGGAGGGGGTGGTGGTGGGCTGTGGGGTGGGAGAGAGAGAGAGAGAGAGAGAGAGAGAGAGAGAGAGAGAGAGAGAGAGAGAGAGAGAGAGAGAGAGAGAGAGAGAGAGAGAGAGAGAGAGTGAGAGAGAGAGAGAGAGAGAGAAAGAGAGAAGGGGGGGTGTGTGGGCTGCGGGGTGGGGAGGGGACGGTGGGCTGCGGGGTGGGGGGGTGGTGGACTGCGGGGTGGGGGGGTGGTGGCATCCCACCATCCCTTCACCCACACCACCCACCATCTCTCCCACTCAATATGTAAGGGTCAAAAGCTACTACAAGAATTATGTGAAAAATTATGTGAAGGATGTGCCTCTAAGGGTCATTCCAATATCACGGGTGGCACATAATGAGGATCTCAGCTTGCATTCAAAAGTGACAGTAAAAGTGTAAGTGGATAAATGACTGTTGCTGCCAACCATTCGTGACGACTGCCTATTTTTGAGTATCCAATTCAAGATTGGTGGCATATTTGATCTACCCCTCCAATTTTGGGGCAATCAATCAACGCATATTCAGTGGACGTGAGGAATCAGCAAGGCCTTGTTGGCCTATTGGAGCCTATAAAAGCAATGGACTAGTACTTGTTGAGCATCCATATACAGATACGTATAGAGCTTATTTCCAGCATCTCTTTTGGTCCTTTCTTTGCACTCTGTGCCTACAAGCCTACTATAGGAAGTCTCTCTGTGGTGAGGATACAAAGCATGGGCTTCCTAGTGGAGGGCTAATAGCACTGTAGTGTAAAGAAGTGGCTTGGTTTAGTCATTCAGTTTGAGTCAATGGTATCTCCATGCTCTTCCATTAGAGCAAGTCTTCATACCTTTGTACTGAGCAGTGCAAGCCTTCATCTAGTTGTGTTCATTTTATTGGACGAATCTCTTCTATTGATTCTGCTTTGTTCTAGATTAACATGTTAGTATAGAGCATCAGCTTTTAGAGCATTTCCTTTGCCTAAATTGTAATCATCTATTCCAAATAAGGAGTTGTTTAGTCTTCCACTATTGTCATTTGTCATTAATCTTCTCCCTGAGTAATTACAATTCTGTGCAATTATTGTTATCTGCCTGCTCATAGAAGTGTTAAAGGGTATATTTCCCTAAGGAGAACCTCCCTTGAGTAGGCAAAGTACTGGAAGTGCATGGTGCATGCTCCTGCTAAAAGTAGATAACTAGTACCTCCTCTACAGTTTTCTGTAGCGCCGCACAATTCTCTCTCTCTCTCTCCGTTGTGTAGACGCTCTCTCTCTCTCTCTCTCTCTCTCTCTCTCTCTCTCTCTCTCTCTCTCTCTCTCTCTCTCTCTCTCTCTCTCTCTCTCTCTCTTTCTCTCTCTCTCTCTCCCCCTCGCATTGCCCGCCATCCCCTCCTACTCCTGCCTGCTATCCCTGCTTCCACCCCGTGCCCACAGCGTCCTCTCTCCCTCCTAATGTAGCCCCCCTGCCTAGAGCGCCGCTCTCTCACTCCCCCCTCCCACCAACAACACCCCCACTCCCGCTTTCCCCTCCTACTCCTGCCCTCTCTCCCTGCAACCCCCACCAACCACAACCCACTCCAAACCTCCCACCCACAGTGCCCCTCTCTCCCCCACCTGTAGCCTCCCGTAGCCGCCCATGCCTCCCTCACTCAGCCCTCCCCCACCACCTCCCGCAGCCCACCCCCCACCCATCCCTCTAACCCACGGCCCCGCCTTCCCCTCGAACCACCTCCCACAGCCACCCCCCCACACACCCCTCATACTTCTCCCCTCAGCCCCCACAACCACCCCCCCATCACCTTCTCCCCCTCGTCCATCTCCACCACCTCCACCTCCACCACCATCTCCACCTCCCCCTCTGATGGGGAAGTATCTCAACCCCTAAGCAATGACGAAGCGTGAATGACCTCCACAGGTATCCTTCTTTGACCTCTGCACACCAAAAATGCTCTTACTTAGAGCTTATGCAGAGAACTCCAGTGAGCTTTTGCAGACCTGTAGTAGACACCAGGATCTTTCCAACAAAACAAATTTCACTTCAAATGGATGCTTACACAAGGAGAAACAATGTCTACAACATGAGCTAGTTGAATGCTCATAACTGCCAATCAAGCAGATACCTCACTTCACTCCAGAAAGCTTTTCTCCAAGATTATATAAAGAATGAATCTCAAACTTGTGTCAACTTTCAAGGACTCTAATAGCTACCCAATGACACCAAAATCATAGCAAATGGATACATAGAGAAAGAGAAGCAGCCCTTACAACAGAGAGCAAAATATTTCCAACAGAGCCTACACACCAAGAGAGATATCAATCACACAACTTCACTAAAATGAATGTTGCTCCCAGATTACTCAGAGAATGCTCCAGAGACTTTGTGAGCATACAATAGACTCTAATATCTATTTAATGAGACAAGAATTACATCAAATGGATACAATATGAGGGAGAACCAATGCTAACAACTCAGGGGTAGAGAGTTGCAACACTGCCTGCGCACACACATAGATATGCCTACTAAAAGAAAACAAACAAGCAAGCAAGGGGCTAGCTTAAGCAAGGGGCTTGCTTATCACAACTCCAACACTTAGTGATCACTTTACATGAGCTAAAACTCCAAGAAGATGGGCCAAAAGAAGTCGGGATACATGCTCCTTTTATAGTGAGAAGTGTGCCCCAAAAATCTAGGAACTACCTTTCCAAATCAGCCTCCTAACTTGGAGGACTTAGTTGAGATGACTTGGGGAGTGGTTGAGTGACTTTTCTTGATGAAATCTCATGGCGTTTGGCTTCCTTTGATTGCTCCACATGTCCATAAAAGATTCCCCACGAATTTTTAGCTTGAAGCTTGACTTTTAACACTCCCCCTCAAGCTTCAATTCTTCGTCCTCATCCAAGCTCCTTCATGTTGATGCATTACTTGAATTTTGAAATCTTCATCCCATCCAAAGACTTTGTAAACATGTCCGCACCTTGGTCCTTGGTACCAATATGATGTACTGAAACTTCCTTGGATATCACCTTTTCCCTTATGAAGTGATAGTGCACTTCAATATGCTTGGTTCTAGCATGATAGACAGGATTCGATGCTAGATGAATGCTACTCATGTTGTCACAAAAAATTGGATATGTGTCAACCTGCAAATTAAGCTCCATAAATAACTTCTTAATCCACATGATCTCACATGTGACTTGAGCCAAAGCTCTATACTCAGCCTCTATGGAAGATAATGCCACCGTGGGTTGCTTCTTTGAAATCCATGAGATGATCTTGCTACCTAGCATGACTAGGTAACCACTTGTACTTCTTCTATCCTCCTTCGAACCGGCCCAATCGGCATCAGAATAAGCTTTGACCTGCATATCATCATCAAATGAATAGAACAATCCTTCATTTATAGTGGCCTTGAGATATCGTAACATTCTTCTTGCAGCTTGCAAGTGTGTAGTCCTTGGACTATGCATAAATTGTGATAACACTCCAACTCCATATGCTATGTCCGGCCTAGTTATTGTGGCATAATTGAAAGATCCTACAATAGATCGATACAAGGTTACATCCTCTAATGGCTCTTCCTCAATGGAGCTTAGCTTTACATTAACTTCCATGGGATTTGAAATAGGCTTGCAATGTAACATCCCAAACCTCTCAAGTAGGTCTAGAATATACTTCCTTTGTATGAGCATAATACCTTCTTCTTTGTATACAACTTCAATTCCAAGAAAATACCTAAGATCTCCAAGATCAAAGATCCTAAACTCCTTTCCAAGCTTTTCCTTGATCTCCTCAATGCCCTTTGTATCATTACCTATAATGATAAGATCATCTACATACACGCACATGGAGACTACAAGTTCTCCTCTTTGTTTGATGAAGAGAGATGGATCCGCCTTGCATTGATTGTAACCACATTTGATCAAATAGTCCACCAATCTTTGGTTCCAAGCCCTTGGAGCTTGCTTTAGGCCATAAAGTGCCTTCTTCAACCTACAAACACGATGTGGAAACTCTTTATGAACAAAACCTAGTGGTTGCTCCATGTATACCTCTTCTTCCAAGTCTCCATTGAGAAAGGCATTCTTGATATCCAATTGGAAAAGCTTCCATCCTTTGCTAGCAGCCATTGCAATGAGTGTCCTAATGGTGCTCATCTTTGCCACGGGGCTGAATGTCTCTTCAAAGTCCACTCCATAGGTTTGTGCAAAACCCTTGGCCACCAATCTTGCTTTGAACCTAGAAATAGATCCATCTGAATTCCTCTTTACTTTATACACCCACTTATTACCTATTACCTTCATGTTATCCTTCTTGGGAACTAGAGTCCATGTTTGATTCTCCTCAAGTGCGTCGATCTCTTCTTGCATTACTTCTTTCCATTCGGTGTACCTGCTTGCATCTTCATAGCAATCGGGCTCATGATCTTCTACTACTTTGTTCATATATGCATAATGAGTTGCCATGTATGAATCATAAGTAAACCTTTGAGTTGGATACTTAACTCTAGAAGACTTCCTTTCTTCACCTTTTGGAGGAATAAACCTCCTTTGCCTTGGGAACTTGATCTCTTTCTTTGACATGGCTTCTTTCTCCATCATGTGTCCTTCATCATCTTCAACTTCATTACCTTCTTCATCCAACTCCACCAATGTTGCTTTGCCTTTGTTGATTGATTGTGCTTCATAGCTTGATGAAGATCTCCCCCTCCATGGTGAGTTCATGCTTGAACTATCTTCATTGATGGAACACCTTGGGCCGCTTAGCTCTAGGTCGATTTGTTCTTCATCATGTCCATGCTTTTCTTCTTCATAGTCCTGCATACAATCATACTTCTTATACCAAGGGAGTAGCTCATCAAATGCTACATCCCTTGATATCCTCAAGTCCTTTGTGTTTGGGTTGAAGCACCTGTAACTTTATGATCATTTGAATATCCTAGAAACACACACTTTTCTGCCTTTGGTTGTAGCTTGTGCCTCAATTCACTTGGCACATGTACATAACAAGTACATCCAAATATCTTCAAGTGGGAAAGATCAGGTTTCTTACCATAATAGGCTTGATATGGTGTCAAGCCATGGATCCCTGAGGTAGGAGCCCTATTCATAAGATACACGACGGTATTTGCTGCATCACTCCAAAACATGTTAGGTACATTCATCTCATTAAGCATTGCTCTAGCGATCTCGGCAATGTATCTATTCTTTCTCTCTGCTACTCCATTTTGTTGGGGTGTGTACCTGCATGTTACTTGCCTCTTGATGCCTTGATCCATTAAAAAATTAGAAAACTCATTTGAGAAATATTCTCCCCCTCCATCGGACCTTAGCTTCTTGATATATGTACCTGTTTCCTTCTCTACCATTGCCTTGAATGCTTTGAAACATGTAAACACATCTGATTTGTTTTTGATGAAATAAACCCAAACCATCCTTGTGCAATCATCTATAAAAGTGACAAAGTACTTGTTACCTCCAATGGATTGCTCTTTGGTTGGCCCCCACACATCTATATGTATCAACTCCAATGGATGTTGGCTCATGTAGCCACTCTTCTTGAATGGAAGTCTCGCTTGCTTCCCTAGTTGACAAGATTCACATAAATGCTTCATACCTTGTCCTTGGAAGTTGGGAAGACCTTCAACCAGCCTCTTGAATTGCATTTCCTTCATTCTTTGTATGTTGATGTGACCTATCCTCTTGTGCCACAAGTCCAACTCCGAAATCCTCTTGTTTCCATATGTGAAGTAGACATGTTGAGTGGAATGAGAATTTACCTCCAAAGTGAAGAGTCTCCCTTGCTTCTTTCCTCTTGCTATGACCTTGTAACCTTGCTTAGGGTTCTCCACAAAGCATCCACCTTTGTTGAACCTTACTTGATAGCCTCTTTCAACCATTTGCCCAATGGACACCAAGTTCTTTGTGATAGTAGGTACATGCAAGACATCCTTGAGACATCTTCCTTCCTCCTTGTCATCCAAAGCTACATCTCCAACATGGGAGATCTCATGGGCTATATCATCACCTGTTTCTACATGTCCTTTACCTTTGGGAACATGTAGATTAGTAAAACAAGAAGCATTGCAACTCATATGGTTGCTACATCCACTATCAATATACCAAGTGTTATCTACTTTGCTTGAATTCCCATTCATGTGCATCATCAAGAGATTGTCATTTTCTGAACTTGTAGAAGCATAATTACCTTGGCCTTTGTATGAAGAATCTTGATTATAGCTCCTTTGGTTTCCTCCTTGGTAGCAATCTCTAGCATAGTGGCCAAACTTGCCACATATGTAACATCCTTCACCATCTTGATTCCTGTTTTGTTGATGTCGTCCTCCTCTTCCTCTTGTTCTTCCTCTCCCTCTTTGTGATGAGTGTTGGTGCAGAACAATCACCAATTGAAGTTTGGAAGACAAAAGATGGAGATAAGATCAATTCTTGAAGCTTAGAAGATGGTTACATTCACAGGTTGAAAGAAATGTATACATATGTACATTAGGTAAGACATAGGTTACATATACTTATGTTTTGACATAAGTCTGTACATATTTGCCTATAAATACTATGAGAAATGTCGGGATATTTAGAGAAGACGAGAAGAGACTATGTAAGAGCATAGGAATATAGAAATGAGTGGTTGTAAGTGTCATTGGACACATGAAAAATTAGTTGAAGTCTCTCTCTCATTCAGTTGTAGTCTTCTTCAGAAATGACAGAATTTTTGCGCCCGATGTTTCTGTGTTTTCTCCTCGTGTAGTAGATCTTTTGTGAATTCCTTTTGGAGATGTCTAAGTCCATAGTTAATCAATCTATGGCTAGAGTTTGAGAATCTAATTGTGATCAGGCTAAGAGAATTGTGTGTAGGAACATTAACATGTGAGAAAGTATTCACTGGTTCCTGAAACAGGTGCAAATTTTGATCTTAATGATTTGATCATTTCTCATTCCACAGTTTAAAGTTTTGTGCAAGTAAGCACTTAATCTTTAAGTTGGAAGGTAAGCTACGCGTGGCTAAAAGCATTTGCTTAAACGGGTTCTATACTGAGAGAACTAAAGCTAAGAAGTTAGGGGTGTCCAAATTGACTTCTCAGAAGTGTAGATTTAGACATAGGTATCTTGGTAAGTAGATTTCTCAAGATCTACTGAATCTTTTGGAGTGATTTGACTTGGAGAAGGTGTGCAATCTTTAGGCGACACCTTGTGCAAAGTTTCATAAAAAACTTTACACATTTACTCAGTCAATGAGCAAGATATATGCAGCAGACTTTCTGAGTAATTTCTTTCTTCACAATTTGGTCAAGAAATTGATATTTGGTCATTGATCTCTTAAATTGGTGAAGGTTTTGACTTATTCTTGATATAGAGGTGTTCTAAATTCAAGAGTAGGTTGTTCTTTTGGAGATTAACACTCTCGATCAATGAGGTGCCTTGGTCATGTCCTTCATTGCTTGAGTGGCCTTGCCTTCCTCCAAACCTTCCTTTTCCCCTTCCTTGTCCTCGTCTTCCTTTGCCCCTTTGATTACCTGCATAGAAAACTTGTGCATCCTTGCTTTTAGTTGAACTTCCACCTATGTTCATTTCTTCGGTGACCATGAGAGCAACCAATTGCTCAAAACCGGGAAGATTATCCCTTACATAAACTGAAGTGGTAAAGGGTTTCCACTTCTCATCATCTCTCAAACCATTGAGAGTATAAGCCACAAGATCGTCATCGTCTACGTGGCTTCCAATGGATCCCAATGCATCTGATAACTCCTTGACCTTAAGTATGTAGTCATTTATGCTACTCCCTGAGCTCTTCCTAAGGTTGTTGAGCTCATTCTTGAGTTGGATCTTCCTTGCTTTGGTGCTTGTTGAATAAAGCCTTTCAAGTGTCTCCCATACCTTCATGCTTGAATCCAAGTCTTGGATATGGCCGATCATGCTATTGCTAATGTGTTGGGAAAGAATAAAGATAACCCTCTTGTCTCTTTCATTCCATTCCCTAAAGGCCCTTCTCTGGTCATTGGTTGGATTCTCATCCAACCTAGGTCTTGGTTCACTTCCACTAATCAACCCCCAAAGGTTAGTTGGAGACCCTAAATCTCCATGGTTGATAGTTCCCTTTGTCTAGCTTTTCAATTTGAGTGTTGAAGTCTCCCATATCTAGTCTTTGATACTTGACCTAGCCCTTGGCTAATGCTCCAATGAGTGTAAAATGAAAATGAGGCTCTGAGGTTACCTCAATCCAAAGCTTTCCTTAGATGGACACCTTGTGCTCTTGAAACTTTGAGTAGAATAGCTCCCCCTTGATGTGAGCTACCTCCAAGAAGATTTTGTTGATGCAAATCTTCAACCACCAACTCCAAGAGGTCTTCTTGCTTGTATGTGATGCCTCCAAGATGCCCAAATGCTCTGATACCACTGATGGGGAAGTATCTCAACCCCTAAGCAACGACGAAGCGTGAATGACCTCCACAGGTATCCTTCTTTGACCTCTGCACACCAAAAATGCTCTTACTCAGAGCTTATGCAGAGAACTCCAGTGAGATTTTGTAGACCTCTAGCAGACACCAGGATCTTTCCAACAAAACAAATTTCACTTCAAATGGATGCTTACACAAGGAGAAACAATGTCTACAACATGAGCTAGTTGAGTGCTCATAACTGCCAATCAAGCAGATACCTCACTTCACTCCAGCAAGCTTTTCTCCGAGATTATACAGAGAATGAATCTCAAACTTGAGTCAACTTTAGAGGACTCTAATAGCTACCCAATGACACCACAATCATAGCAAATGGATACATAGAGAAGGAGAAGCAGCCCTTACAACAGAGAGCAAAATATTTCCAACAGAGCCTACACACCAAGAGAGATATCAATCACACAACTTCACTAAAATGAATGTTGCTCCCAGATTACTCAGAGAATGCTCCAAAGACTTTGTGAGCATAAAATAGACTCTAATAGCTATCCAATGAGACAAGAATTACATCAAATGGATACAATATGAGGGAGAACCATTGCTAACAACTCAGGGGTAGAGAGTTGCAACACTGCCTGCGCACACACATAGATATGCCTACTAAAAGAAAACAAACAAGCAAGCAAGGGGCTTGCTTATCACAACTCCAACACTTAGTGCTCACTTTACATGAGCTAAAACTCCAAGAAGATGGGCCAAAAGAAGTCGGGATACATGCTCCTTTTATAGTGAGAAGTGTGCCCCTAAAATCTAGGAACTACCTTTCCAAATCAGCCTCCTAACTTGGAGGACTTAGTTGAGATGACTTGGGGAGTGGTTGAGTGACTTTTCTTGATGAAATCTCGTGGCTTTTGGCTTCCTTTGATTGCTGCACATGTGCATAAAAGATTCCCCACGAATTTGTAGCTTGAAGCTTGACTTTTAACACCCTCCACCTCGAGCTCCGCCTCCTCCATCCCTTCCCTTCCACCTTCACCTCCTCCATCCCGCCATCCCCTCATACTTCTCCCCTCAGCACCCACAGCCACCCCCCACCACCTTCTTCCCCTCCTCCATCTCCACCACCTCCACCACCATCTCCACCTCCCACTCCACCTCCACCTCTTCCTCCCCCATCTCCTCCCCTCCACCTCCTCCATCGTGCCACCCCCTCATACTTCTCCCCTCAACCCCCACAGCCACCCCCCACCACCTTCTCCCCCTCCTCCATCTCCACCACCTCCACCACCATCTCCACCTCCCACTCCACCTCCGCCTCCTCCATCCCCTCCCCTCCATCTCCTCCTCCTCCATCCTGTCACCCCCTCATACTTCTCCCCTCAACCCCCACAGCCACCCCCCCCACCACCTTCTCCCCCTCCTCCATCTCCACCACCTCCACCACCATCTCCACCTCCCCCTCCACCTTCACCTCCAACTCCTCCATCCTCTCCCCTCCACCTCCGCCTCCTCCATCCCGCCACCCCCTCATACTTCTCCCCTTAGCCCCCACAACCACCCCCCCATCACCTTCTTCCTGTCCTCCATCTCCACCACCTCCACCACCATCTCCACCTCCCACTCCACCTCCGCCTCCGCCTCCTCCATCCCCTGCCCTCCACCTCCACCTCCTCCATCCTGCCACCCCCTCATACTTCTCCCCTCAACCCCCACAGATACCCCCCCACCACCTTCTCCCCCTCCTCCATCTCCACCACCTCCACCACCATCTCCACCTCCCCCTCCACCTCCACCTCCGCCTCCTCCATCCCCTCCCTTCCACCTCTGCCTCCTCCATCCCGCCACACCCTCATACTTCTCCCCTCAGCCCCCACAGCCAACCCCCCCACCACCTTCTTCCCCTCCTCCATCTCCACCACCATCTCCACCTCCCACTCCACCTCCACCTCCGCCTCCTCCATCCCCTCCCCTCCACCTCCGCCTCCTCCATCCCGCCACCGCCTTATACTTCTCCCCTCAAACCCCACAGCCAACCCCCCACCACCTACTCCCCGTCCTCCATCCCCTCCACCTCCGCCCCCATCCTCCCTCCCCCCATACCTGTTGAAGTTCAGTATGTAGAGGATGACTCTCCCAAGAGAATTCATTTGGCTCCTCACGTGTTTTAACCAAGTTTTGATTCGAACCAAAGACACAAGATGACCAAGGACATAAATTAGCTCTCTCATCATGCCTTTCATATCATACATGCTTTGGCAAAAGTTCTTGATCTTTTAATGTTGTTACATTGAATTAGGGAATTCATTGGGCTCTTTTATTGGTGGAGTTAGAATCAACCCTCCATCCCACCATTCTTCCATTCCACCGTCCCACCATCCCTTCACCCACACCACCCACCATCTCTCCCACTAAATATGTAAGGGTCAAAAGCTACTACAAGAAGTATGTGAAGAATTTTGTGAAGGATGTGCTTCTGAGGGTCATTCGAATATCACGGGTGGCACATAATGAGGATCTCAGCTTGCATTCAAAAGTGACAGTAAAAGCGTAAGTGGATAAATGATTGTTGCCGCCAACCATTCGTGACGACTGCCTATTTTTGAGTATCCAATTCAAGACTGGTGGCATATTTGATCTACCCCTCCAATTTTGGGGCAATCAATCAGCGCATATTCAGTGGACATGAGGAATCAACAAGGCCCTCTTGGCCTATTGGAGCCTATAAAAGCAATGGACTAGTACTTATTGGTCATCCATATACAGAGATGTATAGAGCTTATTTCCCGCATCTGTTTTGGTCCTCTCTTTGCACTTTGTGGCTACAAGCCTACTATAGGAAGTCACTCTGTGGTGAGGATATAGAGCGTGGGCTTCCCAGTGGAGGGCTAATAGCACTCTAGTGTAAAGAACTGGCTTGGTTTAGTCATTCAGTTTGAGTCAATGGTATTTCCCTGCTCTTCCATTAGAGCAAGTCTTCATACCTTTGTACTGAGCAGTGCAAGTCTTCATCTAGTTGTGTTCATTTTATTGGACAAATCTCTTCTATTGATTCTGCTTTGTTTTGGATTAATATGTTAGCATAGAGCATCAGCTTTTGGAGCATTTCCTTTGCCTACGTTGTAATCATCTCTTCCAACTAAGGAGTGGTTTAGTCTTCCACTATTGTCATTTTGTCATTAATCTTCTCCCTGAGTATTTACAATTCTGTGCAATTATTGTTATGTGCCTGCTCACAGAAGTGTTAAAGGGTATATTTCCCTAAGGAGAGCCTCCCTTGAGTAGGCGAAGGACTGGAAGCGCATGATGCATGCTCCTTCTAAAAGTAGATGCCTTAGTACCTCCTCTACAGTTTGGCATGCCCGGTGCAACACTTGCATTTCTCTGAGAGGCCCTGAGCATAGTAAATAGTCCTTTTCCATTCGTTTTGCCCTATTGCATCTTGTAAGTAGGTACATGACCCATATGGGAGCAGATAAGGAGCCTCTTCGTGTACGAAGCAGCCTTAAAAAGTCAGCTATATCTACGAATAGTGAACCTAGCTCCCCTTTACCCTCTTTGAATTTATCTATTGATTTGGGTGCAACACCACTATCAAAGGAAAAGCATAGGAGAACATTGGACTTCTCCTCAGATACATCAGAGGAAACACCAATGCAAATGGAGGATCTCTCTCATTTACTCTCTATACTGAATATCAAGTTCCCTACCTTAAAGGGACAAGCTATGAGGATGCTAATGATCAAGTGAGGATATTCATCTCTTTATGCCGTGCATGAGGTTTGCAGAATAGAGAGGATGCAATGCTGGTACTCTTCCCATCCACATTTGAAGGCCTTGCTAACAAATGGTACAGTCAATATGCAGATGGCGATCTTGCTACATGGGAGGCTATGAAGATGCCATTCTCACAGACATTTAGACCAAGTGACTCCTCAGAAAGAGCTTTAGACCAGCTAGAGAGCGTAAGGCGAAGGTCAGGTGAATCCTTTCATGAACTTCACACTAGAACAAAAGCACTTGTTGCATGTCTGCCACATGCTCTAGGTGATTTCTTTGTTAAAAAATGGATAGAGAAAGTTCTACCCAGGTCATCTGAGCAGAAGCTATGTGAGTCTCTTAGATTCGATGCAACCCTTAATGATTTTGTTGCAGCAGCATCACGCATTGAAGAAGCTCGACAACATTTTGAAGGGGAAACACAACCAAATTATGTTGCAGAACTAGACCCTATTGGGAAACTGAGGAAAGAACTGGAGGCATTGAGAATGCAACAAAATCACCAAGAAGAGAAGGTCTTGCCACCGCTGCGTCGCACTGATGATGAAATAGCCCAACTTCGCCGCAAGTTAGAAGATTTGCAGACCACTCAGGATATAAGAAGGCAGATTTGGTGTACAATATGTAGCAACAATGGACATTCCAATGCTAATTGTCCTAACAGGGTAAGCTCTCAATTTTGTGGAAAAGACGACCACAAAGCTAGAGATTGTTACTACCTCAAGGGTACACAGCAACGAGGTAACCCTCAAGCTCTGGATTCATATTATGCTAATACTTCAAATGTACCTAATAGAGAGGAGAATGGTACAACGAAGCCCAAATATAATAGGCTTGATGTGTTATCGCTCTGGTGAGTATGGCCATATGCAAAATAGGTGTTCCCTTTCAGAAGATGCACCTCCTTGTCAGCAATGTCCAGAGGCCAAGGATCAGTATACCAAAGATTTCCCAAGAAGCCGTCCTGCTCCAATTCACATGATTGCAGTCTCCCCACAAGTAGAAGGTATGACCACTCAGTCTTATGCCGTTTCATCTTCTTCAATGTCTATGATGAATAGAGCCAGACAAGTGGCAACAACCCGTAGAGAGGAACAAGAAGGACTCCAGGATAAAGCGGAAGAAAAGAAGGTTGGGTGGAAGGTCCAAGAAAATATTGAACAACCTTATGAAGCGATGGCTACTTCACTAAGAGACCAACCAACAAGTCTGCAAGAAGACACACATGAGGTTAACATTGAGTAGATCTTGAAAGGTATTCATCACAAGGTTAGTCCTTAAGAAACTCATAAAGATGGATTCGAAGATAAGAAGTGACTTATTAAAGATTGTACACTCTGCTTACTTGAGCGAACCACCTAGTATAGATGGTTTCATGGTTGATTTTCCCCCTGCACCCTTGGCAGACTACCAAAGCTCAAGGTTCTCAAATAATAAAACGTCTGGTTAATCTACGAAGAAGGCTATTTATCTCCCACGAAAAGAAATTGGATGTCAAGACATGCGATGAGTGCATGGATTAGGCATCGCCAATATTATTCATATCGATCAAGATAAAGTGTATCTCCTGCACTAGATGAATCAATGATAAACCTATCTACATAGGATTGAGAAATGCATAGGAAGCACTAGACACCCTTAAGCTGGGAGAAATTGCAAGGGACACCCACATATGTAATTGTATCCAATCTTTTAGTGGTTGATTCTCAATCTAGATCCCTCAAAAAATATATCGAGGCATTACCACAGATGAGAAACACAATGATTGTCATTCTATAGAAATGCATTTGTATCATCTAGAAGATTCTAAGAACAATAGGATCATGACTGTGGCGGAGCGAGAGACTCCAAATATTCACCAATTGCAATCATTTCTTAAGGGGGAGATTGAGAACATCAACGAAGATAGCAAACATCTATGGGGCTAACAAATATTCTTGTCTAATGGGGCACTTAAGAAAGAAAGGCTAAAAGAGGTTTCCATTAATGCAAATGCAAGCAAAAACATTCCATATGAGTGTGGAAATCATTTTGATGACCTTGGGGCCAAAAATAAGGTCATTGAGTGATTTCAAGATAAAGTCCCACTTTAGTATCTCAAATTCTTTGTCAAAGTCACTCTTGAGGAAGCGAATGTCTTTTTGCGGAATCTTTTGCATAATCCATGCTCTCCCAAACAAGGATCCCTTCAACAATGCATCTTCTTTTCATGAAGCCTGCTTGATCTTCATTCATCCATGATCGGAGATGGCCCATAATGCAATTCGCAAGCACCTTCGAAAAGATTTTATTTTTTATCTCCATCATAGTGATCGCTTCCTAGTTCAATTATGTTCTTGCTGACTTCCCTACGGTTGATTCTGATAACACGTTCATTGAAACACATGGAAAGTGCACCGAGACGCATTTTCTAATGTGAAATTGGGAACACATGGTCCACTAGAGCCTCCTTCAATGTGTTGATGAATTGATCAATGAGGCCTTCAAGTCTCGGGATTTTATCTTTAGGAAGGGAGTCAATGTCTCTAGGAATCGCCTCTCTAGAAATGGGAGAATGAAGAAAGTTCAAAATATCCTGAGGAGTTTTCCTATATTTGATCCTCCAAATGGTGCCTATGCAATAATGCGTTATAGGATACACCATAACAAAAATTCTAAACATTTAGTTGAAATGATGAAAACGAACCCATAACTTGAAATAAAAGAAGTGCATTCTACACCATTTTATCAATCGTTCCACGCAGAGCTTCTTTACTTTTCTTCCTTGAGGAGTCTACAAATCTCTTCAATTGATTTTCCAAACTTTCTGGCCCACGAGTCTTTAAAGTATAATTGTTCCTCTTGATTCCTCTTCATATACCTCTTCATATACAAGAATGGTTCAGATCGCAGCAGAAACGTTTGGAAGTGCGAGTTTCCTTTGTTAATTTTAGCCTCAAGTCGATGGAGTTTTCTATAACGTTCCTCCCCTCTAATCTTCCCAATATTTAAAATCTCTTTCTTAACTCTATGCAAGATTCCATGTGACTGGATGGAATCGTTATTTTAACTCCTCGAAAGAGATGATCATTCACTAAAGGCTTCTGTTGAGGCAAAAGAGATTTCTTGTTCAGCTAAAGGCAAATAGAAAGCCATAGGATCAACATGGAATCAACGATCTTTCCTTATGTTAGTTAATGTTCTAATAAAAGCTACTAGGAGGTGATCGAAGCAAATAATATCCATGACTTGGAAGAGGGAGGGGATCTCCAACTTGTGAATGATTCTCTCCAAGATGTAACCTCTATCCATTCTAACTTTATGGAGATGATCATATAATTAGAGGTTTAATCAAGAAAATCCCTGCTTGTCCTTTACCACAACCAAGTCATGGTTAAGGTTCAATAGGTCCCAACAATCCTTTTCTAGCCCATCGACATCTTAATAAGACAACCATTATAAGAGTCTAGAAAACCATCTATGGCGTGGGTCCATCAAGGAATCCGCAAAAAAGTTAGAACCATGCAGAATTGAAGCCAATAATGTTGCCACCACTACCACATGGGTGGTCTATGGAAAGAAATGAATGGAGATTTTGAATACTCTGCAACCTCTCAAAATTTCATCACCTACGAGTTTTGGACAATGGAGGGGCACAAATGCCCCCACATTGAATGAGAAAAATATAGCCATTATGAATGGGTTGGTCTTCATGGCCGTTCGAGTTGGGGATTTTCTCTCCAATTTTTTTATTCCTTTCTTGTTATTTTTTCTCAAAATAGGAATCTAGAAGCTTGGATCCAATGATTGAGCTCTCAATATCTGGATTGTCTTCGTATATTCCATTTTCTTATGTTCTTTACACATGTCATAGTACACCCTGGCTTTGTCATTGTCCGAGCCTTTGATTTAGTTTACTCATCTTGGATAGTCCTAGAGGTTATCTTCTTTTTTTGAACCTATGATTTGTGTTGTCTTCTAAATCGACTTGCAAGTGAAAAAAATCGCACAAAATAAGAGTCTTTTAGATTTATTCTCCATCTCGATGGCACCTCAATGAATCCATCTGCATATTGTTCTAAAAGCTAGGTATGTTTGATCCTCTCAATCTTTTAAAAGGAGTTTTTGGAGTCAAGTTCTACCATTTTTAGGTCCAACACCACAATATCTTAACTCTATCTCCACCTTGTTTGTGGTTTTGGAATTTCCCTCTAAGGGAGAAAATTTTAATCTTATGCCCATGCACTCTACAACGAAACGATTCATTACGTATATTTTCTAATAGAATTTGTTGCTCAAAAAGTTCCACTTTACCTATGTTGATACTTACATTGATGCGGAGCTCTTTACTAGTGTCCGCTGCTACAAAGATAACATGATTCCATCTAGCGTTAAAGTAGTTTTTTGCACCCTTATAAATCTTCTCTAAACATCTTCCCTCGACATCAATGACCACCCAATCAGAGCTAGAGTTTCTGTAGAAAATATAAAACCGAAGATTGGGAGGCTAGACAGCTCCAACTGGAGAGGATATTTCAAAGACTTAGATTTGTAAGGACTGAAATCGCAAACCCACTTAAATAAAATCAAGGTAGTCAAAAAGTTATGCTGAGTTCTAACTTGAAGTGCCATCAAGCACACGAAGGATATGGTATGCTAGTAGAAATTCACAGTTTTGATGATGATGCAGGGAACCAGTTCTCTGTGAAGCCATGTGCAGCACTGAGATTGTGAAAAGCTATGGACATGATGGCCTTTGAAGATAAACCTTTCCTATCTAACAACCTTTGTTGGATTTGGCGCAGCAGCAGTGGTGGTGATGGAGAGTTGATATGGAGTGATCCATGCCACAGAGGTGGAGAGAGACAGATAGACACTCCAAGAGAGACACTCTCATATGCACACACAAAAGATAAGTCATCCGTCACAAATGGAGAAGGATAACGAAAAGAGAAGGGAGCGAGGTGATAAAATAGAGAGAGAAGGGATCTCTCATACGCACGGATAAAACAATACAATGTGCCTTACTTTCTCATTCAACATATGTATTTTTATACAACTTCATGTGGCTCTTGGGCCAATCAAAAAAAGGGATAAGGGGAGGATAAGATTACCCTCTATTTAGGAAAGGTGTCACATGAGAATACAAGCTCATTTCCAACAATCACCCCTTTGAGCTTGATTGTATATAGCTCTTTAGGGATTATTCCTTCCCTACATACAATGAGAGTGGTAAAGATCCTTCCGCTATTATCTGTCTCTCCACACAGTTTGTTAGTTGGTTGTTGAATTGGTTCAAGCATCTGGGGAATAGCACACGACAACAGCAGTTGGTGGAGTACCACCATGAGATCCATTGTAGGAAGTCAATATACCAGTCAAGGGGATCTCTGTACTCTGAAAAACAATTCCATGCTCACATGCAAATGACAGAAGCTTACAGAGGTGCATAAGAAGATCAAAAAACTTTCTCAAAAGAGATCTAAAGTCTTCAGATACAAGAACGAATGAACTTCTTTATTGTACAATAGGTTGGAATTATCTATGATCCTGAACCTCGACACTCAAATACTCCAGCGTAGTGGAGAGATTAGCATGTGTACCTCCAGACTTATCAGAGAGTAGCTCCACAGCCTGTGTCAGAACTTCACCAGCAATAGTGTCAACAAGTGGCACTCCTTGCTTGCCCTTGAGGAACACGGTCTTGCAATAGTGTCCCAATATCTGAAGCATAGTTTTCTTACCATCTACCTCAATAGTAGGAAGAGCGTTGAGCTGACACTTCCGCATTCCCTGGAAAAGCTGTAGTTATAGTCCTCTGTAACTGAAACATTAGGGTAGTTATGTCTGCGCATCTCCTTTTCCATGCATCCATGTCTGTATGTGTGTAAATGATGCTATTTCATGTAGATAATGACACGCAACAAATTCAGCATGGTATCCAACCTTCATTCTTGGCACATGTGTGCAACTCTGCCTTTTGTTAGTATCCTCCTGGCTGTCATCAATGGACATTCCGCATCCAGATAGCAAACTCACATCCAATCTCAGCTCTAGGACACGGATAACAGAATCTGGGTGAACTTTTCCACACTTCTCAATCTCACGGAGGACCGAAGCAGAATCTTGGCATTCCAACATTGAAAGCTTCCACATCACCCAGTATCTTCCATCGTAGTAGCCACTCCAAGCAAATAAGGCAGCGCACTTGGAGAGACTGTTGAATGCCTTATCTGTGGGCAGCTGCGGGAGCGGGGGCAGTCAACATAGCTTGCAAAATATACAGTGACATGTGCGCACGTTGTCAAGCCACAAATGACAGTGCTTGTCGCTCTGATACCACATGTTGGATTTGGCGCAGCAGGAGTGGTGGTGATGGAGAGTTGATACGGAGTGATCCATGCCACAGAGGTGGAGAGAGACAGATAGACACTCCAAGAGAGACACTCTCATATGCACACACAAAAGATAAGTCATCAGTCACAAATGGAGAAGGATAACCAAAAGAGAAGGGAGCGAGGTGATAAAATATAGAGAGAAGGGATCTCTCATACGCACGGATAAAACAATACAATGTGCCTTACTTTCTCATTCAACGTATGTCTTTTTATACAACTTCATGTGGCTCTTGGGCCAATCAAAAAAAGGGATAAGGGGAGCATAAGATTACCCTCTATTTAGGAAAGGGGTCACATGAGAATACAAGCTCATTTCCAACAACGTTTGGGACACCACTCGCCTTATAAGGAATTCTAGTCTCCACTAGAATTGTTGTGGCATTTAAGCCCATATAGATTCCTCATTTTCCTCCCCTCATATTGCCATGCCATTTGCCTAGGTGGCATTAGTGCGTAATTGTGGCATGGCATGAGGGGGACACTGATACACACCAAGATCCCTTCAGTCCATCGAATTCCACTCGTTTTAAGGCCTCTAACATGCCAACACTGAAGTTCCTCCTTCTCTCGAATATAAGTTGTGCCAAGAAGAGGTGCAAGCTCCAAAGCAAGTAAGCGACCACACACCCCATATCTTGTAGCAAGGCCAACAATAAGGTGCATGCTCACCAATGTGCTAGGAATTCCGAGACTAGGCAACTTGGCACCTTCAATTTCATTGGCATGATATAAAAAGGTCTACATGGTGCCCATAGTTTTGATGCGCAATTGGGGGGCCCAATGTGGGCGACTCCATCACCCCTATAGATGTAATATAATGAGGTGACCTCTTTTTGCAAGCACCCATATTGGGCACCTACTCGTCCCACTAAGATTAGCATGGTGACTTAATACGACTCCACACTCATGATGGGGCAACCGAATGGCAATCACATAATAAAGCGACCTCATGGCAATCACATAATAATGGAGGCACCCTTGTCCTATATATACTTTTTGAAGCTCAATTGGGGCAACACCTCATCATGAAGAAGATAGTCTATTTAATTGGATGATGGATATCGTAGAGTGTTGATAGTGGAAATATGTGAAATAAATGAAGAGTTAGATTAAAAAAAAACCATGTCTACCATGTTCACACAAAAGTGAATTTTTAATAAAAGAAGCAGAATTAGGCCCGATTGACGTAAAAATATGTAATTTACAAGCAATCAATGAGTTATAATGATTTTGCACCTTCAATTCCATGGACATGATATAGAAAGAAGGGCATATACTTTCTAGTAGAAATCGGGGGCGACCACGGCACCCCTAAGGATGTAATAAAATGAGGAGTCCTCTAGTTGCAAGCACCCATTTTGAGAACCTACGCGCGCTGCTATGCCTAGAATGGTGCCTTGGGGCGACTCCACACTCATCATGGGGTGACCTCAAAGCAATCGCATTAATAGGCCACCTCATGGCAATCACATTATGCATGCGACCCATTGGCATTGAAACTTTAGGGAACCCCTCGCCGTTGTTATGGCATTGGAGCAGAAACAACGGGCTCAATTGAGGCAAAACCTCATAACGAAGGCGACTTTGGCATGGTACATTAGAGAAGGAGACACTACCTCCGTCGTGCAAATTGAGGTTTTTTAACACATGGGTAACGCAAAAAAATCGATGAATATGATGAACGACTCCACCGAATGGTTTCAACCTCCAAGGCAGGACAACTATACTCCCATTCCTGAAATTAATCTAAATCAAGGGTGACTCCATGTGACTAAGTCAAGGCATGCTTTTGGCACCACTTCTTTATAAAAGTGGGCTTCCTTTTTAAGATTATGTGTAAGCTATTCAAAATGGACCCACTCCAAATCCATGCGGATGTCAGGAGCACTCGGAAGGAAGGCTTAAAAGTGGGTTGGTGACATGCCAGAAATAATTCATCTTTGCAAGTAGCTGGCTTGTGTTGGGCCAGTGGTCCAGGCATTTTAAAGTGCCCAATCCATGTTACAAGTTAATCATCAAAACCTGCAAGTCTACTCATCTTAGTAGTCTGGAGTCTACATAAGCAGTACTTGGTCACTCTTTGCCCCGCCACATATACGCTCTAGACATTGGTCTCGTACACTCTGACTCATATGTACCCTCGAGTCACATACTCTCATTGTGAATTCATTATAACTCTATATTGATGATACTATCTCTCGGCTACATAGCTGTCTGGCGGTTAGCATGTCTATGTATTTTGATGTATTGGTCTAGTTATTGATCTTGTTGCACAGATACATTGTAATGCTTCAAGAAAATGTGTAGTTTCTTTTTGAATGTTCATTGTTGTCTCCAAACGCATATTGGCCTCTTTTGTAATGTTCATGAGGTATCCTTATGTACTAATCATCATTTGTTCTTGAGTTAATGTTATTTGCAGTTGCAAAGAGTTTATGAATTGCAATTGGAATTGAGCCCCTGGAGTTGATCCCAGTGTTGGATTACTAATTGTTAGGGCTATCAAGGGAAAGGGAACCCTGCTTGTAAGATGAGTGACACATAAACTTAGAGATAGACAAGTAGTAGCAAGGAACTAGTGTGAGATTACTTGGTTTGTGTGCCTTGTAATCTTTAGGCATACTCTTTAATTTTTGTGATTCTGTTCAATCCATTTTTTAGTCATGAAGACCTTGTGGTTTTCCTTTTTTTAGTCCCTTGATTTGGGAAGTTTCTCTTTACACACACATTAGAAGGTATACATCCGTAAGGAGAACCTCCGTTGAGTAGAAAGCATCTTAGGAGCCTGGATTACACCTCTTGTTAGAAGAGGTCTTAGGTATCACTTCTACACGCCTTCCAAAGGATGAGATGTCGGCTGAAAAACTCCCCGATGAGTCAAGTCTTTATTACATCCTCCTACCTTTTTTCTTTAGTTTCCTAGGGAGACAACTAGTCCTTTGACCTCAATAAAAAGCCAAAGAGAATCACTCCTTCCAACTCCCCAAGGCTAGCGGCCAATGTTTCTCATCACTAGGGAGAGAGTCGTTACACCTTGCTGCTATATGCTAACCACACGATTTTTGAATCTTAGCAAAAGAAACATTCACTTTCTTCTATATGAAAATAGGACTCAAAAATCTCAAACTCCCAAAAAAATGAACCAAAGAAGCCCTCGTAATTGCGAGGAACATTGACTTTCTTCTATGTAATTGCGACTCTCCCCTAAAAAAGCAAAGGCTCACGGATAAGCTTGAAGAAAACCAAAACTTCAGCGAATCTGAGCACTATTAATGAAGTGAAAAATTAAAGAGTAACCACACCAACAAAAAAAAAAAAAACGCACTCCTTGAATGGAGCTAAGCGAGAGACACCCCGACACCAACCACCCAAAGGAGAACTAAACCTAACCTCAACTCAAGCCGTAAAAGGATGAGTGACTAAGCTGCACTTTGGAAATCAACATTATTCGCCCTTAGCGAGTGAGTGAATCATGTAATCTATAATTACTAGAAGGGAGAGTCTAACCCATATGAAACTAGCATAATAAGTCAACAAACCAGCATATTTTAGTGGCAATATCTAAATTCGTCTCCACGCGATAGATTGAACATAGGAAAATCGCAAAAAAATACGCCACCAACGTTAGCGCAAAACTACAACCAACGTGAAGAAGAAAACCCCGCAGCTATCGCTAAACTGAAACCATCGCTAAACACCAGCGCTAGAGGAGAGATTGAAGCGAACTTAATCCAACACAATCGCAGCTCCGACACTATCGCTAACAAGCTCACTATCACAGCTCCAACATGATCACTAACAAGCTCCTGTTTTGACATAGATGATTCCAATCAATGGGCCCGCCTTCTCTGTGAAACTATGAGGAATTTACTCGGCGTATCAAAAGATTTCTGAAGAGGCTGCTGTTGACGTTGTTGAAGCGTTCAGTGGAGATGTGGAGTTCGGACGCTGCCCGAGAGCCCGCGTTCAAAACGATCATCGTTACCCATTTTTTTTTTTATAAAGGAAGTTCGGCAATAGCCTACTCTCCCGGACTTGAATTAAATTAAGAAACAAAGGTACAAGAGAAGGGGACTAGTGCCCACGGGACCCCCCAAATCCCACAAAGCAGGGGAAGCTTGATTGAATCCTAGGTAGCGTTACAAAGAAGGTTGATCACCCTCTCGTCGCCCTCATGCGGGGCCCACTTGGGTTTGAGCTTGTTGTTGATCAACAGGAGGACTTGATGATGCCTGAAGGGGGGGGATTTCTTACTGTTGACAATCCTTTTGCCAAGGAGGAATAGTGATTTCTCAATCGACCACTCCCTGGGGGGATCGCCGAAGTTGAGAGCACACCGCTCCCGCCAAATTTTCCACAGGACTTCCCCTCTGATTGCGTTCCAGAGTGCCGCAGAGCAGCCAATCGCTTCTCCCAAAAGGACTTGTTTCCAACTTAGCTGTTTCTGAAGTCTGATTTTCATTCCAACCATCTGCCAGATTTTGTAGGAGTTGGGGCAAGAAAGGAAGATGTGTGGGACATCTTCGATAGCACGGTGGCAGCGTTTGCACCAAGGAGGGAACCCACAAAGTTTGCTCGCCTTATGGTTGGTCCAAATTCCTCGATGAAGAATTTGCCATAAGAGGACAGACTTCTTAATCTCTATAAGTGGGTGCCAGATACCCATGAATTTCATGTCCCACCGAAGCCGCGTCCAAGACAGGCACCACTTCTTGTTGAGGCTGATCTGGAGGTCAGTTGTTTCTTTGATGTTCGGGATTTTGAGAAGGCTATTTCCATTGTGCCATTTGAGACCACGCGCGTTCGGTGTGTCGTGTCCCATGAGAAGGCGAGTCTTGTGACGATCCCAAGCGAGGCATCTGTTTTGCAAAGTGTTCCATTCTTCGTAGGAGATGTTTATGCGAGGATCAATATCCTCGAAGTTGATCCAGCTGTTGGTGTCATGTTTCCAGAGGTGTTTCCATTTTTTGAATCCTTTGTTCCATAACTTCTTGGCATTTTGAATGTTCCACGACTCCACCCTCCGGATGCCATGTATCGGAAACCAGATAGAGTCGTTTTGTCTGATTCCGGCCGCCCATTTCCAGTCTTCACTAACTCTTGTGAAGCTTTTGACTTTATTCCAGCCCTTCCAGAGGGAGCACACGAGATTGGAGCCTTTCGGGAAGACGGGGATCGGGGAGAATAGCAGGGTCATGATGTCAAGATTCTTCCAGTTCGGGCACCCCATGAGGGCCAACTCATGCTTGTTTCTGAAGATCAGCTTGGCCCACGAGGCCTCCCTATTGCACCAAGCCTTAATCATCCATTTGGCTGCCAGTTTGTTGGCCATACACCCAATGTCCAGGATACCCAGCCCCCCGCTATCTCTAGGGCTAGTGCAGATGGCCCATTTGATTTTAGGCACCCCCCTTCTGTTATGATCGGCCGTCCAGAGAAAGTTTCTACAAACACTATTCAGCTTGGACATGCCTTGCTCGTTCGGTCTCCAACAAGAAAGGAAATAGATGGTAGAAGAGAGGAGGAACGTGTTGATAACCATCGCTCGTCCAGCGAGATTGATTTGCATACCTCTCCAATAGTTAAGCTTGTTTTCAAGTTTGGCAAGCACCCAGTTCCATCGCTGCTCCATAGAGACGCCAAACCCCAAGGGGATTCCAAGGAGTCGAAAGATTTGGCCCTGCGGAAAGATTTGACAGCCATGATCACTGAGAAGGTCAGGATGATGTCCCACAATAGCCCTGAAGGCGGTCTTAGAGTGGTTGATTTTGGATCCAGAGGCATCACAGAAGGTAGCAAGACAGCTCCAGAAAGTCTCCAGGCTAGTATTATCATTGTGAACGAACGCGTTCATATCATCAGCAAACAGTCTCATGATGATTTGACCGTGGTCTTGAGGCAGCCGGAGGCCTTTGATATTGCCAGCCTCAACATGATGTGCCACAAGTCTGCTTAGCCCCTCAGTGGCGACGGCAAAAAGAAGGGGGGCCAGAGGGCACCCTTGTCTAATAGACCTTTTAAGATGGATCGCCTTCGAAAGTTTGCCGTTAACGTTAATTTGGGTCGTTGCGTTTCCGAGAAGGGTCGCGATCATCTTGGTGAATTTCTGACTACATCCGAGATCTTGGAGCGACTGTAGAATATAGTCCCATTCTAGCCTGTCGTAGGCTTTGTCAAAATCGATCTTGAGGAAGACCACATCTTGATTAGACTCATTTGCAAATTGAATACCTTCCCAGATATCCATAATGGTTTCCAGGATAGACCTGCCTTTGATGAAACCTTTTTGGTCCTCACTAAGCCAAGATCTCAGGTGGCACGAGAGTCTGTTGGCGATGACTTTGGCGATAATCTTGTATCCTGTTTGGAGCATCGTAATAGGCCGCCAGTTCTCGATTCTGTTCTTTTCCCCTTTCTTGTGTATCAACTTGATAATTCCATTATTTAGACAAGAAGGAAGGGCACCAAACTTTAGCGCTTCTTGCCAAACCATCGGAAGAGGGGTGGCAACCACCAGCTTGAAGGATTTAAAGAACTCGTTAGTGAGTCCGTCAGGTCCCGGGCTTTTACCGAGAGGGAGGGCATCAATGACCTCAATGATTTCTGATTCAGAGATAGGAGCATGGAGCAGGGAGTGGAGGTTGGGTGGAATCCTCCGGGGGGAAACCCTAGAAATGGCAGCCATACAGTCCCTTCTATGGTGGGAGAGGGGGTTCGAGGTTCCCAGGAGTCTCGTGAAGTGCCCTTCGATGATGCCAAAATTATCTTCTTCCGAATTGCATACATTGCCAAGAGGATCTAGCAGTAGGGGGATCGAATCTCTGTTGTGTTTCCTTTTAAGGATACGGCACATCTCTTTGGTGGGTTTGTCGGCTTTGCCAGCCCACCACTCCTTGAAGAAGATTTGCAAGTTTTTCCTTTGTATTTCTTCCTCGTATCTCAACACTGCTCTGATTTTTCGGAGACCTTTCTGTGCTTGGTGTTTTCCTTTGTTCACTTCCTCCTCGAGCCGCCAGAGTCTGTGGTAGAGAGCAACCCTGCGAGCCCGCCGCACAGTCTCGAGCATCTTCTTAGTTCTGATCATGATCTTACGAGACTTGTCGACCGCATTTCTCCAGCACTTGGCTGGGGCCAGGCCAGAGGCGAACGCCACCTTCCACACATCGGCAATTTCTTGATGGACGGAGGGGAGAGAGAAGGTGGATGCGTTGGCATGGAACCACGGAGCCTTGCGGATCTTGTTGGAAGGTTGAAAAGTGATAACGATCGGGTAGTGATCAGAGATAGTGAGGTCAGTGCGTTGCGTGATGGTAGGATGGCCCCACTGATGGGTAAAACTCTGAGAAATATAGCATCTGTCGAGTCTAGCTTTCCTCAGGTCCTCGCCCGCTTGGAGATTCGACCACGAAAAGCCATTCGAGTCTTTGAATTCAACCAAATCCAAGTGGAGTTTGGTCATGTCCCACGTTTCTTTCTCCCGACTGTCGATGACCCGGCCTTTGCCCATCCATCTGTCCATAGGGTCCTCCACCATGTTGAAATCACCACATATGAGCGCGTTGTGGGGAAGCGAGTCTAAGGAGGCCCAAGTGTTCCGTCTCTCCAAATCCCCGTTAGGGGCGTACAAAGAAACCATAGTAGCACAAAGAGGAGCTCCAAAAGAAACAGCGATCCAACGGTGACTTACATCTTCAATGAAGTTCTCAAGCTTTTCAAACCAGAGTTGTTTAACACCGATAGCCGTTCCTCCAGACCCCCGCGGGTGTTTCGTTGAGATCCACACATGGGCCGAGGAGACCTGCCTGAGCCGTTTCTGGAGGTCTTCTCCGTCAATTTTAATCTCTTGGATGCATATAAAGTCTGGGTTTAAGCTAATGTCGCGAAGCCATTGACCAATGATGGTCGCTCTTGAGGGGTCGGTTAGCCCTCTAGCATTTAGCGAGATGACAATCATTTTTGTATTGATCCCTCTTTGCGGGAGGGAGCTTTGTCCTTTCTTCTCTTGGCTTCATCTTTCTTTTTCGCTGGGATCTGTTCCCTACTTAGAAGTCTGTTCTTATGGGGGCTTTTCCAGGGTAACTCCATGTGCTGTTTTCCTTTGCAGGACGCCCCTTGCTGGGGAGACTTGGGCCCCGTGCTCGGCACCGTTTCCGGGATCGTCGATCCAATGATGGAACTTTCACTATCCATGTTGTCTTCGTTACTAGTGGTGAAACCATCTTCTTTGCTTGTAGTGTAGCCCTCCTGGGGGGTTTCTTTATTGTCGGGGATCTCTAGGGCTTTGTCGTAGATGTCTGCCTCAGGTAGCTTCCCACCTGGGTAGTCAAACTCATTGATCTCCTTTTCTAGATTGCAATACAAGTTGCTATAGGGGGTATGTGGCAGGTTGTTTCTCTCACCGTTGGCCTTAGGGCTTCTTTTCCTTCTTCTTCTAACTTCAGTAAAGCCATCAGCATCAGCTTGTGGCTTCAGGAGGCCCTTGCCTTCCCCTTCCTTGGTCAAGTGAGTCAGATCGCCATTGTTGTCTTGAGCAGTTTTGGAGGCTTCTTGAAAGCGCTTGTTTTTTTGCCTGAGAGGGCAATCTTTAATCCTGTGGCCTTGCTGGCCACAGCGAAAGCACGCGTTGGGAAGGTTTTTGTAGCTGATGTCCTGCTCCCATACATCTCCTTCGCCCATGTCCACTTTGATCATTGATGGGAGCGGCGAACTGAGGTCGGCCTCGACACAGATTTGGGGGTGCCACCTAGCATTGAACGAGTGTCTTGCACCTTCATAGATGAGACCACCAATGTCTTCACGAGAAGCCAGCGGCTTGCCGATAGGAGAGACAATGTCCCACACGAAGTTGTACAAGAAGTAAGGAAGGTTAGGGAGCTCAACCCAAAGAGGGTACCGAAGCGATTTCGATTTGTCGGGAGTAAAGTCCGGGGACCATCTGAATAGGCACAGGGTCGACCAACCGAGCTGCCAGGTGCCAACGCTTAGGGCTTGGAACGCCATCTCTTCATTTTCGAAGACAAGCAGCAAGTGGCTCGCTGGGAGGAACTGACATTTGCTAACAATTAGTCCTCGAGGGAACCACTCTTTTCGAAGCCATTGTCGCACAATTTCGAGCGGGGGCCTAGGGCCAAATACTTGGCCGACGAGGCAAACTTTCTTGAGCTCCTCCTGAGCAGACAGAACTGCGGGTCTACTGAGGGAAACAATGGGGGATTCAGCACTTTCGGATGCCCCAGGGGCGGCACACGACCCCCCCCTCTAGCAGAGCGGCCAGGAAATCGGTCTCCCCGGGGGGAGGGGCCCAGTTACTTTTCACGAGAGAGGATGAAGCCACATCCATGGTCCCCCCCACGGTTACTTGATTTCCAATTGCTAGCTGAGACTAAAAAGAGTAGACACACGCCTCTTACCTCTTCAAAACATCTTCGAAAGCTAAAGATGAGCGGAAAAATCGAGAAGCTCTCGAGTCACACAAACAATCCGAAAACCCTTTCACTGAACACGAAGAATTAAAAACTCCCGAAGCACTCGAATTCTTCTTGGCCAAGAAAGCTCGAAAATTCCGCAATAAAATAACCCTCTTCTCTCGTTTTTTTTTTTTTTTTTTTGTCTTTTCTCTTTTTTTTTCTCTTTTTTCTTCTTTTTCTTTTTCTCTTTTTTTTTTTCTCTTTTTTCTCTTTTTTCTTTCTTTCTTTTTTTTTTTTCTTTTTTTTTTTCTCTCTCTTTTTTCTTTTTCGTAGGGCTACCTCTTTTTTTTTTAAGAGACTTCTTTTAGTAATTCAATCGGCTTCACACTTCTTACGAGCTGCCCATTGGCACGTGCATCTTCTTCTTTTTTTTTTCTTTTTGAGTTTTTTCTTTTTGCACCTCCGCGAAGCCGCCCGCGTCCCCGAAGAACCCACTGTGCCCGATGGACACTACTCACGACGGACCGCCAGGTCAGCACGATGGACCACGACAGCTCGCGACGGACTGCCAGGTCAGCACACGCACGCGATGGACACGCGCACAACTGATAGAGTCCGCGATGGACACAACTCTCTAGAGCTCGCGACGGACTGCCAGGTCAGCACACGCACGCGCACGATTGACGGGGACCGCGACGGACACGCGCACGATTGATAGAAACCACGACTGACGCGGTCGCGATGGACAGAAGATGCGATGGACAGAAGAAGCCAGTCAATCGCGATGGATGTCATTTCTGCATCAGTCGCGATGGATACCATTTCTCTGCATCACCTTTTCTTGAAGACGCATCAGTGAGATTAGCAACATTGATAGCAGGTGGAGATGATGGCGTCTCCGTCGGCTGCGCCTGCAGCTCCCAACAGCTCCAATTCCTTCGACCGCTCCAGCAGCTACAGCTCCGACCGCTCTAGCAGCTCCGACCGCTCCAGCAGCTACAGCTCCGACCGCTCCAGCCTCAAGACGCTCCAGCAGCTACAGCTCCGACCGCTCCAGCAGCTAGATAGCGCTTACTTCATCCGTTATAGAACTTTTTCGTTACCCATTTTTAATATTTCCTGTCATCAGTTAATTAATGGCCAGAAAGCATCTGTAATGTTGCCTTCACGACCATCATATTAAGCCGTCGATTCCTTTCCATTAAGTCTCTTTTCGATGCAGATTTTACTAGCAATCCAAGAAGATGATCAAGCCTCTCATCTTTACCTGCTTGTTTCATCAACCCCAACTTTGATTTAGGGATATAAGAAAACAACTTTAGCTTCCCACTCATACTTACGACTCATTGACATTAATGCACGCACACATGTAATCTTACGGGAAGTAAACGCTTCCAAAATACATTTACTTTGAAGCCCAAATAGGAAAGGTGAATGAAATCTTTTATAACCTATAGTCCGTCGTGCTTTCAAGCAAACACCTCTCTGAACTTCATTGCTTTCGCTTTCAAAATCTCCCCCGAATTCAACCTCAATCAAATCTTTGACGAGTCCACCCTTCTTCTCACCCCATTGGAACATGAAAAATTTATGGCATTTTCTTGGTCACGAAATCACACCAAGAAAACTTTCACTATTTGGCTATTGGTTATAAATCCTTCCAGCTATGTTTTTAATTCCAAATTATTCTAGTAGAAATCTTGGCCGCTAGTAGTCCTTTGAACACTAGACACTCCTTAGATATTTCGAATCATTCATTCACACTATGTTTTCTTTGCATCGATGGACTACTATCCCTGCAACGTTGATGGACAACCAAACTTTGACACTAAGAAAGTGAGTCGTTTCGTCCTCCGAATGGACTACTGCAATGACTGTGCATGTAACATCCTCCTTTTCCAACATGTATATATACAAGTTTTAGTTTGCTAGTACAGTACAAGCAAACTAAAACTTGTATATATACATGTTGGAAAAGGAGGATGTTACATGCACAGTCATTGCAGTAGTCCATTCGGAGGACGAAACGACTCACTTTCTTAGTGTCAAAGTTTGGTTGTCCATCAACGTTGCAGGGATAGTAGTCCATCGATGCAAAGAAAACATAGTGTGAATGAATGATTCGAAATATCTAAGGAGTGTCTAGTGTTCAAAGGACTACTAGCGGCCAAGATTTCTACTAGAATAATTTGGAATTAAAAACATAGCTGGAAGGATTTATAACCAATAGCCAAATAGTGAAAGTTTTCTTGGTGTGATTTCGTGACCAAGAAAATGCCATAAATTTTTCATGTTCCAATGGGGTGAGAAGAAGGGTGGACTCGTCAAAGATTTGATTGAGGTTTACAAGTTTTAGTTTGCTAGTACAAGCACCTCAAAGTTTGCTACATGCTTAGTGGAGAGCAACGGCGTCTTGTAAGAAAATAACAGCACAATGAAATAGAACACTGTACAAAGTTGTGAGAAAAAAAATACAGGCAAAGATAGATGCAGATTGAGAGATAAAGAACTCAAATTCTCACATTGTCGAGCATACTACAATTACAATGATGGTGTTATCTACACGTGTGCTCCCAATGTGGAGCTCAGATCACGATCCAAATAGACTCTAGATGAAGGGCTTACTAATGCACAATCCCTTGTAAAGCTCAGCCTGGGCGATGCTTATGTAGCTTTTTCAAGGAGAGTTGTTATAGATAAATGCAGTCAAGAGATACAAAATAGTCAGCACAATATATAATCTGACAACATCTTGATGACAAAAAGTCCCTAGGACGTCACAAAAGGGGGCAACCCCCCTTTGCACTCCCCCCATTAAGGTTCTATGGGAAAACTGCACGACACCATAGGGCCTTTATTTTCAACTTGAATGGCAACCCAATGGCCTCAAAGTTTATGCCCTACCTAACCTGATGGCTAGGCTCGCAAAGATTATCTATAACCATCATAGATCACACATAGAGCTCATCTAAGTTAGAAGTTAGGCTTCCTCAAATGTCCGGGCTCTCGCAATGGCTTCTCTTCATAACGGGCTCCTTACAACCTAGAGCACCATGGATCATTTGTGGTCACATGAGGGTGGATTATTGAGCATATCTAACAACTTGGAAGTAGTCTGTTTTCATTAATCCTTCAACTTGGAAGTAGTCTGGTTTGGTTCAATCATTTCTCACACCATTTCCAAAGTACATAGGCACTTGTATAGTGTCATTGGAAAGCTAAGAGAGCCCACAATGCAACTATGAAGCTACAAGGGGCTCGTACAAAGCATGATCTGGGAATACCCACTCATTTCTTGGAGTCTTCATCCATCTTTCCCAACAGTGCTATGAGAGCAAAGCTAAGGTAAAATGGGAGATGGTTTTCCTTCTTTCATTGATAAATTGGAAAGGAACAACTATCAAGCATGGTCCTTAAGGATCAAGACATACTTGCAAGGAAGAAGCCTTTATGGATACATCTCAGGAGATGAGATGCCCATATTCAGAAGCAAAGGACAACCTACAAGAGAAGAGCATGAAAGACTCAACACATGGTGTGCCAAGGATGCATTAGCAAGGTCTTACTTACTTAACTCAATCTCTGATTTCCTTCTTCCACATATTAGGAACTGTACGACATCCCAAGAGAGTTGGGAAACATTGTCTTCATATTTCTCTTCAAACACAAGGGCTAGGAAGAAACAATTGTGGATTGAGTTTACAACTCAAAGAAAGCAACCGAAGCAAGGCATCTCAGAGTACGATAAGAGACATAAGCTGAAGCAACAAAGGAAAAGACTTGAGCTTGAGGGGGAATGTTGAAAGTTTTTCAAGCTCAAGAGTGTGGGAACATGCCCCAAATTGAACCTTCCACATTATCCACAATGAAAGGAGGCTGATTTCCACGAGTTGGAGGCATCCAATTATGCCCATAATGGAAAGAAGTTGATTAGAGAAGATTTAGCTCACCTGTTGATGTGATTGGACCTCACTTTTGACATGTATATGCTTTTGATTGGTTAAAGAGGTTAGTATGTGGTCTTTAAAACCTCTAATGAGTTGTATTATGACTTAGAGAGTCGTGGAAATACGTGCCCAAGCTGCCCCCTTGCTTAAGCACACCCCCTACTAGCTGTTCTCTACATATTTTGCAGAAATTTCACTTTTACACACTCTATCTATCTAGATGTTTTTGGCAGACCCCCCAGTCTTGTAATTGTTGTTTCTCCTTCATCCGGAATCCATTTGCAAAGATTTTTGTCTTGTTGGAAATCTTATAAGTTCTACTTTGTCTGGTATGAGTCTTAGGTTCAGTGCCTCCACATGTGCAGAGAAATGTCTAGAACAGTGTCTGTCTAGTTAGCTCATACTCTGTGAAGAGATCAAGTTGTCTGTTTTGTTGCAGCTGGTTGAGGCATCATCCAGTATCCAAATGGAGTGATTTTACTCTCATTTGAAAGCTCGTAAAGTCTAGTTTATGCGTGCAAAATTTCATTTTCAGTATCTACATATACTCAGAGAAACTCAGAAAATACACAGCTTATGTCTGAAAAATTTCAGGATCCTAGGAGAGTTCATTTGCTTTATGAGCCTTAATATTTTATTTTCTTTGCGGGTTCGAGTCCACCGTGCGTGCTAGTGTTAGGCCGCCAGATGAGAATAATGTAAAAATATTTTTCATATATCGCATGCATCGAAAAGGCATAGCGATTAGTTGTAACCTTTTATCGAGTAATGAAAGGGCATTACGGTGACTCTGGGCATAGAGAGGCGGGTTCACCAGACTATCTGTCTGGGCAACCGTGCGGAGATGTCGTGTTGCAGATTTGCAGATATCTGGAGTACTGTTATTCTGTTGTTGGTGAATTGCAGTAATTCCTTATTAAATCACTAACATTGTCTTAACATTAAAAGTCAGTGCGACTGTGTGATTGTTAATTCGCGTAATAAGCTACTGTTTAAGGATAACTGTAACCGGAACATCGTAACTGTGTAGCGAAAGTTATTGCCTTGACGTATAGTTACTGTTTAGTTGAATAGTTAGATTGGGAAAATTAAATAAAGGGCCTCTGCACTGTCAGACCCCTAACCATCCCCAAGAACCTGAAAAGAGATTAAAAGCGACTTGACAGAAGTCCTTTTTAACAGTATGCACAATCTAAAGCATGTAGGTGTCTAGCGACCTGCATTACTTTTGCAAAAAAGCATTCCATAAACCACCTCACATCTCTTGGCTACATGGGTTACACATTGGTTATGGAAAGGGATTACGGTCTCACCTTATTGGGATCATGATTAATTTCCATACTAAGGTGTTGATCTTTTGTAGCAGATCTCCTCCACATTCGCATCACTCATCATGCCGACAAAAGGACCCTCTGCAGCTAGCCCTAGTGCACCTATGGTCAATTTTGGCAACTTACTGGCTGGACCACATCCTACATTACAACCGCCAGAGTTTTGAGCCTTCCCAAGATCGATACCGATTGATGATCCTCCTATGGGCTATACCAAAAAAGCTCATCATAATTCTCATTGGTTCCAAGGTCTAGCAGGACCTTTAGCGGATGCAGACTTTATTTTCGATGCCATGGTGAGTTTTGAAAATATTAAGTGGGGCAAGTATCATTTTTTCTCTAGAGAATTTGAAGTTCTCCATAATACAAAAGAGTTAAAGCACATTTGGGCTAGAGCAAGGAGGACTTGCCTGGAACTTTCATTCTTCCATCCTTGGTAAATGACCCCCTTACAAGAAGTTTTATCTTTCAAAAGATCTCATTCCAACAGCAATTAAGATCCATGGGACTCACATGCCAATAGAGCGTGAAAAGGTGATTCTAGAGCCCATGGAGCGTGGCGATGTTTTGAAATGGGCAGATATTACGGCCATTACATCTGAACTCTCTAAGCCATTACACATATTTCGCAACATTTTGCATTCCCAACCCAGGATCCCTTTGTTATTCCTCACAAGCGTATTTGGTTCGGATTATACTTAGCATGCATTCGGCCCCAAACCATAGATCTTTCGAGTTGGATTATCGAGTAGCTATATTTTACTCAATAGAGATGGGAAAGAAAACATGTCATCCATGGTTGTTGCGCTCTTACTCGAATTGTCTACATGTGTTTGGCATATGATTTTGTTGGAGCAAATCTATGAGAAGCCTAAGTATTTGCTTGACTCCCACAAATTCAAATAAGAAGCCTTAAGATGAAGACAATCTAAAGTTCACTTTGTGGTAAGCGGGGCAAGTATTAGTTCTTCTCAAAGAATTTGAAGCACTTCAAAATATAGAAGACTTAAAGCAAAGACTTTACTTAATGTAAAAGTGAAAGAATCGTAAGTGGTTGAGTCCACTTGATCAAAAAGGGAAAGAGGACCCACGAATTTGTGATTTGTGGTAGATAGAGAATCAAATCAGTCACTATAAATAGATGGCAGGTTTAGTCATGGTGAGAGAGACCTCAGAGAAGACCTCGAAGAGCTGAGCTTTATGCCATATCAAGGTGTGGTTTCAAGGCACACATATGTATCAGTAAGTCCATTGTGTTGTAAAATCAAAATACTTTCATTTTCATGATCATTTGAGTTCATATTTCCATGTTCTTGTAAAGTGTACTACTCACTGCCATATCTCTCAATTTTCTCAGTTAGATTTCAGAGATGGTTTCTCTAAGCTTGGTGCATCATTTTCAGTGATTTAACTTGCTAAAGTTAGCTCTATAAGTCTACTATATGCTCACCAATTTGCATTTCATTTGGATGTTTCAATCTTCAGTTATGTTCATTTGAAGTCAACCTATCTGTTCATTTTCACTTCTCTATTAGGTACCCGACTTTTTTACTCATCTTGTCAGAGTTGTTTCTCTGTGTGTACTTAGCCAACTTCAAGGATTTAAATCTTTTTGGATTCCACATACTATCTAGTATCAGCATACAAATTTTCATCATCAGTGGATTCTTAAATCTTGAGTTATGTTCATTTTACTGCTCACTGGTCTCATTACAGTAGCAGCCCGTGAAAATCGGGATGATATCATCACTTGTTAAACATCATTCTCAGTGTGTGGTTCATTATTTTTTATGAGATTACTCTTGAAAGTTAGATCTTTAATTTAACTAGACTTATCCAAAAGGAATTAAGCTAATTGATGTTGTGCTCAGAGAATTATGCAAAACACTAGATAGGTGTATGAACCAAAATAGCAAGTTCTTCACCTTTGAGCTAAGTCCAACTTATCTGTTATTATCTATATTTTTGAGAATGATCTTCCAAGGTACATAGGGTGTCTAATACATCCATTGACAAGCTAAAAGGGCCCACCACATACTCCTGGAGTTCATTTGGCTGGTGGAGATCAAGGATTTTGCAACACCCCTTCATCTTCAAGCACATACCTATCCATCTCTTCATAGTGGTATCAGAGTAGGGATGGCAGATGGATTTCCTTCATCAATTGACAAATTGGATAGAGGTAACTACTTAGCTTGATCATTAAGAATGGAAGCTTATCTCCAAGGTAGAAGTTTATATGGTTATGTGGCTGGAGATGAAGGTATGCCAAGTTTCAGGAACAAAAGTCAACCAACACAAGAAGAGCAAGAAAGATTGAGCACATGGTGCTCCAAGGATGCACTTGCAAGGTCTTATCTCCTCCACTCTATCTCATATTTTTTGTTGCCTGACATTAGAAGTTGTAAGACATCTCAGGAAGTGTGGGATTCACTTGAAGCTTTCTTCTCTTCAAGTGCTAAAGCTAGGAAGCATCAACTATGGCTGGATTTCACAACTCTCAAGAAGGCTCCCAAACAAAACGTGACTGATTTTGTCACAAAGCTCAAGGACATAGAAGATCAGTTGGGAAGCATAGGAGAGGTAATAGACGAAGAGCAAATTGCAAGGCAGTTCGTCAATGGATTGAAAGCAGATGAAAAGTGGGAAGCATTCACCACAGCTATGGATTTGTACATGGACATGCATGTACCTGATTTCAATACACTCATTGGACAATTACTCACTCAAGAGGCAAAGCTTATCAAAAATGGAGAAAGCTCTAAAGGTACATATCAAGTTAACTATGCAGGTAGAGGAAGACATGGCAGAGGTAGAGGAAGAGGAGGTAGACAAGGCAGGGGGAGATCCCAAGACTCCAACCCATGTTCTATTTGTGGACTAACTAATCATACAACTGAAAATTGCTTTAGGAATTCCAAGAATCAAAGAGGAAGAGGATACAATAGAGGAAGTTATGGCTACTCAAGAGGAAGGTTCAACAATTATCATGGCAACTACAACAACTACAATCATTCCAACTATCAAGGAGGCTACAAAAGAAGGAGAGACTTCAATAACTACACAGAAGACTCAAACAAAGAGGATTCATTATTGATCATGAACATGGCTATGCCACAAGGTAAATCTGATGAGCATGTTTTCTATATAGATTCAGGTTTCTCCAATCGTGTGGCAGGAAATGTAGCTCTCCTATCAGATTTGGAAGATCCAAGGAATAAGCATGAGGTAGAAACAAGAGATGACACAAGACATCCTGTGGAGAAAATAGGCAATGTCAAAGCACCTGATGGAAACATCAACCTACTGAATAAGGTACTCTATGTCCCTACCATTACAAAGAATTTGATAAGTGTTGGGCAGATAATAGAGAAAGAATTGCAAGTCAGGTTCACAAGAGGGGGAGCATATGTGGAAGACCCTAGCCAAGGGTTCAGAAGAATAGCAAAGGGAGAAACGACAGGTAGACTATTCACCTTTGAGTTGCAAAGACACAAGGAACATAGCTCTCTTCAATTATGGTAATCAAACACTCACAGAACTAGAGGTATGGCACAAGATATTGGCACATATTGGTGAAAGATCATTAAAGCAAATTTGCAAGGACCAAAGTGCACTTGGACTCCCTAACTTGTCAAAACAACACATGATTTATAAGTGTAGTGCATGTCAATTTGGAAATTCTCATAGGTAACCATTCATGAAGAAAGGTTATATGCATGGAGATCTCTTGGAGTTGGCTCATACAAATGTATGGGGACCTAGCAAGGATGCTTCAATATCTGGATCAAGGTATTATGTCTCCTTTATTGATGATTGCCGCAGATGGTCTATCCTATTCTTTATGAAACACAAAGATGAAGTTTTTTCATGTTTCAAAAGATATTTGGCTCTTGTGGAGAATCAAACATGTAAATCACTAAAAAGGCTAAGGTCAGATGGAGGGGGAGAATACTTCTCCCATGAGTTTGATTCTTTTCTTCAAGAAAGAGGAATCAAAAGAGAGGTAACTATGAAGTACACTCCTCAGCAAAATGGAGTGGCAGAAAGAAGGAATAGGATAATTGTTGAAGCTGCAAGGTCTATGTTGAATGAAAAGCATTTACTAATTACTTATGGGTTCAGGCTGTATCTACAGCCACTTACTTGATTAACAGGTTGCCTTCAAAATCCCTTGATGGGATGACTCCATATGAGGCTTGGAATGGAAGAAGACCAAGCTTAGATCATTGTAAAATTTTTTGTTGCATTGCTTATGCTCATGTTCCTTCACAGGTTAGAGGCAAGATGGATCCAAAGGCAGAAAGATGCATATTCATTGGATATGAAAACAATCAAAAGGGCTATAGGTTATATGATCCTACCAACAAGGGATTCTTGGTAAGAAGAGATGTAGTTTTGTATGAGAACAATTCATGGTATGAAGATTCATCAGGAAGGTCAATTTATCATATGATCTTGAAGAAGATTTTCCAAAGCTTGGTAGAGAACAACCAAAGATTGAAGAACAAGGCACCTCAGAGGATGATGAAGAATCTCAGATGGAAAAGATCAAAGCATGGAAGTCTAAAGGTAAAGCAAAATTGCAGGAACTTGGACATGAGGCAGAATCATCACATCATGGTCTAAGAAGATCTATGAGGGAAAAGAAAAAAACAGAAAGGTATGGGTTTGACACCTCATTAGTAACTAAACATTTTATCTACATAGCACAAGACATAAACCAAGAGGAGCCATCATCATTTGAAGAGGCCAAAGTAAAAACCGAATGGAAGCATGCAATGAACGAAGAAATTGAAGCACTTGAGGAAAACAACACTTGGGATTTGGTGCCCAAGACTTCATCTATGAAGGTAATAGGCTCAAGATGGGGCTACAAGCTCAAGAAGAATTCTAATGGTTCCATAAACAAGTATAAGGCAAGACTTGTAGCAAAAGGCTTTGCACAAACTCAAGGAGTTGATTTATGAAGAAACGTTTTCTCGTGTAGCTAAGATGCCTACAATCAGAGTGTTACTTAGTATTGCTTCTTCCAAGAATTCGAAGATACTTCAACTAGATGTAAAGAATGCATTCTTGAATGCTTGGATAACAGAAGAGGTATATATGGCACAACCACGTGGTTTTGAGAATCAAGATTATCCTGATTATGTCTGTAAACTTAACAAAGCATTGTATGGTCTCAAGCAAGCCCCAAGAGCTTGGAATTTCAGGCTTGTTTCATTCTTGCTGGACAAAAGCTTTCAACCAAGCAAGGCAGATCCTTCACTCTTTATTAAAAAGAGTAATTCTGAGATCATCTACCTATGTGTATATGTAGATGATATTATATTGACAAGAAATGATGTAGATGGTATGAAGAAGATCAAAGAGCAGATAAGAGAAGAGTTCAAGATAAGTGATTTGGGTTCACTTACCTACTTCCTAGGTTTGGAAGTTGTCTACAAAGATCATGGTTTGTTTCTCACTCGAAGAAAGTACATTAAGGACATGTTGGCAAAATTCAAGATGCAAGATTGTAAGATTGCAGGTACTCCAATGGAGGTCAATCACAAATTGAGCTCACATGAAGGTGAACTCATAGAGGACATCATATCATATGAAAGTCTAGTGGGTAGTCTCAACTATGCCACATTGACAAGAGTAGATATATGTTACAGTGTGAGGGTGCTAAGTCAATTTATGCACACATCAAGGAAACCACACATGGATGCTACCAAAAGGATTCTCAAGTATCTCAAAGGAACCATAAATGAAGGACTTTATTATCCTTATGTATCTGATTTAGGTTTAAAGCTATTTTCTGATGCAAATTGGGCTGGTTCCAAGCAAGATAGAAGGAGCACTTCATGATATCTTACTTTTGCAGGTTCAAAGATTATTTCATGGTCATCCAAGAAGCAACCTAGAGTTGCTCTTTCTTCCATAGAGGCTGAGTACAGAGGTCTTTCCATAGCTACTCAGGAAGCTATGTGGATGAAGACATTATTCACAGATCTTGGACTAGAGTTTGGAACTCCAACTATTTTTCGTGACAATATGAGTTCTATTCATTTGGCTGCTAATCCTATTTTTCATGCAAGGACTAAACATATTGAACTTCATTATCACTATAAACGAGAGAAGGTTCTAAGCAAAGAGATCCAAATATCATATCTGTCCACTCATCAACAATGTGCAGATATTCTAACCAAAGCATTGGATGGTACAAAGCTTTGCAAATTCAAGGCTATGATAGGTTTGCAGGTAATCTTGGAAGATTGAAGACCTCAAGCATACTTGGCTTGAGGGGGAGCTGTTGGAGCAAATCTATGACAAGCCTAAGTATTGGCTTGAGTCCCACAAATTCAAAGAAGAAGCCTTAAAATGAAATGTAAACTTCACTTGTGGTAAGTGGTGCAAGTATCAGTTCTTCTCCAGAGAATTTGAAGCGCTTCAGAATACAGAAGACTTAAAGAAAAGACTTTACTTAATGTAAAAGTGAAAGAATCTTAAGTGGTTGAGTCCACTTGATCAAAAAGGGAAAGAGGAGCCACGAATTCGTGATTTGTGGTAGATAGAGAATCAAATCAATCACGAATTCGTTGGAGAGTGATTGAGGGAAGTTAGCCTCCCAAGCTCAACTATAAATAGATGGCAGGTTTAGTCATGGTGAGAGAGACCTTAGACAAGACCTCGAAGAGCTGAGCTTTATGACATATCAAGGTGTGGTTTCAAGGCACACATATGTATCAGTAAGTCCATTGTGTTTTAAAATCAATATACTTTCATTTTCATGATCATTTGAGTTCATATTTCCATGTTCTTGTGAAGTGTGCTACTCACTGCCATATCTCTCAGTTTTCTTAGTCAGATTGCATAGATCTTTTCTCTAAGATTGGTGCATCCTTTTTAGTGGTTTAACTTGCTAAAATTATCTCTATAAGTCTAAAATATGCTCACCAATTTTCATTTCATTTGGGTGTTTCAATCTTCAGTTATGTTCAATTGAAGTCAACCTTGTCTGTTCATTTTCACTTCTCTGTCAGGTACCCGACTTTTTTACGCATCTTGTCAAAGCTGTTTCTCAGTGTGTATGTATTAAAACTCAATGATTTAAAACTTTTTGGATTCAGCATAGTGCCTAATAGCAGCATACAAATTTTCATAATCATTGGATTCGTAAATCTTGAGTTATGTGCATTTTGCTGCTCACTAGTCTCATTATTGTAGCAGCCTGTGAAAATCGGGATGATATCATCACTTGTTAAACATCATTCTCAGTGTGTGGTTCATTATTTTTTATGCAATTACTCTTTAAAGTTAGATCTTTATGTTAAATAGACTTCCCCAAAAGGAATTAAGCTAATTGCTACTGTGCTCAGAGAATTATGCAAACTATTATACAGGTGTATGAACCAAAATAGCAAGTTCTTCACCTCTGAGCTAACTCCAACTTATCTATTTTGATCTATCTTTTTGAGAGTGATCTTGCAAGGTACATAGGGTTTCTAATACATCCATTGGCAAGATAAAAGGGCCCACCACATACTCCTGGAGTTCATTTGTCTGGTGTAGATCAAGGATTTTGCAACACCTTTTCATCTGCAAGCACATACCTATCCATCTCTTCACAGATTTGCCCATAGAACATGCGATGACTAGCGAAGAATTGAAAGCAGTCAAAGGAACTACCAAGAAGGCCAAGAAAGCTAGCAAGGGATGGGTAGGCAAACGCAGTATGAAGGGTTCGAAGAAGCTTTCATTCAAGGCTTCAGGGAATTGGTTAAATCACTTGGAACCAATGAAGCACTACGATATTTGCAACGAAAGCCACTACTAAAGTTTGACCCACGAGGAATCTGTTTACTATCCAGGCTGGGTCACTATATTCGCATACCAACGGACGCCCAATCTTCACACCATGCCAAGGAGGCACGACTTATCCCAGAAGACCCTATTGAAGAAGCGATCATAGTCATCAACTCCCTGCCCCATCCTTCTATTGTAACTACCCCTACCATCGTCGAAGTTCCCACCACAACAATTGCTCCTCTTTCACCTCCCGCCCCTCCAGCTTCCCTTGTACATCCTACCTCTCCTAGATCGTCCACATCTATAAGAAGTACGGTAGTAGAAACCCTCGTTGCCTCAACCCCTCAAACTCATCCTCAACCACTCAACCTTTCCTTCCTCCTATGGCTCCCACTATTCCACCCAATCCATTTCTCCCTCCATCCTTTCCTTGTTTCCCCATCCCTCCGAGACCTATCTTCCCATTTCCCCCTCCAATGACCTTCTCACCCATCCCACCTCCCCGCCCCACTATATTTCCTCTCTCCTCCCCTCTCCACCAAGAAATACGCGAAACCTAATCTGTAATGTTTTCGTCAACCTTTGTAAATCCTGTATTCACACCCACTCATGCACCCACTATCACACCACTTTCACAGTCATTGCACTCTACACCATGTCCAGTGACATGGACATCTCACCACCCACTGCACCACCACTTACCTCACCTCTTTCAGCACCCCATTTAAGCACGTCACACTTCTCCACGGTCACCACTGCATCCACATTCACACCCCTCTTTCCCCTTCCCCTGGCATCAACACCCACACCCACAGCATCTTGACTCACTCGACCATTAATATTGTCGCCCACAATTGACACCACCTTCTACCAGATGTTTTCTTGCATGACACAAGTTTGATATGAATTCGCATCTCTCAGGACCAGCTACCAGACACTCCAGTAAATAACTGCAGATTTACAGGTGCAATTAAATTCTTTATCCATCAAGAATGCCTCGCTTAATGCACGCTATCAAGAGCTACGCAAGGCATATCATACCCTTGAACTAGAAAGTGAACAGAAGACAAAAGAATCCATTACGGATATTGACAACCTATTACAGGCTCAAACAATCAGAAATGTGACTCTCACTTGAAACATGGGACTGTTAAGATGACACCTAGCAGTGGCCAAGGAAGAGAATCAACGCTTGTAGGAACAAAACAGAGAAAATCTTGAAGCAGCTC
This sequence comes from Ceratopteris richardii, assembly GCA_020310875.1. Classification (NCBI taxonomy): domain Eukaryota; kingdom Viridiplantae; phylum Streptophyta; class Polypodiopsida; order Polypodiales; family Pteridaceae; genus Ceratopteris; species Ceratopteris richardii. Next base: position 14,747,229 of record CM035407.1, on the reverse strand, counting down.
TAGATCAATCGGATGAACCTCTAAGTCCTAGCTGCTTTAAAGCAGTCCCCTCTGAATCTATGAAGATACTATTGGACGATCATGCATGACTCTCAGAAGATTATGACAATATGAATGAAGCATATCAGCAACTACAGGATGATCATGAAATGCTACTGTTGAGAACACCTACACAACAACCACCACCAGTTCCTGAGGCCACACCTCTAGAGATCATAGAGGAATTCAATATGTTACGTGCTCAGGTACTTACTCTTCAAGCGCAGATTGTTGTTTTCTCTTAGCCCCCAAGGCTTGATTCCATACCTGAACTCCCAAATGATGAAGAAACTATGCCTATTCTAGTGGAGGAAACTTATGAAGAGGCCTATGAACCGCAACCCATTCCAGGCAGACGTGTCACGGCTAAAGGCCAAGACACTTTTGAAATCCCTACCCCTGCATGGATGAAGTCAGTAGAAGAACTTGGACAGACCCACCCAGTATGGGTGGAGGCACAATTACATGCCATGGCTATGATAGAGGAATGCATTTTACAATCCCCTTTGCTCACTTGGCCCCTCGAAGGTATATCTCAGGCCACGAGCTTCAATATAAACCATATTTCATGCTAATGGGAGAATATCAATTGGTGATTGAAAAGGAGACAGGCAAGAAACCATCACATGCAACTTAGTTCAAGCCTGATGACTTGCCACTGGAAGCACAAAAAGGTAAAATCTTTCAACCAAATTGGCACCAGGAGTTATTACAACAATATCCAAAAATGATGAGCACATGGGTCAAGGCACCCTTGCATTTGAAGTATAGTCCATGTTGGGGACCTATCCTAAGACACCGCTCCTGAAAGGCATTCATAATCAAAGTTCAGAATAATAAGCAGTGCTAGGACTGGCTTAATTATCCTTATTTCACTCCACCCCGCGGATCCCCCATGGTCAGATACATGATGTCCACGATTCACCATTGGCTCCCCCACTTACACTGCATGGATGATGTTGTCACACATATGACTGTCAAAATATTCGATATGATGTAGACTATATTTAAAATCTTCTGTTGCATCAAGGCACCGCATGTTAACACCCCGAGATTTGAGCATGGTAATCAGGACTTAGCATATGATATGAGCACGACACCATCACTCCGGGTGTGCTATGCTTGGCATTGTCGAATCAAGTATTTAACGGCATGCTATAAAACGACATTTGAAGTTATGTTTACTACTAGATTTTGGGAGTACCATTCCGAGGTTTTCATCAGCAGGCCCACTGAATTTTGTGCTTCATCAAATAAAACATGCTCATTCTCATCATAGAGATTAGAGGTAGCCATAGCATAACAATATGATGAAAAAGAAGCACTATGAGAGCCAAAATGAGTATGATATGATAGAGGTCCATCTAACTTGTTGTCACACAAAGTCTGCACCAGCCGTTTTGGAATAGTTTTTGCCTCCTCTATATGAGTTCTCTCATGAACAAGTGCGTCATGAAAATCTACATTAGAAATAGAATGATATGCACCATCACATGAAACCTTTAAAGGATGAGAAGTTTCCTCATTAGGACCAACACTAGATTGCCCACCTGTAAAAAGAGGTAGCAAAGTGTCACACATGTCTTTGGAGCTAACTAATGTCTCCTTACTACATGAAAGTAATGGCTGAATAGCATCTTCCATAAAAACAACATCATGACTAACCAAAATGTGTTTATTCTATGGATGATATAGATGATAGCATTTGCTTTCGGAACTATACCCAACAAAAATACATTTCATTGCTTTATTATCCAATTTCTTGCATTGTTGTTCAAGGACTAATGCATATGCTAGAAAATCAAAAACATGAGGGTGAGCAACAGATGGCTTGTGACCATGCCAAGCTTCATATGGAGTGATAGACTACAATGCTTAAGTGGGACAGCTACTAAGTACATATGCTGCACACATAACAACCTCAAGCCAAAAACTATGTGGTAAAACCTGACTCTTAACCGTACACCTCACCATCTCCATGAGTGCCCTATTCTTTCCTTCAATAAATCCAATTTTTGAGGTGTATACGGCATTGTATACTAACCTCTATTACCTCGCAGTGCAGTTTCTTCACTTCACTCGAGCCTGCTGTTGGAGGAGATGGTGAATAGTCACAAGATATGAAGTGGTGTTGCTAGATCCTACTTCACACTTGCTAAGATTGATATGTTGCTTGGAAGATGATCCACTAATCAATGGATCAAAGGAGATAGATTGGAGTTGATCCAAGAACGAAAAAATTGCTATTTTTGTTGCTACACTTGTTCAATCTTTTGAATAGTTCTCTCAAAATAGCAGCAATTGGCTTAATTCCTTTTGGGGAACTCTAGTTAACTTAGTAATCTATCAATCATGAGTGATTTCATAGAAAATTATGGAGTGCACACAGAGAAAGATATTTAGAAAATCACATCATCATCCCGACATTTACGGGCTGCAATAATCATCAGACCAGTGAGCAAAGATGTGTTAATATCTCACGATTCTAAGAAGCAATGTTAATGCAACTTTGTAGGTGTGTAAAAGAAAGTATTTTGAATCTATCATGCTTTCAATCATGATGAATGATCAACTACACACAGAACAAGATTTGAGAAAATCATTGTTCTAATGGAGTTATAACAGAGAAGTGAAATGAGAATATAATGATCATATATGTATTAAATCATGTACAAATACAATGTCATTGGCAATCCTACACTTCTCAATGTGTGAGAGATAAATGAGCTATGAGATAAGATCTCACTTCACAATGAATTTCCTTCAAAACGATCTCATAGGCTCGAGATGCATGCAGGTCTTTTTGATCCTCTTTTTATAGTTGTACTTGGAGCCAAAGTTTGAATTCAAATTCAAACATCTGCCTAAAAGGTGAATCGTAAAGTATAGGATAGATTCTCATATTACTCAACAACCAAATTAGTCATGCTTTTTTAGCTTCCTCACTCCACGTGGATGTGTACCACTTTTACAAAGATAAATGTGAAGTAGTTTTACAAGTGGTTGATAATATGAAGCCTTGCACAAGTTATGTCAATAAATCAAGCATGAGCTAATTAATGAAGTATGTGGGCTTGGTTTAATAACACCAAGAGCTCCCTATCAAGCCTAACATGCTTGGTATTCATTCCTCCTTGATTTCCTACAAACCAATCATCAATTTGAACATGTTCATCTTTGTTCCATTCAATGACTTTGTGTGTATATCTGCACATTGTAAATCAGTTGATACATAGGATAGTTGAATTTATTTCCAAGCAATTTCTCCCTTACATAATGATATTGCACTTCAATTTGCTTATTCCTTGCATGATATACAGGATTAGCAACCAAATGAAGTGAGCTAGTGTTGTCTCCAAAGATTATTTGAGTGTAAGAGTGTATCTCCAAATCTACATATAGTTGCCTAAGCCACATAGCTTCTTGAGTTGAATTTGCCAAACCTTTATATTCTGCTTCTGTGGAAGATAAGGACACAATTTGTTGCTTTTTAAATGACCAAGATATAAGCTTTGAACCTTCAAAGGATAGGTACCCTAAAGTGCTCGTCCTATCATCCTTGGAGCTAGCCCAATCTGCATCAGAATACATCTTTATATCTATGTCAGAAGTGAAAGGATAGGACAACCCTTCATTCATTGTACCCTTTAGATACTTCAGCATCCTTTTTGCAGCTTCCATGTGAGCCTCCCTTGGTGCATGCATAAACTGACTCAATGTACTTACTCCATAGGCAATGTCTACTCTTTTAGTGAAAACTGACTCAATGTACTCACTACATAGGCAATGTCACATTCATGAGAACTCAACTTATGGTTGAGTTCCATAGGAGTACCTGCACTTTTAGTGTTCTCCATCTTGAACTTTACCAACATATCATGTAGTATGTACTTCCTTTGAGTGATAAATATACCAGAATCTATGTACACAAGCTCTAAGACAAGAAACTAAGTTAATAAACCAAGATCACTGATTTTAAATTCTTCCATTAATTAAGCCTTGACATGTTTGTTGCTATTAGCATCATTCCTTGTAATAATGATGTCATCTACATAGACACATAAGTACATAACTTTTGCTTTGTTCTTCTTAACAAATAAAGAATAATCTTCCTTGCTTGCCACAAAGCCTTGGTCTTGGAAATAAGTAACAAGCCTATGGTTCCAAGCTCTAGGAGCTTGCTTGAGGCCATACAATCCCTTTCATAGCTTGCATACATCACGTGTTTTATCTTCATCTTCAAAACCTTCTGGTTGTGCCATATACACCTCTAATATCCATCCATTTAAGAATGCATTCTTGACATCTAACTGATATAGATTCCAATTTTTAGAAGCAACAACACTTACCAAAACCCTAATTGTTGGCATCTTTGCTACAGGTGAGAATGTTTCTTCATAGTCCACTCCATGAGTTTGGGCAAATCCTTTTGCTACCAACCATGCCTTGTACCTATTTATAGAGCCATCTGAGTTATTTCTAATTTTGTATATCCCCCTAGATCCAATTACCTTCATGCCTGGCTTCTTAGGAGCTAGATCCCAAGTATGATTTTCATGACTTGCTTCCACTTCTTCTTGCATGGCTTCTCTCCATTCTTTCTTCTTCCTAGCCTTCTTCAAATGAACAATGATCTTCTGTCATATAGTCTTTAGCAATATACACATAATGCTTGGTGACTTATGATGTATCATATCCATACCTTATGGGCTTTTTGCTTTCTCTTTGTTATCTCCTTAGTGCTTGATTTGAAGACTCTGGTATGTCTTCTAGCTGCTTGAGTTTGGTCTTGCCTCTTGACTTCCAAGCCTTGAAGTCAATGTGCTCTTCATTCTCTGAGTTGATATCTTTTGCTAATTGTTGCTCTTCTTGAGTGCGGGTTGGAAAATCATATTCCAAATCATATGATAACTTGACTTTCCTGCAATCATCTTCAAACCATGAATTATTTTCATCAAACACTACATCCCTACGAACTATAAATGCTTTGTTAGTGGGATTGTATAGCCTATACCCCTTTTGGTTCTGATCATATCCAATAAATATACATTTCTCAGCTTTAGGGTTACGTTTTTGTCTGATTTATGAGGGGATGTGTGCATACGCAATGCACCCAAATATTTTGCAATGGTCTAATGAGGGTCTCGTGCCATTCCATGCTTCATAGGGTGTCATACCATTCAATGATTTGGATGGAAGCCTATTGACCAAGTAGGTGTTTGTGGAAACAACTTCTGTCCATAGGTAATTAGGTAGCTTCATCTCATTCAACATAGACCTAGCAGCTTCAACAATTGACATGTTCCTTCTCTCTGCCACTCCATTCAATTTAGGAGTGTATCTTGTTGTTACTTCCCTCGTTATGCCTCTGTCCTATACAAATGAATCAAATTCATGTGAAAAGTACTCACCACCTCCATCAGATCTGATTCTCTTCAAGCTTCTTCCTGTTGGGTTTCCAACTAGTGCCAAGTACTACTTGAAACATGTAAATACCTCATCTTTATGCTTCATGAAATAAAGGATTATCCATCTACTGTAATCATTAATAAATGAAACACAGTACCTTGAACCTGAGATGGATGGATCTTTGCTAGGACCCCACACATCAGTGTGTACAAGCTCCAAATAGTCTTCAAGAATGTATCCCTTCCTGTTGAATGGCTACCTGTGAGCTTTTCCAAATTGGCATGCTCCAGATTTGTATATCATGTGCTGCTTTGTCACATTGTGAATGCCAAGCACACTTTGATCCCTGCATATTTGCTTCAGAGTTCTTTCTCCTATGTGTCCTAGCTTTTTGTGCCATATTTCTAACTCAAATAAGGTTTGATCTCTACAATTGACTAGTATTATGTTCCTTGTGTCTTCAATCTCAAATGTGAATAATTTACCGGACTTCTCACCTTTAGCAATCCTTTTGAAACCTTGTTGGGGGTCTTCCACATATGCTCCGTGCTTAGTGAATCTCACCTATAAACCTTTCTCAACAATCTACCCAACACTAATTAGGTTTTTGGTTATAGTTGGCACGCATTGAACTTTACTCAAAAGGTTCATGCTACCATCAGATGTTTTGACATTTCCAATTTTCTTAATTGAGTGTTTAGTATCATCACCTATTTGTACTTCATGCTTCCCTTTGGGCTCTTTAAGATCAGACAATAGAGCTACATTTCCAGCCACATGATTGGAACAACCTGAAGCAATATAGAAAAGATGCTCATCATCTTTACCTTGCTTGGATGTCATGTTCATGATGAGTACTAAATCTTCTTGGTCTTCAGTATAGTTGTTGTACTCCCTTCTTCTTCTAAAACCTCCTTGATAAATGTTGTTGTTGTTGTAGCCTTGATTGTAGTTATGGTTGTAGTTGCCTCCACGATTGTTGTATCTCCTTCTTGATTATCCATAGCCACCTCTATGGAAGCCTCTTCCCCTTTGATTCCTTGTATTCTTGAAGCATTCCTCTATAGTGTGGTTGTTAAGACCACAAATGTTGCACCATGAATTGTTTTAGGGTCTCCCCCTACCTTGCTTTCCTCCTATGCCCCTTCCTCTAGCACCTCTCCCTCTTCCTACATAATTAGCTTGAGAGGTACTAGCCTCTTCTTCATTCTTCTTGCTTTTATCTTTATCCTTAGCTTTATTCTTATCTCTATAAAGAGCAACAAATTGGTAACCTCTAGATTTGTCACCATTGTTATTGAGCTTTGTCTCACAGGTGAAGAGTTGCCCCATCAAAGTGTTGAGATCAGGTATTTGCATATCCACGTAGAGGTCCATTGCTGTGGTGAAGGACTCCCACTTATCATCAGCCTTGATTCCATTAATGATCTACTTCACTATGTGTTCTTCTTGAACCTCTTCTCCAATGCTTGCAAGCTGGTCAGCCACATCTTTCATCTTGGTTACATAATCAACCACTCCTTGCTTTGGTTGTTTCTTTAGATTTGTAAATTCCATCTATAACTGATTCTTCCTAGCCCTTGTATTTGAAGAGAAATATGATGAGAGTACTTCCCATGTCTCTTGGGAGGTCTTGCAATTCCTAACATGCGGTAACAAAAAATCAGACATTGAGTTTAGTAGATATGACCTGTGTTGGTGCAATCAAAACCAAGCCCACATACTTGGTTGAGTAGCTCATGCTTGATTAATTGGCATATCCTCTGCATGGCTTGAGGGGGAGCTATTGGTGCAATCAAAACCAAGTCAACATACTTGGTTTAGTAGCTTATGCTTGATTAATTGGCATATCCTCTGCAAGGCTTCATTTCTTCAACCTCTTGTAAAATTACCTCACATTTAGATTTGTAAAAGTGAATAGTATCCACGTGGAGTTAGGAAGCACTAAATCACAAATCACTTTGGTTTTTGAGCTAAGAGAGAATCTCTCCTAGATGTTAGCGTTCACTTTTTAGGTGGAAGTTTGAATTTGAATTCAAACCTTGGCTCCAACTATGACTTGAAAAGGAGGATCTAAAAGACCTGCGTGTATCTCAAGGTTCAGAGATCATTTTGACGTACACACATTGTGAAGTGGAAGCTCACATCATAGCTCACTCACCTCTCATTCATTGATAAATGTTTGATTGCCAATGACATTGCATTTGTACATGTCTTAATACATTTATGATCTTTACATTCTCATGTCACTTCTCTATCATAACTCCATCAGAACAGTGGTCCTCTCAGAGCTTTTTCTTTGTGTGTAGTTGACAATTTGCCATGCTTTAAAGCATGCTAGGTTCAGCATAGTGCCCAATACAATGCTAAAACTTTTCATTAGCAAAGCTCCTCGGGATCTTCAGATATTAGCTCATCTTTACTCACTCGTCTGTTGACTATCACAACCCGTAAATGTCACGATGAGAGTATGATTTGCTAAACACATTTTTCTGCATGTAGTGCATCATTCTTAATGAAATCATTCATGGTTGTTAGCTTATAATTTAATTAGAGTTCCCCAAAATGAATTAAGCCAATTGCTGTTGTGCTCAGAGAATTGTTCAAAACATTGAACATGTGTATGAACTAAAATAGCAAGTTTTTGATCTTGCACTATCTTCCAACCTATCTGTTTTGATCCTTCAAGTAGTGAATCATTTTCCAAGAAACATATGTGATGGTTTTTGTTCATTACATAGCTAAATAGGCCCATTACACTCTCCAACCATCATTATTAGAAGGTGTGAAGCAAGATCTAACTACACCACTTCATCTCTTGTGATATCGACCATCTCTTCCAACTGTGGTATCAGAGCAACAAAAATCAAGATGGGAGATGGATTTCCATCCTTCATTGACAAATTGGACAAGAATAAGTACTCAGTATGGTCACTAAGGATGAAAGCATACCTCCAAGGGATTAGTCTATATGGTCACATCTTAGGAGATGAATAAATGCCAATCTTTAGGAGCAAGCATCAACCAACAAAGGAAGAGCAAGAGAGGCTAACCACATGGTGTGCAAAGGATGCTCTTTCCAGGTCGTACTTACTAAACTCAATCTCTGATTTCTTTTTACCACATGTTAGAAATTGAAAGACCTCCCAAGAGACTTGGGAACTACTTTCATCATATTTCTCCTCAAACACAAGAGCTAGGAAGAATCAGTTGTGGATGGAATTCACAACCCTAAAGAAACAACCAAAGCAAGGAGTGGATGAATATGTAACCAAAATTAAAGATGTAGCTGACCAGCTTGCAGGCATTAGAGAGGAGATAAAGGAAGAACACATTCTGAGGCAGATAATTAATGGAATCAAGGCCGATAACAAGTGGGAGTCCTTCACCACAACAATGGATCTCTACATGGATATGCAAATACCTGATCTCAACACCTTGATGGGGCAACTCTTCACCCACGAGACAAAAATCAACAAAAATGGTGACAATTCAAGAGGTAACCAATCTTCTTCCCTTTATACAAATACGAGTAAAGCAAAGGATAAAGGTAAAAGCAAGAAACAAGAAGAAGAGGCTAGTACCTCTCAAGCTAATTATGCAGGAAGAGGAAGAGGTGCTAGTTAAAGGGGTAGAGGAAGAAAACAAGGCAGTGGGAGACCCTACAACAACTCACCATGCAACATTTGCGGTCTTAACAACCACACTATAGAAGAATGTTTCAAGAATACAAGGAACCAAAGGGGAAGAGGATACCATAGAGGCATTTATGGACCATCAAGAGGTAGATACGACAATGGTGGAGGCAACTACAACCATAACTACAATCACGGCTACAACAACAACAATTATCAAGGAGGCTTTAGAGGAAGAAGGGACTACAACAACTATACTGAAGATCAAGAAGACTCTCTACTCATCATGAACATGACATCCAAGCAAGGTAAATATGATGAGCATCTTTTCTACATTGATTCAGGTTGTTCCAATAAAGTGGCTAGAAATGTAGCTCTATTATGTGATCTTGAAGAACCCAAGAAGAAGCATGAAGTAGAAACAAGTGATGACACCAAACATTCAGTCAAGCAAATTGGAAATGTCAAAACATCTAATGGTAGTATGAACCTTTTGAGCAAAGTTCTGTATGTGCCTACTATAACCAAAAACCTAATTAGTGTTGGGTCGATTGTTGAGAAAGGGTTATAGGTCAGATTCACTAAACACGGAGCATATCTTCAAAATGATTGCAAAAGGTGACAAGTCAGGTAGAATATTCACATTTGAAATTGAAGACACAGGAAACATAGCTCTATTCACGTATAGAGATCCAACCTTATTTGAGTTAGAAATGTGGCACCCTATGAAGCATGGAATGGCAGGAGACCTTCATTGGACCATTGAAAAATATTCGGGTGCATTGCTTATGCACACATCCCATCACAAATCAGAGGAAAGCTTGACCCTAAAGCTAAGGGTATATTTATTGGGTATGATTAGAATCAAAAGCCGTATAGATTGTACAATCCCACTAACAAGGCATTTCTGGTTAGTAGGGATGTAGTATTTGATGTGATTAATTCATGGTTTGAAGATGATTGCAAGAAAGTCAGGATACCATATGATTTGTAAAATGACTTTCCAACCCTCACTCAAGAAGATCAACACTTATCAAAAGACATCAACTCAGAGGATGAAGAGCAGATTGACCTCAAGGCTTGGAATTCAAGAGGCAAGTCCAAACTCAAGAAATTAGAGGACATACCCAACTCTTCAAATCAAGCACTAAGGAGATTACAAAGAGAAAGCAAGAAGCCCATAAGGTATGGATATGATACATCTTTAGTCACAAAGCACTCTATGTACATCACTAAAGACTCTATGGCAGAAGAGCCTTCTTCATTTGAAGAGGGTAGGAAGAAGAAAGAGTGGAGAGAAGCCATGGAGGAAGAAGTGGAAGCATTGCAGGAAAATCACACTTGGGATCTAGTTCCCAAGAAGCCAGATATGAAGGTAATTGGTTTGAGTTGGATGTGAAAAATCAAAAAGAACTCTAATGGCTCTATAAATAGGTACAATGCAAGGTTAGTGGCAAAAGTATTTGCCCAAACGCATGGATTAGATTATGAAGAAACATTTTTGCCTATGGCAAAGATGCGAACAATCAAGGTTTTAGTAAGTCTTGCTACTTCTAAAAATTAGAATTTATATCAGCTAGATGTCAAGAATGCATTCTTAAATGGATGGATATCAAAAGAAGTGTATATGGCTTTAAGATGAAGATAAAACAGGTTATGTATGCACACTTAGGAAGGCACTGTATGGTCTTAAGCTTGGAACCATAGGCTTGTTACTTACTTGTAGGACCAAGGCTTTGTGGCAAGCAAGGCAGATTCATCTCTATTTGTTAAGAAGAACAAATGAGAAGTTATTTACTTATGTGTCTATGTATATGACATCATTATTACATGGAATGATTTTGATGGCATCAAGTAGGTCAAGGCCCAATTAATGAAGGAATTTAAAATCAGTGATCTTGGTCTATTAACCTACTTTCTTGGCTTAGAGCTTGTGTATACAAATTGAGGTATATTCATCACCCAAAGGAAGTACATACACGATATATTGGTAAGGTTTAAGATGGAGAATACTAAATTTTCAGGTATTCCTATGGAGCTCAATCATAAGCTAAGTTCACATGAAGGTGAGCTACTTGATGATGCTATGCATACACCAAGGAAACCTCATATGGAAGCTGCAAAGAGGGTGCTCAAATATCTAAAGGGTACAATGAGTGAAGGATTATTCAATCCCTTCACTTCTAACATAGATATAAAGATGTATTCTGATGTAGACTGGGCTGGCTCGGAGGATGATAGGAGGAGCACTTCAGGGTACCTGTTTTTTGTAGGTTCAAAGCTCATATCTTGGTCATCCAAGAAGCAAGCAACTGTGGCCTTATCTTCCATAGAAGCAAAATATAGAGGCTTGGCAATTGCAACTCGGGAAGCTATGTGGCTATATGCAGATTTGGAGATACATTCCTACACTCCAATAATCTTTGGAGATAACACTAGTTCACTCCATTTGGTTGCTAATCCTGTATATCATGCAAGGACTAAGCACATTGAAGTGCACTATCATTATGTAAGGGAAAATTTGCTCAACAAGGATATTCAACTATCCTATGTATCAACTCATTTACAATGTGTAGATATACTCACAAAGGCATTGGATGGAACAAAGATGAACAAGTTCAAATTGATGATTGGTTTGTAGGAATTTAAGGAGCAATGAAGATCAAATTTTAGGCTTGAGGGGGAGTTGTTGGTGCAATCAAAACCAAGGCCACATACTTGATTGAGTAGTTCATGCTTGATTAATTGGCATAGCCTATGCAAGGCTTCATACCTTCAACCTCTTGTAAAATTTCCTCACATTTACATTTGTAAAAGTGAATTGTATTAAACTGGAGTTAGGAAGCACTAAATCATGAATGATTTTGGTTGATGATCTAAGAGAGAATCTATCCTAGATGTTAGCATTCACTTTTTAGGTGGAAGTTTGAATATAAATTCAAACCTTGGCTCCAAGTATGACTTTAAAAGGAGGATCTAAAAGACCCGCGTGTATCTCAAGGTTCGGAGATCATTTTGATGTACACACATTGTGAAGTGGGACCTCATAGCTCACTCACCTCTCACTCATTGAGCAATGTTTGAATGCCAATGACATTGTATTTGTACATGTCTTAATACATATATGATCATTACATTCTCATGTCACTTCTCTGTCATAACTCCATCAAAATAATGATCTTGTCAGAGCTTGTTTTCTGTGTGTAGTTGATCATTTTCCATGATTTAAAGCACGATAGATTCAGCATAGTGTCTGCTACACCCCTACAAAGTTTCATTAGCAAAGCATCTCGGGACCATCAGGTATTAGCTCATCTTTACTCACTGGTTTGTTGACTATCACAACCCATAAATGTAGAGATGATAGTATGATTTGCGAAATACATTTCTCTGCATGTAGTCTATCATTCTTGAGGAAAGCACTCATGATTGTTAGCTTATTAAGTTAATTAGAGTTCCCAAAAATGAATTGACCCAATTGCTATTGTGCACAGAGAACTGTTCAAAACAGTGACATGTGTATGAACTAAAATAGCAAGTTTTTGATCTTGCATTATGTTCCAACCTATCTATTTTGATCCTTCAAGTAGTGAATCATCTTCCAAGCAACATATGTGATTATTCATGTTCATTAGCTAGCTAAAGAGGCCGATTACACTCTCCAACCATCATTATTAGCAGGTGTGTAATGGGATCTAGCTACACCACTTCATCTCTTGTGACTATCCACCATCTCTTCCAACAACATGGCAAGAGCATCCTTTGCACACCATGTGGTCAACCTTTCTTTCTCTTCCCTTGTAGGTTTGATGCTTGCTCCTGAAGATTGGCATCTCTTCATCTCCTGAGATGTATCCATATAGACTTCTCCCTTGAAGCTAGGCTTGCATCCTTAGTGACCATCCTGAGTAGTTGTTTGTATCCAATTTTTAAATGAGGGATGGAAATCAATGTCCCATCTTGATTGTTGTTGCTCTGATACCACTGTTGGAGGAGATGGTGGATAGTCACAAGAGATGAAGTGGTGTTGCTAGATCTTTCTTGGCACTTGCTAAGATTGATGGCTAGAGAGTGTAGTGGGCCTCTTTAGCTAGCTAATGAACATAAATAATCATATATTTTTCTTGGGACATGATCCACTAATCAATGGATCAAAACAGATAGATTGGAGTTGATCCAAGAACAAGAAACTTGCTATTTTTATTCCTACACTATTCAATGTTTTGAATAGTTCTCCGAGCATAGCAAAAATTGGCTTAATTCCTTTTGGGGGACTCTAATTAACTTAGCAAGCTATCAATCATGAGTGATTTCATCAAAATTTATGGACTACACACAGAAAAAGATGTTTAGAAAATCACAGCATCATCCAAACATTTATAGTCTGCAACAGTCATTAGTCCAGTGAGCAACGATGTGTTAATATCTCATGATTCCAAGAAGCAATGCTAATGAAACTTTGTAGGCACGTAAGAGAAAGTATGCTAAATATATCATGCTTTAAATCATGGCAAACAATCAACTACACGCTAAGAACAAGCTTTGAGAAAATCACTGTTTTGATGGAGTCATAATAGAGAAGTGAAATAAGAATATAATTATGATATATGTATTAAATCATGTACAAATACAATTTTATTGGCAATCATACATTGCTCAATGTGTGAGAGGTGAATGAGCTATGAGATAAGCTCTCACTTCACAATGAATGTCCTTCAAAATGATCTCATAGGCTTGAGATGCACGTGGGTCTTTTTTATCCTCTTTTTATAGTTGTACTTGGAGCCAAAGTTTGAATTCAAATTCAAACATATACCTAAAAGGTGGATCTTAAAGTATAGGATAGATTCTCTTACTACTCAAAAACCAAATGGGTCATGCTTTTTTACCTTCCAATCAAGCATGAGATAATTAACCATGTATGTGGGCTTGGTTTAATTACACCAACACCTGCCCCTATAGGGAGTACTATCACATGCACCAAAAACTCCTCTTATCCTGTCATGGGAGTTGGTACGATCATTCTGACCATTGTAGATGTTAGTTCTTTTACATTGTCGGATGCTTTATTTGTGCCAGGAATCAAGAAGAGTTTATTGTCAATTTCAGCTTTAGCCAAGATTGGCTTGGTTGTGAAATTTCTTGATGACAGATTTACAGTTCATGATCTATCAAATGGCAATGTCATTATCACTTCTAGCATTTTATTTCATGGCCTATATAAGCTCATAAACTATGAAAAATCTGTGAATGATTCAGCATATGCAGTACATGATTCTGAGGCTTTGTTAGATGCAAAGCTTTGGGATGCATTATTTGGTCATCTAAATTTTGCTAGTTTGATATGCCTATAGAAATCTAAAATGGTGTCCTCTCTGCCCAAACTTGAGGCACCTAATAAACATGTCTATGAAGACCGTATTTTGGGTAAAATGCAAGGTTCCTCATTCCCAAAAGATGGTTCAGTTTGAGCTACTTTCATTGATCATTTTTTGAGGCATGCATGGGTGTATTCATTGAAAGCAAAGCTTGAAGTGTTTATGCAACCAATTTCTCTTTTTGACTTAAAATCAGTCAGCATGTAAAAAGGGCACCCTCCATTCTAATTGAGGGGGGAATGTATGTCTTTTGATTTTAATGCATTTGTGTCTGAATGTGGGACCCCTTCTAATTGTGAGGCTGAGTATAGGGCAGCTTTCACAATGATTGTTGAGTGTGTGTGGCTCAGATGCCTTATGGCTGATTTGGATGTTGGTCTGTCTTGTGCCACCACCATCTTCACTGACAGTCAAAGCCCATTGGTAGTTGCAAGGAACCCTGTGTTTCATGCTCGCACTAAGCACATTAGGGTGCATTATCATTATGTCAGGGAGAGGTTCTCTGCTCGAGAGATCAGCTTGGCATATGGAATTTATTCCCAAGTGAATGTACAAAGATAAGTGACCGATTATGGTTATAGGCATATATACAAGCTAGGGGGAAAAACCTCCTAAAGAGGGAAAAAAGTGCCTCAATGTTCCTAAGTGTTTTCACACTTATCACTACCAAAATATATCAACAAATCCCTTGTGGAAATGATGGGGTGAACAAGGACTTGACATTCACATATAAGGAAGTGGCAAGCTATGTGGAGAGAGATCAATCCAAAAAAGGAAGTAAGAACAAAGCTTTGTAGAAAGCTTCAAACTTCTCACAAGGCAGAGCTTTTGTGAAAAGATACTCAATGTTATCTTGTGTAGGCACATATGCCAAAATAATCTGCTCTGTCTGCCAATGGAGATAGTGGTGGTGAAAAATGGACCAACACCCAAATCAGCAAAAAAGATTCAAAGCCACACAGACTCAACATTCATTGTCAAACTTGCCCTATACTCAGCCTCACAATTAGAAGTGGTGATAGGAGGATGCTTCTTGCTCAACCCATTTATGCATAAGCTACCAAACATGAAACAAAAATCCCTAAGGGAAACATGAGTGTCAAAGCAATCATCCTAGTTAGAGTCAAAAAAAGCATGTGAATTGGGTGATAGTGATCCCCCTTGGGTTGAAACAATCCAATTAGTCATGTACCACTCAAGTAACAAAAGATGCACTTAACTCTTTGCCAATGCTTGACACCTTGGCAATGCATAAACCTGCTCATCTCAAAGATAGTGAATTGAATATCTAGCCGAGTTATGCAAAAGTAAATCAAACATCCAATAGCTTGCTCATAGAGAACAACATCAAATGCATCTCTAGCATCATGAAGACTCAACCTAAGCTTCTTTCCATAGGAGTGGCAATAGGTTTGCACTATTCATGGCCAAGATGTTGCAATAATGTGTCAATAAATTATTTTGGCACAAAGTTATCTACCATGAACTTGCGTAAATTGAATGCCCAAATAATGATGCAAATTCCCCAAATCGAACAGCTCAAAAGAGACATGCAAATCAGCAATATGCTTCTCATTAGGACCAGTCAGAAGCATGCCATCAACATAGACAACAATGATTAAAAGCACATCATTTGCACACTTAATATATCAGGTGCTCTTAATTGGAATGTTCTCAAAACCATGTGCGATCAAGTAGGCATGCATCTTTTCATACCAAGCACGTGGTGCTTGCTTCAAACTATATAATGCCTTTTTCAACCTACACACTTTGTTTTCATGCCCTTTCTGCACAAAGCTACGGGGCTGAAATACATACACTTCTTCATGTAAATCACCATTCGAAAATGAAATTCTAATTTCCAACTAGTGTACATTCGAAGCATGATGAGTTGGATGTGCACAAAATGCTATGAACGATAGCCATTCAACATGTGAGTGCAAAGGTCTCATCAAAATCAATGCCTCTTTCCTCAAAATAACCTTTTGCAACAAGCTTAGACTTATACTTGTCAATTGTTCCATTAGGCTTATATTTCAAGTTATATACACATTTAGTTCAAACGGACTTTTTCCCTCGAGGCAAATCACATAAAGACTGAGTACCATTCTTCATAATAGCATCATATTCTGATTGCATTGAAGCCATCCAATTTTCTGAATTTTTTTGCTTTATCAAAAGAAAGCAGGCTCATTCTCATCACAAAGACTAGAGAGAGCCATAGCATAGCAAGTTGATGCAAAAGAAGCATTATGAGAGCTTGAACGAGTACGATATGAGAAGTGGCATTAATAATCTAAATGGTTTACCATGATGATGTTTTACACGCTGGCATACTATGCATTGAGAAACATAATGTGCAATATCTTTTTCCATGTGTGGCGAAAAGAAGAAATCTTTGCAAGTAGAAATGGTGCTCTGTATGCCATTATGATCCATGTAAGATGGTTCATGCATTTCTTTGATTAAAAAATCTTTGAAATCTTGAGTTATGCATGACCGATGTTGAAAATATAGTAACCCATGATGAAATGTATAATGTTCATTAATTAAAGGTGCACCATTTTTGAATTCATGCCATGCACATGAGAAATACAAATCACATGCATAAGTGGAAAGTATTTCTTGAAAAGAATGAAAATCTGGATGGCAGAAATATTATGCAAAGTAACAAAATGTGAAGGAAAACAACTAAGAGCATCGGCTACGACATTTGCTTTACCTGATTGATATTGGATCATGGGTTGGAAATTTTGAATGAATGAAGCCCATTTAAGATGTCAATCAGAAATTAAGGTTGATTTAATAAATGCTTAATAGCCTATTGATTGGTTTTGCTTAATATCTCAGATCCCATAAGATAGTGTTTCCAAATTCGCAAAGCATGCACAATTGCTAACAATTCTATATCATATGTACTATAGTTCTTTTCTGAGGGCTTAATTTTTCTACCCTCAAATGCAATAGGATGATAATTTTGTTGGATTTAGATGTCTGCGGAAGCACGCGAATAGCACAAGGAACAAGAAGAAGCATGGAGCACAACACACAATACTTAATTTATTACCACTAGAATGTACAAAGATAAGTAACCCATTAGGGTTATAGGCATATATACAAGCCGAGGGAAAAAAAACCTCCTAAAGAGGGAAAAAAGTGCTCCGGTGGTTCTAGTGTGTTCACACACATCACTACCTAAATATATCAACAAATCCCCCCTAGGACTGATGTAGTGAACAAGGAGCTAGCACTTATGTATAAGGAAGTGCCAAGATATGTGTAAATCACTCCACAGAAGGAAGTAAGCCCAAAGATTTGCGGAAAGCTTCAAACTTCTCCCTAGGCAGAGCCTTTGTGAAAAGGTCTACAATGTTCTCCTGCGTGGGCACATATGCCAAGTTGATCTCTCCAGGGGAGAACCTCTCCTTGACATAATGATAATGCATCTCAATATGCTTAGTGCGAGCATGGAACACACGGTTCCTCGCAACTACCAATGTGCTCTGACTGTCACTAAAGATAGTGGTGGCAGAAGACTGACCAACACCCAAATCATCCATAAGGTGTCTGAGCCACACACACTCAACATTCGTTGTGAAAGTTGCCCTATACTCAGCCTCACAATTGGAAGTGGCCATAGTAGTCTGCTTCTTGCTCAGCCAAGATATGCATGAGCTACGAAGCATGAACCAAAAACCACTAGTGGACACACGAGTGTCATAGCAACAAGCCTAATCAGAGTCAGAAAAAGCATACAAATCTAGCGGTAGGGATCCCCCGTTGGGATAAAACAACCCAAGTAGCCAGGAACCACTCAAGTAGCAAAAGATGCGCTTAACCATCTGTCAATGCTTGACACCTAGGCAATACATAAATCTGCTTATCTCTGAGATAGCAAGCTGAATATCTAGCGGAGTAATGCATAAGTAAATCAAGCATCCAACAGCTTGCTGATAGAGAACAACATCAAACGCATCTCCAGCATCATGAAGACATAATCGTAGACATGACTCCATAGGAGTGTCAATAGGTTTACAGTCTTCAAGGCCAAAATGCTGCAATAATGTGTCAACATATTTCGTTTGACACAAAGCCATTCCACCATCAATGTGCGTAAATTGAATGCCCAAATAATGATGCAAATGCCCCAAATCAGAAATCTCAAATGAGGCATGAAAATCAGCCTTAAAATCAGCAATATGCATCTCATGCGGACTAGTGAGCAGCATGTCATCAACATAAACCAGAATGATCAGAAGCACATCATTAGCATTCTTAACATATAAGGTGCTTTTAGTTGGAATGTTCTAAAAACCTTGTGCAATCCGATAGGCATGTATCTTTTCATACCAAGCACATGGTGCTTGCTTTAAACCATGTAATGCCTTCTTCAACCTACACACCTGGTTCGCATGCCCTTTTTGCACAAAGCCATGGGACTGAAAAACATACACTTCTTCATGCAAGTCACCATTCAAAATTGCTCTTTTAATATCCAACTGATGTACATTTTAACCGTGATGAGCTACAAGTGCACAGATGCTACGAACAGTAGTCATTCGGCATGTAGGTGCAAAGGTCTTATTAAAATCAATGCCTCTTTCTTGTGCATAACCCTTTGCAACAAGCCTAGCCTTATACCTATCAAATGTTCCATCAGGCTTATGCTTCAGCTTGTATACCCAATTTCTACCAATGGCCTTCTTGCCAAGAGGCAAGTCACATAAAGACAAAGTACCATTCTTCATTATAGCATCATATTCAGATTGCATAGCAGCCATCAAATTTTTGAATTTTGTGCTTCATAAAAAAACAGGTTCATTCTCATCACAAAGTCTAGATGCAGCCATAGCATAACAATCTGATGCAAAAGAGGCACTATGAGAGCCTGAATGACTATGATTTGATAGAGATGCATCTAATTTGTTGTCACGCAAAGTCTGCACCAGCCATTTTGGCAAAGTTTTTGCCTCCTAAATATCAACTCTCTCATCAACAAGTGCATCATGTAAATCTGCATAAAAAATGGGATGATCTGCATGATCACATGAAACCTCCAAAGGGTGAGAAGTTGCCTCATTAGGACCAGCACTAGACTATCCACCTATAAAAAGAGGTAGCAAAGTATCATACATGTCTTTGGAGCTAATAGATGTCTCCTTAGTACATGAAAGTAAGGGTTGAATAGCATCTTCCACAAAAACAACATCATGGCTAACTAGAATGCATTTAATCTGTGGATGATACAGATGATAGCCTTTGGTTTTAGAACTGTACCCAACAAAAATACATTTTATTGCTTTATCATCCAATTTTTTGCGATGTTGTTTAGGCACTTATACATATTCCAAACAACCAAAACACGCAAATGAGCAACACATGGCTTTCAATCATGCCAAGTCTCATATGGAGTAATAGATTGCAACGCTTTAGTGGGACACTTGTTAAGTACATATGTTGCACACATGACAGCCTCAAGCCACAAACTATGTGGTAAAGCCTGACTCTTGACCATACACCTCGCCATCTCCATGAGTGACCTGATCTTCCATTCAGCAACTCCATTCTTTTGAGGTGTATACGGCACTGTACAATGGTGTTTTATCCCATGTTTAGCCAGAAATGCATTAAAATGAGAAGACATATATTCCCCCCCTTGATCAGAAGGGAGGGTGCCCATTTTACATGCTGATATGTTTTTAGCCAAAACCAGAAACTATTTGAAGTACATGAACAATTCATACTTTTCTTTCAATGGATATACTCATGCATCCATGGAAAAGTCATCAATGAAAGTCACGAACTAAAGATAATTTCCAAAAGAGAATGTCTGCATAGGACCACAGACATCACTATGAACGAGCTGCAATTTTTAAGTAGCCCAAACTGCACCATCTTTTGGAAATGAGGGACGCTGCATTTTGCCCAAAATATAGCCTTCATGTACATGTTTACCGGGTGCACAAAATCCTTGATCTACACCAGCCAAATGAACTCCAAGAGTATGTGGTGGGCCCTTTTAGCTTTCAAATGGATGCATTAGACACCCTATGTACCTTGGAAGATCACTCTCAAAAAGATAGATCAAAACAGATAAGTTGGAGTTAGCTCACAGGTGAAGAACTTGCTAGTTTGGTCCATACACCTGTCTAATGTTTTGCATAATTCTCTGTGCACAATAGTAATTAGCTTAATTCCTTTTGGGGAAGTCTAGTTAACTTAAAGAGCTAACTTGCAAGAGTAATCTCATAAAAAATAATGAACCACACACTGAGAATGATGTTTAACAAGTGATGACATCATCTCGATTTTCATGGGCTACTACAGTAATGAGACAAGTGAGCAGAAAAATGAACATAACTAAAGGTTTAGGAATCCAATGATTATGAGTTTGTACGCTTATACTAGACAATATTATCAATCCAACAAGCTTTAAATCATTGAACTTGGGTTAGTACACACTGAGAAACAGCTCTGACAAGATGAGTAAAAAAGTCGGGTACCTAAAAGAGAAGTGAAAATGAACAGATAGGGTTGACTTGAACTGAACATAATTGACGATTGAAACACGCAAATGAAATGAAAATTGGTGGGCCTATAGTAGACTTATAGAGCTAACTTTACCAAGTTAAGTCACTGAAAATGATGCCCAAGCGCAGAGAAACCATCTCTGCAATCTGACTGAGAAAACTGAGAGATATGGCAGTGAGTAGTACACTTCACAAGAACATGGAAATATGAACCCAAATGATCATGAAAATGAAAGTATATTGATTTTACAATACAATGGACTTACTGATGCATATGTGTGCCTTGGAATCACACCTTGATATGGCATAAAGCTCAGCTCTTGGAGGTCTTCACTGAGGTCTCTCTAACCATGGCTAAAGTTGCCATCTATTTATAGTTGAGCTTGGGAGGCTAACTTCCCTCAATCACTCTCCAATCAATTAGTGATTGATTTGATTCTCTATCTACCACAAATCACGAATTCGAGGCTCCTCTTTCCATTTTTTATCCAGTGGACTCAACCACTTAAGATTCTTTCACTTTTACATTAAGTAAAGTCTTCAAAAGTTATAAGAGGTAGTTCACAAGTGAACTTTACATTGTCTTCATTTTAAGACTTCTTCTTTGAATTTGTGGGACTGAAGCCAATACTTAGGCTTGTCATAGACTTTCTCCAACAGCTCCCCCTCAAGCCAAGTATGCATGAGGTCTTCAATCTTCCAAGATTACGTGCAAACGTATCATAGCCTTGAATTTGCAAAGCTTTGTACCATCCAATGCTTTGGTTAGAATATCTGCACATTGTTGATGAGTGGACACATATGATATTTGGATCTCTTTGCTTAGAACCTTCTCTCATACATAGTGATAATGAAATTCAATGTTTAGTCCTTGCATGAAAATGGGATTAACAACTAAATGAAAAGACTTCATATTGTCACCAAAAATAGTTGGAGTTCCAAACTCCAATCCAAGATCTATGAATAATGTCTCCATCCACATAGCTTCGTGAGTAGCTATGGCAAGACCTTTGTACTCAGCCTCTGTGGAAGAAAGAGCAACTGTAGGTTGCTTCTTAGATGACCATGAAATAAGCTTTGAACCTGCAAAAGTAAGATACCCTGACGTGCTCCTATCTT
Organism: Ceratopteris richardii; assembly: GCA_020310875.1. Taxonomy (NCBI): domain Eukaryota; kingdom Viridiplantae; phylum Streptophyta; class Polypodiopsida; order Polypodiales; family Pteridaceae; genus Ceratopteris; species Ceratopteris richardii. The sequence goes on along the minus strand of CM035407.1, from coordinate 14,725,119 downwards.
CCTTGGAACCAGCCCAATCTGCATCAGAAAATAGCTTCAAACCTAAATCAAATACATAAGGATAATAAAGTCCTTCATTTATGGTTCCTTTGAGATACTTGAGAATCCTTTTGGCAGCATCCATGTGTGGTTTCCTTGGTGTGTGCATAAATTGACTTAGCACACTCACACTGTAACATATATCTACTCTTGTCAATGTGGCATAGTTGAGACTACCCACTAGACTTTGATATGATGTGATGTCCTCTATGAGTTCACCTTCATGTGAGCTCAATTCGTGATTGACCTCCATTGGAGTATGTGCAATCTTACAATCTTGCATATTGAATTTTGCCAACATGTCCTTAATGTACGTTATTTGAGTGAGAAACAAACAATGATCTTTGTAGACAACTTCCAAACCTAGGAAGTAGGTAAGTGAACCCAAATCACTTATCTTGAGCTCTTCTCTCATCTGATCTTTGATCTTCTTCATACCATCTACATCAGTTCCTATCAATATAATATCATCTACATATACACATAGGTAGATGATCTCAGAACTACTCTTTTTAATAAAGAGTGAAGGATCTTCCTTGCTTGGTTCAAAGCCTTTGTCTTGCAAGAATGAAACAAGCCTGAAATTCCAAGCTCTTGGGGCTTGCTTGAGACCATACAATGCTTTGTTAATTTTACACACATAATCACGATAAACTTGATTCTCAAAACCAGGTGGTTGTGCCATATATACCTCTTTTGTTATCCAACCATTCAAGAATGCATTCTTTACATCTAGTTGAAGTATCTTCCAATTCTTGGAAGAAGCAATACTAAGTAACACTCTGATTGTAGGCATCTTAGCTACAGGAGAAAAATTTTGTTCATAATCAATTCCCTGAGTTTGTGCAAAGCCTTTTGCTACATGCCTTGCCTTATACATGTTAATGGAACCATCAAAATTCTTCTTGAGTTTATAAACCCATCTTGAGCCTATTACCTTCATGGATGAAGTCTTGGGCACCAGATCCCAAGTGTTGTTCTCCTCAAGTGCTTCAATTTCTTCCTTCATTGTATGCTTCCATTCTGGTTTTGCTTTGGCCTCTTCAAATGATGATGGATTCTCTTGGTTTATGTCATGTGCTATGTAGATAGAATGTTTAGCTACTGCTGAGGTGTCAAACCCATACCTTTCTGGTTTTTTCTTTTCCCTCATAGATCTTCTTAGGCCATGATGTGATGATTCTGCCTCATGTCCAAGTTCCTGCAATTTTGCTTTACCTTTAGACTTCCATGCTTTGATCTTTTCCATCTGAGATTCTTCATCATCCTCTGAGGTGTCTTGTTCTTCAATCTTTGGTTGTTCTCTACCAAGCTTTGGAAAATCATCTTCAAGATCATATGGTAAATTGACCTTCATGCATGAATCTTCATACCATGAATTGTTCTCATCAAACGCTACATCTTTGCTTACCAAGAATCCTTTGGTGGTAGGATTGTATAACCTGTAGCCCTTTTGATTGTTGTCATATCCAATGAATATGCACCTTTCTGCCTTTGGATCCATCTTGCCTCTAACCTGTGAAGGAACTTCAGCATAAGCAATGCAACCAAAAATTTTACAATGATCTAAGCTTGGTCTTCTTCCATTCCAAGCCTCATGTGGAGTCATCCCATCAAGGGATTTTGAAGGCAACCTGTTAATCAAGTAAGTGGATGTAGATACAGCCTCAGCCCATAAGTAATTAGGTAAATTCTTTTCCTTCAACATAGACCATGCAGCTTCAACAATTGTCCTATTCCTTCTTTCTGCCACTCCATTTTTCTCAGGAGTGTACCTTGTAGTTACCTCTCTTTTGATTTCTCTTTCTTGAAGAAAAGAATCAAACTCATAGGAGACATATTCTCCCCCTCCATCTAACCTTAGCCTTTTTAGTGATTTACCTGTTTGATTCTCCACAAGAGCCAAATATCTTTTGAAACATGAAAAAACTTCATCTTTGTATTTCATAAAGAATAGGATAGTCCATCTGCTGCAATCATCAATAAAGGAGACATAATACCTTGATCAAGATATTGAAGCATCCTTGCTAGGTCCCCATACATCTGTATGAACCAACTCCAAGAGATCTCCATGCATATAACCTTTCTTCATGAATGGTAACCTGTGAGACTTTCCAAATTGACATGCACTACACTTATAAATCATGTGTTGTTTTGACAAGTTAGGGAGTCCAAGTACACTTTGCTCCCTGCAAATTTGCTTTAATGATCTTTCACCAATATGTGCCAATCTCTTGTGCCATACCTCTAGTTCTGTGAGTGTTTGATTACCATAATTGAAGAGAGCTATGTTCCTTGTGTCTTGCAACTCAAAGGTGAATAGTCTACCTATCTTTTCTCCCTTTGCTATTCTTCTGAACCCTTGGCTAGGGTCTTCCACATATGCTCCTCCTCTTGTGAACCTGACTTGCAATCCTTTCTCTACTATGTGCCCAACACTTATCAAATTCTTTGTAATGGTAGGGACATAGAGTACCTTACTGAGTAGGTTGATGTTTCCATCAGGTGCTTTGACATTGCCTATTTTCTCCACAGGATGTCTTGTGTCATCTCCTGTTTGTACCTCATGCTTATTCCTTGAATCTCCCAAATCTGATAGGAGAGCTACATTTCCTGCCACATAATTGGAGCAACCTGAATCTATGTAGAAAACATGCTCATCAAATTTACCTTGTGGCATAGCCATGTTCATGATCAATAATGAATCCTCTTTGTTTGAGTCTTCTATGTAGTTATTGAAGTCTCTCCTTCCTTTGTAGCCTCCTTGATAGTTTGAATGATTGTAGTTTTTGTAATTGACATGGTAGTTTTTTAACCTTCCTCTTGAGTAGCCATAACTTCCTCTATTGTATCCTCTTCCTCTTTGATTCCTAGAATTCCTAAAGCAATTTTTAGTTGTAAGTTGTATGATTACCTGCTTCATCATCCACTTTCTTTGCCTTTCCTTTGTTATCTTTGGACTTGCTTTTATCAGTGTATAAAGCTAAAGATTGATTACCTTTAGAGCTTTCTCCATTTTTGATAAGCTTTGCCTCTTGAGTGAGTAATTGTTCAATGATGTCCATGTACAAATCCATAGTTGTGGTGAATGCTTCCCACTTGTCATCTGCTTTCAATCCATTGATGACCTGCCTTATAATTTTCTCTTCATCTATTACCTCTCCAATGCTTCCCAATCGATCTGCTATGTCCTTGAGCTTTGTGACAAAATCAGTCACATTTTGTTTGGGAGCCTTCCTGAGAGTTGTGAAATCTAGCCATAGTTGATGGTTCCTAGCTTTGGTACTTGAAGAGAAGAAACCTTCAAGTGCATCCCACACTTCCTGAGATGTCTTACAACTTCTAATGTGAGGCAAAAAAAAACATGAGATAGAGTTGAGGAGATAAGACCTTGCAAGTGCATCCTTGAAGCACCATGTGCTCAATATTTCTTGCTCTTCTTGTGTTGGTTGACTTTTGTTCCTGAAACTTGGCATAACTTCATCTCTAGCCACATAACCATATAAACTTCTACCTTGGAGATAAGCTTCCATTCTTAATGACCAAGCTGAGTAGTTACCTCTGTCCAATTTGTCAATTGATGAAGGAAATCCATCTGCCATCCTTGCTATGAAGAGATGGATAGGTATGTGCTCAAAGATGAAGAAGTGTTGCAAAATCCTTGATCTACACTAGCCAAATGAACTCTGTCAATTGATACCACTATGAAGAGATGGATAGGTATGTGCTCAAAGATGAAGAAGTGTTGCAAAATCCTTGATCTACACTAGCCAAATGAACTCCACGAGTATCTGGTGGGCCCTTTTAGCTTGCCAATGGATGTATTAGACACCCTATGTACCTTGGAATATCACTCTCAAAAAGATAGATCAAAACAAATAAGTTGGAGTTAGCTCAGAGGTGAAGAACTTGTTATTTTGGTTCATACATCTGTCCAATGTTTTGCATAATTCTCTGAGCACAACAATAATTAGCTTAATTCATTTTGGTGAAGTCTAGTTAACGTAAAGAGCTAACTTGCAAGAGTAATGGCATCAAAAATAATGAACCACACACTGAGAAGGATGTTTAACAAGTGATGACATCCTCTCGATTTTCACAGGTTGCTATAGTAAGGAGACCAGTGAGCAAAAAAATAAACATAACTAAAGATTTAGCAATCCAATGATTATGAAACTTTGTACTCTTATAGTAAATAGTATGCTGAATCCAAATAGTATTAAAGCATTGAAGTTGGGTAAGTACACACTGAGAAACAACTCTAACAAAATGAGTAAAAAAGTTGGGTACCTGACAGAGAAGTGAAAATGAACAAACAAGGTTGACGTCAACTGAACATAACTGAAGATTGAAACACCCAAATGAAATGCAAATTGGTGAGCATGTAGGAGACTTACAGAGCTAACTTTACCAAGTGAAATCACTGAAAATGATGCACCAAGCTCAGAGAAACCATCTCTGCAATCTGATTGAGAAAATTGAGAGATATGGGAGTGAGTAGTACACTTCACAAGAACATGGAAATATGAACCCAAATGATCATGAAAATGAAAGTATATTGATTGTAAAATACAATGGACTTACTGATACATATGTGTGCCTTGGAATCACACCTTGATATGGCATAAAGCTCAGCTCTTGGAGGTCTTCACTGAGGTCTCTCTAACCACGACTAAAGCTGCCATCTATTTATAGTTGAGCTTGGGAGGCTAACTTCCCTCAATCACTCTCCAATCAATTAGTGATTGATTTGATTCTCTATCTACCACAAATCACGAATTCGTCGCTCCTCATTTCCTTTTTGATCAAGTGGACTCAACCACTTAAGATTCTTTCGCTTTTACATTAAGTAAAGTCTTCAAAAGTTACAAAAGGTAGTTCACAAGTGAACTTTATATTGTCTTCATTTTAAGACTTCTTCTTTGAACTTGTGGGACTCAAGCCAATACTTAGGCTTGTCATAGACTTGCTCCAACACAGATGACCAAAGCATGCATGCCAAAGATTTGCATCTAACATAGCCTGAGAATCATGTACTACACATGCCAAACCATTCATAGATTTTTCATAGTTTATGAGCTTATATAGCCCATTACATAAAACGCCAAAAGTAATGATCACATCGCCATTTGACAGACCATGAACTGTACATCTGTCACCAACAAAATTCACAACCAAGCCAATTTTGGCTAATGCAGAAACTGATAACAAAATTTTCTTGATCCGTGGAACAAATAAAGCATATGAAAAAGTGAAAGAACTACCATCAGCAGTAGTGATCTTACCAACTCCCATGACGGGATAAGAGGAGTTGTTAGTGCATGTGATAGTATTCCCTATAGGGGCAGGCTCGAGTGAAGTGAGAGTGTGATAAGATCAATATCTTTCCATTTGGGGATACATGCAAGAGACAGGGATTTATCATTGTTGATGATGGCTCTAACCCAAGAAGCATTGTCATTACACCAGGCTTTGGCCATCCATTTGGCAACAAGCTTGTTCACCAATATGACCATACCCAGATTGCCTAGACCACCTAAATCCTTAAGGGATAAGAAAATTTCCCTCTTAATCTTGAACAACCCCCTCAAATTAGGATCACCTCTCTGTAGGAAATGCCTATGTATTCTTTCCATCTTTTGTAATTCTTCTTTGGCACTTGGCTCCCATCAGGCCAAAAAGTAGATGATGAAAGAAATAAGGAACTAGTGAACCACCATCACATACCTCGCCACATTCATTTGCATTATCCTCTAGTAATGAAGCTTGTTTTCAAGCTTGGCAAGCACCCGATTTCGCCTCTAGCCCACGAAAACCTCGGAGTCCAATAGGATGCCCAACAAATGAGAGACCTAGCCACAAGCGACCTCCTCGCACCCTTGACTCCTCAATGTTTGCAAGGATGCCCCATGCAAGGACTTAAAAGAAAAATGGTTGATTATGGACCGAGAGGCCTAACAAAAATGTCAAAGAAAGTATCATTTTGCAGAAAAAACATTATTATCATGGGTGAAGATCTTAAAATCATCTAATCCAAAGGCCGTAGTAGGGTTAGACCATAAATATGATCCAATTGCACCTAATTACCAACCAAGAAACTTAACCCATTTGCAATGATGCCAAACAGTAAAGGGGAAAGTTGGGCACTCAAGGGAAAACGATGGAGAGACCTCTCCATTCATATTCATAGGAGCAGATGCATTTCCAATCAGCATGGATATCATTTTTGATAAATCTAGGCTTGCATTCAAAGTCCTTCAAGGATTAAATGATAAAGACCCATTCACGTTTATCACCCACTTTGTCAAAATCAATCTTGAGAAAAAAGATGCTTTAAAAAGATTCTTTGACGTATTTCAAACCCTCTCAAATATTTATGATGGCTTCAAAGATGGATCTACTTTTGATGAAGCCTTTGTCATCCTCATTAATGCTCATCCTCATTAATGCACAAGCAGAGATTACCCACAATGCGATTGGCAATCTCGCCATGGTTTGTGGGATAAGGGGGACGAGAGGGTCATTAGCCTCCTTTGTAATGCTCTCTAATTCCAAATGTTATACCCTTGCTTTGTGGGATAAAGGGTTCCCAAGGGTACTAGTCCCAGTCACTTGTAACTTTTTTGTTTTATTAAAGTCGAGGAGATTAGGCCAAGGCCGAACTTCCCTTTTGAAAAAAAAAAAAACGATTGGCAATGACTTTGGTAGAGATTCTGTAGCTATTTTGAGGCATCACGATAATCCGCCAATTTTTTATTCTATTGTTTTTTATTTTCTATCTAAGCTTCTTGCACTCATTGCCCTTTTTCCTATTAAGTAAAGCGATTTTATCATTTTTAAAAATTTGAGTAGTCATACTTTTCGTGAACCGCGACTCTAACCTTATTTGATGCAGGCCGTGAACTCATTTGAAATAAAGTCCTCCAAGTTCCTTTATTTCATATGTTTTGAAATATATCGTACACTTTTTTAAATAAATCTTCTTCATCGATATATCTGTTCTCATGAACAGTGTAAGCATGAATAGCTGCTTCCTCTGTTCCCATGAACAGTGTGGGCATCTTCCTTTATGCGGAAACGTTTTGTCGACCTACAAATATCAGAAAGCTGTTAAGGGCCATTTAGAACCTTGCGGTCAACAACTCAACATTAGTATGCGTCCGAAGCATGGAACATTATCTATGGTTTCTTTTTTCTAAAATGGAGGTTCGGCCGAGGCTTACTCTTCTGGGCTTTAACTTTGAAATCGTAACTTTAGAAGGAAGGGCATAATACACATGGGACCCCCCTTATCCCACAAGAACAGGACAGATTTTAACTTTGAAATTGCAACTGTATAAGGAAGGGCATAGTACCCATGAGACCCCTCTTATCTCACAAGAACAAAGGTTTACATAGTTGGGTTAAGCTGCGGACACAACTACTGCACGACAGAACATGCAGTGGTACATCAGCCACAAGATACATCATTCCAATGTCGTACATGTCCTCACATGTTGTTGGCGGGGGCTGAACCCTCACCCTTCCCTCAAGAGACAAGCGACCCAACCACCCGAACAATTGATTGGAAACTTGTTTTTGCTATGCGTCTATAGAGGCATGTTAAAAAGTTGTCGCATTTGTATTATCCACTTCCTACAATTCGATGGTCAAGTTGTTCTTGTCGTACTTTAACTCTCAACATACTTGTCGATGCCTAACAAACAGCAGAAAATCGCATCACCTAAAGCTGATAAAAAGTGGACAGAAAAAACTCTGCTCTGTTTGTGCTTTTTTTTTTATCTGCCCAATTCTCTCCTTGCATCGAGGAAATCTCTACTACAATGGAATATATTAGTTCTTGTTTTCTTTTCATGAAAAAAACAGAAATAAATAAAAAGAGGTAAGAAAACATACGCCTCAAGAAAAAGCGATATAGGGCACAAAAATTTAAACACATTTGTACTATGGCCTTATAGTAATCTACAAGACCTTAAACACATTTGTACTATGGCCTTACAGTAATCGACATTTGTACTATTGTCTTACAGTAATCGGAAATAAGATTAAAAGCAAGTTGGTCGCTCATGAGGGTGCCAAAAAAATCAATAACTCTCTTAAAACCGTCAGTAATGTTACTCATCCGCTGAATCTTAAGCCTCCTATCGGTTTATGATCATCACTATAGCTTTTATGCCTCTGACCCATTCTACCCCTATTTTGTGGGATATAGGAGACCTCAAGGGCAGTAAGCCCATTCACTCTACAATTGTTTTTTTATTGATTTAAGCACCAGAGATTAAGCCTCAGAAAAGCTTCCTTTTTATATATTAAAAAAAGTATTCCTTTAGCTATAGCAATCAGCTAATTTCTATAGATCTGATGGTTTAAAGAAGTTCTTTTCACTTCAAACAGGGCCTGATTGTGTTGAATGCAGTTATCCCAAAGGTATGTAGATCTACAGAGCTTCAAATATGATGAAATCAATGCTCAAAGACTCCTTGCTTAAGAGTCCTAGCTTAACTGATTGAATCGTTCACCTCCCTTTCAAAGAGGAGAGGGCCCTACGTTCAACCCCCATGGGTTGCATTAGTAGGATATCTCTTATCCGCATGTTGTGATGAAAAGGAAAACAAATTCCATTCGAAGATAACTGGAAGTTCAAGCACTCTTGTTGAAACCAATCTCTTCGTCTCGACTTAGGGCCATCTCTACCCAGTCTCTACTCTTGACATACCTTTGGAATTTGTTGATTCCTAGTAGGTGCTAAGCGTTCAACCCTTGTTTGTGTGGGATCTAGGAGTCCCATGGGTTCTATGCCCTTTGTTGTTCTTCTTTCGAATAATTCAAGCTATCGAGAAAAATAAATTGCAAGATCGAACTTTTTTCGAAAAAGTTTTTATATAGAGGGTAAGTGTTGATGCAAGCTGATTCAAGGATGGTAAGCATTTGTCACTCTAGCAAAATGGCAAGTACCAACGTGAGGAGATACACCTCATAAATGTCAATCCGTGGAGACGTGAGGACTGGTATGAAGACCGTGAGCAAGTGATGGACAAGTGTGTGAGTGAAAGCACATAAACATGCACACACATACACACACGCGCACAAAGTAAGAGCAAAGAGTGGAACAATGGAAGGACTTTGATTGCAAAAGAGTTCTCTTACAAAGCTGAAATCTACAACAAGCTAACCTCAAAAATCAGCTCTCCAGCCCTTTTTATAGTTTTTTGAGTGGTTTTGGCCCTCTCCAGACCTAGTGTCCGGCCTAGTTAAAAAATAGGTTCCAGGGCTTATTTGGGGGCTCAAACGGAGTCTAAAAATTATGAAAATTGGTAGGATGATAGTTATAATACTCCTCAAGCTCGAGGACTCCTCCACTTGAACAAAATGGAGTTACAAAAATGGAAAATGGTATTTACAATGGTTTTGAGTGATAAAATTCACTATTTTTGTAGGGATTCCTTCTGAAAAATTGACATGTGCTCCTTAGAGCTCCCTATATGCTGAGTGTCCACTTCTTTGATGCGCTTCCATGCTTTATGCTTTGTTATGGACCTTGAGCTTCAACACTCCCCCCCTCTAGAGTCTATCGTCCCTGACGTCCTTGTTGGAGTAGTTGTTCCAGGTAGTACTTGGAGAGGTAATGCCCTTCATGTATCAATAAGAGAGGTCCATCAGCTAGATATAGCTTGGTCGGTTGTCTTTTTCTTCAATTTGACACTGCTAGCCTATGCAATTTCTGGTCCCATTGTATGTACTTCTTCTTATGGTAGTTGGATGTCATAGTTGTGAGCTTTCAAAAAGCGTTAGTTGCTCAAAAAGAGGTTGTCAATGTGGATTTTGAGCAACTATCGAGGTGAATTACTCCATAGGTTCTAATGTTGTAGCCTGAATGTCTTTTGGATTTTCCAAACATGGCTTTAACAATGTATGCCAAGTACTTGTAACCCATAACGAAGGATGGGTAAGTGTGTTAGTGCATGGGTTGAAGAAAATATGTGCTTTGTGCACGGCCTTGCAATGTGACCCTATGTATGCATACTTTGGAAATGCATTGGAAGAAGTATGGTGCAACAAATGGGTTCTTGAGTAAAGTGCTTAAGGGTATGCTGACGGAGAGGTTTCCTAGTCTATCATGGTTATATTGTTGGAGCATACAATTCTTATCATGGTGAAAGGTGTATGAATAGTCGTCTCTTCGTGTTGTACTCCCATCATGGTGATTGACCATGGACTTGTCCTTCGTTGGGGATGGATGTCCTTGTTGATGATCCACTGGTGAGATACTTGGATCGGCTGGTCCTGTGTCTTCTTCTCGTTTTTTTTTTTTATGGAACACTGCCACATGCAAGAAGACAGTGGTTAGTAGCAATAACATATTTTACATATGTCAAATGTGTCTCATGTGCTGGGATTTCTCAACTGTGTCTATGCACGGCCGTGTAATGTGGCCCTATATTAATGCACACTTTGGAAATACATGACCTAAATGGTGCAAAAGACAAGGTTATGTCAAAGGCACATGGTTGTTGCTCGTCGAGGCTTCTGACATTACTTGCAGACTTGATCCACTCTTCTTTTGGAGGTGGCTAGTGGACCTTGAAATGATGTGATCAATTGATCATGAGATGACAAGTGACCACTCCTCCCTTTCGGGATCCATTTTACAATAGTAGTTGGCCTTATAGAGATCCCCTCTGGCCTCTTCCCCTTGGGATAGTTGCTGAAACTTGGTGTCCAATGTGGGTGGCTCTTCGGTTCTGTGGAAGTGGCACTTTGGGCTTCCAAACCCATAACCTTGATGATTGTCTTCTTACTTTTGCCGAAGGGTTGAGTTTATCTTCTTTGGGTCTTTGTGCTCTGTTCTTACCCTTTTCTCTCTTTGGCTTCTTTGTTGAGACCTTTTGCATGGTGGGGGGCATAGGCCATTGTGTATGTAAGAGCTTCTTGGGTAGCCACATCTGTAATCGCCCTTGTTGAGCTGCAGCTAATTTCTTAGGCACCCAGATTTGTCGGAGATCTTTTGGTGGAGGTGGTCCTGGTTGCTTGTTTCTTGTCTTCTCATGGTTGGCTTGCCTAAGTGGAAATTGTGTTGGCAAGGCTGGTGGTTGCTCTCTTTTTCGTACCCAAATCTGCTTCATGCCCAGAACTTTTGTCTTCTTGAAGGCTCTTTGTCTATTTGATAGACCGGTTGTCTTGCACTGTTTGGCTTGCTTCTGAGGTTGAACTATTGTGGATGCTCTACTCTTTGAAAAAGAAGAAGGTTCTGCTTGCTTTCGTGACTGTCCTTCCATGATTGCGTCCTTCTCGATCATAAAGCTTTTGACACATACAACATCTTGTTCGAGAAGATTAGTCTTAGAGGAACTAAGAGAGTGTGTGGTGCCATGGACTGTGAGCATGCAATTCTCCAATTCTAATGTAATGCATTGTTCATGTACCCAGACTTGAAGAAGTTGACTTCTTAGGTTCAAGTTGACTGCATGGTCGTAAATCCAATCTTGACCCAAGACAAGTGGCTCTGTGAGGTCCTCATCATGACACACTAGCATTTTGACTTTCATTGAAACATCTTGAAGGTAGATGGGAAGCTCCACTTCGCCCAAACAAGGGGTTTCCGCACCTCCCAATCCTATGAGATATGCTTGTATGGGTGTGATATCCAATTGCAGGTCTTGACAGTATGAAAGTCTAACTACACTAGTTGCTGCACCTGAGTCAACCAATGCTCTTACAGTCCTTACACCCTTTCCTCGTCCTACCTCTATGGTCACAAAGGGGCGTCGGTCGATGATTCGAGAAGTAATTGTGCCCGATTTTTGGCACATGTCCATGTGATATTTTGGGGCTTTCGAGTTGACATCTAGGCCTGGTCACCTTAAATTATTTCTTCTGATGCGCTCTCTAGCCTCTGCTTGTGCTTCTTCTCTAACCCTTAACTCCTCTTCTTTTCGCTTCTTAGCAGTGTTCAGTCTCATGAGCATATCCTCTATAAGAGGTTCTTGATATAATTTGACTCGACAACCACTTATATAGTTCGGCAAGATATCTCCTTCTAAAGTGGCCAATTGAACTGCTCCACTAGTGGAGATTCTATTAATGATCATGGGTCCATATCCTCGTTTCTCCAATTTGCGGGCATGTTGCTTTAGCGTATAAACCAACACTAGGTCTCCCTCTTTCAATCCTTTATCTTTGATGTGTGCATCAAAGTATGCCTTTTGTCTTTTCTTTGCAGCATAGATACCTTCTGCCGCTTGTACCCTCGTCTCACCTAAGTGTTCTAGATCAAAGATCCTAGAGGACAACTCATGTCCATTCCACTCATGCTCTTGTGCTACTCTTAAAGTTGGGATTAGGAGATCTAATGGTAGCACAGCATTCTGTCCGAAGACCATCTGAAATGGGGTGGCATTGAGCACTGTTTTGTAGGCAACTCAGTATGCCCAAACGGCATGATGAAGTTGTTTGTCCCAATCAGAGCGTTTATTATTTACGAGTTTTGTCAATACATTACATAGGATCTTATTCGTGCTCTCGGCTTGTCCGTTAGCTTATGGGTGATAGGGGGCACCATGAATTCTTGAAGGAGATTTTCAATGACCTCGTTCAAGAAGTGCGTACCTCTATCACTGACCAACTCTATTGGTGGCCCATATCTAGTGAACACGTTCTCGAATAAGAACTAAGCCGTCGTTTGAGCATCGTTCTTTGTTGTGGCTTTTACTTCCACCCACTTTGTCAGGTAATCTGTGGCTACAATAATGTACTCTACATGGGAGTTCCTAGCTAGGGGATTAATGGGACCTACAAAGTCTATACCCCACTTTGAAAATGCACGTCCTCCCATCATTGGTCTTAAAGACATCTCGTCTTTGCGTATCGTATATTGTGCATGTTGGCATGTGTCGCATTTCTTCACATAGGTATGTGCATCCATATGAAGAGTGGGCCACTAGAGTCCTGAGAATAGAATGGTCTTAATTACTCGGTCAGGCCCAAAATGTCCACCTGCAACTTCGCTATGTGCAGTTTCTAAGACCTTCAAGTAGTCGGATTCATGAACGCACAGTCTTAGGTATCCATCCTTGCCTCTCCAATATAGGTTATCACCTACTAAGGCATAGTCCTTAGCCTCTTGCTCCATGCTTCGTCTCCTTGCTAGACTAGCCTCGTTCGGTAGTGTTCCTGATCTCATAAATTCTACCAATGGAGCACTCCAATCTCGAATTAATGACAGGTGATAAAGGGTGGCATGCTCCACTAGGGGTCCCCTTTGCACATTGAACAATTCTTAATCCACTCATGAATTTGTTTGTCCATACTAGGCCAATACACTCCTAAACGTTTTAGATTTTGCAAGGTTCTTTGTTTAGAGTAATGATTTCCTAGCATTCCTTCATGACCTTGTTGAAACGAGCTGCTATGTTCATCCTCCTCGACACAACAAGCTAATACACCCTCTGTATCTTGCTTGTACATACTTCCGGCCAATATTTGATATGTTTGTGATTTTACAATTTCTTCCTTATTTGCTTTTACGTTCTTATTTGCAGGTCCAAAGGTTAAGACAGGTACCAACTTATTTGCTCATTTAGGAACAACTTCTAAATTGAACAAATATGCATCGAGTAGCTCATCAGACACTCCTTGCGGTGGCTCTCCTGAAGTGATGCGAGAAAGATGGTCCGCCCTAAGGTGGGTTCTACCTTTCCTGACAACAACCTCAAAGTCATATTCCATTAGTAAGAGGAACCATCTTACTAAGCGGCCTGTATTGCAAGATTTATTGACCAAATTTAGTAAAGATTGATGATCAGTGAAAAACTTGAACTTATTGGCCAATAGATAGTGTTTAAACTTTTATACAGCATATACCATGCCTAAGCCTTCTCTCTCGGTTGTCCTATAATTTCGTTCAGCAGCATTTAATTGCCTACTAGCATATGCTATCGGCAAATCTAGGTTTCCTTCACCTGTGGGTTGTGCTAGCACACATCCTATTGCATGATTGGATGCATCTACATGGACATGGAATGGTTTATTCCAATCAGGAGTGGTTAGTATGGGTGTTGTGCACAAGTGTCTCTTTAGCTCGTTCAAGGAATTTTCACATTCATCATTCCACTCAAAATTTGTCAACAACCCATAAAGAGGTTTAGCAATGATGGCATACATGTGGATAAACCTGCGGTAATATCCACAATGGCCCATAAAGGCTTGTACCACTTTAACGTTCCTTGGCCTTGGCAACTCTGTTATGGCTCTTACCTTGTCCTCATCTGTTGATATTCCATTTTTAGAAACAATATGAACTAAGATCTTACCTTGTCGTACCATGAAAACACACTTCTCTGGGTTCAGACAAACACGATATTCTCTACACTTGTTGAAGATCTGTCTGAGCTCAGTGATGTGGTATCTTCTTTGTTGGGAATGAGCACATAAATCATCCACATATATTCTAAGCTCTTTCGCAAGAACTCTTTGAAGACATGACACATGAGCCTTTGGAATGTTGCAGGTGCATTGGTGAGACCAAATGGCATCACACGAAATGCAAAGATTCCCCACTCTATGGCAAAAGCCGTTTTATGTTGATCTTCTGGGACAATGGCTACTTGATTGTAACCTGAAAATCCATCAAGAAAGCTATAAACTTCCTTGCGTGCAACACGCTCCAATAAATGTTCAGTGATTGGAAGTGGATAACTATCTCTGATCGTAGCGACATTAACTTTTATAAGGTTAATGCACACTCGCAACTTTCCATTCTTCTTGGGTACCACAACAATGGGGGACACCCATTCAGTATGCTCAATTTCATAGATGAATCCAGCTTCAATCAACCTGTCAATTTCTTCTTTTATTTTAGCTGCATAAGTGTCATTATATGTGTAGGGTTTTTGTTTGGTGGGCTTGGCATCAACGGTCATGGGGATCGTATGACAGCAAATTTTTGGATCTACTCCCTTCAAATCTCTATAGTGCCATGCAAACACATCCCTATATTCCCTTAATAGAGCTACAAGCTCTACTTCTTCTTTTGCACTTAGGTCATCTCCTATGTATGTGCATCTCTCTTCGTTCTTCTCAATGGTCACTACAATCTTCTTGGTCATCTCTTTATTATCATATGCTTCTCCTAAGATGGCCTCTCTCTTAGGCATTCGTACCAAAATTTTTCGATCTTCAATTTCATATTTCTTGAAATTTTTTGGTACCTCAAACAATGATTCCTCCTCTTCTTGTTTCAATGCTTTTCTTTTCTTTTTCTTTTGACCTCCTTCACTTCCATCCTTTGAATTTATAGTTTTAATACTTGCGAGAGGTTCTTCTTCTTTTTGGTTTAACACTCCTATATCTTCTAAATAGTGGTAAGGAAAGGCTACATGCATGAGGACTACCTAGAACTTGTCCATACAGATGTATGGGGACCAAGCAAAGACCCCTCAATCTCAGGATCAAGGTACTATGTATCTTTTTTTGATCATTATAGCAGGTGGACTATATTGTACTTTATGAAGCACAAAGATGAAGTGTTCAACTGTTTTAAAAAGTACTTCTCCAATGAGTTTGAAGCATTCTTGCAGGACAGAGGAATCAAGAGAGAAATCACCACAAGGTATACTTTTGAATAGAATGGGGTAGCTGAGAGAAGAAATAGGTTGATTGTTTAAACAGCTAGGTCAATGTTAAATGAAAAGAAATTACCTAACTACATATGGGCAGAGAGTGTATCTACTGCCACTTACCTCATAAATAGGTTACCATCTAAGTCCCTTGATGGGATGACTCCTTATGAAGCATGGCATGGGAAGACACCCTCACTTGATCATTGCAGGATATTTGGATGTGTAGCATATGTACACATTCCTTCTCAGATAAGAGGAAAGCTAGACCCTAAGGCTGAGAAGTGTATCTTTATTGGGTACGATCTAAATCAAAAGGGGTACAGGTTCTACAACCCCTTAAATAAAGGATTTATGGTTAGTAGAGATGTTGTCTTTGATGAAAATGATTCTTGGTATGAGAATGAATGTACGACAACTATCCTATGACTTGGAAGAGGAGTTTCCAAGTCTTGCTAAGGAGGAACCTACTCGGAATGAAGAGACCACTTCAGATGATGAAGACATTATCAATCTTGAAGAATTCAAGGCATGGAAGTCCAAAGGCAAACTCAAGATGAAGAAAATTGAAGACATACCTGAATCTTCAGATCAATCAATCAGAAGATCACAAAGGGAGAGCAAAATACCTATCAGATATGGGTATGATACCTCTCTTGTTACTAAAAACTCTGTTTATCTTGCCAAAGACATGTCAATTGAAGAACCAGGATCATATGAAGAAGCAAAGACCAAGACAGAATGGAAACAAGCTATGGATGAGGAGATTGAAGCACTCAAAGAAAGTGACACATGGGAACTAGTAGCAAAAAAGGAGTCCATGAAGGTAATTGGATCTAGATGGATCTATAAACTCAAAAGGAATTCTGATGGTCAATAAAGAGGTATAAAGCCAGACTGGTGGCCAAGGGTTTTGCACAAACCCAAGGCATTGACTATGAAGAAACATTCTCACCTGTAGCCAAGATGCCAACCATCAGGGTGTTGGTAAGTGTGGCTGCATCTAAGAATTGGAACACGTATCAATTGGATGTAAAAAAATGCTTTTTTGAATGGATGGATTTTAGAGGATGTATATATGTCACAACCTCCTGGCTATGAGGATCCAAACAAGGTAACATATGTGTGCAAATTGAATAAAGCTCTTTATGGATTAAAGCAGGCACCTAGGGCATGGAATCACAGGTTGACCACATACCTTCAAGACCAAGGTTTTGTCATGAGCAAGGTAGACACTTCTCTATTCATCAAGAGAAGTAATTCAGAGGTAATATACCTACGTGTATATGTTGATGATATCATACTTACAAGTAATGATGTCAATGGAATCAGAAAAATCAAGAACGAGATGATGAAGAAGTTCAAGATCAATGATCTTGGTCTACTAAAGTATTTTCTTGGACTTGAGTTAGTCTATACTTACTCTAGAATCTATACTACTCAGAAAAAATACATACAGGATATGTTGAAGAAGTTTCATTTGCAAGATGCCAAAGTTGCAAGTACTCCAATGGAGGTAAACCTAAAACTAAGTGCCCATGAAGGTGATGAAATTGATGATATTACAGGTTATCAAAGCATGGTGGGTAGCTTGAATTATGCTACCTTGACAAGGATACATATTGCATATGGAGTTAGTGTGCTAAGTCAGTTTATGCACAAGCCTAGGGCACCTCACTTGGAGGCTGCCAAAAGGATATTAAAATACCTCAAGGGTACTCAACATCATGGTTTGTATTTCCCTTAAACTTCAGACTTGGATATTAAGATTATTCAGATGCAGATTGGGTAGGATGTAAGGATGATAGGAGAAGCACTTCAGGATACATTTCATTTGCAGGTGATAAACCAATATCATGGTCTTCAAAGAAGCAACCTACCGTTGCTTTATCTTCTACAGAGGCAAAGTATAGAGGATTGGCAAATGCAACTCAAGAAGCCATATGGATCAAGTTATTGTATACAAAATTGGGTTTGTATACTACCTCACCATTGATCTTTGGAGACAATACAAGCTCACTTCACCTTGCAGCTAATCCTATTTATCATGCTAGGACCAAGCATATAGAGGTCCATTACCATTATGTGAGAGAGAAGTTATTAAGCAACAACATTCAACTAACATATGTATCAACCAACATGCAGTGTGCAGATTTGTTAACCAAAGCATTGCATGGAACCAAAATTTGCAGGTTCAAATCAATGATTGGATTGTAGGATATACATGAAGACTCCAGATGAAGACCAAGCCAAAATTTTTGGCTTGAGGGGGAGCTGTTGGTGCAATTCACAAGCCTATACATTTGGCTTGTAGTTCATACACATAAGAAGATGCATAGGAACCAATGCTAATGGTTAATTACCATTTTACTCTTTTATAAAAGTCATATTTGACTTGGAATCTTTGTAACACCTATCCAAGGAAGTCGTGGACTTTATTAGTTG
The DNA here is from genome assembly GCA_020310875.1 of Ceratopteris richardii. Classification (NCBI taxonomy): domain Eukaryota; kingdom Viridiplantae; phylum Streptophyta; class Polypodiopsida; order Polypodiales; family Pteridaceae; genus Ceratopteris; species Ceratopteris richardii. The sequence goes on along the minus strand of CM035407.1, from coordinate 14,707,021 downwards.
TAAAGCATCAATCAATTAAGAGAATATCTCCTAGAATGTAGGAGCATGATTGTTGGAGTTAGACGTCTGCGGAAGCACACGAACAGTACAAGGAAGAAGAAGAAGCTTGGAGCACAGCACACAAGACTGAATGTATTACTAGAGAATGTACAAAGATAAGTAGCCCATTAGGGCAATAGGCGTATATACAAGCCGGGGGAAAAAAACCTCCTAAAGAGGGAAAAAAGTGCCCCGGCAATCCTAGAGTGTTCACACACATCACTACCTAAATATATCAACAAATCCCCCCTGGGAGTGATGCGGTGAACAAGGAGCTGGCACTCATGTATAAGGAAGTGCCAAGCTATGTGGAAATCACTCCACAAAAGGAAGTAAGCCCAAAGCTTTGCGGAAAGCTTCAAACTTCTCCCTAGGCAGAGCCTTCGTGAAAAGGTCTGCAATGTTCTCCTGCGTGGGCATATATGCCAAGCTGATCTCCCCAGCAGAGAACCTCTCCCTGACATAGTGATAATGCACCTCAATGTGCTTAGTGCGAGCATGGAGCACAGGGTTCCTCGCAATTGCCAATGCGCTCTGACTGTCAGTGAAGATGGTGGTGGCAGAAGACTGGCCAACACCCAAATCAGCCATAAGGTGTCTGAGCCACACACACTCAACAGTCACTGTGAAAGCTGCCCTATACTCAGCCTCACAACTGGAAGTGGCCACAGTAGGCTGCTTCTTGCTCAACCAAGATATACATGAGCTACCAAGCATGAAGCAAAAACCACTGGTGGACACACGAGTGTCATTGCAACCAGCCCAATCTGAGTCAGAAAAAGCATGCAAATCTGGCGGTAGTGATCCCCCCTTGGGATAAAACAACCCAAGTAGCCGAGTACCACTCAAGTAGCGAAAGATGCGCTTAACCGCTTTCCAATGCGTGACTCCTCGGCAATGCATAAACCTGCTCATCTGTGAGACAGCAAACTGAATATCTGGCCGAGTAATGCATAAGTAAATCAAGCATCCAATAGCCTGCTGATAGAGAACAGCATCAAATGCATCTCCAGCATCATGAAGACTCAATCGTAAACCTGTCTCCATAGGAGTGGCAATAGGCTTACAGTCTTCAAGGCCAAAACGCTGCAATAATGTGTCAATATATTTCGTTTGACACAAAGCCATTCCACGATCAACGTGCATAAACTGAATGCCCAAATAGTGATGCAAATGCCCCAAATCAGACATCTCAAATGAGGCATGCAAATCAGCCTTAAAATCAGCAATATGTGTCTCAATAGGACCAGTGAGCAGCATGTCATCAACATAGACAACAATGATCAGAAGCACATCATTAGCACGCTTAACATATAAGGTGCTTTCAGTTGGACTGTTCTCAAAACCATGTGCAATCAGATAGGCATGTATCTTCTCATACCAAGCACGTGGTGCTTGCTTTAAACCATATAACACCTTCTTTAACCTGCACACCTGGTTTTCATGCCCTTTCTGCACAAAGCCACGGGGCTGAAAAACATACGCTTCTTCATGCAAGTCACCATTCAGAAATGCTGTTTTAATGTCCAACTGATGTACATTCCAACCATGATGGGCTGCAAGTGCACAAATGCTCCGAACAGTAGTCATACGGCATGTAGGTGCAAAGGTCTCATCAAAATCAATGCCTCTTTCCTGCGCATAACCCTTTGCAACAAGCCTAGCCTTATACCTGTCAACTGTACCATCAGGTTTATGCTTCAGCTTGTATACCCACTTAGTGCCAATGGCCTTCTTGCCAGGAGGCAAGTCACATAAAGACCATGTACCATTCTTCATTATAGCATCATATTCACATTGCATAGCAGCCATCCAATTTTCTGAATTTTGTGCTTCATCAAAAGAAACAGGCTCATTCTCATCATAGAGACTAGATACAGCCATAGCATAGCAATCTGATGCAAAGGAGGCACTATGAGAGCCTGAACGAGTACGATATGACAAAGGTGCATCTAATTTGCTATCACGCAAAGTCTGCACCAGCCATTTTGGCATAGTTTTTGCCTGCTCAATATCAGCTCTCTCATCAGCAAGTGCATCATGTAAATCTGCATCAGAAATGGAATGATCTGCATCATCATATGAAACCTGCAAAGGCTGAGAAGTTGCCTCATTAGGACCAGCACTAGACTGTCCACCTGTAAAAAGAGGCATCAAAGTATCATACATGTCTTTGGAGCTAACAGATGTCTCCTTAGTACATGAAAGCAATGGCTGAATAGCATCTTCCACAAAGACAACATCACGGCTAACCAGAATGCATTTAGTTTGTGGATGATACAGACGATAGCCTTTACTTTCAGAACTGTACCCAACAAAAATACATTTTACTGCCTTATCATCCAATTTTCTGCGATGTTGTTCAGGCACTAATGCATATGCCAAACAACCAAAAACACGCAGATGAGCAACAGATGGCTTGCGGTCATGCCAAGCCTCATATGGAGTGATAGACTGCAAGGCTTTAGTGGGACACCTGTTCAGTACATATGCTGCACACATGACAGCCTCAAGCCAGAAACTATGAGGTAAAGCCTGACTCTTGACCATACACCTCGCCATCTCCATGAGAGACCTGTTCTTCCGTTCAGCAACTCCATTCTGTTGAGGTGTATACGGCACTGTACACTGGTGTTTTATCCCACGTTCAGCCAGAAATGCATTAAAATCTGAAGACATATATTCCCCCCCTCGATCAGAACGGAGGGTGCCCATTTTACATGCTGACAGATTTTCAGCCAAAACCAAAAACTGTTTGAAGCACATGAACACTTTGGACTTTGCTTTGAGTGGATATACCCATGCATGCCTGGAAAAATCATCAATGAAAGTCACGAAGTAAAGGTAATTTCCAAAAGAGGGTGTCTGCATAGGACCACAGACATCACTATGTACAAGCTGCAATTTCTGCGTAGCCCGAACTGAACCATCTTTTGGAAAGGAAGAACGCTGCATTTTGCCCAAAATACAGCCTTCACAAACATGTTTTCCAGGTGCCTCAAGTTTGGGCAAAGAGGACACCATTTCAGATTTCTGTAGGCGTAACAAACTAGCAAAATTCAGATGACCAAAGCGTGCATGCCAAAGCTTTGCATCTGACATAGCTTGAGAATCATGAACTGCACATGCCGAATCATTCACAAATCTTTCATAGTCTATGAGCTTATACAGCCCACGACATAAAATGCCAGAAGCAATAATCACATCGCCATTTGAGAGATCATGGACTGTACACCTGTCATCAACAAATTTCACAACCAAGCCAATCTTGGCTAATGCAGAAACTGATAACAGATTCTTTTTGATCCCTGGCACAAATAAAGCATCTGACAAAGTGAAAGAACTACCATCAACAGTAGTCAGAATGATCTTACCAACTCCCATAACAGGATAAGAGAAGTTATTGGCGCATGTGACAGTATTCCATGTAGGGGCAGGCTCGAGTGAAGAGAAGAAACTGCGTTGCGAGGTAATATGTTTGGTCGCCCCACTGTCAAAGTACCAAACATCTGAGTCTACTGCAGACATGCACTGATCAAGAGAAGATGGGTCAAAACTGCAGACAGTAGTAAACGCCCATTCTTCTTCCTGCACAAGATTTGCAGACTCTGTTTTTGGTGTAGAGGCCTCTGCAACAACCATTCCAGCCTCTTTCTTCTTTGCCTCTTTAGCAGCCAGTTTTGGACAGTTCTTTATGATATGATCATTGCCTTTACAGTACTTACAAAACAATTTCTGCTTTTCTGATTTTTTCTCATCTTTGTCTTGGTTCTTTGAATGTGTAGCATTTGCAGATTTCTGCTTACTAGTAGAAGAGCTCCATTTTCCTTTGCCCTTCTGACTAGCCAGAAAAGCTTGATCTGCAACACGCATAATGGACCTGTTCTGCCTGGACTGATCTTCCTGCAATAGAACAAACACTAATTCCTCAAATGACAAGGCATTCGGATTTCCTTTCATCATCAACCGAAGAGTAGAGGCAAAACTCTGATATGAATCAGGAAGACCATTCAGAACGGTCTGCACAAGTGAGCTATCTGGTATAACCTCATCAGCAGAAATCAATTGTTCCTTCAGGTCTTTGATCTTTGTAAGAAAACTGTCCATAGAATCACCTTCATTCATGTGCTCACTCTCCAACTGTTTTCGGAGGTAAGCAACACGAGCCTCATTCCTAGCCTAGTACAAAGTGGTAAGTGTATCCCAAGCATCCTTTGCTGTTCTGCAAGAGCGAATATGAGGAATAATGGCACGTTTGACAGACAAAGCTATCAATGCATGTGCCTGGGCATCTCTGCCAGCCCAACGAATCTGCTCTGTAGTAGGTGCAATAGAAACAGCAGCACGAACAGGAATCTGCGGAATATCATCTTCGACACCATCTTCATCAGCTCCAACACCTGTATTTGCAGTACCTGTCGTTACAGGTGTAACAGGACGTCTTTCAACACCCTGCACAATGTTCCACAATCCTTTTGCAACCAGTACATGTCGCATCATATAAGCCCATAATGGGTGGTTGGTACCATCCAACTTATCCTCAACAGCCAACATACGGAATACATCACTGCTTTCAGCCATGGCCGGTGACTAAAATACCTTGCTGCAGAAAATTGACTGTATCTAAAAAGGTTGAACGGAACTGCCCAAACAAATTCTGCTAGACCTGTAGTAGACTTCGAGACGCTTAAACTGGCGAATAGAAACTGGTATATACCTTTGGCACAAAAGGACGAAATAGCCTGCACAATCGCTGCGATAGTGCGTTCGGAGGCCGAAACGAGCTCAGATCGCGATTTTGGCACCACAGAGCAAAGCAGTTTTGATCTCGGAAACACCCTGAGTATGCTCACCAAATTTCGTGCGAATCTAAGACTACAAACGGAGGAGTGTCGACGGCACCCTAGAAGAAGCGACGACCTACTCTGATACCAATTGTTGGAGTTAGACGTCTGCGGAAGCACACGAACAGCACAAGGAAGAAGAAGAAGCTTGGAGCACAACACACAAGACTGAATGTATTACTAGAGAATGTACAAAGATAAGTAGCCCATTAGGGCAATAGGCGTATATACAAGCCGGGGGAAAAAAACCTCCTAAAGAGGGAAAAAAGTGCCCCGGCAGTCCTAGAGTGTTCACACACATCACTACCTAAATATATCAACAATGATGATAGAGAGCCAAAAGTTTGAATTCAAACTCAAGCTTTGAACTCAACTCCTATAAAAGATCAACTCAAAAAGTCCCGAGTAGAAGAGTCACTTTCCGAGATTCTCATTATCATCTCTGTATGTGTGTAAGGCCTACACTTTAGCCTACACCTTACCACATCATTTGGCTATGGTTTCCAAGTCAATGATTTATAGATGGAATATCTTGGGGAAATTGATCGTGAAGATCATCAATTTCAAGAATAGGAGGGGGATTACCCTTCTCCTTGGCCCATTTCTCCTCTTGTATTTCCCGCAAGAACTCTTGAGAGTACTGCTGAATTGAAAGAGGTGTTCCATAATCCACGGAATCAGAAACATAAGCTTTCCTTGGCGGTGAGCTTTCTCTTTCATAGGTTGAGCCTGTGAAGGTAAAGAAACCTGGGGCTTGTTTACCAACTGCTCTAATCTTTCTAGTAAGCCTTGGAAATGCAAATCTGGTTTAATAGAGTTTGTCTGATTGAACTTTTGACTAGTCTCAAGCATAGCTTGAGCTACTTCTACCATTTTCATGCACATTTTTGTCCATTCAATCTCTAAGTCTGCTTTAGGGTAACTCTTGTCCAGGTTTGCAGCTGTTGGCCCTTCTTGAAGACGAGCCTGGTAGGCCTTGAACATCATGTCCAAGCCTTCTAGGGTTGGATCTATAAGAACAGACCTTAATTGCGGTCTATTTACAGTGGGTGGTGGGGTGGGATGAGGTGGAGTGGATGGAGCTTCAGCATGCGAGGGGCTTTGAGATGCAATGTCTTCTATTTTTGTTTATGCGTCTAAGTTCAGATAACTTTTTATACCACTTACGATTGGTTCTCTCCCTCGTATCTTTCCATGTTCTTGTTTTCCTTTTACTGGGCTCTCCTGACTCACTTGACCCTAATTGATCAGCTGTTTTATCCTGTTTTAATGTTTGTGCCCTAGTAACAGCCTGTACAGGAGCCACATTATTGCTACTTGAACTTGAGTCTGCCACTAAACCTACCACATTGATGGGTGTAACCTTGGGTGCACTAGAGAGATTCCTAGGACACTCTCTTGGAAGATGTTCCTTGCTGCACTCAGGACAAAAGCCTTGTATTGTGATGTTTTGTCCTTGTCTTGGAGTGAGTGAGTGGGGACATTCACGAATGAAATGGTTGCCATGACATCTAAAGCATGGTCTTCTAGGGGCTTATGGTCTTACTTGTCTCAATTGGGGCCTAGGGTTGGAATTTGTGTACATGACATTGGAGTATTCTGGCTCCCAATTTTGTTCCATAGGTGGTGCCTCATATTGATATGGAGAAGTATCACTTTGCTCAGGTGAATCTATGTAATAAGCTTGTGAACTATCTTCATGGAAGTAGTCTGAACCATGAGTGTGAGAGTCATTTTCTAAGACCAATGGGGTTAGTGGCACCAATGCTCTATTAGGGTTCTCCTCCGCCATCGTATACTTAACTGGGATCACATTGGTAGGATTTGGTGGTTGGTTTCCTAGGACGGGTTGTGGTTGCTTGATATTGTTGTTGTGGCCTATAATATGGCTGTTGGTATTGATTCTGATACCTACCCTGCTGGTAAGGTTGCTGATAATTTTGTCTAACAGCCTGCCTGTTATAGGGACAATCTTGAGCCCTATGGTTCATGTATTTCCTCTCAATGGTGCAATATAGAGCATTAGGGTTTCCTTGGGGTTGAGCCATCATCGGGCACACAGTAGCCATGTGGTCTCCTCCACAGTTGTAACATCGTTTTAATGAGTTGACCCTTGGCATTTGCCTATTTTGGACGCCTAGCTTTTTGGCAACCTGATCAGCTATCTCATCTATCTCAGTAGAGGTTCTTGAGGTATGACTAGTAGAACTCTTAGAATCCTTATAGAGTTTGGACAGTCCTAACTCCTCACCCAAGTTGTCTTCTATGTCAATGCATATCCGCACACACTCTTCTATGGATCTAGGCTCTTTCAAGTACACATATGACCTTAACTTTGTGCTCAATAGGCCATCTAAAAACAAGGCCACTTGTTTGGCTGTTGTGGATAACTCTGGCATAGGGCATCGTTCTAAGTATGTCTGAACCGTCTTCCTACAAGTCGCACTGTTTCTTGGGGTGTCTGCTTGAAGTCGTGGATCAAGGATGATGTGTTATGCTTGTTACCACTCTTGGAAAACTCGACAATGAATTCTTCTAGCAATTCACCTATCTCTCGATAGTTGTGACTATTCAAGGGTTGAAACCAAGCTAAGGAAGTGCCCTTAAGAGTCAAACCAAATGCCTCAAACTAGGTGAACAAGTCCTCAACCTGTTCAGCTCTTAACACTTGTTTGAACTCAGCCACATGATCATAAAGATCTCCAAAACCATCAAAATAATTCTTCATTGCCTTGACCACTTGAGAGGGTCTAAGGTTTCTTGAGTGCTCTCGAGGTCTAGGCAATAGAAAATCATGTTCATCTCTTTGATGTCTTTGTGCTCTGTGTCTCTCTCTTTCAGGTCTTTCACCCTCATGTCCTGATCTATCTCTGCCTACTGTGTTTGTAAAGCTTACCTCAGGTCTTTCTCTAGTTCTTTCCCTTTGGGTTTCATGAGCCTTGGATGATCCTGCTCCTTGGAGGCTATGGGAAGCACCAGACCTTGGTGAAGGGAAAATCGTTTCACCTTGCCAAGTGTATGCATGCCTATCCTGCTCTGTCACCAAGAACAGTTTCTCTGATGTGTGATCTAGGTAGACAACTTTACCTGGTATCTCAGGGTCTTTGAATTCATAGATGGTGATTACTGGTCTCAGTTGATCTAGCTTGAATCTCCAAAAGTCTTCATCGGTTTCTCTATTCAAGAATAGTTCTATGCTTTTGTTGTCTTGAGAAACCCACTTTGGAGTGAGCACTCTAGTCAAAACAAACTTTCCTCTAGGATTCTTGGGTTGTCGTCCTAGGTCTCCTTGTTCTAGGTCTCCTATATCGTTCTCTGGAATGATATTTCCAAACTCATCTATCCTGTCTAGTAAGATGGTAACCACATACATGGTTCCTTCCTTATCAATGTATGCACCCTCTTCAAACTTGACCACCGGGTGTCCAAGTCCAAAGGGTTGGTCAGGATTTTCGAGTTGGACCACTGATCATCTTAGACCATCCTCATAGATGCGAGCACCTAATTGGTTGGTTGTGACATACTCCAATTGTGTCTTATAGGGACCTTCTGGTGTCTGTAAATAAGCAGTGCCTGAACTACGTGTGGGTCTTTCCATGCTAAAAGACATTTCTAAATCACGTGTTGCAACTTAGTATGTAGGGATACCCACTTAGTTGTTGTGCCCAAGACTTGGTTGTATGGTTGACACTAGCCTCAGATGATCTAATGCTTTGTCTATCCTTGCCTAAGTGTCTGCCAGATCTCACGTTCATAAGCCTTGTCTTTGTTGATATATTTAGGTAGTAATGTGTGTGCACACACTAGGACAGCCGGGGCACTTTTTTCCCTCTTTAGGAGGTTTTTTTCCCCCGGCTTGTATATACGCCTATTGCCCTAATGGGCTACTTATCTTTGTCCATTCTCTAGTAATACATTCAGTATTGTGTGTTTGTGCTCCAACCTTCTTCTTCTTCCTTGTGCTGTTCGCGTGCTTCCGCAGACATCTATCTCCAACAATTGGTATCAGAGCAGGTTGTCACTTCATCTAGGGCGCCGTCAACACTCCTCTGTTTGCAGTCTCAGAATCACACAAATTTTGGTGAGCATACTCAGCGTGTTTTCGAGATCAAAACCGCTTCACTTTGTGGTGCCGAAATCAGGATCTGAGCTCGTTTTCGCCTCCAAACGCACTATCACAGCGCTTGTGTAGGCTATTTCGTCTTTTTGTGCCAAAGGTATATACCAATTTCTGTTCACCAGTATAAGCGTCTCGAAGTCTGCTACAAGTTTAGCAGAACTCGTCTAGGCAGTTCCGTTCAACGTTTTGAGATACAGTCAATTTTCTGCATCAAGGTATTTTAGTCATCGGCCATGGCTGAAAGCAGTGATGTATTCCGTATGTTGGCTGTTGAGGATAAGTTGGATGGTACCAACTACCCATTATGGGCTTATATGATGCAACATATATTGGTTGCAAAAGGATTGTGGAACATTGTGCACGGTGTTGAAAGACGTCCTGTTACACGTGTAACAACAGGTACTACGAATATAGGTGCTAGAGCTGATGAAGATGGTGTCAAAGATGATATTGTGCAGATTCCTGTTTGTGCTGCTGTTTCTGCTACACCTACTGCAGAGCAGATTCGTTGGGATGGCAGAGATGCCCAGGCACATGCATTGATAGCTTTGTCTGTCAAACGTGTCATTATTCCTCATATTCGCTCTTGCAGAACAGCTAGGGATGCTTAGGATACACTTACCACATTGTACCAAGCTAGGAATGAGGCTCGTGTTGCTTACCTCCGAAAACAGTTGGAGAGTGAGCACATGAATGAAGGTGATTCTATGGAAAGTTTCCTAACGAAGATCAAAGATTTGAAGGAACAGTTGATTTCTGCTGATGAGGTTATACCAGATAGCTCACTTGTGCAGACCGTTCTGAATGGTCTTCCTGATTCATATCAAAGTTTTTCTTCTACTCTTCGGTTGATGATGAAAGGCAATCCGAATGCCTTATCATTTGACGAGTTAGTCTCTGTTTTGTTGCAGAAAGATCTGTCCAGGCAGAACAGGTCCATTATGCATGTTGCACATCAAGCTTTCCTGGCTAGTCAGAAGGGCAAAGGAAAATGGAGCTCTTCTACTAGTAAGCAGAAATCTACAAATGCTACACATTCGAAGAACCAAGATAAAGATGAGAAGAAATCAGAAAAGGAGAAATTGTTTTGCAATTCAGAAAATTGGATGGCTGCTATGTAATCTGAATATGATGCAATAATGAAGAAGGGTACTTTGTCTTTATGTGACTTGCCTCCTGGCAAGACGGCCATTGGCACTAAGTGGGTATACAAGCTGAAGTGTAAACCTGATGGTACAGTTGACAGGTATAAGGCTAGGCTTGTTGCAAAGGGTTATGCGCAGGAAAGAGGCATTGATTTTGATGAGACCTTTGCACCCACATGCCGTATGACTACTGTTCGGAGCATTTGTGCACTTGCAACCCATCTGGTTGGAATGTACATCAGTTGGACATTAAAACAGCATTTCTGAATGGTGACTTGCATGAAGAAGTGTATGTTTTTCAGCCCCGTGGCTTTGTGCAGAAAGGGCATCAAAACCAAGTGTGCAGGTTAAAGAAGGCATTATATGTTTTAAAGCAAGCACCACGTGCTTGGTATGAGAAAATACATGCCTATCTGGTTGCACATGGTTTTGAGAACAGTCCAACTAAAAGCACCTTATATGTTAAGCGTGCTACTGATGTGCTTCTGATCATTGTTGTCTATGTTGACGACATGCTGCTCACTGGTCCTATTGAGAAGCATATTGGTGATTTCGAGGCTGATTTGCATGCCTCATTTGAGATGTCTGATTTGGGGCATTTGCATCACTATTTGGGCATTCAGTTTATGCAAGTTGATGGTGGAATGGCTTTGTGTCAAACGAAATATATTGACACATTATTGCTGCATTTTGGCCTTGAAGACTGTAAGCCTATTGCCACTCCTATGGAGACAGGTTTACGATTGAGTCTTCATAATGCTGGAGATGCATTTGATGCTGTTCTCTATCAGCAGGCTGTTGGATGCTTGATTTACTTATGCATTACTCGACCAGATATTCAGTTTGTTGTCTCACAGATGAGCAGGTTTATGCATTGCACGGGAGTCACGCATTGGAAGGCGGTTAAGTGCATCTTTCGCTACTTGAGTGGTACTCGGCTACTTGGGTTGTTTTATCCCAAGGGAGGATCACTACCGCCATATTTGCATGCTTTTTTTTACTCTGATTGGGCTGGTTGCTATGACACTCGTGTGTCCACTAGTGGTTTTCGCTTCATGCTTGGTAGCTCATGTATATCTTGGTTGAGCAAGAGCAGCCTACTGTGGCCACTTCTAGTTGTGAGGTTGAGTATAGGGTAGCTTTGAGAGCGACTGTTGAGTGTCTGTGACTCAGACGCCTTATGGCTGATTTGGGTGTTGGCCAGTCTTCTGCCACCACCATCTTCACTGACAGTCTGAGCACATTGGTAGTTGCGAGGAACCCTGTGTTCCATGCTCACACTAAGCACATTGAGGTGCATTATCACTATGTCAGGGAGAGGTTCTCTGTTGGGGAGATCAGCTTGGCATATGTGCCCACGCAGGAGAACATTGCAGACCTTTTCACGAAGGTTGTGCCTAGGGAGAAGTTTGAAGCTTTCCGCAAAGCTTTGGGCTTACTTCCTTTTGTGGAGTGATTTCCACATAGGTTGGCACTTCTTTATACATGAGTGCCAGCTCCTTGTTCACAGCATCACTCCCAGGGGGGATTTGTTGATATATTTAGGTAGTGATGTGTGTGAACACACTAGGACCGCTGGGGCACTTTTTTCCCTCTTTAGGAGGTTTTTTTCCCACGGCTTGTATATACGCCTATTGCCCTAATGGGCTACTTATCTTTGTACATTCTCTAGTAATACATTCAATATTGTGTGTTTGTGCTCCAAGCTTCTTCTTCTTCCTTGTGTTGTTCGCGTGCTTCCGCAGACATCTATCTCCAACAGTCTTCTAGTCCCCAGGTTCTCTTGTATTGCTCAACATCCTTTGGGACTCCTTGGTTTCCTAGTCCACCTGAGGTTCAACTTCAAAATACTATATCTATAATCACAGCCAATGGATTTCGTATGCGAAAGTTATGCCAGTTCAGGGTTCTGGGGGTTAAAACAGGGAAATAGGATCTCTGAGGGAGCTCAAAATAGGTGATAGGATACCAGATTTTCATGATACAATACCTTTGTCTTACACGATACCACTTTAGACGATACCACTCAGATGATACGATACCACTGGGATGACTGCAATCGCGATACCAACTTCCACGATACGATACTGGAAATGGTCACGATAGGATACCTCTGAGTTGCACAATACGATACCAACCTCACGATACGATACCAGTCTAAACGATACGATACCACTTGACCTGACGCGATATGATACCAAAAATCAAACGATACAATACTGACTCTTTGCACGATATGATACTAAAGGATCGGATGATACTATACCAAAATAGGAGGCGATACGATACCGAGTAGGCGATACGATACCAACTTTGCACACGATACGATACTTATGCAAGTGGCGATCCGATACCACTGTCAAGCGTGATATGATACTGCTCAGTCGACAATACGATACCACAAGGTGCACGATACGATACCACCGGGGCGTCAGCGATCACGATACCAACACTTCACGATATGATACCAGAATGGTATCGTGATACCTCAAGTGGATATGCACGATACGATACCCCGACAAGTATCGCGATACACGGGAGTTCTGGTATCACGATACCAAAACTCAACCGAACACGATACTTGGAGTTTTTGACACCCAAATTCAAAAATTTTTGCAATTATGTGTACCTTAGGTTCTCCTTGTCACTCCTATAAGCTTGTAGATGCAAAACCACCCTCCAAACTTGCGATACGACACTTGCAATACCAGACACTGTTCCTCTCACACCGTGATACCACCACTCAAATTCTTCACGTTTGAGGTGGATTTCAAGGTTATTTCTTCAGCGTTTCAACTCTGAACACCCTCTGCACTTGTTTCTCATAGCCACAAGTGAAAAACGAGGTGAAGATACAGTCGAAAATGGAAAAAGTCTGAGAAGATGAAGGTGGGAGAAGATGGTGATGATGATGAAGATGAAGAATGAGAAAAACTCAGAAACTGAACTGAAAATGGTGATTTTTTTACCTTCCAACATCGCTAGTTTACATCTTACCATCACACGCTCGTCCTCCAAGATCTCTCCCCGGCAACGGCACCAAATTTGGTGTCACTCTAGCACAATGGCAAGTACCAACGTGAGGAGATACACCTCATAAATGTCAATCCGTGGAGACGTGAGGACCGGTATGAAGACCGTGAGCAAGTGATGGCACAAGTGCGTGAGTGAAAACACACAAGCTTACACACACATATACACACGCGCACAAAGTAAGAGCAAAGAGTGGAACAATGGAAGTACTTTGATTGCAAAAGAGTTCTCTTACAAAGCTGAAATCTACAACAAGCTAACCTCAAAAATGAGCTCTCCATCCCTTTTTATAGTTTTTTTAGTGGTTTTGGCCCTGTCGAGACCTAGTGTCCGGCATAGTTAAAAAATAGGTTCTAGGGCTTATTTGGGGGCCCAAACGGAGTCTAAAAATTATGAAAATTGGTAGGATGATAGTTCTAATACTCAAGCTTGAGGACTCCTCGGCTTGAACAAAATGGAGTTACAAAAATGGAAAATGGTATTTACAATGTTTTTTAGTGATAAAATTCACTAATTTTGTAGGGATTCCTTCTGAAAAATTGACATGTGCTCCTTGGAGCTCCCTATATGCTCTGTGTCCACTTCTTTGATGCGCTTCCATGCTTTATGCTTTGTTATTGACCTTGAGCTTCAACAGCATTCCTCTCGAGTTAGAGCACCCCATAAATAAGTGTTAGATGCCTTCGACTTGTTTTGCACCTTTGATACTACCCATCTCCTAAATTGGCTCCATCCATGCCTCCCAAAATCTTGATGTCCGATTGACTCCTCATGGGAATGAGAAGCAGCCGTGTCCAGATATTGAAGCTATCGTTCTAAGTTAAACTAAGTTAATTTGCATTTTTATTAGCTGCAACCAGTAATTCTTCTTACTTATAAGTTTAAACCTCCGTTTTTTCTACCATTTTTGTGGACATTTCAACGGGGAAAATTGTGCATGGAATAGCTTTAGCCACAAGAAAGAAAGATGTATCCCACAAAAAGTTAATGATCTTTGGGATTCTCGTAGTTATTGCACTAAACCCTAAACCCTAAACCCTAAACCCTAAGCCCTAAACCCTAAACCCCCTTGCCCCCCTTCTCTTTGCCATCGCCACTGAGGGGCTGAGCAGACTTGTGGCTCATCATGTGGAGGCTGGCAATATCAAGGGCCTCCAGCTACCCCACGACCACAGTCAAATCATCATGAGACTTTTTGCCGACGATATGAACGCGTTCGTTCACAATGATAATACCAGCCTGGAGACTTTCTGGAGGTGTCTTCATACCTTTTGTGAGGCCTCTGGATCCAAAATCAACCACAATAAGACCGCCTTTAGGGCCATTGTGGGACATCAACCTGGCCTTCTCATTGATCACGGCTGCCAAATCATTCCGCAGGGCCAAATCTTTCGGCTGCTAGGAATCCCCCTGGGGTTTGGCGTCTCTATGGAGCAGCGATGGAACTGGGTGCTAGCCAAACTTGAAAACAAGCTCAATTACTGGAGAGGCATGCAAATCAATCTCGCTGGACGGGCGATGGTTATCAACACGTTCCTCCTCTCGTCTACCATCTATTTCCTTTCTTGCTGGAGACCGAATGAGCAAGGCCTGTCCAAACTGAATAGCATCTGCAGAAACTTTCTTTGGACGGGTGATCATAATAGAAGGGGGGTGCCTAAAATCAAATGGGCCATCTGCACCAGCCCTAGAGATAGCGGGGGGCTTGGCATCCTGGACATTGGGTGTATGGCTAACAAACTGGCAGCCAAATGGATGATTAAAGCTTGGTGCAATAGGGAGGCCTCGTGGGCCAAGCTGATCTTCAGAAACAAAAATGAGTTGGCTCTCACGGGGTCCCCGAACTGGAAAAACCTTGACATCATGACACTGCTATTCTCCCCGATACCTGTCTTCCCGAAAGGCTCCAACCTCGTCTGCTCTCTTTGGAAGGGCTGGAATAAAGTCAAAAGCTTCACAAGAATTAGTGAGGACTGGAAGTGGGCGGCCGGAATCAGACAAAACGATTCTATTTGGTTTCTGATTCATGGCATCAGGAGTGTGGAGTCGTGGAACACTCAAAATGCCAAGAAGTTATGGAACAAAGGATTCAAAAAATGGAAACACCTCTGGAAACATGACACCAACAGCTGGATCAGCTACGAGGATATCGACCCTCGCATAAACATCTCCTACGAAGAATGGAACACCTTGCAAAGCAGATGCCTCGCTTGGGATCGTCACAAAACCCGCCTTCTCATGGGACATGATGCTCCGAACGCGCGTGGTCTCAAATGGCACAATGGGAATAGCCTACTCAAAATCCCGAACATCAAAGAAACGACTGACCTCCAGGTCAGCCTCAACAAGAAGTGGTGCCTGTCTTGGACGCGGCTTCGGTGGGACATGAAATTCATGGGTATCTGGCACCCACTTATAGAGATTAAGAAGTCTGTTCTCTTATGGCAAATTCTTCATCGAGGAATTTGGACTAACCATAAGGCAAACAAAATTTGTGGGATCCCTCCGTGGTGCAAGCGCTGCCACCGTGCAATCGAAGATGTCCCACACATCTTCCTTACTTGCCCCAACTCCTACAGAATCTGGCAGACGGTTGGACTGAAAATCAGAGTTCAGAAACAGCTTAGTTGGAAACAAGTCCTTTTGGGAGAAGCGATTGGATGCTCTGCGGCTCTCTGGAACGCAATCAGAGGGGAAGTCCTGAGGAAAATTTGGCGGGAGCGGTGTGCTCTCAACTTCGGCGACCCTCCCAAGGAGTGGTCGATTGAAAAATCTCTTTTCCTCCTTGGCAAAAGGATTGTCAACAGTAAGAAATCCCCCCCCTTCAGGCACCATCAAGTCCTCCTTTTGATCAACAAGCTCAAACCCAAGTGGGTCCCGCATGAGGGCGACGAGAGGGTGATCAACCTTCTTTGTAATGCAACCTAGGAATCAACCAAGCTTCCCCTGCCTTGTGGGATTTGGGGGGTCCCGTGGGCACTAGTCCCCTTCTTTTGTACCTTTGTTTCTTAATTTAATTCAAGTCCGGGAGAGTAGGCTATTGCCGAACTTCCTTTAGATTAAAAAAAGTTAAGAAAGTAAATTTTCAAAACTCAACTTCTATCATAACTGAATAAAATAACTCAACTCAAACTTTTTGACGAATTGGATATTTATTAGCAAATGGACAATTGTTGATGGATTTGGGGATTGTAATGTAAGTTTTTGTGGATCTCTTAAGAAGGTTGACCACTTCTAAACGCGGAAAATGTGGAATCAAAACTTATCTTTTCTAGCTCATTGCCATTTATTGCAACTTTTGAAGAATAGATCCATCTTATTTGTGTGTAAGTCTTATTCAAGAGAATTGAAATGTTGTTCATGGAAAGCCTCCAACCTAATTGAATACACATATTTATTCAAAGTTAGAAGGCCTCCACATTGTTATCATCAGTGTCCATGGGAAAGGCCAAATGGCCATCGGACACTTCTTTGTATATGTTCTTTAATAAAACATATAGTGGTCTGGTCAGTCACAGACTGTAAGTTCGACCGTATTTGTAACACCTAAGAAGCTCCTTGTGTACTGTGTTTTTTTGCATATTTTGTAGCCTATGTGCGGAGTACCGTGTGCGGCCCTCAAGAGCTTAGTTTTTTACTCTGAGTATATCAGAGCATTTCAACACAAAATATTTGTTTCTTTTGTGCGAGAGAAGCGAGCACCCACCCACCCATGGAAGGCTTATGACCAAGGCATAGTCCTTGGCTTATCATCATGGAGCTCTCTTGAAGGAGAGTGCACTCTCGTGCATCCCCATCAAAATACTTCACTGGTATAAGAGCATTTCAATGCAAAATATTTGTTCCTTTTGTGCGAGCGAAGCGAGCACCCACCCATCCACCGAAGGCTTATGACTAAGGCAGTGTTGGAGCAAGACAATCAACAATTGGTGATTATATGAAGCCTAGAAATAAAGATATGAAGAAAAGATTGAAGTCCAACTTCATGAAGTGAAGTGAAGGTTCAGGAAGAAAAGTTCTTTAAACATATGTTCATTAGTTTTGTAAATACTTCAATATACTTGAAGTAATGACGAATATATATATATATATATATATATATATATATATATATATATATATATATATATATATATATATATATATATATATATATATATATATATATATATATATATATATATATGGTCGTATTAGAAGAGAGAGATGAAGTATAGATGAGAAAGAGATGAATAGATGATGAGTATTGAGTGTATCATCCATCAGATGTATGATGAGTTGAATAGAAAGACTGTTCCGAGAATTGCACATCGATCTTTTCTCTAGTTCTCCTTTTGTGTTTGATTTTACGAGAAATCCTTTTGTACATATCTAATTCCATAGTTAATCTATCTATGGTTAAAGTTTAAGAGTCTAATTGCAAACAGGCTGAGAGAATTTTGTGTAGGAACATCTATATGTGAGAAAGTATTGAGTGTCTTCTGAAATATGCGCAATCCCGATGGTCAAAGAAATGGTCAGTTCTCAGTGCACAGTGTAAAGTTTTACACAAATGAGGAGTCAAAATCTAATTTGGAAGTAAGCCATGTATGGCTAAAAGCATTCGCTTAAACGGGTTCTAGTTTGGGAGAACTATGTGTTAGAAGTTGCAGGTGTCAAAGTCGACTCTACAAGAAGGCAGTTTCAGACATAGGTAGATTGTTTGGATCATTTCTCATAATCTACTTAAGCTTTTGAAGTGTTTTAACTTGGAGGAGGTGTGCAAACTCTAGATGATACATTCTACAGAGTTTTGTCAGAAACTTTACACAAATGATTAATCAATGAGTGAGTAATGTGCAGTAGACTTTTCTGTGAAATGACTTTCTTCACAGTTAGCTAAAATCTTGACAGTTTGGTACTTGTCTTCCAAAATTGGTTGGATTTTAAAGTTATTCTTGATATAGAGGTGGTCTAACATCAAGGATAGCTTGTTGTTTTGGAGATTAATATTCTCCATCAGTGGTATTAGAGCCGAATTTATCAGATTGAGGAAAGGAAGGCCTCGACTACTGGAAATATACAAATTTCACACCTTGAAGATTCAAAAGGATAAAGTGTGGAAGAAAGACTGAAGGGAGACACATAAAGGCTATCAAAAGGATTAGAAGGAGAAAAATTCGAAGCTAAGGTATATTCATTCCTTATAAGGATTAAAGATTTGATAGTACAGCTGAAGAAAGAATGGGAGATAGTCTCCAAATTGAGAAGTTGGATAGAGAGAACTATCCAGCTTGGTCTATAGAATGGAAGCTCATCTTATGAGCAAAGATCTGATGGGATACATCACAGGAGAGGAAGAAAAGCCAGAGTTCAAAGATCCTAGTGTTCCAACTAGGGAGGAGCTTGCCGATATAAAGATTTGGATGAAGAAGGATGCTCAAGCAAGGAGCATAATCTACATGGCAGTGAATGATTATTTGCTTCCTCATATTAGAGGACTTGAAAGTGCAAGCGACATATGGAATGCTTTGGAAGAGCATTTTCAAAATAAAACCAAATCAAGGAAAGCTTCATTATGGGTAGAGTTTACTACATTTAAGAAGAAGGCTTCACAATCAATATCTGATTATGTGATAAAGATGAAAGACATTGCTGATTTTTTAGGTGCAGTTGATGAAGATATTGAAGAAGATAAGTTGGTAAGACAAATTCTCACAGGGCTAAGAGGAGATGAGAAGTGGAAGCCTTTTATTTTGTCTACAGAGCTTTCATTAGATCATTTCACTCCTGATTTGAATCAATTGTTAGGAAATATGCTAACTTTTGAGAATGATATCAAAGGAGATGTTGATAAGAGTGCAAGTCATGCAATGTATTCTAAAGACAAGAAGAAAGCTAGAAAAGGAAAGCAACAATCAGTTGAAGATGGAGGTACTCTCCTCAACAAAATGGGGTAGCAGAGAGAAGAAATAGAACTCTTGTTAAGTTTGCAAGATCAATGATGAAGGAGAAAAATTGTCCTAATTATTTGTGGGCTGAGGCTGTAAACACAGCCACATATTTGGTCAATAGGTTACCATGTAAAGCTTTGCAGGGTATGACACCATATGAAGCTTGGTGGGGTAAGAGACCTACCTTGGATCTAGATGCTTGGCATATGCATATGTGCCATCTCAATTAAGGCATAAATTGGAACCTAAAGCAGAGAAGTATGTATTCATTGGTTATGATGACAAGCAGATGGGTTATAGGTTGTGGAGTCCATCCACAAAGCAATTCCTTGTGTCTAAGGATGTTACATTTGATGAGCAAGGTACTTGGTATGCAGGTACACTTAATGTTCATGCAGATGTTGAAGAAGTTGTGAATCAAAAGAAAGGTAAATCAAAGGTTCAGATATTTGATGAAGAGGAGAACAATGAAGTATAGGTTGAAGTTGAAGAAGTGCCAAGGTTTGATCCAGAATGTGATGAACCAGAAACTTCAAGAAATGGAGAACTCAGAAGGTCATCTAGGCACAAATGGCAACCTACAAGGTATAGCTATGATACTTCATTCTTGACTACTAAAGATTATGCTTACATGTTAAAAGAAGATGAAGATCCATCCACATATGATGAAGCCAAAGGGAAGAAGAATTGGGAAAAAGCTATGTAGGAAGAATATGATGCATTGATAGAAAATGAGACTTGGGATTGGCTTCCTAAACCAAATAGTCAAAAGATCATTGGATGTAAATGGGTCTACAAAACAAAAAGGTTTGCAGATGGAAGTGTATCTAGGTACAAAGCCAGGCTTGTTGTAAAGGGATATGCACAGACATATGTTTTGGACTATGATGAAACTTAAAGTCCTGTTGCAAAGATGACAACCATAAGAAGTACTTTGATTGCAAAAGAGTTCTCTTACAAAGCTGAAATCTACAACAAGCTAACCTCAAAAATGAGCTCTCTAGCCCTTTTTATAGTTTTTTAAGTGGTTTTGGCCCTGTCTAGACCTAGTGTCCGGCCTAGTTAAAAAATAGGTTCTAGGGCTTATTTGGGGGCCCAAACGGAATCTAAAAATTATGAAAATTGGTAGGATGATAGTTCTAATACTCAAGCTTGAGGACTCCTCGGCTTGAACAAAATGGAGTTACAAAAATGGAAAATGGTATTTACAATGTTTTTTAGTGATAAAATTCACTATTTTTGTAGGGATTCCTTCTGAAAAATTGACATGTGCTCCTTGGAGCTCCCTATATGCTTTGTGTCCACTTCTTTGATGCGCTTCCATGCTTTATGCTTTGTTATTGACCTTGAGCTTCAACAGCATTCCTCTCGAGTTACCCCATAAATACGTGTTAGATGCCTTCGACTTGTTTTGCACCTTTGATACTACCCATCTCCTAAATTGGCTCCATCCATGCCTCCCAAAATCTTGATGTCCGATTGACTCCTCATGGGAATGAGAAGCAGCCGTGTCCAGATATTGAAGCTATCGTTCTAAGTTAAACTAAGTTAATTTGCATTTTTATTAGCTGCAACCAGTAATTCTTCTTACTTATAAGTTTAAACCTCCGTTTTTTCTACCATTTTTGTGGACATTTCAACGGGGAAAATTGTGCATGGAATAGCTTTAGCCACAAGAAAGAAAGATGTATCCCACAAAAAGTTAATGATCTTTGGGATTCTCGTAGTTATTGCACCACTCTAATCAATTATTTGAGTCATTTTTTGAAGAATTTTCCAATACGACATATTGTAATAAGATGATGATAAGAAGTAATCGTTGACATAAGCTCAGTAATATGACACTTGAGTGTCCTCGGACACTTAACTGTCTTTCATTTACACCCATATACGTGATTTTTTCGTTATCACATACTTAAAACTTTAATGGCATGCTCAGTTGGACATTTTGAACTTAAACGAAGTTAAGAAAGTAAATTTTCAAAACTCAACTTCTATCATAACTGAATAAAATAACTCAACTCAAACTTTTTGACGAATTGGATATTTATTAGCAAATGGACAATTGTTGATGGATTTGGGGATTGTAATGTAAGTTTTTGTGGATCTCTTAAGAAGGTTGACCACTTCTAAAAGCGGAAAATGTGGAATCAAAACTTATCTTTTCTAGCTCATTGCCATTTATTGCAACTTTTGAAGAATAGATCCATCTTATTTGTGTGTAAGTCTTATTCAAGAGAATTGAAATGTTGTTCATGGAAAGCCTCCAACCTAATTGAATACACATATTTATTCAAAGTTAGAAGGCCTCCACATTGTTATCATTAGTGTCCATGGGAAAGGCCAAATGGCCATCAGACACTTCTTTGTATATGTTCTTTAATAAAACATATAGTGGTCTGGTCAGTCACAGACTGTAAGTTCGACCGTATTTGTAACACCTAAGAAGCTCCTTGTGTACTGTGTTTTTTTGCATATTTTGTAGCCTATGTGCGGAGTACCGTGTGCGGCCCTCAAGAGCTTAGTTTTCTACTCTGAGTATATCAGAGCATTTCAACACAAAATATTTGTTTCTTTTGTGCGAGAGAAGCGAGCACCCACCCACCCATTGAAGGCTTATGACCAAGGCATAGTCCTTGGCTTATCATCATGGAGCTCTCTTGAAGGAGAGTGCACTCTCGTGCATCCCCATCAAAATACTTCACTGGTATAAGAGCATTTCAATGCAAAATATTTGTTCCTTTTGTGCGAGCGAAGTGAGCACCCACCCATCCACCGAAGGCTTATGACTAAGGCAGTGTTGGAGCAAGACAATCAACAATTGGTGATTATATGAAGCCTAGAAATAAAGATATGAAGAAAAGATTGAAGTCCAACTTCATGAAGTGAAGTGAAGGTTCAGGAAGAAAATTTCTTTAAACATATGTTCATTAGTTTTGTAAATACTTCAAAATACTTGAAGTAATGACGAATATATATATATATATATATATATATATATATATATATATATATATATATATATATATATATATATATATATATATATATATATATATATATATATATATATATATATATATATATATATATATGGTCGTATTAGAAGAGAGAGATGAAGTATAGATGAGAAAGAGATGAATAGATGATGAGTATTGAGTGTATCATCCATCAGATGTATGAAGAGTTGAATAGAAAGATTGTTCCGAGAATTGCACATCGATCTTTTCTCTAGTTCTCCTTCTGTGTTTGATTTTACTAGAAATCCTTTTGCACACATCTAATTCCATAGTTAATCTATCTATGGTTAAAGTTTAAGAGTCTAATTGCAAACAGGCTGAGAGAATTTTGTGTAGGAACATCTATATGTGAGAAAGTATTGAGTGTCTTCTGAAATAGGCGCAATCCCGATGGTCAAAGAAATGGTCAGTTCTCAGTGCATAGTGTAAAGTTTTACACAAATGAGGAGTCAAAATCTAATTTGGAAGTAATCCATCTATGGCTAAAAGCATTCGCTTAAACGGGTTCTAGTTTGGGAGAACTATGTGTTAGAAGTTGCAGGTGTCAAAGTCGACTCTACAAGAAGGCAGTTTCAGACATAGGTAGATTGTTTGGATCATTTCTCATAATCTACTTAAGCTTTTGAAGTGTTTTAACTTGGAGGAGGTGTGCAAACTCTAGGTGATGCATTCTACAGAGTTTCGTCAGAAACTTCACACAAATGATTAATCAATGAGTGAGTAATGTGTAGTAGACTTTTCTATGAAATGACTTTCTTCAGAGTTAGCTAAAATCTTGACAGTTTGGTACTTGTCTTCCAAAATTGGTTGGAGTTTAAAGTTATTCTTGATATAGAGGTAGTCTAACATCAAGGATAGCTTGTTGTTTTGGAGATTAATATTCTGCATCAGTGGTATTAGAGCCGAATTTATGAGATTGAGGAAAGGAAGACCTCGACTACTGCAAATATACAAATTTCACACCTTGAAGATTCAAAAGGATAAAGTGTGGAAGAAAGACTGAAGGGAGACACATAAAGGCTATCAAAAGGATTAGAAGGAGCAAAATTCAAAGCTAAGGTATATTCATTCCGTATAAGGATTAAAGATTTGATAGTACAGCTGAAGAAAGAATGGGAGATAGTCTCCAAATTGAGAAGTTGGATAGAGAGTACTATCTAGCTTGGTCTATGAGAATGGAAGCTCATCTTATGAGCAAAGATCTGATGGGATACATCACAAGAGAGGAAGAAAGTCAGAGTTCAAAGATCCTAGTGTTCCAACTAGGGAGGAGCTTGCAGATATAAAGATTTGGATGAAGAAGGATGCTCAAGCAAGGAGCATAATCTACATGGCAGTGAATGATTATTTGCTTCCTCATATTAAAGGACTTGAAAGTGCAAGCGACATATG
Source organism: Ceratopteris richardii (assembly GCA_020310875.1). NCBI lineage: Eukaryota > Viridiplantae > Streptophyta > Polypodiopsida > Polypodiales > Pteridaceae > Ceratopteris > Ceratopteris richardii. The sequence continues at coordinate 14,683,495 of CM035407.1, read as the reverse complement.
GAATGCTTTGGAAGAGCATTTTCAAAATAAAACCAAATCAAGGAAAGCTTCATTATGGGTAGAGTTTACTACATTTAAGAAGAAGGCTTCACAATCAATTTCTGATTATGTGATAAAGATGAAAGACATTGCTGATTTTTTAGGTGCAATTGATGAAGATATTGAAGAAGATAAGTTGGTAAGACAAATTCTCACAGGGCTAAGAGGAGATGAGAAGTGGAAGCCTTTTATTTTGTCTACAGAGCTTTCATTAGATCATTTCACTCCTGATTTGAATCAATTGTTATGACATATGCTAACTTTTGAGAATGATATCAAAGGAGATGTTGATAAGAGTGCAAGTCATGCAATGTATTCTAAAGACAAGAAGAAAGCTAGAAAAGGAAAGCAACAATCAGTTGAAGATGGAGGTACTCTCCTCAACAAAATGGGGTAGCAGAGAGAAGAAATAGAACTCTTGTTAAGTTTGCAAGATCAATGATGAAGGAGAAAAATTGTCCTAATTATTTGTGGGCTGAGGCTATAAACACAGCCACATATTTGGTCAATAGGTTACCATGTAAAGCTTTGCAGGGTATGACACCATATGAAGCTTGGTGGGGTAAGAGACCTACCTTGGATCTAGATGCTTGGCATATGCATATGTGCCATCTCAATTAAGGCATAAATTGGAACCTAAAGCAGAGAAGTATGTATTCATTGGTTATGATGACAAGCAGATGGGTTATAGGTTGTGGAGTCCATCCACAAAGCAATTCCTTGTGTCTAAGGATGTTACGTTTGATGAGCAAGGTACTTGGTATGCAGGTACACTTAATGTTCATGCAGATGTTGAAGAAGTTGTGAATCAAAAGAAAGGTAAATCAAAGGTTCAGATATTTGATGAAGAGGAGAACAATGAAGTATAGGTTGAAGTTGAAAGAGTGCCAAGGTTTGATCCAGAATGTGATGAACCAGAAACTTCAAGAAATGGAGAACTCAGAAGGTCATCTAGGCACAAATGGCAACCTACAAGGTATAGCTATGATACTTCATTCTTGACTACTAAAGATTATGCTTACATGTTAAAAGAAGATGAAGATCCATCCACATATGATGAAGCCAAAGGGAAGAAGAATTGGGAAAAAGCTAAGTAGGAAGAATATGATGCATTGATAGAAAATGAGACTTGGAATTTGGTTCCTAAACCAAATAGTCAAAAGATCATTGGATGTAAATGGGTCTACAAAACAAAAAGGTTTGCAGATGGAAGTTTATCTAGGTACAAAGCCAGGCTTGTTGTAAAGGGATATGCATAGAGATATGGTGTGGACTATGATGAAACTTATAGTCCTGTTGCAAAGATGACAACCATAAGGACTCTCATAGCAATTGCCGCTTGCAAAGGTTGGAAATTATCTCAATTAGATGTGAAGAATGCATTTTTGAATGGTTATATTTCAGATGAAGTCTACATGGAACAACTAGATGGTTTCAAAGATCAAGTGTATCCAAATTATGTGTGTAAGCTCAAGAGAGCTTTGTATGAGTTGAAGCAGGCCCCAAGGGCATGGAATTATAGGCTTGTAAAAGTTCTTAAAGGAATTTGGATTTCTAGCATCAAAGGCAGATAGTAGCTTGTTAGTCAAAGCAAGTGACGATGGATTTATTTATGTTTGTATTTAGGTTGATGACATAATACCTACAGGAACAGATGACAAAGGTATACACATGATTAAGAAGCAGATGGAGAAAGAATTCAAAATCAGTGATTTGGGAAATTTGTGATTCTTTTTGGGAATGGAGATTTCATATACTCAACATGGAGTATATGTAACTCAAGAAAGGTTTCTAAAAAATTTGCTAACCAGATTTAAAATGGAAGATTGTAGGATAGAACCAACTCCAATGGAAGTGAATCATAGATTGAGTAGATATGGAGGAGAAGAATTCAAAGATATGAAGCTTTATCAGAGTTTGGTGGGTAGCCTGATTTACGCTACATTAACAAGACCTGAATTATCATATGCAGTTGGAGTTCTATCTCAATTCATGCATTGTCCTAGAAAGGAACATTGGATTGCAAGACAAAGAGTACTTAGGTACATCAAGGGCACACTTAAAGAAGGTTTGTATTATGGATTTACTTCAGATACAAGAGTCAAAATATACAGTGATGCAAATTGGGCAAGTAATTCTGATGATAGAAGATCAACACATGGATATTTGTGTTATGTGGGAGATAAGCTAATTTCATGGTGCTCTAAGAAGCAACATACAGTTGCTTTATCATCTACAGAAGCAGAATACAAAGGCATGGTAGAAGCTGCAAAGGAAGTAATATGGTTAAAGACTCTTATGAAGAGTTTTGATATTATTCAGAGTACTCCTATCATTTGTGGAGACAATATGAGTTCTTTATATTTGGCAGCAAATCCTGTATTCCATGCTAGAACTAAACATATTGAGATTCGGTATCATTTTCTGAGAGAGAAGGTTGTTGATAAAGAAATAGAAGTTATGCATACTCCTACAAAAGATCAACTTGCAGATATGATGACAAAGAGCTTGGATGGACCAAAGTTGCAAAGGTTTTAAGATATGGCAGGAATAAAGAAGATGTAGTTATCACAATTCATGATTGAGGGGGAGCTGTTGGAGCAGGATAATCAACAATCGGTGATTATATGAAGCCTAGAAATAAAGATATGAAGAAAAGATTGAACTCCAACTTCATGAAGAGAAGTGAAGGTTCAGGAAGAAAAGTTCTTTAAACATATGTACATTAATTTTGTAAATACTTCAAAATACTTGAAGTAATGACGAATCAAAAGCATTCGCTTAAATGGGTTCTAGTTTGGGAGAACTATGTGTTAGAAGTTGCAGGTGTCAAAGTCGACTCTACAAGAAGGCAGTTTCAGACATAGGTAGATTGTTTGGATCATTTTTCATAATCTACTTAAGCTTTTGAAGTGTTTTAACTTGGAGGAGGTGTGCAAACTCTAGACAACACATTTTGCAAAGGTTTCATCAGAAACTTTACACCAATGGTTAATCAATGAGTGAGTAATGTGCAGCAGACGTTTCTATGAAATGACTTTCTTCATAGTTAGCTAAAATCTTGACAGTTTGATACTTGTCTTCCAAAATTGGTTGGAGTTTAAAGTTATTCTTGATATAGAGGTGGTCTAACATCAAGGATAGCTTGTTCTTTTGGAGATTAACATTCTCCATCAGGCAGCGACCAAGGAATAGACCTTGGCATACCTTGTCATCTAAGTCACCGAAGTCACCATTGGTGCCATTGGCTGCATGCAAGGGAGGACCTCAACAATCAAGGAAGATAGAGGTTCCCGGTACTTCCCAGGAGGTCACCCATCCCAGTATTGTTCCCCACGAAGCTCGCTTAACCATGGCAATCTCTTGCCACTAAGCTATACTCTTGTGGTGTCTAAAGAAGGGGAAAGACTAAGGTTAACATTACCTTGAACATGTTTTGGTCCCTCAAAGCTTCATCCTTTGCTTTTAAAGCCTGTTTTTGAAGCATTTTTGGGGTGTCTTTGCGATCCATTTTGGAGTAATTTCGCACATAGTTCTCTTCACATAGGTCCAACAACATCAAGAAGAGTGTTCTTTGTACTTCTCTGACAATAAATATCAACCTTTGGGGCTGTGTTTTCAGCCACACTCCTAAAACTACCGGTTTCTCGAAAGATTTTCAGCTTTGGGGGGAGCAGCCGCTGCAAATTTATGTAGGTTTTTTGAGCTTAAAACCTCAGAGTTGACAAACACTTGCAGCTGTTGTTGGCTAGTTTTTGGGTTGTGTATTCAGCCTTTTTAGTGTCATTTTACTGCATATATTGAGCACATACACACCATGTATGCTTTTGTGGATACCGCTTATGTACGCCCATGTGGTCATTGATATAGCAATTACGTTTTTGCATAAAGCCTTTTACATTTGATAAAGAGGGTCCTCGTGAGGTTTTTTTAACTAGAGATCTCTTCAGTGATGCAGGTGGAAGACTTACCCAGCTTCGCCATAGGAGATGTATGATAGTTGTTCATAGGTGCTCGATAAGCCTAGTTGGATTCTATTGGCTAGCTGATAATATGCAGTGGAGTCAGTGATTCATTATGCAGGTACTTTGATGGCACAAAATTTGCTCTAGGAAGAATCAAATCAAAGATGTGCTGATTCAAAGGAGGCAATGGAAGCCACTAAAAGGAATTTCAAAGAAGCGTGCTGACATGGATGAAGATGATTGGGATGAGTTAGATGAAATGGCCAGGTTTACCATTCGCTTGCACCTAGCAGATAATGTTTACTTTACAATATTAGAATGTGAAAGTGTAGAGGAGCTTTGGAAGAAGTTATGGAATACATATGAACAAGAGATGGCATCAACTAAAGTGTATCTGATGAGAAAACTATATGACTTTCATATGAAGGACACACATAGTGTTGCTGCTCATCTGAATGAGTTTGATGCTATATTCTCCCAATTATAGGCTCAAGAAATGGATATGGATAATGAAATGAAAGCAGTATTGATGTTATGCACCTTGCCATCATCATCGGATACATTTTGCACAGCTATTAGCAATAGTGCACCTATTGGTAAACTCGTCTATGATGATATATGTGGAGCACTCTTGAGTGAGGAGATTCATAGAAAATCTATGGTGTGCACTCAGAGTGGAGAAGCATATAATATTCGTGATTCTTACCAAGGAAAGAATCAACAAAGTGGTAGGACCAAGAACAAGGAAAAGAATGGTCAACGAAATAAGAGTAGGAGTACATCAAGAAAGAGGGATATCGAATGCCATTATTGTCATAAGAAAGGACACATGAAGAAAGATTGTTATGCATTAAAGAATGTTAAATGTAAAGGATAGAATGTTGATGGGCATGTTAAACAGTTACCTGCACCATCTACTTCGACTATGAAGACTTAATAAATTAATGTTATTTCTGATGATGGTGATGTGTTAACACTAGATATTACTATGCAAATTGAGGCTCTTATAGCTGATTCTCTTTCCCACATGTGGTTGCTAGATTCTGGTGCTTCTTTCCATGTGACACTACACATAGAATGGTTTTCCCATTATGTAGCAAAGTCTCTTGGTACCATGAGACTTGGTGACTCTTACCAGTGTGACGTTGTGGGGATTGGAGATGTGGTTGTGCAGTTCATTGATGGTTGAAAATTTACTATGCATAATGTATGCCATGTACCTCAATTATCACACAATTTGATGTCAGTTGGTCAACTTGATGACCTTGGTTACAAGGTGGTCTTCTATGCTCAGTCCTTTTGTATATCAAAGGTCAATATGCTTATGCAAAAGGAAGCAAAGTTGGCTCAATTTATCCTTTATTTGTATCATAGAAAGAACGCTTGTTAGTTGTTACTGAATAGCCTATGGCTGGTATTTGGCATGGTCGTTTGGGCCATATATCTCGTAGTGAAATGGAAAATGTTTCTCTAGAAAATACAGAAAGCAAACCAGAAATGTACATAGAACACATATTGACTCTTCAATTCAGCCTTTAGATCTCGTTCATATAGATGTGTGTGGTCCTATGCCCCCCAGGTCCTTAGGTGGCTCTCTTTACTTTGTCACTTTCATAGATGATGCTACTAGGAAAGTTTGGGTATATACCATCAAATCAAAGGATGAGGTATTCCCTACTTTGAAAAAATGGCTTCCTTCAATTGAGACTAAAAAAGGAACTAAGCCTAAGGCTTTACCTTTAGATATTTTGGGTGAGTATACCTCACATGAATTCAACCTTTTCTATCAGTCTAGAGGGATTCTTAGAGAGTTTCCAACTTCTTATACCCCAGTATAGAATGGTGTAGCTAAAAGGATGAGTAGAACTATTCATCATAGAGTACTTTCTATGTTGCATCATGCAAACTTCTCACAAGACTTTTGCGCCAAAGCAGTATTGACTGCAGTTCATGTGATTAACCTTTCATCTAGTACTGCCAAAGGTCTAAAGAAGGCACAAGAGTTATGGACAGAGAAGCCACCATATTATGATCATCTTCGAGTTTTTGGGTGTGAAGCATATGTTCATATACCGAAGAATCTTAGACAAAATTTGGAACATAAGTCAAAGAAATGCATTTTTCTTGGATATGGTTAAGAAGGACAATTTGGATATTTCTTATGGGATCCTGAAACACAGTCACTGATCAAAAGTAGTGATGTCATTTTCAATGAGTCCAAGATGCACAAATAGCCCACTAAGGAGTTTGAAGTGAGAAGAGTGGCATTTGAGGATACTACTCCTCCAGTTAGCATGCATAAAAAGGGTGCACATAAGGATGTTCAAGAGAATGTCTGATCAGATCAATTTGCACACGTTCCTATTCAGCAACCATTGAGATGCTCTACACGTGTCTCACATCCACCTGATAGATATGTTCCTAGTTTATATTTTGTTATGCTAACAAATGCTGGTGAGCCTTCTTGCTACAAAGAGGCTATGCAGACAGAGGATCATGTCAAGTGGGAGCATGCCATGAAGAGTGAGTTGGATTTCTATTCACAAGAATGATACTTGGGATTTAGTACCTTTCCCAAAGGGCAAGAAAGCTTTACCACATAAATGGGTATATAAGTTGAAATTCACATCAAATAGTGCTTCTCCAAAGTATAAAGCACGACTTGTTGCAAATGGTTTTAAGCAGCAACATGGTGTTGATTTCGAGGAATTCTTCTCTCTAGTGGTCAAGTTGACTACCCTGTACATGTTGCTTGGATTCTTTCCAATGGAGGACTTAGAACTAGTCCAAATAGATGTGAAAACTGCTTTCTTCCATGGAGATCTTACAGATGAGATCTATACAGAACAACCAGAAGGTTATGTAGTTCCTGGCAAGGAAAGTCTAGTTTGTAAGCTCAAGAAGAGTTTGTATGGACTTAAGCAGTCCCCTAGACAATGGTACCAAAAGTTGATGCTTTTATGAAGTCTCAAGGCTATTCTAGAAGCAATGAGGATCATTGTCTCTACACAAAGAGATGCTCAGATGGCAACTTGATATGCTTGATACTTTATGTCGATGATATGTTGATTGCTGGCAAGTCCTCTTATGACTTGTCAATTCTCAAAAAGAAGTTGAGTTAGACATTTGTTATGAAGGATTTGGGGGATGCCAAACATATTCTTAGCATGCACATTACTCATGATAGGAGTAAAAGATGCATATACTTGTCTCAAAGTGAGTACATATCCAAAGTACTTCACAGGTTCAATATGCAAGGTGGAAAGGCATTGAGTACACCTTTATCCACATATGTGAAATTGAGCACGGATGATTGCCCCAAATCGGATGAGGAAAAGGAATTCATGAACCAAATTCCCAATGATTCTGTGTTGGTAGTCTCATGTATGTTATGGTAGCTACGAGACCAGACATTGCATTTGCAGTGGGAGTTGTGAGCAGGTATATGTATAATCTTGGCAAGAAACATTGGAAAGCAGTCAAGATGATTTTAAGATATTTGAGTGGCACTAACGACAAGTGTCTATGCTTAGGTAGAGGGAAAGCATCCATTATTGGTTACACAGATTCTCACTATGTTGGTTGTGTAGACAATCGTAAATCCACATCAGGGTACATTTTTCATTTTGTTGGAGGTGCTATCTCTTGGAGATCTCCTCTTCAAGAATGTACAACTATTTCCACCATAGAAGCAGAGTATGTTGCAGCAAGTGAGGCATGTACGGAAGCATTGTGGTTGTCTCTCCTTGCTTGTGATATGGGTTTACCTCGACATGTACCTCGTTTGCTCAGTGATAGTCCGAGTGACATTGTTTTGGCTAAGAATCTGGTCTATCATGCAAAGACCAAGCACATTGAGGTGAGGTATCACTTCATTAGAGATTGCTTAGCCACTGAGCACATTATTCTTGATAAGGTTCACACTCGAGATAATGTTGCAGATGCTTTGACTAAAGCTCTACCACAGGATACCTTCCGACACTATTGTCACTTGATGGGGGTTACTTGATTCATGATCTTACACAGTCACTTGTATATTGTGTAACATGCCCATTAGGTGGGAGGTATAATTTGTATACTTACACTCTGGTATTCTTTATCATTGTTTATTTTTCTGCTATAGTTACTTTGGCCATATTGGCCTTTAGTTGGAGATTGTTATCGTTAGTGTCCATGTGAAAGGCCAAATGGCCATCAGACGCTTCTTTGTATATGTTCTTTAATAAAACTTGTGTATTGTGTTTTTTTGCATATTTTGTAGCCTCTGTATAGAGTACCATTTGTGGCCCTCAGGAGCTCGGTTTCCTAATCTGAGGATATCGTCATGGAGCTCTCGAGAAGGAGAGCGCACTATGGTGCATTGACACCAAAATACTTCATGCATTCAACTAATAGCCATTGAATTTGGTTTTGAATTACATGTTGAATTGGCAGGCATATTTCTTGTAATAAAGTAAGTCTATGATCCAAGGGTCTGGCCGGTTCAGACACATCTGAAATTGACACAGTTTGGTCATCCGTGTGTATAACCAAAGATCTCGAGTTTAGACTTACTAGGAGGTCTTGTACTCCTGTGAACAAGTGATCCACTTAGCTTAGTGGTTAAGTCTCAAGGATATGAAGGAGAAGGTTTGGGTTCAATCCCCATGGGGAACATGGGGAGAGTATTTTGCCTAAACAGATCTAGAGCCTTCTAGAAGCATCCACTTGAGTTAACTCGAGTTGAGTGGGACACTTGGTGCACATGTAGTTACATGGCCGACACATGGATGGTTAGTATCCACTTGCCCAAGAAGACAGTCCAATGGAGAGAGCTATATATAGAGACATTTGGTTGGGAGGAGAGTCATCTCTCTAGCATGTGGTGGTCGTAATTGTAGTCTTGTTGCATTGGTATCAAAGCCAAGCTCTCATGATGACCTTGGGGAACATCATCACCTTCCTCATAAGTTTTCGTGAGATCTTGTGAATCCAACTTCTCCATATTGTTCTCTCTCTCTCTCATTATGTGTGTCTCCTCCTTATTGGTTCAAGCTCAAGCATATTTATGGTGGCAAAATGATGAAGTCCCATGTCAGCAACGGGTATTGAACCCATGACTTCATCTTGAGAGGCAAAATCTATAACCAGGCGATCAAAGTCGCTTTGTGATGACAGTCTTCCGTCGGCTCTATATTTATCAGGTGTGTACAATGTTGCATATCTTTGAAGATAAAAAAGGAAAAGAAGACAAGCTAATCGCACGCAGTGACAACCAGGGTTTGAACTCGCCACCTCTCCATCCTCGAGGAGGAGCTCATCTACTCCCCTAATACAAGAATTGGTAGCTTTCGATCTAAGTGCTTCGTTCTCTCTCCCCAGCTGTATTCGTCATCTTAGCACAGACATACAATGTAAATTTGGAGGATCCGAATTATTCGAGCGTGCTTTCGTGTTGCTTTTGAATAGCAAAAGTGACAGTCAAAGCTTCTTCGTACATCTAACACCGACATCTAAGATGCGGAGCTGTGAACAACTCCCATGCATCAGGCTTCTCCTTGAAGGAGCCCATCCAACAAATGAGTGGTTGATATACACGTGGGCCGAAAAGAGTACCACAGTGCCGGAGTGGGAGAAGAGTGGACATGCGTCAATGAAGTGGTTTTCCTTTACCGGACAACAAAATTAAGGATAGGCAAAAAAGAAGAGATCCATCTCGATGGCATCCGGGATTCGAACACGTGATGTCAAGGAAAATAGCTATCTCTTCTATCCATAGCAGCAAGTCAATTTGCTGATACTCAGAGCTTCCAGAGCACGACAAAAGGGAGAGGTTACTTGCAGACAGCACACGGGGTTTGAACCCGTGACCTTTAATGTAGCAGCAAATTCCCCTATGCGCTTGTTCATGTCTAGATGTTGGAGATTTCTCCATCATATTATCTAATTATCAGTTTCCATAAGTATTAACAACAGAATCTTCTTCTGTGGCAACTAAAGAAACTGTAGTATCCTTCCCCTTCGATGCATCTTTGGCTGCCTTCAAAGCTCCCGAACCATGTCGCTTCTATGTTCAAAGTGACAAGCTCTTGGACATTGTAGAAGTTTCCAATCAAGAGCTTTCAAATCCAAAGCAAAAGGAGCTTCTAAGTCATAGAGCATAAGGGGTCGAACTTGATGTGTGCAAAGGGCTTGAGCTTACAACCTCTCTGTGCAGTAATTAGTTGTATCCAATATGGTGTTTGGATGCTCACTAAGGCCTTGAAGGATGGAGAATAGCTCCTCGCAAGGATCAGAGGATGGACGAAGCTATGATCAAAGCTAAGTATTTTATAGTTTCTACTTGGCCTCAATCCTTGATTTATCTTGTTTTCATTATTCTACACTTAATCTTAGATGCACATTGAAATAGCCAAGATTTCAATCGATTAAGTTTAGATTAGGATAATGAAACAATCCACTTTTCATTTCAAGCATTAGTTTGCATTAAGGAAAGATTTGATTTAAAAAAAGGATCCTTGTGCATCAAAGATTGTATTTTGGTAGTTTAATTCTAGATTTCCTTTCCATTGAGTAAGCTTTTTATTGCACCAAGAGTATATGTTTTTATATCATAGCACACTAGGACAAAGGAAAGGATATACATGCATGAAGATTGCATGATATACATTCTTAGTACAAGGAAACATGTACATGCATTTGCATGAAAGAATGGAATGTTGTTTGCAAGTACATATGAAAATGTACTCTCTTAGTATTTAGCTTACTTTATAAAGTTCACGGTTTGACATTAGGGAAGACAGAGGACTAGTTAGTTGCAAAGACATGCAAGTTCTAGTTTGCCTTAGTCGATTCCTTCCCAAGTTGATACTTCATTATCAAAGACAAATACTTAATGATAATTAAGTATGTTTGATGTCTTACTAGGTATAAGTAGGCAATAGGAGAAAGTTAAGTATTAAATTTTCTAGGTCATCAAGAAAATTTAATTACTTGCAAACCTTTGTGATGTATGATGACTCTACGTCCCCTATGTTCTTAGGGAATCATGAAGATAAGCTTATAATGATTACTCTTAAGTATAAGTGATATTTAGAAAGTCATACAGATAAGCTTTAGTTGATTAGTTACGTAATTTATGTAACTTCTCAAGAATCCCAAGATTGGATGATACACATAAATAGTCAAGCCTTCTATTTCAGTGAGATCATTCTCCTACCATGTTCGAGATAAATTTATTTTTGGGAAGGTAGACGTTCCAAGTAGAGGATCTTAATTGATTCATGGACTCTTCCCAAAATACACATAAATTCATACTCTATGATAGGACCCAGGAATGGTGATGTTCTAATAAGGGGGCCAAGAAAAACAATCAAACTTTTATAAGTTTTCATTTGGTTTCATCCCAAGGAGTGATGGAAAATCAAATGTTGAATCTCAACATCAATTGATCTTTGACATCAATAAAAGGATGTTTAGTTCTATAGATAAATGATGCAACTAGCTAAGCAATCTTTAGGAAATAAGATCAATTCCTAAGGACTTGAAGCAGGTGTGAACTTTTCATTTAGGAATAGAAAGTTCCAAGAAATGGATCTCCAATCCATGAATTTTTCCTAAATAAGCTATAAAGTTCAAAAGTTATGTGTTCATAGTAGCATTACTATTGGATCAATCATCAATAGATGCTTGGACTTTAAACATAATTTTAGTTGGTGAAATATGTTTAAAGGACTCTAGTCACATCTAAAGATTGACCAATAATAATGAATTTTGTATCAAACTCAAGAATAGGAGTCAATATCACACAAATGAAAGTTCAAACTTAAACTTTCATAGTGGCATGGGAAACAATATCCAAAAGGTGATATTTAGTCTCTAGTTTGATACTCAGGAAATGAATACAATTGTATCAGTAAACTTTTTGGATATTGTTTGAAAGAATTTCTTTCAAATATCCTTCTAATATTGCAAAGGATTCTAAGATGAATCATTTGCTCAAGATATTTGGACTTATTTATTTGAGTTTGCTTCAAGCTATAGCATAAAAGATTTTCTACTAATCTTTGAGAAAAGTATCCTAAGTTGGATAAATTTTCATTATGAATTTGAATTAGTCAAGTTATAGTAGGGTTGACTCAAAAATGGTATACTTTCTCCTACAGTTTACATAGAACTTTTAAACTCATTAGGACAAAGTAGTCCTCTAGTCGGGTGAAAAAATCAAGTAACTGTTGGATCAAAGTAAACCATTGTACAAACATCTAAGTTAGATGTTTGAGACAACCAAACATCAAGTTCTCCAAAACAAATTCCAATGAATCAAGAGTTCTCAAAGTCTTGTGAGGGGTAAGAATCCCACCTTCATTATTAAGTCCATGCACGAGTTATGCCTAGAAATGGACCAGTAATTTGAATCCACCTAGTTCACATGTTTGTGCCTAGATCGGACATCCAAAAACTATGAATTGACCAAGGATGTTTTTAGATCCACCCTTATTATTCTTTCACTAGTTTATACTTTGTTTAGTTCATCAAAGTGCAAAATGAGATAGTGTTTTGAATCATTTTGGGCAGGGACACCACCACAGAGATGAGACATGTTCTTACAGTTTTAGAACATGACCATGTTCTTCCTGTTTTAGAAGATGAGGCTCGGAGGTTGCCTACAGTATGTATATAGCTCTATTTTTGAGGACGAAAATATTTTCCAAGGGTGGGAAGATTGTAATAAAGTAACTCTATGATCCAAGGGTCTAGACGGTTCAGCCAGATCTGAAATCGGACACCATTTGGTCATCCGTGTGTATGACCAAAGATCTCGAATTTAGACTTACTAGGAGGTCTTGTACTGTTGTGAATAAGTGATCCACTTAGCTTAGTGGTTAAGTCTCAAGGATGTCAAGGAGGAGGTCTTGGGTTCAATCCCGATGGGGAACATGAGGAGAGTATTTTGCTCAAAGAGATCTAGAGCCTTTTAGAAGCATCCACTTGAGTTAACTCGAGTTAACTGGGACACTTGGCACACATGTAGTTACATGGATGACACATGGATGGTTAGTATCCACGTACCCAAGAAGGCAGTCCCATGGAGAGAGCTATATATAGAGGCATTTGGTTGGGAGGAGAGTCATCTCTCTATCATGTGGTGGTTGTAATTGTAGTCTTGTTGCATTTCCCATGTTCATGAAAAGAATATAGTTGTAGGCGTACAATACAAAATTTTGATACAAAAGAATAATTATATAGATACTCTTATAAGAACGAAACTTGTGAATACATGCTTCCATGACATGTGATGATTGCTAACTTTATCAAACAAGATGTGATTGGCAATGGTGATTGTGACGATAAGGAAAATATTGGCATACATATTTCAAATGCATTTGTAAAAAGAACATGGCACCCATGTTAGAAATGGCAAAATGTTTTTGATTGATGCTTTTTATCTTCATGATTTGGAAGAGTCCATTGAAGATTTTGTAGTATAATTTTGAATACGCCTGGATGTGTAAATGAGATAGTGTGTTTTTCAATATAATCAATAGCAAAAATTTTGATTTTGATAAATAAATTATAGAAAATATATTTTCTATTTATTTTATGTGTAAGTGACTCATGTTGCCTGATAGGAACTAGTTTTTTCTATTGAACATAAATCTAACATTTTAGGACTTGGTGTTACTTTCATTTGATATTTATATTTGTATTTGGATATATTGGTTGGTGGATGCATATATGTCAACATTTTGGGGTACATAGATGTGAAAAACTTGGCTGATTTCAACATATTGGTTGTTCTTTTATGTGTATTATTTGGTTGGGGTCTTGTTATCTTTGTTTTTGTGAAGAAATTGAATCACTTCCATTGATTTGTATTCTTTGTCATTGTTGGCATCATCTTGGAAGAGGCACAGGCATACATGCAGATCTAGCACTGAGGCAACCAATCAATTTTTTTCAATCCTCACATTATTTTAAAAGTGATTCTCATCACTGAAAACCATTTCAAATACCGTTTCACCTTTTTGTAGCTCCATTTTGTGCAAGCCGAGGAGTCCTCAAGCTTGAGGAGATTTAGAAGTATTTGCTTACCAAGTTTCATAATTTTCAGAGCTCGTTTGAGCCTCGGAAATAGCTTAGGAACCTAATTTTCGACTAGGCCATACACTAGGTCTGAATAGGACCAAAGCTAGTAAAAAACTATAAATAGAGCTAGAGAGCTCATTTTTGGGGCTAGCTGGTTGTAGATTTGAACTTGTATGAGAACTTTGTTGCAATAGAAGTGATTCCATTGTCTTGCACTCTTTGTTCTTGCCGTGTGTGCATGTGTGTGTGTATGTGTGTGCATGTTTGTGTGCTTCTCACTCACACACTTGTGCCTTCACTTGCTCGAGGTCTTCATACCATCCTCATGTCTTCCCGGATTGACATTAAAGGAGGTGCTACTCATCACTGAGCTACACCAAATTTGCCGTTGCTGGGGATCGAACTTTGAGGACGAGTGTGTGATGGTAAGAGGTAGAGAGGACGCGTTGGAGTGGTAAGTAGTAGGTAATTTTCTTGTTTTTCACCATTTTCTCCATCTCCATCTACACTCTCATCTCCATCTACACTTCCATCTTCCTTTCATATTCCCACTTCCATTTCATTCTCCTCATTTGCTTGGTGAGAGTTTGAGAGAGAGCGAGTGTGCATTGTTGTGTTTGTATGTTTTTTGCATGATTCTTGCAGGTTGCAGCATCCTCACCATCTCCAGCAAGCTCCGTAGGTACAAAACTTCTCTGCGCAAGCCCCAAGGCGTCGACCTTGAGCTATCGCGATGTCGGCGCGAAAGGAACGGTCGGTGGATCAGGTTGACCGCCGAAAATACGGTGCACGCTGGGTGCTTTTAGCGAGCTCAGGTAATCATAAAAACTTAGAGATAGAATTAATAGTTCACAATCTTAACATATTTTCTCTTTTCCTTGCATGCCTGTTGATCAGTTTTCATCATAAAAGCCATTATCATATATTTCATATTCAGGATGAATGCTCTCAACGCATAAGAATACATTACAAGAAACATTTGTCTACGATGCTCATTGATTTTATCGGCTTTAGATGTTTGACCAATGAGAAATTTATTCTTGTTGTAAATATACTGGAATTTCAAATTATCATTAGTTTACTCACTCATGATGTGGTAAGCACATTAAATGTAACTTGACATTTTGAAATAAGGACGGTGAAATAGATTATATCAAAAGAAAGATCTACATGTGATAAGTATGCGAGTATAATTAAATGGACTTATTCGAGAAACGTGAGTCCAATTCATATCCATGATGAATACTCTTTTTATATTCTACTCTTCGTACAGGACTGCTATGCATGTGACTTTTTATCATCCATATAAGCCGGTAATTTAGCCTCCATTAAGCTTTAAAATCAGATCGCCGAAAGTGTTCAAAATCTCTTTTGGTATGTATTGCTCCAATAACCTTAGGTTCTTTGCATCAAAAATGGTCAGAGGAATAACATCAAACTTGATATGTTGGATAGATATTATGTCCTTTCCTCTGATAAAATTCTATTAAAATTCATTCATACATTCTTCCTCCTTTACTAATGGAATAACTGAAAGCACCTTCTGAATTTAATTGCTTTTAACATTTCTGCGCCCTTATTCTCTCTCAACCTAGAGGCTTAATATATATGATTCTTTGCAGAAAAGTAAGGATCGCTACTCACTGATGCATCAAATCCAATGCCTGGAACATTCTCAATTTCTCTGTAACATCATTCAAAATATTACTGAAATCGGGTGTAATTACTGAAAGAAGATCCCTCAATTTAGAAAATCGAGCGATTGCATACAACACTATTTATAACAGTCTTAGTGATCTGATACAAATACTAAAAGACTGGTTCAAATTCTGTAAGCTCTAAAAAAGAACGAATGCACTTTTACCATTAAAATATGATTTTACGTGCAAAACATGTGCCATTTGAATAACCTTTAATATTCATCTGAAAATAATGCGTAGCCTTTCTTCCAATACATGAACTTTCCATTGGCGTTAGTGCAATTCACAATCAATCCCATATCGTTTCCTCTTATGGTTACCTAAAACAACAGTTCACAAGCTCTGAGTTTGAGACAAGAATGAATGCGCAATTAAGCATCATCACATACACCAACATGAAACTACATACATTGTTCCAGAAATTTTATATATGAACATGATCCAGTCATTGTCCCAAAGTTCAGATATTCATGTGTTTGAGGACTCATTATCAAAAAATGAATATATCTTCCATTAAAACACTTATACTCATCATGCGATTGTAATAGAAGAACTCTTACTTGATCAGCAAGTGATAAATACAAGCAATTGTCTCTTCCCTTCTACTCTTCAGCGCATGATAGCTTCAGATTTCCATCCTCATCTCTCTATGAAGCGCAGCAGCCGGCCAGGATTCTTCTCTTTGTCAGTGTCACAGATCTGCTTTACTTCACCATCGTTCTCTGCGTTCCGTTCAAATCCAGTACACTGCCTTGTTTCTTCGTATCTACTGTGATGCAGTGTGCTACCATAATTGATAAAATATCGCACACTTTAATCTCTCTCTCTCAGACAATACAAAAATCTCGTGCTTCCGAACAGCAAATCAATCCATTTTTGTGCGTTGTGCATTTTGTGTGCTGTGCACATTCAGTGGAGTTGCTCGTCGCACGCATGATTTCTTGGTTCCAGTTAGAAGGAAGTAGCCTATATATATTCGTGAACCCAGCTTGTCGAAACGCGCAGAGCTTGATTCAACGTTACAGTGCTCTTTTAGCTCTTCTCCTGAGTCGTATTGAGCAGATGGCGTCTTCGTTGAGGTTTGTCTGTATCATGGTGCTATTGGTCGCTCTTCTTGTTGCGCACAGCCATTCGAAAAACACATAGGAATTGAGCAATGCGCATCTTCAGAATCCTCACATAGAAAAGCAGTAGGCGTTGATAGATACGCCTGATGAATTGGTCTTTTTACGACTTTACTACTCTGTCTGTTCCGCCCTCCTCAACAGGGACACTTCAAAACGTTTTCTTCTCCCCAAACTCCACAGCATATCGTATATGCTAACCCATTCCTCCACTGCAGCGTACCCCCTTTCTGAAGAAGATCGATAATATGTTATAATCATTAGGGAAGCTTTCGCCTGTGGTCGTCCAATCCCTGTTCCCGAAAAAGTTCTGTACCAGATTGAAACCTGAACATTGGCCTCTCTTTCTTCAGAAGACCGGCAACGCTCCTTTTCTTCCTCTGCATGGTACCAACTTTCTCAAAAGCCATTCGTCTGTTGCGTGCCTAAAAAAGAGTTCATATAGAACAATAAATCTTCTGCAACTTTGAGCGCAGTCCGATCATCCTCCAATCGTCCTTCAACCATTTCTTTTACTTTAGTTTTATAAATAACATAATTCACATTACAATGATGAGTTTCCCATTTTTTTACTTGTGAAAAAAAAATCTAAATACAATATCCATGGAAATCTTCTCATAGGGATCAGAAGTTCTAGAAATCAATATTTCATCATGCTTCATTCAAGTTCGAGTGTTAAATGCGATCGGAAGTGGCCCTTCTGCTCCTTAATCTTGGATTGTCTTTCCAAGTGAGGAGAGTAAATCTCTCTGACATCCACAATCTTATCATGAACCTTTGTTTTGTCAAATATCTGGATTTGATGCAAGTAGATGCGAGAGTAGAGATGTGAATCTCTACGACAGCGACACACAAAAAATTTGACCCTATTGAGAATCTGAGTACACCACGACACTACGCAGCCTATGTGCTCCCAAGATCAATAGGTTGATCAATAGAATTCACGATATTTCTGTCTATCGTGACAAACCCGTGTATCGCGATACTTCAGTCTATCATGACACTTCGGTGTATCGCGACACTTCGGTGTATCGCGACACTTCGGTGTATCGCGACACTTCGGTGTATCGTGACACTTCGGTGTATCGTGACACTTCGGTCTATCGCAACACTTCAGTCTATCATGACACTTCGGTCTATCGCGACACTTTGGTCTATTGCGACACTTTGGTCTATCGCGACACTTTGGTCTATCGGGACACTTTGGTCTATCGCGACACTTTGGTCTATCGCGACACTTTGTTCTATCGCGACACTTCGGTCTATCGTGACACATTGACAAAGGCCACAATGCCAAAGGCCCGGGTCCTGAGGAGTGGAATTAAAGAAAGATAACAACCAGGACATTTCATGGGAGGTTGCACACAGCTTTCTCATCCACTAGGAGCTGGCGGTGAAGCGAAACAAGTCGAGGAGAGAGACAGAACACATAGGATGCTTCATCGGATAAGATAACCAATTGTCTGAAGGTCCTAGGTATCTCCTCGTCCACTGGATGCATGCGGTGGTAGAAGGCAAACAGGCTCAGTGCAACACAATAAGGGAAAGCACGAAGAAGGGAAGGATGGACCAGGGCCAGGAAGTATCAATGAAGAAGTGCAAGAAGATATTTGGCAGGTAATAATCCTTCCACTGATAGCGTGTGTGGTAGCCTGACTTAATATAGCAACCTAGATATGTGATATAAGGAATACCATGGGGCAAACAGAAGCAAAGGACATACCTCGGATAAAATAACAAATTCTCTCACAGTTCTTATCGCTTCTTTGACCACTGGGTGCGTGTATTCAGAAAGCTTAGAGGAGCAACAAACGAGAGACAAAAGCCTGTCAAGGGACGACAGAGACAAAGAAGGGGAGAGTGGTGCAGAGCAAAGAGGCACAAAAGAGGAGCCCCAAAATTTTCAAATTAATGGGCATATTTTTCTTCTTCAAAGTCTTAAGAAATTCCCTCAAGCCATGTAAATGCACTAGAGGAGTCCTCTAGATGCATAATCTCAAATCATTGTAATATATTTCTTGTAAAATAGTAGGAAAATAGAGATTAGTTAATAAAGTGCCGGTCTCTTGTGTGAAAGGACCATTTTTAGGGCACATGTATATAAGTCACTTGATGACTCTTTGTAAAGACTTTTTGCCATTGTGAAGAAGAAGAGGTTCAGAATTTCGAATTTGGTTATTTCTTGCAGATTTCTACCTTCTTTATGATCTTTGGTGTGTGTGTAATGCTTGCAAACTGTGTGTAGGACTGTTTTCTACCCCTCCCCACTGTTTTTGAGCTACTGTAGTGTGTGTGTGTGAGCTAGTACGAGTTGTGGAGTGAGTGTGTGTGCTTCCTGCCATTCATTGTTTTGATCATAACTTGAAGCACGGTTGTCAGAATTGAGTGAAGCTACCTCCAATAGATGTGTCTGGTCGAGAGCTTCAAAAGAACCCACTATTGGCCGTATTCAGAGCTCAGAGCTGGGAGAAATCCTTGATTTAGTGAAAACTATTGTAAGTGGTATCGCGACAGACACTTTTAGTAGTTAAGTGAGTTGAAGAGGTAGGTTAGTATTTTCTCATGCATGTGAGCTGAACCACTTCATTTTCCATCACGTGAGCACAAGTCATCATACGCTTGGTTAGTTCGGTTTGTTGGATTGACAAATAAGCATGTGTCAATTCCCCACTATATGCACTTGTGTGGCAAATGAGATTTAGTCTCTTTGGCACAAGTCCCTAAGACTTCTTGACTTAGGTACACATGTTTTTGGTGCCGTTGCCAGGGAACACACTCAAGCAAGGTGCCTTCGTGATGGTTATAGTTTGAGAGTGACGAAATCGTACTTGTAGAAGTGAACTCGTTTAGTGGCAAGTAGTCAAACACTTCAGCACTTGTTACTTCACATCCCGGAGGTGTGTGTAATGAGTTTTTAGGTTTAGGGTTAGGAGAGAGGGAGAGAAGAAAAAGTTAGGGTTAGGTTAGGAAGAGAAGTGGAGTAGGAGTAAGCCAAGATTACCAAGAAAAATCCCAAAAAAATTTGCCAAATTAGTGTAGTTAAGCTTCAGTCACCAAAAAGTATAAAAACCAAAAATTTTGAGTTCATTTGACATTTGCTTCATTCTGGTATCGTCTGAGCGCACTGATTGGTATCGCGGAGTTGGTATCGTGCAAATTGAGGCCTCACCCTACCTAGTGACCTCAAGGCTTGAGCATTGCAACCTAAAGGTAAGTTACAATCAAACTTTAATCTCAAAAAGTCTTAAAATTTGCATTTCTACGTGATTAAAGTCCCGATCGGTATCGCGGGGTGGGACAGAGTGTTTTTTGAATTTCTTTGAGTGAGAGAGTAGGCTAGGAGTGAACAGGGGTGAGAGAAGAGCGAGGGGGGGAAAATGTTTTTGAATTTGGAGGTATTTTGGCTTGAGTATCACGATCGGTTGAGTTTTTGGTATCGCGATACCAATGCCACTCACCCCCTCCATCTCCCCCCTCACCCTGCCACTCACCCCCTCCATCGCCACTCACCCCCACCGATTTCCCCGCCTTATCCCCCTCAACCCCCCGCGAGCTATCTCTCTCTCTCTCTCTCTCTCTCTCTCTCTCTCTCTCTCTCTCTCTCTCTCTCTCTCTCTCTCTCTCTCTCTCTCTCTCTCTCTCTTCCTTCCCCTCCACTCACCTCCACACCCGCCCCCTCCACTCATCTCCACACCCGCCCCCTCCACTCATCTCCACCCCCGCCCTCCACTCACCTCCACACCCGCCCCCTCCACTCATCTCCACCCCCGCCCCCTCCACTCACCTCCACACCCGCCCCTCCACTCATCTCCACCCCCGCCCCCTCCACTCACCTCCACACCCGCCCCCTCCACTCACCTCCACACCCGCCCCCTCCACTCACCTCCACCCCCGCCCCCTCCACTCACCTCCACACCCGCCCCCTCCACTCATCTCCACCCCCGCCCCCTCCACTCACCTCCACACCTGCCCCTCCACTCATCTCCACCCCCGCCCCCTCCACTCACCTCCACACCCGCCCCCTCCACTCATCTCCACCCCCGCCCCCTCCACTCACCTCCACACCCGCCCCCTCCACTCACCTCCACACCCGCCCCCTCCACTCACCTCCACCCCCGCCCCCTCCACTCACCTCCACCCCCGCCCTCCACTCACCTCCACACCCGCCCCCTCCACTCACCTCCACCCCCGCCCCCTCCACTCACCTCCACCCCCGCCCTCCACTCACCTCCACACCCGCCCCCTCCACTCACCTCCACCCCCGCCCTCCACTCACCTCCACACCCGCCCCCTCCACTCACCTCCACCCTCGCCCTCCGCTCACCTCCACACCCGCCCCCTCCACTCACCTCCACACCTTCCCCCTCCACTCATCTCCACACCCGCCCCCTCCACTCATCTCCATCCCCGCCCTCCACTCACCTCCACACCCGCCCCCTCCACTCACCTCCGCACCCGCCCCCTCCACTCACCTCCACCCCCGCCCCCTCCACTCACCTCCACCCCCGCCCTCCACTCACCTCCACACCCGCCCCCTCCACTCACCTCCACCCCTGCCCTCCACTCACCTCCACACCCGCCCCCTCCACTCACCTCCACCCCCGCCCTCCACTCACCTCCACGCCCGCCCCCTCCACTCACCTCCACACCCGCCCCCTCCACTCATCTCCACCCCCGCCCCCTCCACTCACCTCCCACACCCGCCCCCTCCACTCACCTCCACACCCGCCCCCTCCACTCATCTCCACCCCCGCCCCCTCCACTCACCTCCATACCGGCCCCTCCACTCATCTCCATCCCCGCCCCCTCCACTCACCTCCACACCCGCCCCCTCCACTCACCTCCACATCCGCCTCCTCCACTCACCTCCACCCCCGCCCCCTCCACTCACCTCCACACCCGCCCCCTCCACTCATCTCCACCCCCGCCCCCTCCACTCACCTCCACACCCGCCCCTCCACTCATCTCCACCCCCGCCCCCTCCACTCACCTCCACACCCGCCCCCTCCACTCATCTCCACCCCCGCCCCCTCCACTCACCTCCACACCCGCCCCCTTGTTGGCAGCAGTCAGGGAACCGAAGGAGCCACAAGACGAAGAGAGTCAGAGCGAAGGGACAGCACAAGCAGACATGGTAGTCAAAGAAGATCTGGCAAGTAGGCCAATAATTTTCTTCATGAAGAAGCAAGTACGAGCATTCACGCAGATCTAGCACTAAGGCAACCTTTAATTTTTCAAAACCCTTACACCAATTAAAAGTGATTCTCATCACTAACAACCCCTGTAAATACCATGATTCACCTTTTTGTGGCTCCATTTTGTGCAAGCCGAGGAGTCCTCGAGCTTGAGGAGCCTTAGAAGTAGTTGCTTACCAATTTTTGTATTTTTTAGATCTCATTTGAGCCCTCAAATAAGCCCTGGAACCTAATTTTTAACTAGGCCGGACACTAGGTCTGGACAGGGCCAAAGCTAGTCAAAAACTATAAAAGGAGCTAGAGAGCTCATTTTTGAGGGTGGATTGTAATTGAAATGAACTTGTAAGAGCTTTTTGAAAGTAATCTAAGAACTCCATTGCTTCTCACTCCTTGTCTTGCCGTGTGTGCGCGCGTGTGTGTATGTGTGTGCATGCTTGTGTGCTTCTCACTCACGCACTTGTGCCTCCACTTGCTCGAGGTCTTCATACCATCCTCACGTCTTCCCGGATTGACATTAAAGGAGGTGCTACTCATCACTGAGCTACACCAAATTTTGGCGCCGTTGTCGGGCATCCAGCTTTGAGGACGAGCGTGTGATGGTAAGACGTAGATTGGAGACGTTGGCGTTGTAGGTAATTTCTTTACTTTTCCTGTTTTTCTCTTTCTTACCTTACCACCATCATCACCATCATCATCATCACCATCTCCCACCTCCATTTCCATCATCGCGAAAATTTCAGTTTTTTGATCATATCACCTTCTCCACCTCATTTCACTTGTGAGAGAGAGCGTGAGAGCGAAATTGTGTGTGCTGTTTTTGCATGTTTTTTGAGCTGTATTGCAGGTACAGGCCGCATCATCGTCCCCAGCACTCTACGCAGGTACGGAATTCGAAGTAACTGTCTGTGTGTCGCCGACCTCTGTCAATCGCGACCGACATAAAAAATGCTCAAATTGCCAAACAAAGTGCAAAACCATGATCTACAGGCCTAGAGCTTCCCAAAAATGTGCTTAGAATTTTAAAACTCCTCAGATTTTTGTCAATCGTGATCGCTCTGTCAATCGCGATCGACAAACCACGACGGACAGACCTGTCAATCGCGATCGACCAGTCAATCACGATCGACAGCCCACGACGGCTCTGTCAATCGCGACCGACAGAGTCAAGGACCGATTGACCACGATCGACGGACCATACGCGTGACACGTGTCAATCGCGATCGAGCCATCAATCGCGATCGACTCATCAATCGCGACTGACAGCCCACGACGGCTCTGTCAATCGCAACCGACACAGTCAACGATTGTTTGACCACGACAGACAGACCCTCGCGACCGAGCTGTCAATCGCGATCGACGCATCAATCACGATCGACAGAGTCAACGATTGTTTGACCACGATTGACTGAATTTTCGGCCACGTGTCAATCGCGACTGACCAGTCAATCGCGACTGACCAGTCAATCGCGACTGACAGCCACGATGGACCTGTCAATCGCGATCGACACGTCGATCGCGACTGACCTGTCAATCGCGACCGACAGACTTTGCGAACACGTTAGAAGGGCAAATTAGGTCAAATTTTTAAGGCAAAAATAGTGGTCTAAATTTTGGCCAAGTATGGGACAAACACTAGGGGGTAGTATTGCATTACGAGGGCATGACCCAAGTAACCCGAGAATTCCTGTTTGCTTGTTAACCTAGTTTAATCCGGTGTTAGCCCCAAAACCCTGAACTGGCGTAACTTTCACACACGAAATCCGTTTGCCGTGATTTTTGTTTTGTTGGAAAGCTTGCAGGGAGTACAACCCAGGGGTTAAATTAAGATCAGGAATATTAGATAGGGTATTTTGAAGTGACCATACCCAGGGGGAACAAAATTCAGGGATCTCTAGAGTTGTGTCCAAAAAGTCATAGTGCAAATTGGTGAAGTGTTACATGAATGAAAGTGATTGGTTCTGTCTTTTGAACTTAAGTCTTGAGCTAACGGTGGGCCTTTTACAGGTCCTTTGAGAGCATCGAAGGGTACGCAAAGCAAGAGTAAGTGCAGGCTTGGGAACACGCGTCCTGGGCACACCAGGGCAACAACACAAGGAAAGGAACTCAAGGTTGGAAAACCCGCGACACCCTCTTTCAATTCTTAGTTTAGGCTAAGTGCGGGTAGTGTTAGAAGTAATTCCAGGCAACGATAGGCACGAGATAAATCAAAGACTATCTAAGAAATAAAGTTCAAGTCAAGAGATAACATGTGTGTGTGGACGACAACCTTAAAAGGAAAGAACCTAACATGAAACGACAACCTTAGGTCTTCAGAGGCTAGTGTCAATCATACTGCGAGGTCTTGGGCCCAGCAGTTGAGTCACCACTCGCATTACCCTAGCTCTGATACCAGTGAATTAGAGATGTCTCAAGTCATGGACAGACCTACGGGAAGTTCAGGAGTGCCATACTTGCACAGGGTAGAAGGCCCTTACAAAACGCAGTTGGAATACCTTAGGACCAACCGATTAGGTGCCAGCATCTATGAGGACGGCCTAGGAAGATTTGTGGTACAGATTAAGAATCCTGATCAATCCATTGGACTAGAGCGCCCAGCTGTCAAGTTTCAAAACGGAGCATACTTGGACAAAGAAGGAACCATATACGTAGTCACCAGTCACCCAGATAGGACGGATGAATTTGGAAATGTGATCTCAGAAGCGGACTTAGGGGACCTAGAGCAAGGAAACATGGGTACAGAACCTAGAACCCCTCGAGGCAAATTGGTTCTCACTAGGATCATCACACCAGAGTGGATTCCCCAGGATAATAAGAGCATAGATTTGCTCCTCAATCGAGAAACTGACGAAGCCTTTTGGAGGTATAAATCTGATCAGCCAACGGATATAGGAACAATCATGATCTATGAGTTTAAGGATCCTGATAGCCCAGGCAGAGTGACCTACCTAGATCACGCTTCAGAGAGGATCTTTGTGGTGATAGAAAATGATAGGCATGCTTACACTTGGAAGGGTGAATTCGTTTTCCCCCAACCAAGATCGAACGTGTCCTTTGGCCACCCAGGAGCTGGAACCTCCCATGCTCACGGAACTCAAAAAGATAGACATAGAGAAAGGCCGGAGGTGAGCTTTGCCAACTCAGGGGGCAGAGAAAGAACGAGGACGGAAACAAATAGAGTAGAGCCTGAGGTACTTAGAGCTCACAGGAATCAAAGAAACGCGGATGAGTTCCCTCTACCACGACCTAGAGAGCACACAAGGATTTTGAGACCGACTCAGCTAGTTAAGTCCATGAAGAACTACTTCAATGGCACTGGAGATCCGTACGATCATGTGGCTGAGTTTAGGCAAGTCTTGAGAGCTGAACAAGTTGAGGATCTATTCACGCAGTACAATGCCTTTGGTCTAACCCTTAGGAACACTGCCCTGACATGGTTTCAGCCGCTAAACGAGAGGCAGTTCAGGAGCATAGACCAACTCCTAGAGGCTTTCATTATTGAATTCTCTAAGAGTGGCATAAGGCATAATACCTCCTCGCTGATTCACAGCTTCAAGCAAACCCCTCAAGAAACCGTGAGACTTGCAGGAAGAAGATTTAGGCAATACTTAGAAAGATGCCCTGTCTCGGAGCTACCCACACCAGCTAAGCAAGTGGCTTTATTCCTGGATGGATTGCTAAGTACTAAATTGAGATCTTATGTGTACTTGAAGGACCCTAGGACCATAGAAGAGTGTGTGCACATGTGCATTGACATCGAGGATAACCTACGGGAGGAGTTGGAGCTTTCCAAGATATACAAAGATGCTCTAGCCTCTCTTCCACGCAATCCACATCGATTGAGGAACTTGCAGAGAAAGTTGCTCAAAAACTAGGTGTCTCTAGCAAACAAATTCCGAGATTTGCCCCAGTGAAAAGATGCTATACTTGTGGTGGCGACCACATGGCGAACGTATGTCCCACTATGGCTCAACCCCAAGTAAATTCTAGTAGCCAGTACTGCACCATAGAACGGAGGTACACCAATCACACCGCACAAGATTGCCCCTACAATAAGCAAACAGTTAGGCAAACTTACCCTCAACCCTATCCACCGCAGGGAAGATACCAGAACCAGTACCCTCCACAACCATATGGCAGGCCACAACAACCTTATCAGCAACCATACCAAAACCAACAAAGGCCTCAGCCTGTGTTAGCTCAACAACCCCCTACCCCAGCTAATGCGATCCCAGTAAAATATGCAGCAGCAAAAGAAAACCTGAATAGAGCTATAGTCCCTGTAACCCCACTGCTTTCCGAAAGTGACCCCAGTGACCATAGCTTTGATTCTACACATGTCGATAGTCCCCAGGCTTACTACATGCAATCTCCTGAACATGGTGAGTCCTACTACAGTGAGGAACCGAGTGAACCTAGTTGGGAGTCAGATTACACAAACGTCATGTATGCAAACCCCAACCCTAGGCCTCAACCTAGGCAGGTAAGACCCCCATTCCCTAAAGGACCATGCTACAGATGTCAGGGAGATCATCTCATTCGTGATTGTCCCTTACCTCCACTTACACAACCACAGTCAGTGACAATTCAGGGCTTTTGCCAAGAATGTGGAAAGGAGCATCTTTTACGAGATTGCCCTAAGAATCCTAATAATATGCCAAAAATCACTCCTATTAACGTTATTGGGTTGGTGGTAGACTCCACAGGAAGTGTGACATCCACCGCACCAGTACAGGTAGTGACTAGAGCTCAGACATTGCAGCAGAACCAAGGGGTAAACCAGGATAAGAACCCAGAGGCTAGTGAAACCGAGAGCGTGACAAAGAAAAGGACTAGAGCGTGGAAAGATAGTCGGGAAAGAATGAAAAGACAATGGGCTAAGAAGATGAGTGAACTTGAGGAAAGCATAAGAGAAACCAAAGCAAGGATAACTGAACTCACATCTCAAACTCCCTCTCACACTACCCCATCACCACCATTCCCATCGCCATCCGATCCGCCACCTTCCAACCCACCTCATACGATTCCACCACCCCCTAGAGTAGGATCATAAATTGGCTGATCCCACTCCTGAAGACATAGACATGATGCTTAAAGCATATCAGGCCAGAATCCAAGAAGGGCCAAATGTAACGGATCATGACAAGTGCTACCCTAGAGCTGACCTAGAGATAGAAAGAACCAAGCTTTGCGCGAAAATGGTTGCATTGGCTCAGACTATGTTTGAAGCCAGTCGCCTTTTCAATTACTCGGGCTCAGCCAAGACGCAATTACACTTGGATGGACTTCTAGAGAAGTTAGAGCGCATAATTGCAAGATCTGCGAAGGAAGAAGAAAATCAAGAAAGAGATAACGCAAGCAAAAACATGACCCATCCCCCACCGAAAGCTTATGTGCCCAATTCCACTGAACCAGACAACCCCCCCTCCTTAGAAAGAATAGAGAATCCAATGGCACAATCACAAAAGGGATTCGCCCCTCAACACCATGACAAGGCTAGTGAAAGAGCAGGTCTTCCTACCCAGAAAGCCTATGTGCCTGAGGCCTACGTGCCTAACTCTACGGAGCCAGACACCTCTTCTTCTATGAATCGGTTCACACCAAAATTCCTACGCGAGATTCAAGAAGACAAATGGGCTAAAGAAAGTGAAGTCCCTCCTCCCATTGAACTGGTGGATGATGCACATGATCAATTCCCACAAGACATCCCATCCATTTATGGAGAGCAGGAGAGTACCCAATCTCAGGAAAGATTAGACTTCGAGTCTGATTCTTTACAAGAACTACCCCATTTCACAGGCCCCTGGGAAGCAAAGTCCACTTGTATGAGAGCACCCACAGTCATGGTAAGAAACGAAGATTCGGTCATACCTAGGAACACAGAGGTAGTGAAGAACACTAAAGTGCAGTGCAATCTCAAGTTAGAAGAGCTACTCAAGGTTAGACCTGAATTATGGAAACATGTCGCCAAACAAGTACCAGAGATAGCAAAACCTCGTTCCCAGGTAGGATCCCAAAGGACAGTGCCAGAAATACCCTTGGATAAGATAGGAGATATGTGTGAAGGTGAAGAAGGGAACACCTATCTTCCCATTACCTACCAGGAGTACACCACCAAGGCAATTTTGGACTCAGGCGCAGGAGTTGCAATTGCCACCACTTCCTTATGGAAGCGTTGGGGCAAGCCTGCACTCAGGCCAACGAGAATGAAATTGCAGATGGCCGATGGTCATATTGAGAGACCCTTAGGATTGCTAGAAGGAATAACTCTCACCACTTGCGGTGTCGAGTTTGAGCATACATTTGCTATATGTGACTTCAGCAAAAATCATGCCTATGAGATGATATTGGGAAGGCCATTTATGCGACAGTTGCAAGTGGTACAGGATTGGGGAACCAATTCCTTGTACCTGCAACACTTAGGTGTTACGACCAAAGTCAATCTCAAAGATTACTCTCATAGAGATGTCCCTCCCATCCAATGGAATCCCATCCATAGAGCCAAAGATGATACGGAATCGGTGCATTCCATTGGGTCAGGATCTTCTTGGATGCATGAAGACACCCACTTATGGATGTGCAAAGTAGCAGTGGACGAAGAGAAGAGAGAAAAAGCCAGAGAGGTAGGTGCAAAAGAAAACCATAGATCAACTCAAGACCCAGCCTATGCACCTGTAGTCTTTCCTGATGAGGAATTTGAACCCCATGGGTGGGCAGAAATCCTAGCAACAATAGATGTAGCCATCAATGAAGAACAATGGACACCCCACTGTGACGAGGATGGCTATGACATTTCAATCTTCTCCATAGAGCCAATCATGGGAGAGGCAGTGTTAGAAGAGTGCGAACCTAGCCCTGATGCATTTGAGGATGCAAGTGACTCCGATCTAGAGTCAATCATTATGGACCCACCTTTTGCATCAGATGAAGAATACTTCCATGAAGTTGAATTTCAACCCCAAAGGCATGGAGAGCTTACAAACGATGTAAGATTAGCCACACATGTGACCCCGAAGGAAGAAGGAAAGAAACAAAAGAAGAAAGAAGTCTCACCAGAGGAGGAAGAATCTTTGTTTGAGGTCCCGGAAAATTTTAAGAAGTATGAGATAGACGACAGGAGAGTCATGATAAGAATGCCTAAACGAGAGGCACAATCAGGAGAGGCCTATGATAACAAAGAAACCACCAAGAAAATAGTAGTGGCCCTAGAAGAAGGAGAGGAGAGATGCACGTACATAGGCCATGACCTAACAGAGGAAGAAGAGCATGCGTTAATAGCCTTGCTAAGAGAATACAGAGATGTATTCGCCTGGAGTTACAAGGATTTGAAAGGTGTTGACCCAGACATATGCTCACACACCATCCCCATGACTTCAGATGCTAAACCTTCTAAGCAAAAGCCCTATACCTATAACGATAATTACGCTGCCAAGATTAAGGAGGAGATAGATAGACTGGTTGAAGCTGGATTTATCTATGAAATTGAGCATACTGAGTGGATATCCCCCATCGTAGTGGTGCACAAGAAGAATGGCAAGCTGCGTGTATGCATTAACTTAAAGAAGGTCAATGCAGCCACAATCCGAGATAACTATCCACTTCCCATCACAGAACATCTCTTAGAAAGAGTGGCAGGCAAGGAAGTGTATAGCTTCCTTGATGGATTTTCGGGCTACAATCAAGTAGCCATAGCTCCACAAGATCAGCATAAGACAGCTTTTGCCACAGAGTGGGGTATATTTGCCTTTCGTGTAATGCCATTTGGGCTTACCAATGCACCAGCTACCTTCCAGAGACTAATGTGCCATGTGTTTAAGGAGTTCCTGAGGAAGAATTTAGAGGTCTATGTTGATGATCTTTGTGCTCATTCCAACATTAGACAAACCCATATCCCTGAACTCAGACAAATCTTTGACAAATGTAGAGAATATCAAGTCTGCCTAAACCCCGAAAAATGTGTTTTCATGGTCAGGCAAGGCAAGATTCTAGGACACATAGTGTCAAAGAATGGCATATCCACTGATGAAGAGAAAGTGAGAGCCATAGCAGAGCTACCTAGGCCAAGGAATGTCAAGGAAGTACAAGCCTTCATGGGGCATTGTGGTTACTACCGCCGGTTCATTCACATGTATGCTGTCATTGCAAAGCCAATGTACGAACTTCTGACAACTTTGAGTGGACTGAGGAATGTGAGAATTCCTTCAATGAGCTTAAACAAAGATTATGTTCAGCACCAATCTTGACCACACCAGATTGGAATAAGCCATTCCATGTTCACGTGGATGCATCCAATTATGCTATTGGGTGCGTGCTTGCTCAACCTACTGGTGAAGGTAATATGGATCTTCCAATTGCCTATGCCAGTAGACAATTGAATGCAGCTGAACGAAATTATACCACTATAGAGAGAGAAGGTTTAGGCATGGTATACGCATTCAAGAAATTCAGACACTATTTGCTTGCAAATAAGTTTAAATTTTTTACTGATCATCAGGCATTGCTATACCTCGTAAACAAGCCATGCAATACAGGAAGATTAGTGAGATGGTTTCTCTTGTTAATGGAATATGAGCTTGAGGTTGTGGTAAGGAAAGGGAAGACTCATTTGAGAGCAGATCATCTCTCTAGGCTCACATCTGGAGAAGCCCCACAAGGAGTATCAGATGACCTTCCTGATGCTTACTTGTTTAATTTGGAAGTGGTGCCGCAGTGGGCTAAGCCATTGGTGCCAGTATTGACATACGGGCCTAATCATCCAGTAGTAAACACACAGAATAGAGAGGTTGTGAAAGCCCAAAAGTACCACATCATGGCAGGAAGCATGTACAAGCACACAGATCAAGGAATCTTAGCTTGTTGTGTGGAAGAGGATGAGTACGCTAAATGGTTGCAATTAGCTCATGTAGGTGCATTAGAGCAACACTATTCAAAGCAACGAACCCTACAAACACTAAGGAGACTCGGAGTGCATTGGCCAACTATGGAAGCTGATGTCCAAAAGTTGTGCAAGGAATGCCCAATCTGTTGCACTAAACCACCAGTGGAACATGCCACTCTTTATCAAGTGTCCATAGTGCCAGATTGGAGTGAACCACTAGTATCTTTCCTGAGGACGAAGACATTCCCTCCAGACATGACTCTGGCTAGGAAAAGGAGTTTGGAACAAGAAGCCCAAGATTACTCACTTATTGGTGATAATCTATACAAACGTGGTAAAGACGGTTACCTGAGACTATGTGTCCATGAGAGTGAATATCTTAAGATCTTGGAAACTGCTCACCAAGGTGTAGCAGGAGGACACTTTGGACCAGATCGGGTGATCAAGGCAATACTATTTGCGGGCTTCTGGTGGCCAACCCTTCACATGGATGCACATACCTATGTGAAACGATGTGATGTCTGTCAGAGAACTCAGTATCCTATACGTAAAGATGAGATGCCACTGAAACCTATGATGGGTGGACGTGCATTCTCTAAGTGGGGAATAGACTTCGTGGGTCCTATTAATCCCCCAGCTAAGGGTTCCCATGCAGAATATATCATTGTTGCGACAGACTATCTAACAAAGTGGGTAGAGGTAAAAGCCACAACGAAGAACGATGCTCAAACAACAGCTAAGTTTTTATTTGAGAATGTGTTCACTAGATACGGGCTACCTATAGAGCTAGTTAGTGATAGAGGCACTCACTTCTTGAATGAAGAATGAAAATCTGCTCCAAGAATTCTTGGTAATACATAAGAAGTCTGCCCCTTATCACCCTCAAGCAAATGGCCAGGCTGAGAGCACCAACAAGATCTTATGCAATGTACTGACAAAATTAGTGAACAATAAACGCTCTGATTGGGACAAACAGCTACACCATGCTGTTTGGGCATACCGATTTGCCTACAAAACGGTACTCCAAGCCACCCCCTTTCAGATGGTATTTGGCCAAAACGCCGTGCTACCTTTGGACTTCTTAATACCTACATTGAAAGTAGCACAAGAGCACGAATGGACGGGTCATGAACTATCCTCTAGACTTTTTGACCTGGAACGATTAGGAGAAACAAGACTGAGGGCAGCTGCATGGATATATGCAGCAAAGAAACGACAGAAGGCATACTTTGATGCCCACGTTAAGGATAAAGGTTTAAAGGCAGGCGACTTAGTTTTAGTCTACACATTGAAACAACATGCAAGGAAGCTAGAAAAGAGAGGCTACGGACCTATGATCATCAATAGGATCTCCACAAGTGGAGCAGTGCAACTAGCCACATTAGAAGGCGATGTTCTCCCAAACTATAGTAGCGGATGCAGAGTCAAGTTGTATCAGGAACCCGTCACGGAGGAAATGCTAAGTCGACTCAATACTGCTAAGAAACGCAAAGAGGAAGAAAAGCGAATTCGAGAAGAAGCTCAAGCAGAAGCCCTAGAGCGCATACGGAGAATGAAATTAAGAAGACAAGGTAGAGAGCACCCTAAGCAAGATGCATATGCAGATCAAGGATATGACGTGGCTATGTGTGAAGTTTCAGGTGTTAGCTCACATAGGATAACTGATCGACGTCCTTTCATAACCTTAGATATAGGACAAGGAAAGAGTGCAAGGACTGTAAGAGCCTTGATTGACTCAGGTGCAGCCACTAGTGCTAAATTGTCTTACTGTCAAGAGTTGCAATTAACTGTCAATCCTGTGGAAGCATATCTCATAGGATTGGGAGGAGTGGAAACCCCTTGCATGGGCGAGGTGGAACTTCCCCTCTATATTCATGATGAGGCAATGACAGTTAAAGTACTAGTATGTCAGGACGAGGACCTCACGGAACCCCTTGTCTTGGGTCAAGACTGGATCTATGACCAAGCAGTCAACTTAAACCTAAGAAGTGGACTTCTTCAGGTATGGGTGAATCAGACTAGAATTACAATTGAGTTAAATAATGGAGCACTCAAGGAACTAGAAAAGACACGGACTCCTGGTCCCTCCAGGGGTGCACATGAAGTTGACCATGCTGTTCTTGTCCAAGGTTATGTGATGCAGAAGAATGAAGATCTCAAAAAAGGAGTCAGAACCACAATGGAACTCCCTTCTTTTCCAAAGACCAGAAGGAGGCAGCAACTAAGGGCAGATCAATCACTGAAGACTCTCCAAGCGAGAGACCAAAAGAACGCGCGAAGCAGAACAACTCAGCCGATGAGACAAATGTGGGTGCGGAAAGACGAGTTGCCGACCGTAACTAAGTCGCAACAACGGTCTCAACTTCCTATTAGTAATCAACGACTTGATGCTAATAAGAGGACTCCTAAAATCTCTGTTGAGAAAGTGAAATCCATTTGGGTACCCAAGAAGTCGATGAAGGCTGACCCACAATCAAGACAAATTTGGGTGCCCAAGGCTTGCTTGCAGGCTCAACTAGTCCTACACAATTCACATCTTACACGACATAGTTCACTCGGTCAAGCAGTCGCTACCCACTCTTGTCTGATACACTCGAACACACTGCCACCTAGAAGCACGCACAGACTCATTTGTAGATGGGTCCCAATGACACAACAACTCCCAGCAGAATTACTCATGCAACCCTCCCGAGTCTCCACAAAACCAAGACCAAAAGCCATCCATGGTGTTTGGCAACCGAAGACTTGTAATAAACCCCCCGACCCCAATCTGTGAATTCATCTCCACTTACTAATTGCATTAGTCAGACAGTGCATCTTTCCATCTAGCTCCTAGGACTATCCAGGCATTAACTACACACACTGTCATCGTGCACTTACTAACCACTGACTCATCATCTACCTCATGTTAATGTTGTAACAGGGGCAACAACGGGTTTATTCTGTCCATTACAATGTTAACACCTAGTTCTATATTCTCACAGAACCAACAAGCAAGCAGGGCCATGGCAGAAGCCGGAGGTGCCAGTTCTCACGCCGGATCCAGCGCACAGATTGTGGATATAGAAACACTCCTCCTCGAACCACATCTTACCGAAAGACCGCAAGAACTTCAAGCTGTGCATGTACTCCCAGTTCAGGATCCTCCCTAGGGGCACACCTCTCAAGTGGGCAAACACGCTCATTGGTTCAGTGATGTGGCAGGACCGTTGGGTGATCGAACCTATTTTTGGGAAGCTGAATTGGAGTTTAATGGTAAATGGGGACGCTACCATTTTTTCACGCGCGAGTTTGAGAGCTATCAGAATGCCGAAGTCATGCGTTCAATATGGACCAAAGCTGGCTTGGATAGTTATTTCAGGGCCCACTTACCAAAGCTGGATTTCTTACGTTGTTCTTATCTTATCAGTACCATCACTCCGAGCAGGGCCAAGGGAGGCGACAGCACCTTTGTGTTACCCTCACTGTTGCCGGGGCACGAACTTAAAAGATTCAAACTGACCCTCAACCTGGTACGAGAAGCTTTGGGCATGTATGGTATGCACATTCCTACTGAAAAGGAAACAATGGTTCCAGGCAAAATGAAACATAAAGATCTCAATAAGCTGAAGGATATGGTAGCAATGACACCAACCATCGCTCTTCACCTACGGACCGTCATGCAGCATTTTGCTTTCCCCGCCCAGGAAAGATTCACCATGCCCCCAAAGAAAATATGGTTTAGCTTGTATCTGGCAGAGACAGAAAGCCTCCCCATCAACGTACCACATTGGATCATAGATCAGATTCACCTAGCCCATCAACGGTGGAACAAGAAGCAGAAAAATGTGCTTCACGGATGTTGTGCTCTAACCAAGATAATCTACCGATGTCTTGCCTATGACGTGCCTATTCAGCGGGCACTCGTATGGTCCCGGGCCCAGGAATTCTAGAGAAGGCTATCAGCGGCAAGTCCCCCATCAAAGAAGATGAGAGGGGGAGTCCAATTACCCTGCGCTCAACCAAGGGGAGCCACCACTACACCAGAAATTACCCCTCCCCAGACACGACGCATTAGGCCATTCACCATTCGGCTACCAAGACCAAGTACAGAGGGACCCAACCTGGTGTTTCCACCCGCCCCATCAGATTTGGAATTTCCACAGGGCTTTACTCTCAATGATCTCACTGATGAAGAAGTGGCTAGACTAATCTACGACTCTAATCTCGAGACGGAAACAGAGCGAGCTCAGGAACCACAACCCCATACAACAACATCAGCCCCCACCCGACCAGAAGTGGTAGAAGTCGACGTAGATGAACAAGAGACCGAACAAGAGGAAGAAGCCTATGAAGAACAAGAGTATGATGAATTTTCAGAGTTGGCAAGTGCCCCTGCGTATTCGGCACAAATAAAAAGACTATATCGAACCATGCAACTAGTTCAAGAACAGCATAAAATGTCACTTGAAGCAGGCAAAAAACTCATGAACCAATTGCTAGCGGAGGAAGGCGTGGACGATATGTTCATTGAGTCCATAAACCTACATGCCGATGCAGTAGGATTGGATGAGGCCATTCATGAGGCAATGGCCTACATTCACCGATTTGAGAAAAGAGTTCCCGCTCGCCCCATGAGGTCCGGGAAACAAATTCATATCAATGTATCAGCACCAGGAGAGACAACGCAAGCAGACGAACATCAGGAAGCACCACTGTCACCACCCTCCCCACCTCTCACTACACAACTCACTCCACCACATGACACTAGCACCACCACGTCCACTACCACCACAATCGTCATGGGAATTCCACTCTCACCGGGAATCCAATTCGGGGGAGTCACCATGCCCACTTTCACCACTCTCTTCACTAACGTCACATCCACCCCACCCACGATCCCCATCTACACGGTCACTCAAACAGTTGACACTATGGAAACATCTCCTGCCACTGCACCGCTCCCTCCCCCCATGCCACCTCCATCTCCCATACCCCCTCCACCCACATCTCCACTTGCATCCACATCATTCACAACTCCCTTTCCCGCCCCCATTCCCCCTGCATCTTCACCCCTCCCTGCATTATTTAATGTAAATAGTATATTTCTAGCGTTAAATCAATGTGTATATCAGCTCCAGAATGAGTACAGAGCTCTGGACGGCCGGTATCAACAACTGACAACACATCACCAGAACTTACAAAGGTAATTTAAAATTCTGGAAGAGGAAAATGCAGATGTGAATCAACGTTATACAACGCTTGAGCAGGCTCACCAAACACTATTGGAGGCACCCCAACCATCAACAAAATCAGGCGTCAAACAACTAGAAGCCTTGCTCGAAGTATACCAGGCCGATAACCTACGAGTCAGATGTAACTTGGCGCTACTCAGGAAACATATGGCCACAGCACTGGAAGAGAACAAGAGACTGCAAAAACAAAATGAAGAGAATCTGGAAGCGGCA
Organism: Ceratopteris richardii; assembly: GCA_020310875.1. Lineage (NCBI taxonomy): Eukaryota > Viridiplantae > Streptophyta > Polypodiopsida > Polypodiales > Pteridaceae > Ceratopteris > Ceratopteris richardii. The sequence goes on along the minus strand of CM035407.1, from coordinate 14,647,082 downwards.
ATGGAAGGCTCTCCCCACGAGATAGATCCAGAGCAGTTCAAAGCAGTTCCCACGGAGACGATGAAAACCATTTTGGAAAGCTATGCAGATCTTCTAGAAGCCCATGATGACTTGGAAAGAGAACGTGACACACTACAGAGGAGACTTAAGGAACAGGAAGAACAACCGAAGAGTGTCCCATCAACCTCTACCTCAGACGAAGTAAAGGCCTTAACTGAGCAGGTGGCAGAATTACAAAAGAAGTTACTGACATACGAGAGACAACCCTCTCCAGTAGTGGAACCAGAGCCAGAAGAGTTGGTCCCTATTGAGGTAGATGATTCGTACGAAGAACCGTATATTCCTATGCCGATGCCAGGAGGGCAACGAACCTCAGAGGGACTAGACACCTTGGAAGTGGAAGCACCCGAGTGGCTTCAGACACTGGAAAGGACAGCGAACACCCACGAAGAACGTGTGGCCATTCAGATCCAATCACTAGCGAACCTAGAAGAAACTGTCATAAAGTCAGAATATTTCAGAAGCATGTCTCATCATAGATGGATCGGCATCAATAATGACCAATATGTGCCATACTGCATACTCTTGGCCAATTACAACGCCGAGATTCAACAACGATGCGGCAAGCCTCCCACCTTTGCTACACAATTTGGTCCAGATGATATACCGGAAAGTGCTAAGCGTGGGTCCATCCATCAACCGACATGGAGAATCAGGCTTTTGGAAACATATCCTGAAATGGTCCGAACCTGGAATAATATGCCGTTGTTTATTAAATATAATCCTTGTTACATTCCAGTTCTTCGACGACGCACCTGGCTTGAATTCACTATTGCCGTCAGAGACATCAAAGCCTGTGCAAAATGGTTAAATTACGTTTATCTAGCACCTCCACGAGGACTCCCCACGGTGAACTACATGATTTCTACAATCCGTCACTGGAGTATTCGGCTACGCAATAATCCTGATGTGATGGCCCAGATGTGTATGAAAATATTCGAATTAATGCTAATCACTTTCAGGATGTTTAAGAACATTAAGGACCCCCACTTCTTAGGAGCAGGCTTTGTGACAGGAAACCAGGATCTAGTGTACGATATGAGTACCACCCCATCAATTGAAGTAATATATGCTTGGCACGCCAGAATCAAGTACCTCCCAGCCTGCTTTAAACAGACATTTGAGGAGATGTTCATCACAGGATTCTGGGAATACCACTCCGAAATCTTTATACCCAGGCCATCACATCTCCTCCAATTATTTGCTGTGGAGAGAACTCTTCATTCAGAACAATTGAGGGTACCTCATCCGGATGTTCCCGGACCTGTGAATTGGGATGATTTGCTCACAGATCTAGCACGCGGCTTACGACTTGAAGAACACCACCTAGCCTCCGATGTCGTCCAATATTATGTTCAAAAATCCTCTAGACAAGGGTCTGTCAGGGGCGACAGACGCGAGAGTGGGGGGGGGGTGTTGGCAGCAGTCAGGGAACCGAAGGAGCCACAAGACGAAGAGAGTCAGAGCGAAGGGACAGCACAAGCAGACATGGTAGTCAAAGAAGATCTGGCAAGTAGGCCAATAATTTTCTTCATGAAGAAGCAAGTACGAGCATTCACGCAGATCTAGCACTAAGGCAACCTTTAATTTTTCAAAACCCTTACACCAATTAAAAGTGATTCTCATCACTAACAACCCCTGTAAATACCATGATTCACCTTTTTGTGGCTCCATTTTGTGCAAGCCGAGGAGTCCTCGAGCTTGAGGAGCCTTAGAAGTAGTTGCTTACCAATTTTTGTATTTTTTAGATCTCATTTGAGCCCTCAAATAAGCCCTGGAACCTAATTTTTAACTAGGCCGGACACTAGGTCTGGACAGGGCCAAAGCTAGTCAAAAACTATAAAAGGAGCTAGAGAGCTCATTTTTGAGGGTGGATTGTAATTGAAATGAACTTGTAAGAGCTTTTTGAAAGTAATCTAAGAACTCCATTGCTTCTCACTCCTTGTCTTGCCGTGTGTGCGAGAGTGTGTGTGTATGTGTGTGCATGCTTGTGTGCTTCTCACTCACGCACTTGTGCCTCCACTTGCTCGAGGTCTTCATACCATCCTCACGTCTTCCCGGATTGACATTAAATGAGGTGCTACTCATCACTGAGCTACACCCCTCCACTCACCTCCACACCCGCCCCCTCCACTCACCTCCACCCCTGCCCCCTCCACTCACCTCCACCCCTGCCCTCCACTCACCTCCACACCCGCCCCCTCCACTCACCTCCACCCCCGCCCTCCACTCACCTCCACACCCGCCCCCTCCACTCACCTCCACCCCCGCCCTCCACTCACCTCCACCCCCGCCCTCCACTCACCTCCACACCCGCCCCCTCCACTCACCTCCACCCCCGCCCTCCACTCACCTCCACACCCGCCCCCTCCACTCATCTCCACCCCCGCCACACACACCCACCCACATACACAAACACACACACCGACATGTGCACACATGCGCACGTTCAAATGCTCACACACATACCCACATAATTACACACACACCCACATTCACTACAAATCAAGTCAATTGGGGAAGTGGTCTTCATGTTTGGCTATTGCTCAGAAGATTGAATAAACATGCTGCTGCAAAATCTCATAAAGTGAACGATGAAGCTGATGAGGTTACTTTGACCTACATTGCTATAGATAGGGCTGGATAGGAACGTCTCATTCTAGAATGATCTAAAGAGCAGCTGGGAGGTGAAAAATTGCACTCTGAACAGTCCTCAAAAAGGGAAAAAGGTATGGGATAAAAGTGTGCAGGGTAAAAAGTAGAAGCGGAGAAAAGATTTTGCCATGTGCCACCAATCATCCAGGAAGAGTACCCATTTTTTGGGGACTCAATTCAAATCAAAGGAGTAATTGACCTACCCCTCCAATTTTGGGCATTCCACCGGCGCGTGATCAGTGGACGTGAAGATTCGGCAAGGCCTTCTTGGCCTATTGGGGCCTATAAAAACAAGGGATTTGTGCTATTTGGGTTCACACTTTTTTAATATATTTTTTTGGTACAATTTTAGAGATACAGTGGTTCGTACGTGCAGAATTTCTCTCTTGCACTTGGTGGTTTCAAGCCTATTGTAGGAGCTACTCTGTAGTGTGGATACAGAGGGTAGGCTTCTCAGTTGAGGGCTATGAGTACTATAGTGTAAGAAAGTGCCTCGGATTTTCTTTCTTTACTGTGAGTCAGTATTGGTGATTAAGCTCTATTCTCTTGAGCAAATCTTACCATTTGTATTGTTCTGGGTTAGACTGCATGTAATGGGCCCCCTTAAGCTGATGAGAAGCTTCTGTACATCGAGGTTATTTATTTCTAGGATGGCATGTTAGCCTTCTAAGCTTGCATTTTTGAGCATCACTCTGTCCAACCTTGTAATCATCTGATTCGAATCAAGAAATATATGGTCTTCTGTGGTCATTTGTTGATTAATATCTCTAGAGTATGTACAACCCCTCTGTCTGCTCACAGAAATGTTAAAGGGTATACTTCCCTAAAGAGAACACCCCTTGAGTAGGCAACGTACTGGATGTGTTTAATCTTTATTCTCTACTTTTAATAAAAGTGGATACCCTAGTACCTCCTCTACAGTTTGGCACGCACGGTGGGACCTTTGCATTTTTGTGAGAGGTTTTTTGCTCTATCACATTGCGAGTAGGTACATGACCCATACACGGGCAGATGAGGAGTCTCTTCGTGTTGGGAGGAGCCTTAACAAGTTAGCAATAACCACGGCTAGTGAGTCTACCTCCCCTCTGCCTTCCCTAAATTTGTCTATTGATTTGGGTGCGACACCATTGTCAAAAGAAGGGTATAGGAGAACTCTAGACTTCTCTTCAGATACGTCTGAAGAAACATCAGTACAAATGGAGGACCTCTCTCATTTACTCTCCAGGTTAAACATCAAATTCCCTACCTTCAAGGGACATGCTTATGAGGATGCTAATGATCATGTGAGGAGATTCATCTCTTTATGTCGTGGACGTGGTCTGCAAAATAGAGAAGATGCAATGCTAGCACTTTTTCCATCTACATTGGAGGGTCTTGCAGATAAATGGTATAGTCAATATGCAGATGGCCATTTCACTACATGGGAGGCTCTGAAGGCGGCATTCTCACAGACATTCAGACCAAGTGATTCTTCGGAAAGAGCTCTAGATCAGCTAGAGAATTTGAAGCTAAGGCCAGGTGAATCCTTTCATGAACTTCACACTAGAACAAAAGCACTTGTTGCACGTCTGCCACATGCTCCAGGTGATTTCTTGGTTAAAAAGTGGATTGAGAAGGCTCTGCCCAGGTCATCTCAACAGAAGCTTCGTGAGTCTCTTAGATTGGATGCTACCCTCAATGATTTTGTTGCAGCTGCATCACGCATTGAAGAAGCAAGGCAACATTTTGAAGGGGATACACAACCAAAGTATGTTGCAGATCTGGATCCTATTGAGCAACTGAGGAGGGAATTGGAAGCGTTGAAGATGCAACAAAATCAACAAGAAGAGAAGGTCTTGCCACCACTGCGTCGCACTGATGATGAAGTAGCCCAACTTCGCCAAGAGTTAGAAGACTTGAAGACCACTCAGGATATAAGGAGACAAATTGAGTGTACAATCTGTAATAACAATGGACATTCCAATGCTAATTGCCCTATTAAGGTAAGCTGTCAATTTTGTGGAAAAGATGGTCATGAAGCCAGAGATTGCTACTACCTCAAGGGTACACAGCAGAGAGGTAACCCTCAAAATTTCGATTCATATTATGTTAGTACTTCAAATACATCTAATAGAGAGGAGAATCGTCCTGCAAAGCCTAGATATAATAGACCTTTGATGTGCTATCGCTGTGGTGAGTACGGCCACATGCAAAATAGGTGTTCCCTTTCAGAAGATGCACCTCCTTGTCAACATTGTCTAGAGGCCAAAGATCATTATACCAAAGATTTCCCAAGAGGTCGTCCTGCTCCAATCCACATGATTGCGGTCTCTCCACATGAAGAAGGAAAAACCACTCAGTCTTATGCCGTTTCATCCTCTACAATGCCCATGATGACCAGAGCTAGGCAAGCAGTTGCAACCCATAGAGATGAACAACAAGGATTTCAGGATAAAGAGGAGGAAAAGAAGTCTGGATGGAAGGACCAAGTAGAAATTGAAGGAGCTTATGATAAGATGACTACTTCTCTAAAGGGCCAATCAACAAGTCTGCAAGAAAACACTCAGGAGGTAAACATTGAACAGATCTTGAAAAGTATTCATCACAAGGTTAGTCTATATGAACTTATAAGGATGGATTCAAAAATAAGAAGTGACTTACTGAAGATTATACACTCTGCTCACTTGATCCAATCACCTAGTATAGATGGATTCATGGTTGATTTTCCCCCTGCACCCTTAGCAGACTACCAAAGTTCAAGATTATCAGTTTGTATAAAGGATGAAGCTCTTACAGGTGTGATCATAGATGGAGGCTCTGGTATCAATTTGATGCCAGATTTTACAATGAAGAAGCTAAATTTGAACCTCACCAAAATGGCACCATTTACAGTTACACTAGCAGATCAACATCGGGTTGCGCCTCTTGGCATTATTGAAAAGGTACGGATGATAGTACAGGATTGCCACTTTGTGTTGGATTTTGTTGTTATTGCACTTCCACAGGAGACTTCTTACCCTTTACTCCTGGGGAGACCTTGGCTGAGGCAAGCAAAAGCTTTGCAAGATTGGGGGAAAAACAAACTATGGATTTCAACAAGCACCAATAGCCAACTGCAACTACACTTGGAAGAAGGATTTGATTCAGGAAAAACCAGTGGATATACTGTGGATACTCAGGTAATGCCCTCTCTACCCCAAGAAGATGATACATTGTTAAATTGGATGATGGGAAGTGCAGAGTGTTGCACAGTAGAGATCAATGAAATTGAGGAAGAAGTTGCAGATAAGGAAATTACAAAAAAGGGCAATGAAGACCACAAGGTGTTGGAGAATGAGCAATTGAAGGAAAATACAAGCTTTGAGGAGGCAACCAATATAAAAGTATCAGAGGTGGAAGATTATGAACTTAAGAGCAGAGAAGATCTTCCTTTTGCAGATATACCTCAAGGATGGATGAAAGAACATGTTGCAGAATATAAATTAAAATCCACTCCTGCATATAGTGGAGATGATTTCTCAAGCAAGACCAGTCCTGAAACATTGGTTCAAGAAGTAAATTTAGGGGATGAAGAGAACCCTCAAAAGGTCCATTTGGCATCCTGGTTGTGGCATTATCCTCCTTTGCTACAGAAGGTAACTTATTTGCTCTTTACTTACAAAAGTTTCTTCGCCTGGTCCTACAAAGATTTAATAGGAATACCAGAAGAGCTTGGGATACATCGGATACCCTTAGTTGAGGGAGCCGCGCCTGTAAGAAGTAGGCCATGTCGACTCAACCCGAAGTATGTAGAGGCGGTAAAAGCAGAGATTACAAAACTAGAAAAAGCAGGTATAATTGTTCCTGTAGAACATTCCAGGTGGCTTTCTTCTATGGTTATTGTGCCCAAGAAAAATAGTGGAAAAATAAGAGTATGTGTTGATTTTCGTGCTTTGAATAAAGTGACTATTCAAGATGGATTTCCTCAGCCTTTCACAAAGCAGGTACTTAAGGAAGTAGCTGGTCACACTTTGTATAGTTTCTTGGATGGTTTTAGTGGCTACAATCAGATAGTAATTCATCCTGATGATAGGGACAAAACAGCCTTTGTTACTCCCTGGGGCACTTATGTCTATACTCGTATGGCTTTTGGTTTGAAGAATGCACCAACTTCATTTAATAGAACAATGTATCTGATATTGGGCAAATGGTTAACAACATTTCTGCGCATTTTCATGGATGACTTTTCAGTATTTTCAGGTACAGATAAAAGGGCAGCAGTTCAAGATTTCCATGATCATTTGGAAAATCTAAAAGAAATTTTTGAGCAATGTCTCAAAACAGGTTTGAAATTGAATCCTGATAAATGTCACTTTTTGGTCACCAAGGGTACTCTTCTTGGTCACATAGTATCTACTTAAGGTATAACTGTTGACCCTGCAAAGGTTACTGCTATTCTTTCCATGCCAATTCCACAAAGCCCAAAGGAAGTGCAAAGTTTCTTGGGCCATGCGGGGTATCACAGAAGATTCATTAGGATGTATTCAGAAATTGCTAAGCCCTTGTCAAGGCTTACCAGTAAAAAGATCCCTTTCTCATGGAGTGCTGAAGCTGACAAAGCGTTTTGTGAACTAAAGATGAGGCTATGTACCGCTCCACTTTTAAGTGTTCCTAATTGGTCATTGGAATTTCATGTGCATATAGATGCTAGTCTTCATGCGGTTGGTGCAGTCCTAGCTCAACCATCATCTCACAAAGTGGATAGACCTATCTCTTATGCCAGCAGACTACTCAACCAAGCTGAAAGAAATTATAGTACAACAGAAAGAGAAGGTTTGGCTATCGTATTTGCTCTTCAGAAGTTTCAACATTATCTCCTTGGTGTACATTTCATTGTTATCTCTGATCATCAGCCTTTGAAGTATTTGATAAACAAACCTAGAGTAGCTGGAAGGATTTGGAGGTGGTTACTCCTATTTCAAGAATTTAATTTTGATATTCATATTAAGCCAGGAAAAGGGCATTACATGGCAGATCAGGTGTCCAGGACTGCAATGAGTGAAAAGGCAACAGGTATCAATGATGAACTAGTGGATAGCAATGTCTTCCTAGTAACAATTCGGTCAGGTTGGTATGATGAAATTCTTCAGGTTCTCACTACTGGAAAGATTCCAAAACACTTGACACCTGTAGAAAAAAGAAGATTACTTTTGAAAACCAAAGCCTACTCTTTGATAAATGGAAATCTATATAAATACTGTCAGGATGATATCTTGAGAAGGTGTGTCTATTCGGAGGAGGTAACTCTTTTGCTAGAGGCGGCACACAATCAAGGACACCTGAAGGGGGAAGACTTGGCTCATAGAATCATCCACAAGGGTCTATGGTGGGCGCATATTTACAAAGATGCAATCAAGTTTGCTAAGGAATGCCACATCTGCCAGAGGTGTGCTCCCGCGCCAACGAGATGGAATTTCCAACCATTAGTCATCTCCACAGGATGGCTACCATTTGAACGATGGGGTCTTGATTTCATAGGTCCAATTAGTCCAACTGGCCAACCTGGAGGTAAAAAGTATATTTTGATGGCCACATGTTATGCCACTAAATGGATAGAGGCTAAAGCTACTGTGGACTGCACGGCTTTAACAGTAGCTAAATTTGTGTATAAACGTATTTTTTCAAGATTTGGTTGCCCACTGGAAATTACTAGTGACAGGGGCACGCACTTTGTAAATCAATTACTCCAGTTTATATTTGACAGGTACAAAATCTTCCATAAAAAATCTTGTGCCTACTATCCGAGGGCAAATGGCCAAGCAAAGAGTTCCAATAAGATTTTGATTGGATTGCTTCGCAAGTTATCTTTTGATCATCAAAGTTCCTGGCCGATAGCACTGATCGGAGCAATTTGGGCTTTCAGAACCACGAAGAGGGGAACAACAGGCGAGACTCCATTTCGGTTAGTATATGGGAAAGAGGCATTGGCACCATTCGAGTTTATTATCAGAAAAGAAATAGGAATCAAAACCATCGGAATTGAACCCCCCATTCAGAGATTGGTGGCATTAGAAGAGTACAGAGAAGGGGCAATGCAGAAACTTCTGGTAACACAGGAAGACCGCAAAAGAATGCATGATAGGTATTTGAGATCCAATCAAGTTCAGGAAGGGTCTATGGTTTTAGTGCATCAGGTTCCAGCAACTTCAACTAAATTGGCACCCAAATGGATAGGACCTTATAAGGTAATAAAGGTACTGCCACATGGCACAGTACACCTGGAAGATCTGCAGGGTAAAAGGATTCCCCTGGTTAACATCTCTGGGGTGAAGAAGTATCTGAACTAGGTCAAAATGGAAGCATTCCACCCCTTGTACATACCATGTTTCTTTTCAGTAATTGCAGAATAACTAGATCTCATTGAAAGGAGTAAAATAAGGGAGAAATTGCACCAGGGACGGTGCAAAAGCTTGATGTGGGGGTCTGTAGTACCCCTTCTATGTTCCCTCTCTCTCTCTTTGGGGCATGAGGCAGTGGGCTCCAAGCACAGGGGTCAGAACCCACTAATCCTAAGAAGATAGAAGAGAAAGAGATTGAGAGGAGAGCTCTCAGATGCCTTGGGCTACAGCTTCAGGGAGTGTCCGTTCCATTTCTTGGACATAATTGTGTCACGGGCAATTGTTGCTTTCACTTTTATTGCCACCTTAGTGATTTGTTTTATCTCTCTTTCTTCCTCTCTTTTTCTCCCTCTCTATCTCTCTCCCTCCTCCATATTCCCCCGCCACTCACCCCCTCCATCTCCCCCCTCACCCCGCCACTCACCCCCTCCATCGCCACTCACCCCCACCGATTTCCCCGCCTAATCCCCCTCAGCCCCCCGCGAGCTATCTCTCTCTCTCGCTCTCTCTCTCTCTCTCTCTCTCTCTCTCTCTCTCTCTCTCTCTCTCTCTCTCTCTCTCTCTCTCTCTCTCTCTCTCTCTCTCTCTCTCTCTCTCCTCCACACCCGCCCCCTCCACTCATCTCCACACCCGCCCCCTCCACTCATCTCCACCCCCGCCCTCCACTCACCTCCACACCCACCCCTCCACTCATCTCCACCCCCGCCCCCTCCACTCACCTCCACACCTTCCCCTCCACTCATCTCCACCCCCGCCCCCTCCACTCACCTCCACACCCGCCCCCTCCACTCACCTCCACACCCGCCCCCTCCACTCACCTCCACCCCCGCCCCCTCCACTCACCTCCACACCCGCCCCCTCCACTCATCTCCACCCCCGCCCCCTCCACTCACCTCCACACCCCCCCCTCCACTCATCTCCACCCCCGCCCCCTCCACTCACCTCCACACCCGCCCCCTCCACTCATCTCCACCCCCGCCCCCTCCACTCACCTCCACACCCGCCCCCTCCACTCACCTCCACACCCGCCCCCTCCACTCACCTCCACCCCCGCCCCCTCCACTCACCTCCACCCCCGCCCTCCACTCACCTCCACACCCGCCCCCTCCACTCACCTCCACCCCCGCCCCCTCCACTCACCTCCACCCCCGCCCTCCACTCACCTCCACACCCGCCCCCTCCACTCACCTCCACCCCCGCCCTCCACTCACCTCCACACCCGCCCCCTCCACTCACCTTGTTGCTCTAGCACAATGGTGAGAACCACGTTAAAAAGCTTCACCTCCTTAATTGTCAATCCGTGGGAGAGGTAGGAGTGATATGAAGATCGTGAACGTGAGATGATGTGAGAGTGAAGGTGAGAAGCACAAAGATGCACACACACATACACACACACAATGAAGAGACAAGCAAGACACAATGGAAGGTGGGAAATTAGCTCTATTACTCCAGAATACTCTTACAAGCTCAAGGTAGCTCTATACTCACACTAACCAAAATGAACCCACCTCAAAAATGAGCTCTCTAGCTCTTTTTATAGTTTCTAGACTAGTTTTGACCGGTTTCACATCTAGTGACCGGCCTAGTTAAAAAATAGGTCCTAGAGGCTATTTGGAAGGGTAAACGATGTCTAAAAATAACGAAAATTGGTACGAGCATTCTACCTAAGCTCCTCAAGCTCGAGGACTCCTCGGCTTGCACAAAATGGAGCTATGGATTACAAAATGTGGTTTTCTATGATACATATGTTACAATTAGTGATAATAATCACTGTTTGAATGTTTGGAGAATTAATAAGAAATATATTTGTTTGAAAAATTGATCCGCCTGGTTGATCCGCCTGGTTCCCTACTCCTTCTTTACATGCTTCCGTGGCGTCTGTGCCTCTGGCTGCTTCCAACACCCCCCTCCCTCTCGCTTCTGTCGTCCCTGACAGAACCTTGTTGTGAGGTCTGCCGGATGTAGTTCTGTAGGAGGTCTTGAGCGAGGGTGTGCTCTGATATACGAATGCCTCGGGCTAGATCAGCCTCGAGTTTCTCCCAGTCGATAGGTTGTGGCTCGTCTGGTGGTGGGAGCTGATAGTGTGTGGAGTACACCATTCGTTCACAGGCGAATAATTGCAATAAGTGTGTGGGCCTGCTTATAAATACCTCTGAATGGTACTCCCAAAAGCCGGTGGTGAACATTTCTTCGAATAGGTCCTAGAGGCTATTTGGAAGGGTAAACGATGTCTAAAAATAACGAAAATTGGTACGAGCATTCTACCTAAGCTCCTCAAGCTCGAGGACTCCTCGGCTTGCACAAAATGGAGCTATGGATTACAAAATGTGGTTTTCTATGATACATATGTTACAATTAGTGATAATAATCACTGTTTGAATGTTTGGAGAATTAATAAGAAATATATTTGTTTGAAAAATTGATCCGCCTGGTTGATCCGCCTGGTTCCCTACTCCTTCTTTACATGCTTCCGTGGCGTCTGTGCCTCTGGCTGCTTCCAACACCCCCCTCCCTCTCGCTTCTGTCGTCCCTGACAGAACCTTGTTGTGAGGTCTGCCGGATGTAGTTCTGTAGGAGGTCTTGAGCGAGGGTGTGCTCTGATATACGAATGCCTCGGGCTAGATCAGCCTCGAGTTTCTCCCAGTCGATAGGTTGTGGCTCGTCTGGTGGTGGGAGCTGATAGTGTGTGGAGTACACCATTCGTTCACAGGCGAATAATTGCAATAAGTGTGTGGGCCTGCTTATAAATACCTCTGAATGGTACTCCCAAAAGCCGGTGGTGAACATTTCTTCGAATGTCTGCTTGTAACATGCCGGTAGATATTTGATCCTGCAGTGCCAGGCGTAACACACCCGTAGCGATGGCGTTGTGCTCATATCATAGACTAAATCAAAGTTGCCATGCTCAAAGCCCGGGGTGTTAACATGGGGAGCCTTGATGCGTCGGAAGACTTTAAAGACCATCTGCATCATGTCAAAGATTTTGACAGTCATGTGCGCGGCAATATCATCCATATGTTTTAATCGAGGGAGCCAGTGGCGGATCGTCGCCATCATGTAGCCTACTGTGGGTAACGCGACTGGTGGCTTGAAGTAGGGATAGTTCAACCAGTCTTGGCACTGCTTATTGTTCTGTAGCTTAATAGCGAAGGCAGTCCAAGAGCGACGTCGTGGTACTGGTCCCCAGCACGGATTAAATTTTAAGTGAAGCGGCGCTTTTACCCACGTGCTCATCATCTCTGGATAATTTTGCAGTAAATCTTTGCGCCAGTCTGGTTGAAGGATTTCACCTCTCTGCGCCCTTGGTGGCAAGTCCTCTGGCTCGAATTGAGTGGCATGCGTTGGTTTCATACCTGTTTCTTTCTCTATGGTTAACTGGTATTCGGCCATTAACATGAAGTACGGTTTATATTGGAGCTCATGCCCAGATATGTATCGTCGCGGGGCCAATTGAGCAAAGAATGGTGACTGTAAAATTTTCTCTTCAATTATGGCCATGGCATGTAGCTGTGCCTCTACTCTGGCCGAGTGTGTCGTTCCGAGTTCTTCAACTGTCTTCATCCACGCGGGGGTAGGTAATTCATATGTCATTTGGCCTTCGACCGTGACACGTCCGCCTGGGATGGGTATCGGTTCATATGCCTCTTCAAATGTCTCCTCCACCGGGATAGTGACGGTTTCTTCCTCAGCTGGTAGCTCAGGTGGGGAGTCTGGCCTTGGTGGTGCTTCATAGATGGCAATCCTAGATTCAAGATTTGTTACCTGGGCCCGAAGTGCGTTGAGTTCCTCTAAAACTTCAGGGGCAGGGTCCACAGGCGCTGGTAATTCTGCTGCTACTGGTACTTGTTGTGTTGCTGGTTCTCTGAGCTGCAGCAGTTTGTGATCTTCCTTTAACTTTTGATGTTCTTCGTTCATACGATCATAGTCCTCGAGCAATCTAACATGGTCGTCTAGCAACATCCGCATCGACTCAGATGGGATTGCCTTGAATCTGCTCGGACTTAGTGGCTGTTCTGGATGATCTAAAGCCGCTTCCAAGTTCTCTCTATTTTGCTCTTGGAGTCTCTGGTTCTCCTCTTTTGCTGCGGCTAAGTGTCTTCTTAGTAAGCCCATATTTCTAGTAAGCGTTGCATTGCGGACAGTCTGGGCTCTAAGTAGGTTATCCAAATCCGCAGTGGCCTCTTTGGTTTTCTCCTCACTTTCTAGTTCTAACTTGTGATAGGCCTCTCGTAAATCTTGGTATCGGCTGTTCAGTGAGGCGTTCTCAATTGATAACGAATTAAGCTGCGTTTGTAATTCGTTCGTCGTTTTCTGCAGCTGTTGATAGTTGGTGCCGAGTGATGCAAACTCATCGCGGACTTGCGTCATGCATGCGAACATGTGTTGAAATGCGGTGTCTATGGTGGGCGATAGTAGTAGTGAAGTGCTAAATGAGGATGCAGCGGGAGTAGATGCAGTGGGAATGGGAAATGGGGTTGGGACAGTGGATGCAGTGGTGATTGTGGAAAATTGTGAAGTGCCTAAATATGAGGGTGCTGTGAGGGGAGTGGGTGGTGGTGAGGTGGATGGTGATATGTCCATGCCATTGGACGTGTTTAGTGTTGTGACTGTGAAAAGTGGTGTAATCGTGGGTGGTTGTGTAGGTGTGAATACGGGATTTACAAATGTAGAGTAGTTTACAGGGGGGATGGTAGGAGCACCTTGGTGAAACGGGGAAATAGGGGTTATGGTAGGTTGGGGGGGTGAGACTGGTGAGAAGGTTAGTGGGGTTAGGAAGGGGAATGGGGGTCTTAGAGGTGGGGGAAACGCTGGGAAGGATGAAGGGGTGAAGGGGTTAACATATGGATGCGGAGGGTTGGGTGTGGGCATGGTGGTATGAATGGGTAAGGAAAAGGTTGTGGCTATGTTGCCTTGTACAGGTGTGGATGTGGGGGAAGCAGGTGGGTGTGTGGGGGACACAGGATGGGTTGGTGAAAGATGAGGTGAGAGAGGAGTCGAAGGGGTGGATGTTATTTCGAGGATAGTAGTGGTATGTACAATGGTGGTACGGGGTGGCGAATCTACAAGGATGGTTTCTGCGGTCAATGAACTTTCTGGGGCGAGGCGTGCCTCCCTGGCTTGTGCTGAGGATTGAGCTCCTGTTGGTACACGAATATACTCTCCGGGCTTTGAAAGTAGTCGCACTCGGCGGGGATCAAACTGTGGTAGTTGCTTTCTTTGTAAAAACCTGAGTGCTTCATGGGAGCCTACTGATTTGACTAACTCTCTGAACCCTCTGATATATGCGTCTTCGAATCCTCCGGAGATGAGTTCCTGTTCAATTAATGCCTGGCTCTCCTCTTCAGTTAACTTCTTTCGTGCCCAGACTTTCTCCATGGTACGATATAATTTCTTTATAGCCAGTGTGTACGCTGCGGCTTCGAATGTCTCATCTTCATATGTGCTGGTGTCGCCGTGTGTGTCGGTTTGTTGGCCTTGGCCCTCTGTCTGTTCGTCATGTGAGCCCTGGCTGGCTTCATCGTCGCCTTCCTCGTCATCTGTTTCGGTTCTCTCTTCTTCAGAGCTCGACACAGCTTGTCCCTGTGGCAAATCTCGCGGTGTAGTAGGGTAGCTGGGACGTTCATATTCCTGGGAGAACAGTTGTGCTTCTGAATACTGGAATTCGTTTGAGAATGCATCAGGCATCTCAAAATCAAATGTCGTGTTTATGGGGTCGGCCTCCATATGTGGTATCGGGAAAGAAAACGCTTCCGCACCAATAGTGGTGGGAGCTTCTGCTGTTGTGGTGGTGGGTTCTGAGGTGGCAGCTGCCTGAGGTGCAGCGGTACTAGTGGTGGCCGCTGTAATCACTGGTCTGGACAATCGTATGCGAATAGGTTGTACAGTGGGAGCAGCTTCTGTCTGTGGTCGCTCTGGAGATGGTTGTGGTGATGGCGACTCTGGCACTTGAAGGCAGGGGATGGTGCCTCGCATGCGCTTACCTGCCCGTGTCCTACTGGGCTTCCTGGCTTTCTTCGTTGTGCCCTTGAATGCCTTCAGTTCTTCTCCTGTTAGTGCACGCTCAATTGGCAAGTCATAAGCCAAACACATATACACAATTCTAGTGAGCGCACAACATCCGTTAAGCACCTTCTTGCGCTCCCATCTGTGCTGTGCCAGATACATTTGATCTATGATCCAGCTTGCCAGATCAACTGTTTGAGGTCCCGTACATGCCAAATACAATCCGAACCAGATTCGTTTATGGGGCATGGTAAATCTGTCCTGAGCTGGGAATGCGAAATGTTGCATGCATATCCTTAGTGGCTTTGATAGCTCAGGGGTAATGGCAGAGATCTCCTCCCACTTCGTGACGTCCCCACGTTTCATCGGTTCTGGAATTAATCTCTCTCGATCTGTGGGTGTGTGGGTTCCATGAATCTTGATGGCTGCTCTGATTAAGTCCTTAGAGAGATAAAATCTCTTGTAAGGTGGATCGTCCACTAGAGTAGGCAATATGAAGGTTCCTGGGATGTCCTTATTCTCTGATGCCAGTAAGGTAGTGATTAAGTAATAGCACCTGTAAAAATCCGGTTTGGGCAGAGGATCACTGAAATACTCTGTGAAGCCTGCTCTGGCCCAAACATGAGTTAAATCCTGGGTGCTTTGTAGGGCTTCGAACTCTCTGGAGAAAAACTGGTACTTTCCCCACGTGCGGTCATCAAAAGTCAGAGAGGATTCAAATATAAAGTCCGCGTCCGCAAGGGGTCCTGCAAGGCCCTGAAACCAATGAGAGTTTCTGTGTATCTTTTCGGTGTAGCCCATGGGTGGGTTGTCGATAGGCATGGGCCCTGGAAATCCCTGAAATTCCGGCGGTGGAGCAGTCGGGTGGGACTCTGCTCGTAGCACGTTGAGGGGCACAGCCGCTACACTGGGGCCTGCTCCTGATGTTCCTTCGTCGGTTTGCATGGTGGCTGGTGCGCTAGTGAGAAAGATCTGCTACAAAAGATTAACACATTAGCATGGAAATTAATCATGATCCCATTAAAGTGAGACCGCAATCCCTTTCCATAACTGATGCGTAACCCGTGTAGCCAAGTGCTGTGATGTGATGGATGCAATGTTTCTTGCAGCACTAGTGCAGGTCTCTAGACACCTATACGTTTCAGATCATGCATACATTTCTTGATGAGATGAGATTACGAGTGGTGTGTGATGATGGTGTGTGAATTTATACAAGGTTTAAAGGTTAGTGATTTAGTACAAGGTTGTATGTTAGTCGGGGGGTAGTTAGACAATGGGTTAGGGGAAGACGGTTGGACACGTTTCGGTATCCATTTCCTAAAGATCTTGGAGTGGGTGGTGGGTTTCTGCTGAGGGGTAAAAGGTGGTGTCGGGTTTGGTGGTATCGAGGGATGAGATGAGTTAAGGGGGTTATATATTACATGGCTTATGGGTTGAGCTATGATACATGGTTTGGGTACCCAAATCTGCGTGGGCGTGGGTCTATGGGTAAGGTACTTCTTGGCGATCCACATTTGTCGAATGCTCGGACCTGTAGAAGAAGGTCGAGGGGATGGTGGATATCGATTCTGTTTCTGTTCGGCCTTTTGCTTGTTGATCTCTGCTTGGTTGGAGTCCTTCGGTGCTTTTTGTCCTTTCGGCACCCATATTTGTCTGGTGCCGCTTCCTTTGGGAGGCCTAAACTGCTTTCCATGTTGTTTCCTCTGATACTGTCGTCGGTCTGGGTTCCTTTGTCGTGGTTGACTCTGTTGTTGTTGAGGTTGAGAGGTCGGATGGACACTCTGCTTTGGAAAAGAAGGGAGTTCCAACACTTGCGTGACCTGCCCATTAGGAAGTGATGCCTTTTGTAACTTTAATCTAGGCCAGTCCGCAACAAGTTTGGAAGGATGAGCACCGCAGGGTGTCGTGCTCATTTGGCCGCTGATGCAACCCACCTGACATCTGATTGTGCCCTTCTGTCCTTGCGTTTGGGTAACTGTCGCTTCTAGTTTGCAGGAAGTCCCAGGGAAGATCTCCTGTCGTTCTTCTGACTGACAACTGTCTATAGCCAAGCCCGAGTGGGTTGGTGTAGACGTAACGTGACTGGTCTGCCCAAAAATCTTCCTGTCTTCCGTCGCATGCGTTTCATAGGGTCTAGGGTCACAACCGTCAAGCGGAATGCCGTTAGGGAAGTCAAGCGGTATCACTCGCTTCTGCTCTAAGGTTCCAATCTGTAAGGAGCCTTGTCTAAGATTTAGGTCCACTGAGTGATCGTATAGCCAATCTTGGCCAAGGATTAGGGGTTCCATCAGGTCGTCATCATGGCACACTAATAGCTTCGCTGTCATGGTCACCTCCTTAACGAGGATAGGAAGGTCCACCTCACCCATGCAAGGGGTTTCCATGCCTCCTAGGCCTATGAGGTATGCCTCAATTGGCCGCATTTCTATTCCTGAAGCCTTATAGTGGGACCATCTAATCGCACTAGTCGCAGCACCTGAGTCAATCAAAGCCCTGAGTTCTTGGCTATGGTTACCGTGCTCTAGCCTAACTTTAATGAATGGTCTCCTGTCCACTATGCTAGGATGAGTGGTTGACTTTACTTGACACATGGCCATGGGATATCTGGGTGATGTTTCCAGATGGTTATAATGTTCTCTCCCTAGTCCTTGTCTTCTTAGCTTCATGCGCTTAATGCGTTCTATGGCTTCTGCCTGAGCTTCGGCTCGTATTCGGTTTTCTTCCTCCTTACGCTTCTTTGCCAACGTGAGTCGTCTAAGCATATCCTCAGTAAGAGGCTCTTGATATAACCTGACTCTACAGCCACTAATGTAATTAGGCATTATATCTCCTTCTAAGGTGGCTAACTGTACTGCTCCACTAGTCGAGAGTCTGTTAATGATCATAGGTCCATAACCTCGCTTTTCTAACTTGCGTGCATGCTGTTTCAGCGTATACACTAGAACTAAATCTCCTTCTTTTAGGCCTTTATCTTTCACATGTGCATCAAAATATGCTTTCTGTCGCTTCTTCGCTGCGTATATTCCTGCTGCTGCTTTCAGCCTAGTTTCTCCTAATCGTTCCAAGTCCATTATTCTCGCTGATAATTCATGGCCGGTCCACTGATGTTCTTGTGCAACCTTAAGGGTCGGTATCAAGAAGTCCAAAGGAAGCACTGCATTCTGACCAAAAACCATCTGAAAGGGAGTTGCATTGAGTACGGTCTTGTAGGCCACTCGATATGCCCAAACAGCGTGGTGTAACTGTTTGTCCCAATCTGAACGTTTGTTATTCACGAGTTTCGTCAGTACGGTACATAGTATCTTGTTGGTGCTTTCAGCCTGACCATTGGCCTGAGGATGATATGGTGCAGATTTCTTGTGAATCACCATAAAATCCTGTAACAAATATTCAATGACTTGGTTTAGAAAGTGAGTGCCTCGATCGCTCACTAACTCTATAGGCAGTCCATATCTTGTAAAGACGTTTTCAAATAAGAATTTTGCAGTCGTGTGAGCATCATTCTTTTTTGTGGCTTTTGCCTCTACCCATTTCGTCAGATAATCTGTAGCAACAATAATGTATTCCGCATGTGTACCTTTTGCAGGGGGGTTAATGGGTCCTACGAAGTCTATACCCCACTTAGAAAATGCACGTCCGCCCATCATGGGTTTCAATGGCATTTCATCTTTGCGAGTAGGAAACTGAGTTCTTTGGCACACGTCACATCTCTTTACATAGGTATGTGCATCCATGTGAAGAGTGGGCCACCATAATCCTGAAAAGAGGATGGCTTTGACTATCCTATCTGGTCCAAAATGACCTCCTGCAACACCTTGGTGTGCAGTCTCTAGTATGCTCAGATAATCGCTCTCATGAACACATTGTCTTAGATATCCATCTCGTCCTCTTTTGTATAGATTATCGCCAATAAGTGAATAGTCTTGAGCTTCCTGCTCTAGACTGCGTTGTCGAGCTAAGGTCATTCCTTGAGGGAATGTGTGCGTCCTCAAGTATGTCACTAAAGGTTCACTCCAGTCTGGTGTGAGGGACACGTGATATAACGTCGCATGCTCTACCGGTGGTCTTTCACAGCAAACACTGCATTCCTTACACAACTTGTAGACATCTGCTTCCATCGTAGGCCAATATACTCCCAATCTCTGCAGAGTCTGTAGTGTTCTATGTTTTGAATGATGTTGCTTTAGTGCACCTAAGTGTGCTAATTGCAACCAATTCGCATGTTCTGATTCATCTACACAACAAGCAAGAATCTTTTGATTATCTTGTTTATATATGCTTCCTGCTATTACTTGGTACCTCTGAGATTTGGTAATCTCTCCTTCTTTGATCTTTATCCTAGGACTCTTGGGTCCGTATGTCAGAATAGGGACTAACGGCTTAGCCCATTCTGGTGCTATCTCAAGGTTAAACAAGTATGCATCTGGTAGATCATCCGCTACTCCTTGAGGGGCTTCTCCTGAGGTTAATCTTGAAAGGTGGTCGGCTCTAAGATGCGTCTTTCCTTTCCTGACTACTACTTCAAAATCATACTCCATGAGTAATAGAAACCAGCGTATCAATCGTCCTGTGTTACATGGTTTGTTGACTAGATATAATAGGGCTTGATGATCTGTAAAGAACTTGAATTTGTTGGCCAACAAGTAGTGCCTAAACTTCTTTACAGCGTAGATCATCCCTAATCCCTCTCGTTCCATCGTGGTGTAATTTCTTTCTGCTGCGTTCAGTTGTCTGCTAGCGTAGGCTATGGGGAGATCTATGTTACCTTCCTTCGTGGGTTGTGCTAACACACATCCTACGGCGTAATTGGATGCATCCACATGTACATGGAATGGCTTACTCCAATCTGGGGTGGTCAATATAGGTGCTGAGCACAAACGTCGTTTAAGTTCATTGAATGAATTTTCACATTCATCTGTCCATTCGAAGTTGGTCAAAAGAGAGTACAGAGGCTTAGCTATGATTGCATACATGTGTATGAATCGTCGATAATATCCACAATGGCCCATAAATGCCTGTACCTCTTTCACATTAGTTGGTCTTGGTAATTCTGCAATTACCTTCACCTTTTCCTCGTCCGTAGAGATTCCATTTTTTGACACAATGTGTCCTAGAATTTTGCCTTGTCTGACCATGAAAACGCATTTTTCTGGGTTCAAACAAACCTGATATTCTCGACATTTGTCAAATATTTGTCTTAACTCTGGAATATGTGTCTGTCTTACATTTGAATGTGCACATAAGTCATCGACATAAACTTCCAAGCTCTTGCGTAAAAATTCCTTAAAAACATGACACATAAGTCGCTGGAAAGTGGCGGGTGCATTTGTTAAGCCAAATGGCATCACACGAAATGCAAATATGCCCCATTCTGTGGCAAAAGCCGTCTTGTGTTGGTCTTCTGGAGCAATGGCTACTTGGTTATAGCCTGAGAATCCATCAAGAAAACTGTAAACTTCCTTGCCCGCAACTCTTTCCAATAGGTGTTCCGTGATAGGAAGAGGATAACTGTCTCTAATCGTTGCGGCATTAACTTTTTTAAGGTTAATACACACACGCAATTTTCCATTCTTCTTGGGCACAACCACAATGGGGGATACCCATTCGGTATGCTCAATTTCGTAAATGAATCCTGCTTCTATCAAGCGATCTATCTCCTCTTTAATCTTCGCAGCGTAGTTATCATTGTACGTGTACGGTTTCTGTTTTGTCGGCTTTGCATCTGGAGTCATAGGGATTCTATGAGAACATATATCTGGATCTACTCCTTTCAAATCTTTGTAACTCCAAGCAAAAACATCTCTATATTCGCGCAATAGGGCAACTAACTCTTCTTCTTCTTCAGTCGTCAGATCATGCCCTATGTATGTACATTTTTCTTCTTCTCCTTCTATGGCAACTATGACTTTCTTGGTTTTCTCTCGGTTATCATATGCTTGTCCATCATTCTCTTTTCTATTAGGCATTCGTACCATGATTCTTCTATCGTCGATTTCGTATTTCTTGAAATTCTCGGGTACTTCAAATAAAGATTCTTCTTTTTCCGACATGGTTTCTTTCTTCTTTCTCTTCTTGCCTTCACTCTTAGTAGTCACTTCTGTGGCTAACCTTACCTCGTTCATTATGTCCTCGTGTCTCTGAGTGTGAGTCTCTATTTCGTAGAAATATTCTTCCTCTGATGCAAAGGGTGGGTCCATGATAATTGATTCTAAATCAAAATCGCTTGCGTCCTCAAATGCATCAGTGTTTGGTTCGCACTCTTCTAAAATTGCATCGCACATGATTGGCTCTATCGTGAAAACTGAAATGTCATAGCCATCCTCGTCACAGTGGGGTGTCCATTGTTCTTCATTGATGGCTACATCCATGGTTGCTAGGATTTCCGCCCAACCATGGGGTTCAAACTCCTCGTCTGGGAATACTACAGGTGCGTAGGCTGGATCTTGAAGGGTTCGTGGATGTTGTCCCGCACCTAAGGTCCTGGCTTCTAACCGCTCTTCCTCTTGTTTGGCAACTTTACACATCCATAAATGGGTATCCTCATGCAACCAAGAAGGATCTGATTCTAATGAGTGCACGGATTCCGTTTCTACTGGAGTCTTATGGATGGTATTCCATTGTATTGGGGGTACATCTCTATGTGAATAGTCTTTAAGATTGACTTTAGTAGTCACTCCTAAATGTTGCAAGTACAAAGAATTAGTTCCCCAATCTTGTACAATTTGCAACTGACGCATGAATGGTCGTCCCAATATCATCTCATACGCATGATTTTTAGCAAAGTCACAAATGGCGAAAGTATGCTCAAATTCTACACCACAAGTGGTGAGAGATATGCCTTCTAGTAAGCCTAATGGTTTTTCTATGTGTCCATCAGCCATTTGTAGCTTCATCCTAGTGGGTCTGAGGGCTGGCTTACCCCAACGTTTCCATAAAGCGGTAGTAGCGATGGCTACTCCGGCTCCTGAATCTAAGATGGCTTTCGTGGTGTAGCCCTGATGGGTTATTGGAAGATATGTGTTACCTTCCTCTCCTTCGCTTACGTCTCCAATATTTTCCACGGGTATCTCTGGTACCTTCTTATGTGACCCTATCTGAGAGGGTGTGGTAGCTAGCTCAGGGAATTGATTTGCTACGTGCTTCCACAATTCTGGTTTTACCTTTAACAATTCCTCCAGAGTGAGATTACACTGTACTTTAGTGTTCTTGATCACATCCGTGTTCCTAGGGATCACTGATTCTTCATTCCTCACTATTATCGTGGGTGCTCTCATACTAATAGACTTTGCTTCCCAAGGTCTCGTGAACTGAGGTAATTCTTGTAAATTAGATTCAAATCCTGTGGGTTCACTCAGTTGCTCCACCTCTACCTCATCATATATTGAGGGGATGTCTTGGGGAAATTGTTCCTGCAAATCGTCTATTTCTTGAATAGGAGGATGAGTTCCTTGTTCTTTTCTCCATTTCTCTTCTTGGATTTCTCTTAAAAATTCATGTGAATACCTATGTATGGAAGACAAATTGTCTTGGCTTTCTGTATTGGGTACTTGAGACAGGGATGGTGCATTCCTTTCCTGTGTCTCTGGAACAGTAGGGTTCCTAGACTGATCCTTTTTCTCTTTGCTTTCTATCAAATGTTCTAGCCTCTCCATTAGTCCTTGAAAGTGTAGTTCCGGTTTTGCCATGTTATTCCAATTAAGATATCTAGAGGCTTCGAACAAAGCTTGTGCTAACTCTACCATTTTCATGCACAGTTTAGTTCTCTCAATTTCTAGATCAGCTCGAGGGTAGTTTTTACTCATTTCCGTTACTTGAGGTCCCTCTTTTATTCTAGCCTGATATGCACGAAACATCATGTCTAGGTCTTCGGGTATGGGTTCCGCTAAAACTGATCCTGATTTTTGAGCTGGGATTTCTTGGTTTAATTCTTGTGAGGTCAATTCTTGTATTTTGGCTCTAGATTCCCTTAGACTTCCTTCCAACTCACTTATCTTTTTACTCCATTTTCTCTTTATCCTTTCTCTAGAATCTTTCCAAGATTTTGTCTTTTTACTACTCGATTCTGCAACTTCACTAGTTTCGGCTATTTTCTCATGATTAAGCTGTTGGTTTTGTAAAAGTGCCTGGGCTCTGGTTATAGCTTGGATAGGCACGTATGTAGGGTTGGATCCATCTGCGTTATTTACAATACCTATCACGTTGATCGGTGTCACATTCGAAGCGTTAACTGGGTTCTTAGGACAATCTTTGATTATGTGCTCTTTACCACAATCGGCACAAAAGCCTTGTATGCTATAGTACTGTGATTGCCTTGCTATTGGGGGATGTGGGATCTCCTTGGCACCTAAAGCATGGTCCTCTAGGGCCCTGTGGTCTTTGTTGTCTCAATTGGGGCCGTGGGTTTGGGTTTGCGTACATCACATTAGTATAATCTGGCTCCCAACTAGGTTCCATTGGTGGACTATCATACTGATATGTCTCCACATGCTCTGGTGACTCCGTGTAATAAGCTGGTGGACTAGTTACATGAGTAGAGTCAAAACTGTTGGAGTTCGGGTCACTTTCGGTGATCAGGGGTGAAGAAGGCACTAAGGCCCTACTTAGGTTCTCTTCTGCAGCAGCGTATTTGACTGAGATGACATTCGCTGGTGGGGGTGGCTGCTGAGCTAAGACGGGTTGAGGTCTCTGTTGAGCCTGGTACGGGTAGTTCTGGGGAGGCCTATAGTGATAAGGCTGAGCATTGTATTGGCCTTGATACCTACCTGGCTGCTGGTATGCTTGCGGGTAGTTCTGTCTCACGGTTTGTTTGTTGTATGGGCAGTCCTGAGCCGTATGATTCGTGTATCTTCTCTCAATTGTGCAATATTGGCCACTAGGGTTGGCTTGAGGTTGAGGTGCATTGGGACACACGTTTGCCAAATGATTTCCACCACAAGTGTAACAACGTACGTTAGTTGGTAGCTTGGGCACCTGTTTGCTAGAAACTCCTAGTTTTTGGGCCACTTTTTCTGCTAGATCCTCTATTGAATTCGACAATTTTGTGGATGCTAGAGAAGAACAATCTGAGTCTTTATAGACCTTTGAGAGTTCTAATTCATCTCCTAGGTTGTCCTCGATGTCTATACATATTCTTACACACTCCTCTAGCGTTCTGGGTTCTTTTAGGTACACATAGGAGCGTAGTTTAGCGCTCAACAAGCCATCTAAAAACAAGGACACTTGCTTAGCTTGTGAGGGTAGCTCTTGCATTGGACATCGTTCGACATATTGTCTGAATCTACGTCCTGCCAGTCTTACTGTTTCCTGAGGGGTTTGCTTAAAACTATGAATCAACGAAGACGTGTCATGTCTAACCCCACTTTTAGAGAATTCAGTAATGAATGACTCTAAAAAGTGATGGATGTCTCTAAATTGCCTTTGTTGCAGTGGTTGGAACCAAGTTAAAGCGGTATTCTTTAACGTTAGTCCAAATGCGTTGTACTGCGTGAACATGTCCTCGACTTGTTCTGCTCTTAGTACTTGCTTGAATTCTGCGACATGGTCATAGGGATCTCCAGTCCCATCAAAATAATTTTTCATTGATTTTACCAACTGTGTGGGTCTCAATACTCTTGCGTGTTCACGTGGTCTAGGTAGAGGAAAATCATCTCTACCCCCTGGTATTCCATGTTCTCCTTGTCTATCCGTCCTATTAGTGTTCGTGGTTGTTCTATCTCTCCCTATGGGGGGATTGAAGCTTACTTCCGGTCTCTCGTGATTTCCTTCTCTTTGATTTCCATGGGCTGAGGATGTTCCTGCCCCTTGTTGACTTGTATTCATGTTTGTTCGAGATGGAGGGAATATCAATTCACCTCTCCATGTGTATGTGTTTTTAGCGCGCTCAGGCACCACAAAGACTCTTTCTGAAGTCTGATCCAGGTATACAACCTTTCCAGGTGTATCTGGGTCCTTGAATTCATAGATTGTAATGATGCCTACCTCACCAGGGTTTTCCTTTCTGTACCTCCAAAAGGCTTCGTCTGTTTCTTTATTTACGAACAACTCGGTGCTCCTGTTGTCTTGAGGGATCCACTCTGGGATGAGTACTCTTGTTAATACGGATTTCCCTCTAGGTGTCCTAGGTTCTTCTAACGGTTCTTTTCCTTGAAATTTCGCTTCCGTCTCTAATTGAATTGTGCCAAACTCATTAGTATCGTTGGGCTGTGTACTTAGGATGTACATGGTTCCTTCTTTGTCTATGTAAGCGTCTCTCTCAAACTTCACCACTGGTCTTTCCAATCCAATGGGTTGATCCGGGTTGTGCAGTTGCACCACTTGCCTTCGCAAACCATCCTCATAGATGCGAGCACCTAATCGGTTGGTTCGGAGAAACTCTAATTGCGTTCTATAGGGTCCTTCAGGTTTTTCTAGGTATGCTACATTGGACCCTCCTTCTGGTCTGTCTGTGCTAAATGCCATTTCTGATTCACTTGATTCTGAGCTCAACTCGTAAGGATAACTACTATTCAACTGCTGAGCCCAAGATCGAGCGGTAGTTCTCACACTAGCCTCTGATGATCTAAGGCTTCTTCTGTCCGACTTACCTATATGTTTGCCCGATCTAAGGTTCATTAATTTCCTTCCTTGCTCACTCAATTACACACTTAGATCGTCGATAGTCCTTTGTTATTACTTCCTTAATTCTTTTTTTTTTTTTTTTTTTTTCTTTGGATTCTTGTCGTAATATATGCGTCAGGAATTCGACTTTCGTTATGATTTTTGAGTTCTCGTTCCGTCAGACTTAGGTTCTTTTCTTTAGGTTTTCGTCACACACACCTTTACTTTAAGTCTTAAACTGAAAGAATTAGGTATCTTGAACTTGAGGCGTTCCTATCGTCGTTAATCCACAACTACCGTCTAGCCTAAGCTAAGAATTGACTGAGGGGGTTGAGTAATCTTCCAACCTCAAGTCGACCTTTCTGGTTGCTCTGATGCCCTGTTGCCCAAGAAGCCGTGCTTCCCAAGCTCTGCTGTCTTCGCTGCCTCGCTTGCTTGCCTTTGATTGCCTTTGCTAGACCTGGAAAAATTCCAATATTAGACCAATTCACAAGATGATCAAACACTTGAGTATATACACCTTTTAATCCCTTCCCTTTTTGCCCAAATTTTAATGTGTGCCCCCTGGCTTCCTAGTCCCAAACTGGGTGAACCTCAAAATAGCTTATCCAAAAATAGACGTATCCTTTATGAAAAAAACAGTTGAGGTCACGTAGTACTCGTCACGAGCTTTCTAACGAGCTATTAAGCTCAAAAAACGGACTTCGGATGAGAAAGTTACACGCGTTCAGGCCCTGGGGGGTAAAAATTGACAATCCAGTTTTCCCTCAAATATGAGCTAAGGGGTCTCCTATGAGTCTCATGGTCCAAAAATTTTCCAAAAATACCCTCAAAATTGGTCAAAAATTGAAGTCCAAAATTTGCGATGGGGGTGGGCAATCGCGATGGTCTGGGACCGTCGCGATGGTCCGAGCGAACCGTCGCGATGGCGCGGGATTTGGACAATCGCGATGGCGCGAAAAGGCGAACCGTCGCGATGGCTCGAAGTGAACGATCGCGATGGCGTGAGGTCGAACCGTCGCGATGGTCCAAAAAATGAACCGTCGCGATGGCGTGATCGGGCGGACAATCGCGATGGTGCGGTCAACGGTCAAAGATGGACAATCGCGATGGTCCGAAGTGAACCGTCGCGATGGTCCGCGATGCGATGGCTTGAGCCAATCGCGATGGTCCGATTTTGGGCTGTCGCGATGGTCCAAAAGTTGAACCGTCGCGATGGTCTATCGTGACACGTGGCACTGTCGTGGCGATGGCGTGGGCCAATCGCGATGGTGCGGGGTCAACTGGACAGTCGCGATGGTCCGAGTGGACCGTTGCGATGGCTCAAGTGAACCGTCGCGATGGTCCGAAAAAGTGAACCGTCGCGATGGTCCGGCCGAGCCGTCGCGATGGCGTGAGCCTATCGCGATGGTGTGACACAATCGCGATGGTCCGAGCCAATCGCGATGGTCCACCAAACAACGAATTTTCAAAATGTAATTGTGGTTCCGTGAATGCGCAAGTATCGCCTATCTAGTGGTGTGGTCGCCTATCTCAAAAACCGAAAATTGCAGACCATCGCGATGGTCCGCCCTACTCGGAAATCTCTGACAGAAAGTACATTTTTTACCTTTTGGAAGCTTTCCTGATGCTCTGAAGCTCTGTACCTGCAAGAAAACTCAAGAAAAAGCAAGCACATACAATCGCAAAAACTCTCTCTCGCTCTCTCGCATGCACAAATGAGGGGAAATGAGGTGAATGGGTGGATATGGTGAATTTTCTGATTTTTTTTTGGAAATGGAGATGATGATGCGATGATGAAGATGGAATATGGGGAAGGTGAGAACACTAAAAACTAAGTAAAAACAACAACAAAAACTGAAATTTTTACCTTCCAACGCCTCTTCTTGCTATACTCTTACCATCACACATTCCTCCTAGACTCGTTCCCCGGCAACGGCGCCAAATTTGGTGTTGCTCTAGCACAATGGTGAGAACCACGTTAAAAAGCTTCACCTCCTTAATTGTCAATCCGTGGGAGAGGTAGGAGTGATATGAAGATCGTGAACGTGAGATGATGTGAGAGTGAAGGTGAGAAGCACAAAGATGCACACACACATACACACACACAATGAAGAGACAAGCAAGACACAATGGAAGGTGGGAAATTAGCTCTATTACTCCAGAATACTCTTACAAGCTCAAGGTAGCTCTATACTCACACTAACCAAAATGAACCCACCTCAAAAATGAGCTCTCTAGCTCTTTTTATAGTTTCTAGACTAGTTTTGACCGGTTTCACATCTAGTGACCGGCCTAGTTAAAAAATAGGTCCTAGAGGCTATTTGGAAGGGTAAACGATGTCTAAAAATAACGAAAATTGGTACGAGCATTCTACCTAAGCTCCTCAAGCTCGAGGACTCCTCGGCTTGCACAAAATGGAGCTATGGATTACAAAATGTGGTTTTCTATGATACATATGTTACAATTAGTGATAATAATCACTGTTTGAATGTTTGGAGAATTAATAAGAAATATATTTGTTTGAAAAATTGATCCGCCTGGTTGATCCGCCTGGTTCCCTACTCCTTCTTTACATGCTTCCGTGGCGTCTGTGCCTCTGGCTGCTTCCAACACACCTCCACCCCCGCCCTCCGCTCACCTCCACACCCGCCCCCTCCACTCACCTCCACACCTGCCCCCTCCACTCATCTCCACACCCACCCCCTCCACTCATCTCCACCCCCGCCCTCCACTCACCTCCACACCCGCCCCCTCCACTCACCTCCGCACCCGCCCCCTCCACTCACCTCCACCTGTTTTGTTTTGGACTCCAAGTTGTCCTCTCCAATCATGAAGTAACAAAGAATCAACAAATCATCTTTATTTTGTCAATCCTAGGAATATCCACAAGACCACAGCCCCTTCAAGATAACAGATTCAAGGAAATAAGAGATTGATGGCTGGATTGCTGAGAGAAATTGAAGATGAAGAGAAAATCTTGAGATTACCATAACTAAGGCAAATCTCCATCATTTTCTATGTTCTTTATGTCAAAACCATGCCATTTCATTAGCAGAATACGAATATGAACTCAAAACTGAAAAATATCACCTGTATCACCGAGACGAGACAATCGCGATTCTGTACCAACAGACGATTTTCACAATTTTGGAACTTCCTGCAGTACTTTCCACTCATTTACAGCAATAGGTCTCTCCCTTCATACAACTTACTCAGTAATACACAATTAAGACTCACAAATCTCCATGATTAAGCAAGAGACAAGCTCACACATCAAAAGAAATACACTCAACAGGAGAAAACACGATTTTGCAGAAACTCTTTCTTCTCTATTGATAGCTTGAGCAAATGGCTAACCAACCTCTCCAAAATAGAGAAAATTGACTTATATACATTTTCAAGTGTCCCTTTTCACACTTGAAATTAGGTCTTTTTCTCTAATTTTCTAAAAAATGCTATCTAAGAGTTTCTAAAAATTCTACAAAAATTACAGAAGGTCCTCAACCACATAAGGAAGACTCTTCCTTATTTTTACAATCATTGCATAAATATTTTACAATTTTTTTGACTTTTTACTAATTTTTTCATCAAAAATGCTCCTTCAAAATCACTCCTTCCAACATCCTTCCCCTCCTAAACCTTTCGGCTCCTGACGAAAGATTTTCTTTATGTGAGCTCAGCTTTATTTCTTCTTCCTTTGATACACTTGTGACACCAAGTCATGGCTCTTCCTTTCTGTGACATTCAAATTATTGACCATTTCAAATAAAGCTTTCCTCCATTGTACTGCAGCTTCAGGCTTGTCTATAACGTCCTTCTTCAAATATTCTGTGTAGACAACTTCATAGGCAGTAAGTCTTGCTTTTGTAACAACTGATAGGTTTCCAAAAATCTCTGATTCCCTCTCAAAAAATCCATAATCGAAAGCATCCTCAAAAATCTGTAAGTAATGACTACCCAAAAATATAATTCTGCTGTAGTAGGCCATTAAGCAGATCCTGTCTGGTGTCTCACTCAAATCAAACAAAAGAGCATCAGTTGGTGAATTAAAGCCTATGTAGTTCAAAATTCTGATATCTGTATCAGTGTAGGTCTCTATACAAGCTAGAATCAATCTCATTATTCTGATAAGTAGTATACAGGCTGGATCATTAACATCTTTATATGTCGTTAAAATTGACTCAGCAGCATTCACCATGTAATTTTTTGTAGGCCAAGTACCTGCCTTTGGACCTGCTATTTTTGGAAAATTCAGCCACTTTGCTGGAATCTGTCCTGTTTTCCTCCTTTCCCAAAAAACAGTCCATTCTCTTCTTCTGGCAACTGGACAATAGGCTGGATTTATCTTTAAATTCAAAGGTGCCTCTTTCCAGATTTTCCTGCATTCCTTATTGGCATCCAACCACTTATTCCTCCATTTAGGATTTGCTCTTTCAAATAACTCCTTCGTGACATTAATATCTTCTTCATATTCAAGGTATTTGTTCGGAGATAGCCCTACTCTGGCTAATTGATAATTCTTTATACTCTCCAAAATCATGCAGAAAGGTATTCCCAATCCATCTGCAGCCCAATGATGCTGATCTGGATTAATGCCTTTATTCAGAGCAAAATTAACTATTTGATCTTCATACTCATTATGCATTTGTCTAATAAAACCCATTCTTGCCTCTCTATTGGTCAATAACTTCTGTACAAAATCTTCAGAAGATTCTTCCTCTGTTTCTTTGGCTGCTGACTCCTTGTTCTCTTGTTCCTTGTCAAAATCCCCTGTTTCATATTCCCTGTTGTCTGTATCTTCTGCCTGTACTTGATCTTGAATTTCTTCTGGAACTTTTGATTTCTCCAACTGTTTCTGTAGTTCTTCTATAGTCATCATTGAACTTTTGTTCTGAGCTTCCCATAACTCCTTTTCCTTCCTCCACTCATTTCTTTCTTCCTCCATCTTTGCTTGCCATTCACTTCTTTCCTTCTCTACCTCCAAATGTAATTGATGATATCCTCTCATTGATGTGGCAGCATGAGTGTTTGCCTGTTTCTCCATTTCTTTGGCCTCTTTTAATTCTGTTTGAAGTCTTTGAATTTCTTTATGCAGCTCTTCCTTTTCTTCCTCTGTCAATTGGACAGATTTGCTTCCACCTTGTAGTTGACCTTCTTCTAACAACACTTTATTAATTTCTTCATGTGCTCTAGTCAGAATTTGATAAGATGTTTGTAAAGTTCTGTATCTTCCTCCAATGGTTTTTAATTCCATATCCATTTTGGCATTCTGTTCTGATAACTTTACACTCTTTTCTTCCAAATATTGGATCCTGTTCTGCTTCTGAACCTCAGCTTCTTCCAAAACAATGATTCTATTGAGATATTCTTCATTCCTTTCCTTTAGCAACCTTAATTGCTCTGTCATCTGCTCTTTTTCTTTCTTGTGTTCTTTGATGATTAAACTGCCTTTTTCAAATTCTGATTCAGCCACCATTCCTGATATGATCATATTCCTGCTAGATGGTCTGAATTGTTCAATGTTGCTCATAATCATTTGACAAGCTGATCTTATATTTTTGGGTATTCTTTCCAACCCTACTTCTATTTCTGTCTGTCTAACTTCAATTTGCTTATCTTCTTTATTCTCATCATCTTCTTCTGCCGCTGTTTCATCTTCTATGTCCTGCATGTCTTGTTCTTCATTACTGTGATCATAGTTCTCTGTATCCTGATTGTTATCATCCTCTTCATAAACTAGTGCTCTGTCATTTGCACTCTTCTGCTCTGAGAAATCTGAAGCTTCCTTCTTTTCTAATGGCTTCTTTTCTTCCAATACTTGTTGCTTCTCTGTGAAGAGCTGGTTTTCTTTAATTAGTATCTCCTTTTCTTGTGTTAGGGTTTCCTGACTTTTGTCTGAGTCCTTTTCAACAAGAATTTGTTGAACTTTCTTGAGTTGGTCTTCCTGTTCCTGCTTTTCCTGAACTTCAACTAATTCAATTTCTTTTGTACCAGCAACCTGGTCATTACTTTTCTCTTTATTGCATTCCTGATCTTGCTCCTCAATGTCCATAAAATCTACTTCCACCTCCTGTTTTTGATCATTCTTAGATGTAAATTCCTCACTGCTTTTTATATCCTGCAGCACATCCTTTATACTTTGAACAATGCCTTCTTCTACTACTTGTCCCAAGACCTCTTGAGTATTCTTTTCTGATTCTAACTCCTTGCTTTCCTGTTCCTTGGATGCATCCTTCTGCTGATTATTTGGGCTAAGTACACTGCCGAATACTTTCTTTGCTAGTTTCTCCAAACTTGCAGTCAATCTTGC
The DNA here is from genome assembly GCA_020310875.1 of Ceratopteris richardii. NCBI lineage: Eukaryota > Viridiplantae > Streptophyta > Polypodiopsida > Polypodiales > Pteridaceae > Ceratopteris > Ceratopteris richardii. Next base: position 14,615,099 of record CM035407.1, on the reverse strand, counting down.
ATTTAAATTGAACTGTGTCTGTGATGGGTTGGCCCATATTGAATTTTTGTCAACATTCATTATTCCAGAATTATCTTCATTTCTCTTCTGGTCTTCCTCTTCTGTCATCCTTGCCTTTCCTTTTAACTGCCTCCTTTTTTCTTCAGCACTCACCTGTGGAACTATTTCCTCCTGTGTCTGCTTCTCTTGAGGTTTCTTACTTGAATCCTCAGGTGTCTTCACTTTTTCCACAGCCTGTACAGCTATATTGGGAGTGTTGGGTATTGACAGATTTAAACTTTTTAGCAAAAAACTCTCAATGTCGCTGTCTGAATCAGATGAGAATCGTGAAGATCCTCCCACTTCTTGTTCTATAGGCTTTGACACTTCCATCTCTGAGGTTAGCTTTTGTGTTTCTTTGGTAATTACCTGTCTCATTTCTTTTGTCACAGGTTCATCTGCCATCTTTCCTTTCCCTTTCTTTATCATCTTCTTCTTTTGAACAGGTTTCCTTGGCATCTTCTTTTTCACTATCACTGTAGTTCTGGCCTCTGGAGGTCCTTGCAACTCCTTGAAGTATGCCAGCAATTCTACCTCCTTCTTTACAAATATCTCCTCAGTTTCTGCTGCCATCATTTCTTCATGCAATGCTTCATAATGTTCCACCTCTTCTTGAATCCAATCGGTAGCTTTACATGAAAAATCTTCCAACATTTTTTTATATTGTGCCTCGTATATGGCCCTTTTGCTATTTCCTTGAGTGAGATAAGTGTAATGTTGTTCTTTGCTTGTCTGCGGAGGATGAGGTTCATTGGAGGATTGCACCTTTTTCTGTGCTGCCACCTGTTCCTCTTTTGTTTCTTCCGTCTGTTCTAACTCTACTTTTCTGGGGTCCAACCTTCTTTTCTTTACTGGAATCACTTCCTCAGATATGACTTTTCTCTTCATTCCTGTTCCTCTCATGCGAGTTTGTCCTTCTGATTCTCTTCCAAGTGCCTTCTTTGGGGGACTTTTGATTCCTGACATCAAATTTCTGAAGTACTGTGCCTCAGGAGCTAACTTTAACTGTTCTTCCATACCTAAAACATGATAAATGATTTTTGTCAAAAACTGGGCTCCATTCATGAATTTTTTCTGCTCCCAATGCTTTGCTGCTTCCTTCAGCTGTTCATGGATGTAAGGTGAGACATCCATCACCCCAAATGGCTTTGTTCTATCTTTGTTGTTGAACATCAGCAGAGTTACTGATTTGTGAGGCATGGTGTACCTTGGTAATTTAGGAAAACAAAAGAACTGCAAGAACATTCTTATAGCATATTCTTCATTTTCTTTTCCCTTGAAGTCAGTGAACTTTACATATCCCGTGTAAGTCTCCTTATTTTTCTTGACAAAACTTTGGTCCAGTTTAGTGCCCATGGGATAGAACTGTAAGGCGGCTCTGATATGTTCTGCTTTGATGACTATCCCTGCCTCCTGATTGTCTTTATTCTTCACTTTACATCTGAAGTAGGCATCATTGCCTTTTCCCACTTCCTCCAAAGTTCCCATCACTTGTGCTACTCTTTCAAAGTCAATAAAGAAAATAGGTTCTTCTAAGAGCTTGTGCAATCCCACAGCTTTCCATCTTTTGAGGTTGACCGAAGTTTTCTGAAACCTGTAGAATTCTTGGCACAGCATGGTGTACTTATATCCTCCCACTGCAACTGTGAAGATATGCTGTCCTATTACTCCCAGAATTTCTTTAAGTTCTTTTGCTATTTTTTCAGCTTCTGGGATTTCCTGGTCTTCATCAGATTCTAAGTCCACCTGTTCTTCAGCTGCCTCACTGTCCAAAAACCAGTGTCCTCTGGACAAAGTCACTGAATCAGCTTTGAAGTCGTGAATTGCCAAGTCCTTTGTATTCACCATCCTGTATTTATATATGACAGAAAAGAAAATACTCCACCCACATGAGTCACAAGATTTCATAAGAAAATACTATATTATTCTGGAATGTTCTGACATATAAAAAATAAGAAAAACAAGTTCCCAGCAATTTTTGCTTTTTTTTTTTTTTTTCAAGACTCAATTTTAAGTGAGCAACACAGGTGTAGCAAGACTTCTATTGTGCTCTCTCCAATTGTCACTTTTTTACTCAAAAAAAAACAATTCCTGAATTAAAAGGATGATGCTAGAAAAGATGATTACTGAAGAAACTTGAAAAAGTAATGGTAAAAAAGAAAAATGATCACAAAAAATTAAAAATCACTAAAACAAAACAACTTTTTTCCATAATAAATTACTCTTTCCCTCCCTATATCTTGCTTTGTGTTCTTTTATTTTTAGAAAGAAAATCAAGAAAATAAAATATATTTTTCTGGGGTTTTTTCTTCTTCATTTTTTTTTTTTTTTTTTTTTTTTTTTTTTTTTTTTTTAACCTTCTTTCCTTCCCCTCCTAATTTTCTTCTAAGGGGAAAGAAGGAAATATTTTTTTGTCCTTTCCAAAATTCCAAGAATAGGTCCATTGTGGATTATCTCTCTTCCATTGACCTAATTCTGATTTTTTTACCCAGTAATGTTTTATTCCATCTGTCCTTCTGTTATGGAAATAACCATGCTCTGTGGATGAACATTTTTTGACATTTTTTGGCTTCCATATCCATTTTGTTTTTATTTCCTGTTTTGGTAAGCCATAATTGTGCATGACCTGTTTCCATATTCTTTTTGTCTTGTTTTGTTGATATTGCAACTTTGGCAATAATAGTTTTCTCTGTTTTGTCTCCTCCTCAACCTTCACCTCTTCAGTCTTTTGCTGATCTTGAGTGTATGAAGCTTGATCACTTTGTATTGTCATAATGTTCCTGTCCTTCATTGAGAAAGCAAATCCTTCGAGATGTGGGTCATGAACATCCATATGATCTACCTGCTCTTCATTACTCAGAAAGAACATTAAAAACTTTTTGTCCTTGATGGTCAAATTAAGCTTCATTTTTTCAAAATTTAAGATGACTTTACCTTGTTTGAGCCATGGTTGCCCTAAAATCAGCTTTTCAGTCATTAAATGGTCTGGCCACTCTTCACAATCTATCTTCATGTATTCATTGTTAAATTTAACTTTAACAGAAAGTGAAGATATGCTTTGAATTCTTTTCCCTCCTAGGGTTTTGATCAAAATTCTGCTTTCAGCTCTCTTAAGATTAAACTTATTGATCAAGGCTGAGCTAATTAGATTCACTTGAGCTCCCGAATCTATCAAAACCCTTATGTTTTCATTCTGGTAATTCATCATAATCACAGGCAAATGTTCTTTTTGCTTTAGAGAGTTTTCACATAAGCACACTTGTTTCAATTTTCTAATTCTCTCTTTGGCTTCCAGTTGAGCCTCCTTTCTAATACTTTCTTCTTCTTTTTTCCTATTTTGGGCCTTTTGCAACCTTCTCCATTCCTCAGTAGTTAATGGGCACTCATACCTCTTCACTCTACATCCACTTATGAAATTTGGCATGATTTCCCCATCAATATTGGCTAACTGAATAGCTCCACTTTTGCTTATCTGATGTATGATATATGGCCCATGACCTTTTTTCTGAAACTTTTTCTGATGTTCTTTGATTGTGTAAGCTAAGACCAGGTCTCCTTCTTGTAGATCTTTGTCTTTTATGTGAACATCATGATAAGCTTTTTGTCTTTTCTTGTTTGTGTATATACTCATCACTGCTTGGAGTCTCGATGCTCCCAGTTTTTATAAGTCTATGACTCTCTCAGATAATTCATGTCCTGTCCAATTGTATTGGCTACCCACCTTCAGTGTTGGAATAAGAAATTCCATGGGTAAAACTGCATTCTGGCCATACACCAAATTGAATGGTGTAGTCCCTAAAGCTGTTTTGTATGCCACTCTATAAGCCCAAAGAACATGATTCAATTGATAATCCCAGTCATTTCTGTTTGTGTTGACTAATTTGGACAATACATTGCAAAGTACTTTATTAGTGCTTTCTGCTAACCCATTGGCTTGTGGGTGATATGGGGCTGACTTATTGTGACTAATCATGAAATAATTAGTCATGTTTTCTATGATCTGATTCAAAAAATGAGTCCCCCTATCACTTACCAATTCAATTGGTAGTCCAAATCTAGTGATAATGTTTTCATACAAAAATCTAGCAGTGGTGTGAGCATCATTTCTTTTAGTAGCTTTGGCCTCAGCCCATTTTGTCAAATAATCTGTAGCTACTAGTATGTATTCTGCATGAGATTGTCTGGCTGGAGGATGTATTGGTCCAATAAAGTCCAATCCCCATTTGCTAAAAGCTCTGGCTGAAATTAAAGGAATTAATGGCATGTTATCTCTTTTGTTTGGTTGGCTTACCCTTTGACAGACATCACATTTTTTCACATAAGTTCTAGCATCAGGAAATAGGGTTGGCCACCAAAAGCCAGAATATAAGATGAGTTTGGCTGTTCTATCACTTGAGAAATGTCCTCCAGCTACTCCTGAGTGTGCCATTTCCAACATCTCTAAATACCTTTCTTCTGGAACACAGATTCTCAGATATCCATCCATTCCTCTCTTGTATAATTGCTCTCCTATGAGTTGATATTCCTCTGAGATTACTTGTAGATTTCTTGAATCAGCACCAGCTATTACTTGTTCCCCTTTCTCCTTTCTCTTCAACTTCTCAACAATATTTTCACTCCATTCAGGGTTTTTCTGAAACCAATATAGAGTTATTAATTCTGCTTTCTGCCATGTTTGACATTTTTGACAATTATCAATATATCTCTCCACATCTTGAATCTTATTTGGCCAATGTACTCCCATCCTATTAAGGTTACAAAGAGTAACAATTGTAGAAGCATGAGTACATGGATTCCAGCAATGAGCTTTTCTTACATATTCATGTTGCTCTTCTTCTGGAGTACAATATTCCAGTATACCTGACTGATTGAGGTGATACAAATGTCCAGCTAACAACATGAAATTCCTGCTTTGTAACACCAGATGTGTGTTATTTGCTAATGACCTACAAGGTCCCATGGTTAGCAAAGGAATTAATGACATCGACCATTCAGGAACACTTTCCACCTTGAATAAGTATGTATCTGGCAAATCATCATCTATAGGTGAACTAGGTTCTTTTGACTGAATTCTTGATAAATGATCTGCTCTCAAGTGTGTTTTTCCTTGTCTGACCACCACCTCAAACTCAAATTCCATTAGTAAAAGAAACCATCTTACTATTCTTCCTGTATGACATGGTTTATTTACTAAATAGAGTAGAGCTTGGTGATCCACAAAGAACTTAAACTTGTTGGCCAATAGATAATGTCTGTATTTTTTGACAGCAAAAATCATTCCCAACCCTTCTCTCTCAGTAGTTGTGTAATTTTTTTCTGCAATGTTTAATTGTCTTCTTGCATATGCTACTGGAAAATCTAATTTGCTTCCTTCTATAGGTTGTGCTAACACACATCCCAGAGCATAATTTGAAGCATCAACATGTACATGAAAGATTTTATCCCACTGAGGTGTTTTCAAGATTGGTGCTGTCACCAAACAAGTTTTTAATGTTTCAAATGCTTGGTCACATTCTTCAGTCCACTCAAACTTTGTGATGAGGGCATATAAGGGCTTGGCTATATCAGCAAATTTGTATACAAATTTTCTGTAGTACCCACAATGTCCCATAAAAATTTGGAGTTCCTTCACATTTGTTGGTCTAGGAAGCTCTATTATGGCTTTTATTTTCTTCTCATCAGTAGAGATTCCATTTTTTGACACTATGTGACCCAACATTCTTCCTTGTCTGACATAGAATACACACTTTTCTGGGTTTAAGCATACTCTATATGTCCTGCACTTCCTGAATATTCTTTCCAAATCTTGTAAATGATCTTGTCTTTTTAGAGAAAAAGTGCATAAGTCATCTACATAGATTTCCATCACATTTCTCAGGAATTCTTTGAAAATATGACACATCAACCTTTGAAAAGTTGCTGGGGCATTGGTCAATCCAAAGGGCATAACCCTAAAAGCATAAACCCCCCATTCTGTAGAAAAGGCAGTCTTATGTTGGTCCTCTAAAGCTATTGGTACTTGATTGTATCCTGAGAAGCCATCTAGAAAACTATAGACTTCCTTTCCTGCAACTCTCTCAAGAAGATGATCTGTTATTGGCAGTGGATAACTATCCCTTATAGTTGCTGCATTTACCTTCTTCAAGTTAATGCATACCCTAAGTTTCCCATTCTTTTTTGGTACCACAACTATAGGTGATATCCATTCAGTGTATTCTATTTCATAAATGAAATTAGCAGCCAATAACTTGTCAATCTCTTCCTTTATTTTGGCAGAGTATTTGTCATTAAATGTATAATGTCTCTGTTTGCTTGGTTTTGCATCAGGTGTCATAGGAATCTTATGCTCACAAATTTTTGGATCAATTCCTTTCAAATCTTTATAACTGTAAGCAAATACATCCCTATAGTTCTTTGCTAGGTTCCTTAATGCTTCTTCTTCTTGTGATGTCATGTCATCAGCTATTACTATTTGTCTCTCTTCTCCCTCTTCCTGTGTAATTACAATTTTCTTTGTTTGTTCTTCATTATCATATGCTTCCCCTTTTTTCTTCTCTCTTTTTGGTTTCATTCTCAGAAGTAGTCTGTCTTCTACTTCATAAGTTTTAAAGTTTGCTGGTACATCAAAGTATTGATCTCTGTTTATCTCTTTCTCTTTCTTTTCCTTTTCCTGGTCTCTTTCTATTTCTTTGTGTTTATGTTCCTTGTATTTGCCTGAGATTTTATCTTTAATTGCATCCTCAGCTTTTACTGTTTCCAAATATTGTGATTTTCCTTGTGTTAATATCATTTCTTGATTTTGATCCTCTTCTCTTTGTGATACTCCTATCATATGTATGCCAATGTGGAAGATGTCAAATCCTTCCTCATTTTGAAATTCCATTCCCACATATTCCTCACTGGCCAAATCCATGGTGGCTAAGATTTGATTCCATCCATAAGGCTCAAATTCTTCATCTTTGAACTGTTGAGGCACATAATTTTCATCTTGTATTTCTCTTTCTTCCACACAATCTTCTCTTCTTAACTTCCTTTTCCTATTTGTGATATTTCTTAATATGTTACACTTCCAAACTGCTGATTCATCTTCTTCCTGATCCTCCCTCTCTGATTCTTCACTTTCTTGTTGATTTTGATGTATTTTATACCATTCTCTAGGAGATATGTCACAATAGTGGCCATTTCTTAAGTTTACTCTTGTTATTCTCCCCTGGTTCTGAAGATATAAACAATCATTACCCCAATCTTGTACAATTTGCATTTGTCTCATGAAGGGTCTTCCTAGGATAATTTCATAAGATGTGGATTGTGGAAATTCTACTATAGCAAAAGTATGCTCTATTTCTATGCCACATATGTCCACAATCACTTTTTCCCAAATTCCTAGGGGCTTTTCTATATGTCCATCTGCAAGTTGTAATCTCATTTTAGTAGGTAGTAATTCCTTTCTTCCCCATTTCTCCCAGGTTTGTTTAGTCATTATAGCCACTCCTGATCCACTATCCAAAATGGCTTTTGCTGAATGTTTTTCATATTGTAATTTTAAGGTTGAATTCCCTTCTTCTCCTTCACAATATCCTCCTATTTTGTCAATAGGAATATACCATAGTTCCTCTAATTCTTGTGTTGGTGAATGAAGGTTTCCAGATATTGTTTCTTCCTGGTTCATCTTGTTTTGTAGGTGAGGATTTTGTTTCAACAAATTTTCCCATGTTGTATGACATGTAATACTACAATGTTCATCTAAACTGATTTGGAATGTTATGTGTGGATTGCCTTCTTTATCATCTTCCTTGGTTTTTGTTTTCTCATGCTGATCAAATGTTCTCCGAGAGCTGTCTTCTTCCCCTAACCTGAGTTGTGTTTCCTGGATAATTTGTTTGCATTTTATCATCCTTTCATGCTCTAAATCTGGTATGGGATAAGCCATTGCATGATCTGCAGGGCTTGGTCCCTCTTGAATCCTTCCTTTATAGGCTTTGATTAGGGTGTCTAGGCTCTGAGAATTTCCTACTTCAGACAGATTCTGGGTCTTTTCATGAGAAGTATGTTTTGAATTTGTTTGTTCCTGACTGTCTTCTTCCAGACTTTTGCCCACTTTCCTTTTCTTTTCCCATTTCCCTCTTTGTCTATTTTTCTTCCCTTTTGATGTGGAACCCTCATTTTGTTCTTTAATTATTCCTTGTTGTTTGGCTTGTGCCCTTGTTATAACATTAAGTTCAATTTGATCATTGTCACTCAATTCCTCTTGTTCCATAATTTTGACTGTTTTTAAAGGTATGTTATTAGGTGTGTTCTGTTGTTTTTGGGGATTTTTTGGACAGTCCTTGATCAGATGTTCTCTACCACAATCCTTACAATATGCTCCCTCTATCCTGAATGTTGGAGGTTGTGGACAATCTCTAATGAAATGCTCTCCCCCACACCTATAACATGTTATCTTTGGTCCCCCTTTGAATTGAGGTTTTGATTGGACATGTAGTTGTTAGTAATGTACATGAATGTTGCTGTGTCCATTTCAATTTTTCCATTTCCCAGATCTAGGGCTTTAAGCTCAGGTTCCCTTATTTCATAATCTTCCCATTCTTCTTGATGTCCCTCACTCCATTGATACTCTTCCTTATAAGGTGATCTGAATCTTGAATTTCCTTCATCAATGGGTGTATATTTGACTGGTACCACATTGGTTGGAATGGGAGGTTGTTGTCCCAATACTGGTCTTGGTTGCTCAGTATAACCTGATTCCCTTTGAGCCATATAGTCTCTTTCCTTGACAGGTTGTTTGTTATAGAAGCAATCCTCCCTGGTATGGTTTGTCCATTTTCTCTCTAGTGTACAATACTTGAGTGTCTTCCTATCTTGTAAGTGTTGTGGTTTCTGATAAGGACATTGTTGTGCCAGATGATTTTCTCCACAAATATAACATTTCTTGTTTGTGTTCATCCTAGAGTTTATCAGATTAGTTTTAGTGCTTACCTCTAGGGCTTTAGCAATAGCCTGAGCCAACTCTTCTACTGGAGGAATTTTGTCTTCATAAGATCTGGGTTGATCAAATGCTAACAAATCTTGACCTCTGTTGTCCTCCAAATCTATTGCTTCCTTAACACAGGCTGCTAAATCAGGACATCTCCTATAGTACACTAGGGTCCTTAATTGGGCACTTCTCAATCCCTCAATGAATAAGGATACTTGTTTTGCCATGGAAGGTACTTCTTCTCTTGGGCATCTATCAATGTACTGCTTAAACCTTCTGGCTGCTTCCCTAACATTTTCCTCCTTTTGTTGTTTGAAGCTGTGTATCAATGTGGCTGTACTATGTTTGATTCCAGTCTTAGAGAATTCACCAATGAAAGCTTCTAAGAAGGATTCAATGTCTAGGTACATTTCTTTTCTCAAAGGAATGAACCATGATAATGCTGGCCCTGTTAGGGTTAGACCAAATGCTTCAAATTGTACCTTGTAATCTTCTACTTCCTCTGCTCTAATTAGTTGTCTAAATTCTGCAGCATGAGCATGAGGATCTGAATACCCTTCATATTGGTTTTTCATGCATTTGGCTACTTGATATGGTCTAAGCATCCTACCCTGAGGTTGCCAATGAGTTCTTCTTCTGAGTGGGAAGTCATTGTTTCCTTCTGGTTCTCTGTCAAAGGGATTTGGTGAAGCATGTGTCCTTCTCCCATAATTTTGCTCATTATTAGTGTAGTTTTCATTTGGTCTAGGTATGTCTGGTTGTCCCATGTTATGTTCCCAAGGTCCTTTGTCAGCACATTGCCCTAGATCATTTGAATTTTCTGGGTCTTGAGAGAAGATGTATACACATCCTTGCCTGTCTTCATATCTTCCATCTTTGAATTGGGCTACTGGAGTTATATTCAGGGGAATTTCTGAATTTCTCAGTCTAATTAGGAATTTATGCATTCCATCTTGGTATACATAGGTTCCAAACCTATTTGTATACATGTATTTAAGGATGTTTCTAAAATCCCCAGTTTCTATTGACTCATTTGTTTCGTTTAGGTTTTCCATGTTATTTTCTTGGCTTAAACTTCTTCCTGATCTTTTATCACTTCCTGGCTCTTTTTCCTTTCTTGTTAGGTCTTGCTTAGAAAGTGAATTTATTTTATTTCCAGACCTTAGTATCATTCAACTATTTTTGACAAATTTCTAATGCTCAAAGGAGTGTTTGTCACAGTTTCCTAACCAATGTATTGGTTTTCCACAATTTTCTGTTCAAAATTGTGTGTGTTTTAATTTTCTTTCTATGTTTTGTGCTTTTCACCACTTTCTAATGAAATTAGGGTTTTTCACGATTTTCTACTGCCAGTAGTGTTTTTTTTCACGATTTTCAGATGAAAATCGTGTTTTTCACGATTTTATGATGCATTTGGACTTTTTCACGATTTCTTGTTGGATTTAAGTTTTTTCACGATTTTGTGCCTACCTGTGAGTTTTTTACAATTTTCTGTTGAAAATCGTGTTTTTCACGATTTTCTACTTACTTGTGAGTTTTTCACGATTTTCTGTTGAAAATCGTGTTTTTCACGATTTTCTACCTACTTGTGAGTTTTTCACGATTTTCTGTTGAAAATCGTGTTTTTCACGATTTTCTACCTACTTGTGAGTTTTTCACGATTTTCTGTTGAAAATCGTGTTTTTCACGATTTTCTACCTACTTGTGAGTTTTTCACGATTTTCTGTTGAAAATCGTGTTTTTCACGATTTTGTGTTCAAAATCGAGTTTTCCACGATTTTGAGTGAAAATCGTGTTTTTCACGATTTTGTGTTCAAAATCGAGTTTTCCACGATTTTGAGTGAAAATCGCGTTTTTCACGATTTTGTGTGAAAATCCCGTTTTTCCACGATTTTGAGTGAAAATCGTGTTTTTCACGATTTTGTGTTCAAAATCGAGTTTTCCACGATTTTGAGTAAAAATCGCGTTTTTCCACGATTTTGTTCACAGAATCGTGTTTTTTGCGATTTTGTGTCAAAATCGTGTTTTTCCACGATTTTGAGTGAAAATCGCGTTTTTCACGATTTTGTTCACAGAATCGTGTTTTTTGCGATTTTGTGTCAAAATCGTGTTTTTCCACGATTTGGTGTCAAAATCGTGTTTTTCCACGATTTGGTGTCAAAATCGTGTTTTTCCACGATTTTGTGTCAAAATCGTGTTTTTTGCGATTTTGTCCACAGAATCGTGTTTTTCCACGATTTTGTTCCCAGACAATCGTGATTGCTCACAGATTGTAAAAACACGATTTTCTTATGAAAATCGCGTTCTGGGAATCGCGATTTTGTTGGCACTTTTTCACAGAATCGCGATTTTGAGTAAAACTCAGAATCGCGATTTTGTCCAATTTTTGGCAGAATTTCAACTTATGATTTTTTTCAATATTTTTTCACTTAGAGAATCGCTTTATCAAAATTTTAACATGCAATGAAGAGATTTTTTGAAAAACATTTTTTTCTTACTGAAAAACAATAAAAAACAGGAAATCGCGATTTCGTGATTTTACTATTTTCCTACTTTTTTGTGTTATTTACTCACTTTTATGCAAAAACTATGTACTAGACTTTTTACCTTGCTTGCCAAGTTGAAAAAAATCCAAAAACTTGCTTGTAGCTGAAAGTCGCGATTTTGTTGCTTCTGCACACTCTCTCTCTCCCTCACTCTCACTCTCAAATGAATTTTTCCTTCAATTATCTGTTTATATAGTGCTCAAAAAATCACGATTTTGAACTCAGAAAGTCGCGATTTTGATCAAATTTCAGTTTTTCACACTCTTTCACTTATTTGACTTCACTTACTCAATCTTTATGACTCCCTCTACACTTTCTTATGTCAAGTACCCAAATTTACCACATATTCCAAAAAATTTTCTTTACAGAAAATCGCGATTTTGTGTAGAGAATCGTGTTTTTTCTGTAGATCTTTTCTTGTGCAAATTTTGAGTATTCTATGTCCTTGCCTTCTCTCAATATTCTTCACACTTCATTTCATGAGTCACCTGAAAAGTTATTTCAAAACAACACTTTTTACAGAAAATCGCGATTCTGTTCAGAGAATCGTGTTTTCTAATTTTCTGGTTTTTTTTTTTGATAATTTTTTGTTTTTTAAGCTTTCTTTCTCTTTGTTTTGCTTCAATTCCTTCTTTTCTTTGTAATTGACTTTACTCCTGAATTTTTTGCACCAAAATCACTATCTCCCTCAGAAAATCGCGACTTTGTGCAGAAAATCGTGTTTTTCTCTATTTTTGATTTTATGCCACTTTGAGTAGCCTTTTCTTCTTGATTACCTTCAAAACCTTTCAACAACTTCAATTCAACCTTCACTTACAATGTTATTTCCAAATCAATTACTTTTTTCAGAAAGTCGCGATTCTGTGCAGAGAATCGTGTTTTTCAGTTTTCTGGTTTTTTGATCATTTTTTGCTTTCTTTTCCAGTTTTTCACAATCACTCCTATCCACAACACCTCACTTCAACTTCTTATCAAGAAAAGAAATTTGTTTGATTGTTTTTGATGAGTTTTGTGAATTTGTTTGGTATTTTTGCCCTAAAAATAAAGGTGAACACTTTACTTAGGGTTTCTGGTTTTGGAAATCAACTGATCCTATGGTTCTTGATTGGTTATGAGTTTCTATGTCCTTAGCTATCACTAAAGTACCAAAGAAAGGTTCTCCAATGAAAAAGTGTTATGAAAGGCAATCAATTTTTGTAAAGATAAACTCAATCATATGATTTTTTCAAAATGCAGCACAACTCAAGATTTAATGCTCAGACTTGGTCAACAACTGAATCCCTCATTCCCACATCTAGCTACTTTAACTGTCCTTTCCTTAGTATCACCATGTTATCTTCCCAAGATCACCCATGGTGTCCAGTACTTGGGCAAAAAGAAATCTAGAAATGCAAGAATAGATTCAAGTTACCTCCATCTTCAGCTTCTTGGCTCAAATCCTCCACACACCTGCACTTTTACTTCACCAAAATGATGAGCAACTATCAATCTACAAAAATTTCAGCACTTCCACTTCTACAAGACATCCATTGCTTTCTTCTTCCCTAAAGACAAACAATGATATCTACCTATTCATGTGCACTTTTCCTTATTGATGAGCTTTACCTTGTTTACCATCATCAACTGAAGATCCAGCAAAGGTCCAACTTCAAAGAAGTTCTTGGAATGTTCCCCGGCAACGGCGCCAAAAAATGTTTTGTTTTGGACTCCAAGTTGTCCTCTCCAATCATGAAGTAACAAAGAATCAACAAATCATCTTTATTTTGTCAATCCTAGGAATATCCACAAGACCACAGCCCCTTCAAGATAACAGATTCAAGGAAATAAGAGATTGATGGCTGGATTGCTGAGAGAAATTGAAGATGAAGAGAAAATCTTGAGATTACCATAACTAAGGCAAATCTCCATCATTTTCTATGTTCTTTATGTCAAAACCATGCCATTTCATTAGCAGAATACGAATATGAACTCAAAACTGAAAAATATCACCTGTATCACCGAGACGAGACAATCGCGATTCTGTACCAACAGACGATTTTCACAATTTTGGAACTTCCTGCAGTACTTTCCACTCATTTACAGCAATAGGTCTCTCCCTTCATACAACTTACTCAGTAATACACAATTAAGACTCACAAATCTCCATGATTAAGCAAGAGACAAGCTCACACATCAAAAGAAATACACTCAACAGGAGAAAACACGATTTTGCAGAAACTCTTTCTTCTCTATTGATAGCTTGAGCAAATGGCTAACCAACCTCTCCAAAATAGAGAAAATTGACTTATATACATTTTCAAGTGTCCCTTTTCACACTTGAAATTAGGTCTTTTTCTCTAATTTTCTAAAAAATGCTATCTAAGAGTTTCTAAAAATTCTACAAAAATTACAGAAGGTCCTCAACCACATAAGGAAGACTCTTCCTTATTTTTACAATCATTGCATAAATATTTTACAATTTTTTTGACTTTTTACTAATTTTTTCATCAAAAATGCTCCTTCAAAATCACTCCTTCCAACACCACCCCCGCCCCCTCCACTCACCTCCACCCCCGCCCTCCACTCGCCTCCACACCCGCCCCCTCCACTCACCTCCACCCCCGCCCTCCACTCACCTCCACACCCGCCCCCTCCACTCACCTGCACCCCCGCCCTCCACTCACCTCCACACCCACCCCCTCCACTCACCTCCACACCCGCCCCCTCCACTCATCTCCACCCCCGCCCCCTCCACTCACCTCCCACACCCGCCCCCTCCACTCACCTCCACACCCGCCCCCTCCACTCATCTCCACCCCCGCCCCCTCCACTCACCTCCACACCCGCCTCTCCACTCATCTCCACCCCCGCCCCGTCCACTCACCTCCACACCCGCCCCCTCCACTCACCTCCACCCCTGCCCCCTCCACTCACCTCCACACCCGCCCCCTCCACTCATCTCCACCCCCGCCCCGTCCACTCACCTCCACAGCCGCCCCTCCACTCATCTCCACCCCCGCCCCCTCCACTCACCTCCACACCCGCCCCCTCCACTCATCTCCACCCCCGCCCCCTCCACTCACCTCCACACCCGCCCCCTCCACTCACCTCCACACCGGCCCCCTCCACTCACCTGCACCCCCACCCCCTTTACTCACCTCCACCCCCGCCCTCCACTCACCTCCACACCCGCCCCCTCCACTCACCTCCACCCCCGCCCTCCACTCACCTCCACACCCGCCCCCTCCACTCACCTCCACCCCCGCCCTCCACTCACCTCCACCCCCGCTCTCCACTCACCTCCACACCCGCCCCCTCCACTCACCTCCACCCCCACCCTCCACTCACCTCCACACCCGCCCCCTCCACTCATCTCCACCCCCGCCACGCACACCCACCCACATACACAAACACACACACACCGACATGTGCACACATGCGCACGTTCAAATGCTCACACACATACCCACATAATTACACACACACCCACATTCACTACAAATCAAGTCAATTGGGGAAGTGGTCTTCATGTTTGGCTATTGCTCAGAAGATTGAATAAACATGCTGCTGCAAAATCTCATAAAGTGAACGATGAAGCTGATGAGGTTACTTTGACCTACATTGCTATAGATAGGGCTGGATAGGAAGGTCTCATTCTAGAATGATCTGAAGAGCAGCTGGGAGGTGAAAAATCGCACTCTGAATAGTCCTCAAAAAGGGAAAAAGGTATGGGATAAAAGTGTGTAGGGTAAAAAGTAGAAGCGGAGAAAAGATTTTGCTATGTGCCACCAATCATCCAGGAAGAGTACCCATTTTTTGGGGACTCAATTCAAATCAAAGGAGTAATTGACCTACCCCTCCAATTTTGGGCATTCCACCGGCGCGTGATCAGTGGACGTGAAGATTCGGCAAGGCCTTCTTGGCCTATTGGGGCCTATAAAAACAAGGGATTTGTGCTATTTGGGTACACACTTTTTTAATATATTTTTTTGGTACAATTTTAGAGATACAGTGGTTCGTACGTGCAGAAGTTCTCTCTTGCACTTGGTGGTTTCAAGCCTATTGTAGGAGCTACTCTGTAGTGTGGATACAGAGGGTAGGCTTCTCAGTTGAGGGCTATGAGTACTATAGTGTAAGAAAGTGCCTCGGATTTTCTTTCTTTACTGTGAGTCAGTATTGGTGATTAAGCTCTATTCTCTTGAGCAAATCTTACCATTTGTATTGTTCTGGGTTAGACTGCATGTAATGGGCCCCCTTAAGCTGATGAGAAGCTTCTGTACATCGAGGTTATTTATTTCTAGGATGGCATGTTAGCCTTCTAAGCTTGCATTTTTTAGCATCACTCTGTCCAACCTTGTAATCATCTGATTCGAATCAAGAAATATATGGTCTTCTGTGGTCATTTGTTGATTAATATCTCTAGAGTATGTACAACCCCTCTGTCTGCTCAAAGAAATGTTAAAGGGTATACTTCCCTAAAGAGAACCCCCCTTGAGTAGGCGACGTACTGGATGTGTTTAATCTTTATTCTCTACTTTTAATAAAAGTGGATACCCGAGTACCTCCTCTACACTATGTATGTACATCTTTCTTCTCCATCTTCCACTGTTACTATGATCTTTTTTGTTTGCTCTTTGTTGTCGTATGCTTCTCCTTCTCTAGCTTCTCTATTGGGCATCTGAATGGCTATCTTTCTCTCCTCTACTTTGTACCTTTTAAAATGCTCCAGAACCTCAAAAAGGTCAGGATTTGGTTTGATTTTACTCACGCTTTCCTCTTGCTTTTGTACTATGGGGGCTGATTCTATTGCTAACACTTTGGTCATTCCATACTTGTCTTTGGTTTGAATAGCTTTTAGGTAACATTCTTCGGAGTCAAACTCCGGTTCCATCTCTATGCTCTTGTATTCTTCTTTCCATTCCTTTTCCAATATTTCCCCTGCTTCTACTTCTTGAAGGACAACCATGTACAAATTTACATCATAGCCTTCTTCATCCACACATTCATTCATCATCAAAACTTCTTCATTCACACATACATCCAAGGTAGCTAAGATTTCCATCCATCCATGTGGTTCAAAGGTTTCGTCGGGAAAGATTTGAGGCATATACCTTGGGTCCTCTACAAGTTGGTAGTTAGGATGTCCTATTGGCCACAAATTCCTTTTATTGTCCTCTTTCTTGGCTTCTTTACACATCCATAATTGGGCATCCTCATACTTCCATGATTGATTGCTTGATCTAGTGCTATGAATAGATAGGCCATCTTCCTCCTTGTGTATGGGATTCCACTGTAGTGGGGGTACATCTCTTTATGAAAATGTATGCAAGTTTATCTTGGTGGTATTTCCTTGATGTTGCAGGTATAATGCATTTCGTCCCCAGTATTGCACTATCCGCATTTTTCTCATGAAAGGTCGTCCTAATATCATTTCGTAATTGTTAGCCTTTTCAAATTTAGAGATGGCTAATGTGTGTTCAAATTCAACTCCACAGGTGGTTAATTTTACCTTTTCTAATATTCCTAAGGGTTTCTCCACATGACCCTCTACTAATTGGAGCTTCATGCATGTGGGTCATAAGGCATGCTTTCCCCATTTCTCCCAAATCTCCTTGGTGGCAATTCCTACTCCTGCTCCTGTGTCTAGTATAGCCTTGTTCATGTACCCATTGTAAGTGACAGGTAGACATGTATTACCTTCGTCTCCTGCACTAAATTCTCCCACCTTATCTACTGGGATTTGTATCTTCGATGGGTTGTCTTTTCCCTTGTTTTCCTTTTCGTCCTTCTCCTGTCCTAATTCTAGTTGACCTGCTAATTGTTTCCATAATTGCGGTTTAACATGGAGTAGTTCTTCCACAATCAGTTTGCATTGTACTTTTGACTTTTTAAGTTCTGTTAGATTGTGTGAATTCTGATTTGAGCTTCCTTTTCCTTTTCCTTGTACTGTGGGTGCTCGGATATCATAGATTCCTTTTCATATTCTCCCATGTAATTTGGTAGGGTTGAAATGCTCTGAGCTTCTTCTCTATTTCGGTCTAGTCTTGATACTTCCTCATATACTTGTTCCATGTTGGGATTTGGTTGATAAACTTCCACATATAATTCCTCAAAGGGAGGCTTAGTCACTCCATTCCTCTTCCATTGTTCTTCTGGGATTCTATTCCACAATTCTTTTGGCCATTCAGCCTCTAAATTAGGTATTGTTGACATAGGTTTGTCCTAGGTTTTCACTCGCTCACATTTATCATCCTTCTCTTTAGGTTCTTTATCCTTGGCTTTAACACACTCCTTGTATTGCTCCTCTACTATCCTTGTCTCTAGAAGGGCTGGGATAGTCTTTTCTAGGGTTGCTTGTGCTACCTCTATAAGTTTCTTGCATATAGCAAGCGTCCTTAATTCTAGCTTGGTATGCTTTTAACCACATGTCTAAGTCATCTGGTTTTGTATCGGCTAGAATTGATCGTGGTTTTTGTGATTCTCAAATAAGCGATGGAATGAGAACTTCTTCCCAAATCTCTGGTTTCGTATGCTTCTTACTGCTTCTAGTTTGTTTCTTATTGTCTTGACTTTTGTTTTTCATCCATTTCTCTTTGAGCTTCTCTCTTCTTTCCTTCCATTTTTGCATTTTCATGTTTTGGGTATTCTCGTGTGGGTCCTCTGAATCTTCCACTATTTGAATTTTGGGGTTTACGGTTCTATTGTTTTCTTGTTTGAGATCTGGTTGTTTTTCTTCTCGTTCCTTCGTTTGAGCTCGTCTAATGGGCTTTAAGGGCACAGTGTATTCCTTATCACCTCTAGGTGCTTCTATCACTTCAATTACATTAATAGGTGTGGTGTCTTGGGCCTTAGTGGGATTCTTTGGGCAGTCTCTGAAAAGATGTTCCTTCCCACAATCATTGCAATACCCTTCCCAAGTTTTAGGAGGTGGTGGATTGTAAGGCCGAGTACATTATCTAATAAAATGGTCTTCTTCGCACCTATAGCACGGTCCTCTCGGCACTGGAGGTCTAATGGATGGTCTCCCAGGTGCGGGTGCCTTGGGTGCAGTATACATTAAAGTAGCCACCTCCGTTCCATAGGCCTGGTCATAGCCTTCATATCCATGGTATGCTCGGTCATATGCTTGTTCATACTCAAACATATTGGTTTCATAGGGATAGTAATCTCCTTGGGATAGCTCGTATCCAAGGTTTGCTGATTCTACACTGGTCATCATTGAGGCTGGTACTATGGCTCTTTCCAAGTTTTCTTTTGGTTGGGCGTACTTCACAGGTACCACATGTTGGGGCTGTGACAGTTGTGGTCCTAACACTGGTTGGGGTTCTGGATATTGTGCTTGCTCGTATGGTCTCGGTGCTCGTGTTGGTGTTGGGTAGGGATTGTACCTGGGCATATCTCTACCTGGCTCTCTAGGTGGATATCCATATGGCCGATACTGAGGTGGTTGTAGAGGTCATGCCTGCCTATTGAATGGGCAATTTTCTGTGGTGTGATTGGTGTATTTTTGTTCTATGTGGCAATACAAGGCAGCTCCTTGATGGGGCTGTCTATTGTAAGGATATGTCTGCGGTACACCTATTCCTCCTTGTACACACATGTGTGTGGGGTGATCTCCTCCACATAGACTACACCTTTGCAACATGGGTACTTTTAGGGGTTGATATTGATAGTTTCTCTATCCTTGGACTCCTAATTTCTTTGCCACTAGCTCCGCTAATTCCTCCACATTACTTGAATTGGAAGTAACCGTACTCTGAGAGTCTTCTGATTTAGTGGGACTGGGTATACTCTTCACATCATCCGCTAGGTTGTCCTCTAAGTCAATACATTCCTATAGGCATTCGCTCAATGTCTGTAGCCTCTTTACGTATACTAGTGTTCTTAGAGTTCCATTCGTTAGTACATCCAAAAATAATGATATCATTTTTTGCTGAGTGGGTCTCTCTGCTGCTGGACATCTATCAACATACTGATTGAATCTTCGGGCAGCTGTTTTCATGGTTTCATTAGGGTTCTATTTAAAACTATGGATTAAAGATGCAGAATTATGTTTAATCCCTCTCTTAGTGAATTCCCCAATGAATTGTTGAAAGAATTGATCTATATTTCCAAATCGGTTGGGGTCTAATGGATGGAACCAAGTCAGAGCCGTTCCTGTGAGGGTGAGTCCAAAAGACTCATACTGCACGAAGAAGTCGTCTACTTGTTCCGCGGTTAAAACTTGTTTAAATTCAGCAATGTGGTCATAAGGTTCTCCCAATCTGTCATAATGATTCCTCACGTATTTGGACACCTGAATAGGTCTCAATCTTCTCATTGGTTCTGGCTGTCTAGGCATTACAGGGAAGGCGGGAATCCTTGGTCTAATTGGGGGTATTCCTGGCTGCACTTCTATTGGTGGTCCTGGCCTTACTGGTGGTTGGTATTGATTTCCTACTCTTTGGTGGGTCTGATTGTGTGGTTGCACTCCGGGAGTCGCAAATTGTACATGAGTTCGGTTTGGAACGCTCCGTTGGCTAGTTTGTGCCGACATTGTGTTCTCTACCTCCTGTTGTGTTCCGAAGGGGTTCTGAGAGGTGGTTGCCTATTCTCGTGGAGGGAATATAGGCAAACCCATATATTTTAATCGAGATCTGTCTATGGCATCAACAAGCCAATACCTTCTTTGGTTTTTGTCCAGGTATCTTACTCTAGACTCGTCTTCCGGATCCTTTAACTCATAAAACGTCATTGGACTTTCTTCTCTTCCTTGGGCCGGTGAGTCGGTTTGAAGTAACAAGTCCGATCCATGGATCAAATAGACTTCCAGTAGGTAGTCGTCTTGAGGTATCAAGTCCCCTCTCAAGACCCGCGTCACTTGGGACTTGCCTCTTGTCCCACTAACTCTCCCCTCTCATCAATCAAGTCAGGGTATTCAATCACTATGTAGATGTGACCCAACTTGTCCATGTATGCTCCTCCTTCATACTTGACAGCCGGTCTGGGCACAATTGTTGCATCTATGGAAATCACCATCCTAGCCACAGATCTGTTTAAACCATCCACGTAGATGGGGATCTCCTATGCATTAGTAGAAACGTACTGTAAAGAAGTGCGATACTCTCCTTCTATAGTGTTCATGAAGTTTCTTCTGGGAGTGGGACCCTGCATGTCTTCTGAAGTCATGGGTATCTCCTCCTTTGAGTCGCTAGAGGTGTCTGAATAGATAGAACGGTGACTGACCTGAGCGACACTTCCAACGGAAGATATGACACTTCTTCGGCTACTTAGAACCCTTCCTGAACTCAAGTTCATTCACCCTCTTGGGCTCTCTAGGTCTCTAAAACTCTCCCTAAGTGGCTCCTCAAACGCCTCAAATTTACCTTTGAAAATGCTCCAAAAGTTCTGGGTGATACCACCTTCAGCGATACTACACTAGGCGATACTTCTCGTCAGACGATACGTTACCATTTCTCTAGACGATACGATACTATGGCAACAGACGATACGATACCGCCGTTGGGCACAATATGATACTGGAATCTCTGGCGATACGATACCTCAACTCTGGATGATACGATACCAAATCCAGTCACGATACGATACCTGGGGAGTCCACGATATGATACCATAGAACTGGGTGATACGATACTTATGCACTGGGCGATACGATATCGAGAATTCTGGCGATACGATACTAAAGTTGGGATGATACGATACTAGGAACTGCACGATACAATACCTGAGTGATGCACGATATGATACTAGTTAGTCAAGTGATACGATACCAATGCAAGTCACGATACGATACCGTCAACTTGCACGATAGGATACCAAAATGGCATCACGATACGATACCAGGAAAGATAGATACGATACCAAAAGTGGACCACGATACGATACCACTCTGGTAAAGTGCAATCGCGATACCAACTAGGCGACACGAGGGAATATGGAGGAGGGAGAGAGATAGAGAGGGAGAAAAAGAGAGGAAGAAAGAGAGATAAAACAAATCACTATGGTGGCAATAAAAGTGAAAGCAATAATTGCCCGTGACACAAGTATGTCCAAGAAATGGAACGAACACTCCCTGAAGCTGCAGCCCAAGGCATCTGAGAGCTCTCCTCTCAATCTCTTTCTCTTCTATCTTCTTAGGATTAGTGGGTTCTGACCCCTGTGCTTGGAGCCCACTGCCTCATGCCCCAAAGAGAGAGAGAGGGAACATAGAAGGGGTACTACAGACCCCCACATCAAGCTTTTGCACTGTCCCTGGTGCAATTTCTCCCTTATTTTACTCCTTTCAAAGAGATCTAGTTATTCTGCAATTACTGAAAAGAAACATGGTATGTACAAGGGGTGGAATGCTTCCATTTTGACCTAGTTCAGATACTTCTTCACCCTAGAGATGTTAACCAGGGGAATCCTTTTACCCTGCAGATCTTCCAGGTGTACTACGCCATGTGGCAGTACCTTTATTACCTTATAAGGTCCTATCCATTTGGGTGCCAATTTAGTTGAAGTTGTTGGAACCTGATGCACTAAAACCATAGACCCTTCCTGAACTTGATTGGATCTCAAATAACTGTCATGCATTCTTTTGCGGTCTTCCTGTGTTACCAGAAGTTTCTGCATTGCCCCTTCTCTGTACTCTTCTAATGCCACCAATCTCTGAATGGGGGGTTCAATTCCGATGGTTTTGATTCCTATTTCTTTTCTGATAATAAACTCGAATGGTGCCAATGCCTCTTTCCCATATACTAACCGAAATGGAATCTCGCCTGTTGTTCCCCTCTTCGTGGTTCTGAAAGCCCAATTGCTCCGATCAGTGCTATCGGCCAGGAACTTTGATGATCAAAAGATAACTTGCGAAGCAATCCAATCAAAATCTTATTGGAACTCTCTGCTTGGCCATTTGCCCTCGGATAGTAGGCACAAGATTTTTTATGGAAGATTTTGTACCTGTCAAATATAAACTGGAGTAATTGATTTACAAAGTGTGTGCCCCTGTCACTAGTAATTTCCAGTGGGCAACCAAATCTTGAAAAAATACGTTTATACACAAATTTAGCTACTGTTAAAGCCGTGCAGTCCATAGTAGCTTTAGCCTCTATCCATTTAGTGGCATAACATGTGGCCATCAAAATATACTTTTTACCTCCATGTTGGCCAGTTGGACTAATTGGACCTATGAAATCAAGACCCCATCGTTCAAATGGTAGCCATCTTGTGGAGATGACTAATGGTTGGAAATTCCATCTGGTTGGCGCGGGACCAGTAGTGAGAACCTGAAGAATTTCATCATACCAACCTGACCGAATTGTTACTAGGAAGAGATTGCTATCCACTAGTTCATCATTGATACCTGTTGCCTTTTCACTCATTGCAGTCCTGGACACCTGATCTGCCATGTAATGCCCTTTTCCTGGCTTAATATGAATATCAAAATTAAATTCTTGAAATAGGAGTAACCACCTCCAAATCCTTCCAGCTACTCTAGGTTTGTTTATCAAATACTTCAAAGGCTGATGATCAGAGATAACAATGAAATGTACACCAAGGAGATAATGTCGAAACTTCTGAAGAGCAAATACGATAGCCAAACCTTCTCTTTCTGTTGTACTATAATTTCTTTCAGCTTGGTTGAGTAGTCTACTGGCATAAGAGATAGGTCTATCCACTTTGTGAGATGATGGTTGAGCTAGGACTGCACCAACCGCATGAAGACTAGCATCTGTATGCACATGAAATTCCAATGACCAATTAGGAACACTTAAAAGTGGAGTGGTACATAGCCTCATCTTTAGTTCACAAAACGCTTTGTCAGCTTCAGCACTCCATGAGAAAGGGATCTTTTTACTGGTAAGCCTTGACAAGGGCTTAGCAATTTCTGAATACATCCTAATGAATCTTCTGTGATACCCCGCATGGCCCAAGAAACTTTGCACTTCCTTTGGGCTTTGTGGAATTGGCATGGAAAGAATAGCAGTAACCTTTGCAGGGTCAACAGTTATACCTTAAGTAGATACTATGTGACCAAGAAGAGTACCCTTGGTGACCAAAAAGTGACATTTATCAAGATTCAATTTCAAACCTGTTTTGAGACATTGCTCAAAAATTTCTTTTAGATTTTCCAAATGATCATGGAAATCTTGAACTGCTGCCCTTTTATCTGTACCTGAAAATACTGAAAAGTCATCCATGAAAATGCGCAGAAATGTTGTTAACCATTTGCCCAATATCAGATACATTGTTCTATTAAATGAAGCTGGTGCATTCTTCAAACCAAAAGCCATACGAGTATAGACATAAGTGCCCCAGGGAGTAACAAAGGCTATTTTGTCCCTATCATCAGGATGAATTACTATCTGATTGTAGCCACTAAAACCATCCAAGAAACTATACAAAGTGTGACCAGCTACTTCCTCAAGTACCTGCTCTGTGAAAGGCTGAGGAAATCCATCTTGAATAGTCACTTTATTCAAAGCACAAAAATCAACACATACTCTTATTTTTCCACTATTTTTCTTGGGCACAATAACCATAGAAGAAAGCCACCTGGAATGTTCTACAGGAACAATTATACCTGCTTTTTCTAGTTTTGTAATCTCTGCTTTTACCGCCTCTGCATACTTCGGGTTGAGTCGATATGGCCTACTTCTTACAGGCGCGGCTCCCTCAACTAAGGGTATCCGATGTATCCCAAGCTCTTCTGGTATTCCTGTTAAATCTTTGTAGGACCAGGCGAAGACACTTTTGTAAGTAAAGAGCAAATAAGTTACCTTCTGTAGCAAAGGAGGATAATGCCACAACCAGGATGCCAAATGGACCTTTTGAGGGTTCTCTTCATCCCCTAAATTTACTTCTTGAACCAATGTTTCAGGACTGATCTTGCTTGAGAAATCATCTCCACTATATGCAGGAGTGGATTTTAATGTATATTCTGCAACATGTTCTTTCATCCATCCTTGAGGTATATCTGCAAAAGGAAGATCTTCTCTGCTCTTAAGTTCATAATCTTCCACCTCTGATACTTTTATATTGGTTGCCTCCTCAAAGCTTGTATTTTCCTTCAATTGCTCATTCTCCAACACCTTGTGGTCTTCATTGCCCTTTTCTGTAATTTCCTTATCTGCAACTTCTTCCTCAATTTCATTGATCTCTACTGTGCAACACTCTGCACTTCCCATCATCCAATTTAACAATGTATCATCTTCTTGGGGTAGAGAGGGCATTACCTGAGTATCCACAGTATATCCACTGGTTTTTCCTGAATCAAATCCTTCTTCCAAGTGTAGTTGCAGTTGGCTATTGGTGCTTGTTGAAATCCATAGTTTGTTTTTCCCCCAATCTTGCAAAGCTTTTGCTTGTCTCAGCCAAGGTCTCCCCAGGAGTAAAGGGTAAGAAGTCTCTTGTGGAAGTGCAATAACAACAAAATCCAACACAAAGTGGCAACCCTGTATTATCATCCGTACCTTTTCAATAATGCCAAGAGGCGCAACCCGATGTTGATCTGCTAGTGTAACTGTAAATGGTGCCATTTTGGTGGGGTTCAAATTTAGCTTCTTCATTGTAAAATCTGGCATCAAATTGATACCAGAGCCTCCATCTATGATCACACCTGTAAGAGCTTCATCCTTTATACAAACTGATAATCTTGAACTTTGGTAGTCTGCTAAGGGTGCAGGGGGAAAATCAACCATGAATCCATCTATACTAGGTGATTGGATCAAGTGAGCAGAGTGTATAATCTTCAGTAAGTCACTTCTTATTTTTGAATCCATCCTTATAAGTTCATATAGACTAACCTTGTGATGAATACTTTTCAAGATCTGTTCAATGTTTACCTCCTGAGTGTTTTCTTGCAGACTTGTTGATTGGCCCTTTAGAGAAGTAGTCATCTTATCATAAGCTCCTTCAATTTCTACTTGGTCCTTCCATCCAGACTTCTTTTCCTCCTCTTTATCCTGAAATCCTTGTTGTTCATCTCTATGGGTTGCAACTGCTTGCCTAGCTCTGGTCATCATGGGCATTGCAGAGGATGAAACGGCATAAGACTGAGTGGTTTTTCCTTCTTCATGTGGAGAGACCGCAATCATGTGGATTGGAGCAGGACGACCTCTTGGGCAATCTTTGGTATAATGATCTTTGGCCTCTAGACAATGTTGACAAGGAGGTGCATCTTCTGGAAGGGAACACCTATTTTGCATGTGGCCGTACTCACCACAATGATAGCACATCAAAGGTCTATTATATCTAGGCTTTGCAGGACGATTCTCCTCTCTATTAGATGTATTTGAAGTACTAGCATAATATGAATCCAAATTTTGAGGGGTACCTCTCTGATGTGTACCCTTGAGGTAGTAGCAATCTCTGGCTTCATGACCATCTTTTCCACAAAATTGACAGCTTACCTTAATAGGGCAATTAGCATTGGAATGTCCATTGTTATTACAGATTGTACACCAAATTTGTCTCCTTATATCCTGAGTGGTCTTCAAGTCTTCTAACTCTCGACGAAGTTGGGCTACTTCATCATCAGTGCGACGCAGTGGTGGCAAGACCTTCTCTTCTTGTTGATTTTGTTGCATCTTCAACGCTTCCAATTCCCTCCTCAGTTGCTCAATAGGATCCAGATCTGCAGCATACTTTGGTTGTGTATCCCCTTCAAAATGTTGCCTTGCTTCTTCAATGCGTGATGCAGCTGCAACAAAATCATTGAGGGTAGCATCCAATCTAAGAGACTCACGAAGCTTCTGTTGAGATGACCTGGGCAGAGCCTTCTCAATCCACTTTTTAACCAAGAAATCACCTGGAGCATGTGGCAGACGTGCAACAAGTGCTTTTGTTCTAGTGTGAAGTTCATGAAAGGATTCACCTGGCCTTAGCTTCAAATTCTCTAGCTGATCTAGAGCTCTTTTCGAAGAATCACTTGGTCTGAATGTCTGTGAGAATGCCGCCTTCAGAGCCTCCCATGTAGTGAAATGGCCATCTGCATATTGACTATACCATTTATCTGCAAGACCCTCCAATGTAGATGGAAAAAGTGCTAGCATTGCATCTTCTCTATTTTGCAGACCACGTCCACGACATAAAGAGATGAATCTCCGCACATGATCATTAGCATCCTCATAAGCATGTCCCTTGAAGGTAGGGAATTTGATGTTTAACCTAGAGAGTAAATGAGAGAGGTCCTCCATTTGTACTGGTGTTTCTTCAGACGTATCTGAAGAGAAGTCTAGAGTTCTCCTATACCCTTCTTTTGACAATGGTGTCGCACCCAAATCAATAGACAAATTTAGGGAAGGCAGAGGGGAGGTAGACTCACTAGCCGTGGTTATTGCTAACTTGTTAAGGCTCCTCCGAACACGAAGAGACTCCTTATCTGCCCGTGTATGGGTCATGTACCTACTCGCAATGTGATAGAGCAAAATACCTCTCACAAAAATGCAAAGGTCCCACCGTGCGTGCCAAACTGTAGAGGAGGTACTGGGGTATCCACTTTTATCAAAAGTAGAGAATAAAGATTAAACACATCCTGTACGTCGCCTACTCAAGGGAGGTTCTCTTTAGGGAAGTATACCCTTTAACATTTCTGTGAGCAGACAGAGGGGTTGTACATACTCTAGAGATATTAATCAACAAATGACCACAGAAGACCATATATTTCTTGATTCGAATCAGATGATTACAAGGTTGGACAGAGTGATGCTCAAAAATGCAAGCTTAGAAGGCTAACATGCCATCCTAGAAATAAATAACCTCGATGTACAGAAGCTCATCAGCTTAAGGGGGCCCATTACATGCAGTCTAACCCAGAACAATACAAATGGTAAGATTTGCTCAAGAGAATAGAGCTTAATCACCAATACTGACTCACAGTAAAGAAAGAAAATCAGAGGCACTTTCTTACACTATAGTACTCATAGCCCTCAACTGAGAAGCCTACCCTCTGTATCCACACTACAGAGTAGCTCCTACAATAGGCTTCAAACCACCAAGTGCAAGAGAGAACTTCTGCACGTACGAACCACTGTATCTCTAAAATTGTACCAAAAAAATATATTAAAAAAGTGTGTACCCAAATAGCACAAATCCCTTGTTTTTATAGGCCCCAATAGGCCAACAAGGCCTTGCCAAATCTTCACGTCCACTGATCACGTGCCGGTGGAATACCCAAAATTGGAGGGGTAGGTCAATTACTCCTTTGATTTGAATTGAGTCCCCAAAAAATGGGTACTCTTCCTGGATGATTGGTGGCTCATGGCAAAATCTTTTCTCCGCTTCTACTTTTTACCCTGCACACTTTTATCCCATACCTTTTTCCCTTTTTGAGGACTGTTCAGAGTGTGATTTTTCACCTCCCAGCTGCTCTTCAGATCATTCTAGAATGAGACCTTCCTATCCAGCCCTATCTATAGCAATGTAGGTCAAAGTAACCTCATCAGCTTCATCGTTCACTTTATGAGATTTTGCAACAGCATGTTTATTCAATCTTCTGAGCAATAGCCAAACATGAAGACCACTTCCCCAATTGACTTGATTTGTAGTGAATGTGGGTGTGTGTGTAATTATGTGGGTATGTGTGTGAGCATTTGAACGTGCGCATGTGTGCACATGTCGGTGTGTGTGTGTTTGTGTATGTGGGTGGGTGTGCGTGGCGGGGGTGGAGATGAGTGGAGGGGGCGGGTGTGGAGGTGAGTGGAGGGCAGGGGTGGAGGTGAGTGGAGGGGGCGGGTGTGGAGGTGAGTGGAGGGCGGGGGTGGAGGTGAGTGGAGGGGGCGCGTGTGGAGGTGAGTGGAGGGCGGGTGTGGAGGTGAGTGGAGGGGGCGGGGGTGGAGGTGAGTGGAGGGGGCGGGTGCGGAGGTGAGTGGAGGGGGCGGGTGTGGAGGTGAGTGGAGGGCGGGGGTGGAGATGAGCGGAGGGGGCGGGTGTGGAGGTGAGTGGAGGGCGGGGGTGGAGGTGAGTGGAGGGGGCGGGTGTGGAGGTGAGTGGAGGGCGGGTGTGGAGGTGAGTGGATGGGGCGGGGGTGGAGGTGAGTGGAGGGGGCGGGTGCGGAGGTGAGTGGAGGGGGCGGGTGTGGAGGTGAGTGGAGGGCGGGGGTGGAGATGAGTGGAGGGGGCGGGTGTGGAGATAAGTGGAGGGGGCAGGTGTGGAGGTGAGTGGAGGGGGCGGGTGTGGAGGTGAGTGGAGGGGGCGGGTGTGGAGGTGAGTGGAGGGCAGGGGTGGAGGTGAGTGGAGGGGGCGGGTGTGGAGGTGAGTGGAGGGCGGGGGTGGAGGTGAGTGGAGGGGGCGGGTGTGGAGGTGAGTGGAGGGCGGGTGTGGAGGTGAGTGGAGGGGGCGGGGGTGGAGGTGAGTGGAGGGGGCGGGTGCGGAGGTGAGTGGAGGGGGCGGGTGTGGAGGTGAGTGGAGGGCGGGGGTGGAGATGAGTGGAGGGGGCGGGTGTGGAGATGAGTGGAGGGGGCAGGTGTGGAGGTGAGTGGAGGGGGCGGGTGTGGAGGTGAGCGGAGGGCGGGGGTGGAGGTGGAGGTGAGTGGAGGGGGCGGGTGTGGAGGTGAGTGGAGGGCGGGGGTGGAGGTGACTGGAGGGGGCGGGTGTGGAGGTGAGTGGAGGGCGGGGGTGGAGGTGAGTGGAGGGGGCAGGGGTGGAGGTGAGTGGAGGGGGCGGGTGTGGAGGTGAGTGGAGGGCGGGGGTGGAGGTGAGTGGAGGGGGCGGGGGTGGAGGTGAGTGGAGGGGGCGGGTGTGGAGGTGAGTGGAGGGGGCGGGTGTGGAGGTGAGTGGAGGGAGCGGGGGTGGAGATGAGTGGAGGGGGCGGGTGTGGATGTGAGTGGAGGGGGCGGGGGTGGAGATGAGTGGAGGGGCGGGTGTGGAGGTGAGTGGAGGGGGCGGGGCTGGAGATGAGTGGAGGGGGCGGGTGTGGAGGTGAGTGGAGGGGGCGGGGGTGGAGGTGAGTGGAGGGGGCGTGTGTGGAGGTGAGTGGAGGGGGCGGGTGTGGAGGTGAGTGGAGGGGGCGGGGGTGGAGATGAGTGGAGGGGCGGGTGTGGAGGTGAGTGGAGGGGGCGGGGGTGGAGATGAGTGGAGGGGGCGGGTGTGGAGGTGAGTGGAGGGCGGGGGTGGAGATGAGTGGAGGGGGCGGGTGTGGAGATGAGTGGAGGGGGCAGGTGTGGAGGTGAGTGGAAGGGAAGGAAGAGAGAGAGAGAGAGAGAGAGAGAGAGAGAGAGAGAGAGAGATAGCTCGCGGGGGGCTGAGGGGGATTAGGCGGGGAAATCGGTGGGGGTGAGTGGCGATGGAGGGGGTGAGTGGCGGGGTGAGGGGGGAGATGGAGGGGGTGAGTGGCGGGGGAATATGGAGGAGGGAGAGAGATAGAGAGGGAGAAAAAGAGAGGAAGAAAGAGAGATAAAACAAATCACTAAGGTGGCAATAAAAGTGAAAGCAACAATTGCCCGTGACACAAGTATGTCCAAGAAATGGAACGGACACTCCCTGAAGCTGCAGCCCAAGGCATCTGAGAGCTCTCCTCTCAATCTCTTTCTCTTCTATCTTCTTAGGATTAGTGGGTTCTGACCCCTGTGCTTGGAGCCCACTGCCTCATGCCCCAAAGAGAGAGAGAGGGAACATAGAAGGGGTACTACACATAGGTAAAGATGTGTCAACTAAGGAGGAAGAATAATTAATACAATTGATCCGAGAATATCGAGATGTATTCGCGTGGACATATAATGATCTCAAGGGTGTGGAACCCTCGATGTGCTCTCATAGAATACCAATGACGGCCGAGGCAAAACCATCTAAACAACACCCTTATACATACAATGAGGTCTATGCTGCTAAAATAAAAGAAGAAATAGACAAGCTACTAGCGGCAGAATTCATTTATGAAATAGAACACACGGAGTCGGTATCACCACTAGTGGTTGTGCCCAAGAAGAATGGAAAAATAAGAGTATGCATTAACCTGAAAAAAGTGAATGCAGCCATGATTCTCGATAGCTACCCTTTACCCATCACTAACCATCTATTGGAAAGAGTTGCAGGAAAAGAAGTCTATAGCTTCTTAGGCGGATTCTCTGGATATAACCAAGTAGCTATTGCTACTAAGGATCAACATAAGACCGCATTCGCTACTGAATGGGGAGTCTATGCTTTCCGAGTGATGCCTTTTGGACTCACTAACGTGCTTGCTACTTTCCAACGATTGATCTGTCATGTTTTCAAAGAATTTCTAAAGAAGAGCATGGAAGTGTATGTGGATGACCTATGTACATACTCAAATCAAAGACAAGACCACATTCCTGAGTTGCGGAAGATATTTAATAAATGCCGCATATAGAGTTTGCCTGAACCCTGAGAAGTGTGTCTTCATGGTAAGACAAGGGATAGGACACATAGTCTCTAGAAATGGAACATCCAGAGATGAAGACAAGATTAAGGTCATTTTGGAGCTTCCTAGACCAAAGAATGCAAAAGAAGTGCAAGCGTTTATGGGACATTGTGGATACTACCGTCGATTTATCCACATGTACGCCATAATCGCCAAACCCTTGTATGGACTTTTGACTCAATTCACATGGACACAGGAATGCGAGAAGGCATTCAATGAGTTAAAGAAGTGGCTTAGCACAGCCCCAATTCTGAAAACACCGAATTGGAACAAGCCTTTTCATATTCATGTGGATGCTTCAAACAACGCAATAGGATGCATATTAGCTCAGCCGGTAGATGAAGGAAAGTTAGATCACCCAATTGCCTATGCGAGTAGGCATTTAAATCAAGCTGAGAGGAACTATACAACTAGAGAGCAAGAGGGATTAGGAATAGTCTATGCAATGAAAAAGTTTAGACACTATCTCTTAGCCAACAAGTTCAAGTTCTTCATAGATCATCAGGCATTATTGTACTTAGTCAATAAGCCCTGTAACACGGGAAGACTGGTACGATGGTTTCTACTATTGATGGATTTGGACTACGAAGTAATAATGAAAAAGGGAAATACCCATGTAAGAGCAGATCACCTCTCTAGGTTAACACACGGAGAACCACCAAGTGGAGTACCAAATGAATTGCCAGACACTTACTTGTTTAATCTGGAAGTGTGTCCAAAGTGGGCAGAGAAACTAATTATGATACTCACTCATGGCCCACAACACTCAATCAATAAAGAGAGTAAAAAGGAAATTCTGCAGTCAAGGAATTTGCACATTATTGCGGGAAACTGTTCGGCGACACTCATATATTCCAGATGCAGAATTTCAAGCGATTCCGTGGACTGTTGATACACAAAAACTGTGTTTTTCTGAGATCGAACTGTCACGTCATAGTGCGACAGTGTTCAAGCAGAAGTGCTGCTTGTAGTGTTTTGCAGTGTTGTGAATTGTTGCAGAAATGGCAAACGCAGATGGAATGAGTCAGCTTATGAGCGATAAGCTGGACAAGAACAACTTCCATGCTTGGAGATTCAGAATGACGAATTTCTTGATGGGAAAAGGCTACTGGAAGTATATCGAAGGAGATAATGAAAATGCTCCGCAGTTACCAGAAAGGAATCGGACTGCAAATCAGTTAAGAGCATATGAGGAATGGAATCAAGGAGCACGAAAGGTAATGTATTGGCTATCTGTTAACATACAGGATAGCATGATTGGACACATACAGGATACCAAGACTCCAAAAGAGGCTTGGAACAGCTTGGTCACCTTGTATGAAACTAATACAAAGGCACGGAAATTGCAACTCAAGAACGAGCTGCATCCATTGGAAAAGAAGAGCATGGCAGTAAGTGACTACACTCTTAAAGCAAAGGCATATGTGAGTCACTTGCATCTATTGGCGTGAATGTAGATGATGATGATAAGGTGGAAGTGTGCCTTCGTGGTTTAGGAGCTGCATATAAGCAGTTCAGAACTTCCATACAGACCAGGGAAAATATTCCGAATTTTCCTGATCTGGTATCTATGCTGATTATTGAAGAAAAGATTCTTGGTGAGGACTCAAACTCCCAAGGAAAGCCCAGTTCTGAGCAGGTATTCTACTCTGGCAGAGGAAGAGGCAAAGGTAGAGGTTTTGGAAGTGGAAGAGGAAATAGTAACCAAGACCAAGGTCAACAACAGAATCATGCAGGAGGAAGAGGACAGTTTCGAGGCAGGGGGAGCCAAAGTGGTCACAGAAATTTCCAAAGAAATGATTCAGGTAATGATAGTAAAGGATGTTGGAATTGTGGTAAACCTGGACACTTTGAACGTGATTGCAGGTTAAAGAATCAAAATAATAGAAGGCAGCAAAACAACTATGCATCCACAAGTGCAGATGATTCTAAGAAGCTGTTTATGGTTCAACATCACATGGTGAATACGATGTCTGCTGGTGTTTCAAAATCGAATGATAAGGTATGCTGATTCAGGTGCTTCAAATCACATGACCAGTCATGCAGAATGGTTTAGTAGTTTGTAGAAAATGCCAGTTCCTGGATATGTTGAAACAGGTGATGATACATCGCATCCTATTGAGCATACAGGAAACATAGCATTGTCTATGGAGGACGGGAAGGTAAAACATCTTGCTGATGTGTTGCATGTTCCAAATATAACAAAGAATATGGTTTTTGTTGGACAAATGGTTGACCAGGGATTACAAGTCAGGTTCAATGTTGATGGATTATATGTGGAAGAGTACAAGCAGGATGGACGATTGGTTGCCAAAGGAAACAAAGTGGGCGGGATGTTCACCTTAAATGTGAAGATTCCTGAAGTGAATGCAGCCATGTTTGCAAAAGGTGCAGGAGTTATTGCAGAGATATGGCACAAACGGATTAGACATGCAAACTTGCAAAGGCTGAAAATGATGCAGTCAAAGGAGATTGTCCATGGACTACCAAATTTCAAAGTTGCAGAAATGCAAAAGGTATATGCAGCATGTCAATTTGGTAACCAGTCAAGAGCATCATTTCCACATGACAAGCATGTTAGTGAGAATGTACTAGAAGTAGTACATACAGATGTTTGGGGTCCAGCAAAGACCACATCCTTGGGCGGTTGCAGGTTTTATGTTACCTTCATTGATGATCATACACGCAAACTATGGGTATATATCATGAAAGAGAAGAGCGAGGTGTTCACTCACTTCTAGAATTTTAAAGATATGGTGGAAAAGCAGACAGGGAAGTACATTCAAACATTTAGATCTGATGGAGGAGGTGAATACATGTCAAATGAGTTCAGCAGTTTTCTAAAAAATCATGGAATTCAACGTCAGTTTTCATGCAGGTACACACCACAACAGAATGGTGTTGCTGAATGCAAAAATAGACAAATTGCAGAAATAGCAAGAGCCTTGATGGCTGAGAAGAATATGCCTCATTGTTATTGGGCAGAAGCTGTGCATACTGCTGTATACATCATGAACAGAACTCCGACTGCTGCTATACATCAAGTTACACCTGAAGAGAAGCTTACAAGTAAAAATCCAAACTTATCACATCTGAAAGTTTCTCGCTGTATTGCATATGTACATGTTCCAGATGAGTTGAGGACGAAGCTTGATCCGAAAGCAGAAAATGTGTCTTCATTGCATATTCCCTTGAGCAAAAGGGGTACAAATGTTATAACCCACTCACACGACAGGTGAAGGTGAGCAGAGATGTGGTATTTGATGAAATGTCAAGCTTCTATGCAGATGCCAAAGAAGGACTGAATCTTGAACCAAATGACAAAGAAAATGCTCAAAAATCTAGTGCAGAATCTCAAGTTTTGAGTGGACCGGATGCATCACCAAGCAATAGTTCCAACTCAAATCCATGGAGTGGAAGATTGCGTGGAAATTTCAGTCCAGCAAATTCATCAAATACATCCAAGAAAGGTAAAGAAAAGCTTTCTGCTGGTAGTAAAACAAGTACAGGTTTTGAAGATGTTGATGGAGATTCAAGTGGTTCAGAAAAGAGTATTGATGAGGAACTTGGATTGCCCTCTGTGAAGACTCCAGGAGTAAGAAGGGCACATGCAGATGATACAAGAAGAAGTGACCCAGGACCAAGAAGATATGGGAGGATGTGTAATTCAGTGCAACTATGATAGTTACATGGCTCGCCATTGTGCCTACATGAAAAAGGTAATACAAGATGCTGAACCTTCTTGTTTTGAAGATGCAATTGGTAATGCAGATTGGGAAAAAGCTATGGATGAGGAGATGGCTGCACTTTATGGAAATGATATATGGAAGCTGGTTCCATTGCCACAAGGAAAGAAATCCATAGGCTACAAATGGGTTTAGAAGGTAAAGCATAATGTTGATGGTAGCATAAGCAGGTATAAAGCACGATTGGTAGCTAAAGGTTATGCACAAACATATGGCATTGATTATGAGGAAACATTCAGCCCTATAGCTAAAATGTCTACTGTCAGAACACTTATTGCATTAGCTCCAGCAAAAGAATGGACTTTGCATCAGATGGATGTGAAGAATGCTTTCCTACGTGGTGAGTTACAAGAAGAAGTATATATGGACCAGCCACAAGGATATGAAGATTCAAAACATCCAGAATATGTTTGTAGGTTGCAAAAGGCTTTGTATGGGCTGAAGCAAGCCCCTCGTGCATGGCATGCAAGGATTGTTGATTACTTAACCAGCATTGGGTTCTCTATGTGTGATGCAGATCACTCACTATATGCAAGGAAGGCTGATGATGGCATCACTATTGTGGCTATTTATGTTGATGACCTCATTGTAGGTGGTGATAATGAAGAAAGCATCAAAGAGGTAAAGAAACGTCTTATGTAGGAATTCGACATGAAAGATCTTGGTGTGCTACGCTATTTCTTGGGCATTGAGTTTATACATACAGAAACAGGTATATGGATGTCGCAAAGGCAATATGCCTTGAATATGCTGCAAAAGTATGGTATGGCTGATTGTAAGCCAATTTCTATGCCATTAGATCAAAATTTGAAACTGGATACTACATCAGGTGAAGCATTGCAAAATGCTACTATGTATAGGAAAATTGTGGGAAGTCTTATATATCTCATAATTACAAGGCCTGATCTAAGTTATACTGTTGGATTTGAAAGTCACTTTATGCAGGTTCCCAGGAAGCCACATTTGGATGCTCTGAGGCGCACTCTACGTGATGTGAGTGCTACTTTGGATTATGCATTGTTTTATGAAGCTGGTGTCGAGTTGTAGGTTCATGGATACACCGATGCAGATTGGGCTGGTAGTACTCCAGATAGAAGATCTACTAGTGGCTTTCTTTTCTCACCTGGACGTGCAGCTATTGCATGGAGCAGCAAGAAGCAACCCACTGGACATCTTGTAATAATTGTTCGAAGTTTTCATTCGTGAGTTCTTCCAAAGGTGCACCACCGGGAAATTCAAGATCGCATTAATCCACCAGCCAAAGGGTCTCATGCCAAATATATCATAGTAGCCACCGATTATTTGACAAAATGGGTAGAGGCAAAGGCTACTAGAAGAAACGATGCTCAAACTACTGCTAAGTTTCTTTTTGAGCATATATTCACTCCTTTCGGATTACCAATTGAGATTGTGAGTGACTGAGGAACGCACTTCATTAATGAAGTAACAGAGTCTTTAATGAATGAGTTTTTAGTGATCCATAAAAAATCAGCACCATACCACCCCCAAGCCAATGGTCAAGCAAAAAGTTCCAATAAGGTGTTATGCACAGTATTCACAAAGATCGTCAATAATGGAAGGTCTGACTGGGACAAACAATTGCATCATGCAATTTGGGCCTTCCAAGTCACGTACAAGACTGCCATTGGAACTACCCCATTCAATCTAGTATACGGACAGAAGGTAATTCTGCCAATTGATTTTTTGATACCCACTTTGAGAGTAGCCCAGCAGTATGAATGGATAGGACATGAATTATCCAAGCAACTAGACCAAATTGAGAAGTTACATGAAACTAAAATACAAGCAGTAGCAAGTATTTATGCGGCTAAGCGAAGACAAAAGGCATATTATGATGCACACATAAAAGACAAGGGACTAAAAGAGGGAGACTTGGTCCTAGTCTACAACTTGAAGCAACATGCCAAGAAATTACAAAAACGCGGATATGGACCTCTAATCATTAATAGGATCTCTACGAGTGGAGCAGTTAATCTAGCCACTCTGGATGGAGATATTCTTCCTAACTACATAAGTGTATGTAGAGTGAAACGGTTCATGGAGCCATTGACGGATCAAATGTTAGTACGTCTCGTAGGTGCACAAAATAGGAAGAGAGAAGAAGAACAAATTAGAGAAGCACGGCAGGAAGCCTTAGAGCACATTAAGAAACGGAAAGAATGGATTAGGCAACGAGACGAACGGTATCTCCAAGGAGAAGAGCCTATCCCCATGGCGAATTACCAGGTCCATAAGTCCGACACAACTAATGTCAACATGTCCCAGCCTTATTTAAACCTAGGAATTCGAACAACAGAGTACCGGTTGATAGATGCCTTGATAGACTCAAGAGCAGGACTCAGTTGCATACGAAATATGGTCATCCGAGATCTTCAAACGATTATGACACCCACGAAAGCTCATATGATAGGAATTGGAGGTCAATCCATAGCATGCATTGGAGAAGCCATAGTATCCCTCCACCTAGGAAATTCAACTATGGAACAACGAGTCCTACTGTGCAAAGATGAAGACTTAATAGAAAACTTGATACTAGGACAAGACTGGATCATTGAGAATGAAGTAAGCATCCACCTAGCGCAAGGATACATTTCAGCCAAGATAGGGCACAAGGAAATTTTTAGTCTATTAGGGGAGAAACCCTCACAGAGACCGGAAGTCACCGGAAGTCATTGGAAGTGCGGAGGAACTCAAAGAAGAGCACGTAGAAAATGATTCCATCCCTAATCTCTCAAAATCAGGTCCAAAAGAAGAAGAAATTTCAAACCCTAATATATCCACGGAAGAAGTGGATTCATCCTATTCAATTGATGAACAGAAAGAAACCAAGGAGATCAACACTCTTAGAGTTTCTCACACGAAAGAAGGATCACCAACTTGGAAGACCACCATCAACTACTCGCATTCAGGAAAGGTCAACTTCAAATGGGTGCTCAAGGATCAAGCAAAGGAATCAGAGATCGCAACACCATCTCATAAGGAGGAAAAGGTGGGCAAGAAATCTTCTTCATCGAAATCGGAACCAAAACGACTCTTGCAAGTATGGCTTCCTAGGCCTTTGATTGAAGCTCAAAAAGCATGGCAAAAAATGTGGATTCCCGAGAAGGTCAGTGTTGTGAAAACTTCTTCCTAGAGTATAGCATCCACCAGAGAGTGAGTGAGTATGTATCCACCCATCCAACTCCACCCATATATATACCAAAGGTCCAAGAGTTGCATGCCTTAATTTTTAGCCATGTGTCCTTCCAAGTGTCCTTCATGTGGATACTTTCCAAAGAGAATCACATGGCTTCTATTTCAATTGAAGTCACGTACGAGTCAAGGTGTCACTTGGGAGAAGCTTCTCCCAAGAATAAGGAGATTCAAGTTTTGAAAATATCTTAGCTCCTTTTAATTGATCAAATAAATCATCAATTCGGGGCATTGGATATTTATTCTTGATCGTAACTTTATTCAAGGCTCGATAGTCAATGCATAGTATCATTGATCCATCTTTTTTCTTGACTAAAAGAATGGGTGCTCCCAAGGTGAAAGACTAGGCTGAATGAATCCCTTAACTAGGTATTCATTTAATTGCTTTTCTACTTCAACCTACTGGGAAAAAGGGAGTCTATAAGGGGATTTACATATAGGCTTAGTTCTTGGGAGCAAGTCTATAGCATGGTCGACTTGCCCACGAGAAGGAGGTAAGCCATGGGGAAGTTCTTTTGGAAAAACATCCCGATAATTATTTATTAAACACTTAAGTTTAAACCTTTCATGTTCAGATAAGGGAGACAAGATATAAGAAACTAGATTCATATTATGTAGAGTGTTTACATCAGCAGGAAGTATCATGAAAACTTCCGCTTTTTTAGTATTTACAATTTTTTTCAACTCCATGCTAGAAATCAAAGGAGTACTATGCACATCATGCTCTCCTTGAATTAGATAACGGATTCCATTTCTCTCGAATTCCAAAGTATTCAGCTGATAGCTTCTTCTAAGTCTTTTCCCTAAACCCCAAAGCCATTCTCTACCCAAAACCACATCAGTTCTTTCCATGTGCATGATCTGAAAGTCTAATTTATCTTTATAACCTTGAAATTCTATTTCGAGGTTACAGATCATAGTATCCCAGACTTTCTTGTCTTAACCCTG
This sequence comes from Ceratopteris richardii, assembly GCA_020310875.1. Lineage (NCBI taxonomy): Eukaryota > Viridiplantae > Streptophyta > Polypodiopsida > Polypodiales > Pteridaceae > Ceratopteris > Ceratopteris richardii. Next base: position 14,576,294 of record CM035407.1, on the reverse strand, counting down.
CATCATAGATACAACATATTGATGAGGTGACTTTTGCTGGGGTAACTTTAGTCTCTTCACCAGTGAGTAGTTTAGGAAATTGTGGGTGGTCGAGTCGTCTATCATGACTCTGGCCTTTTCACCACTTATACAAGCATGAAGTTTGACCAAGTCATGACATGAATTCACGACGCAGTTATTGATGAGTTTGAATTTTACTATAGCCTTCAGTAGTCCTCATACGCTTGGTTAGGTCGGTTCGTCAGATTGACAAATAAGCGTGTGTCAATTCCCCACTATATGCACTTGCGTGGCAAATGAGATTTAGTCTCTTTGGCACAAGTCCCTAATACTTGTTGACTTAGGTACACAATGTGGTCGCCACCCTTCCAGATAGGAGAGACGAGCTCGGCAATGTGATCGCAGAGACTGACATGGGTGACATAGAGCAAGGGAACTTAGGGAGAGAGCCGAGGACTCCCCATGGCAAATCAGTCCTGACCAGAATCATGACTCCAAAGTGGGTTCCCCAAGACAATAAAAGCATAGATTTGCTTTTAAACCGAGAAACCAATGAGGCTTTTTGGAGGTATAAGCCTGACCAGCCTCATGAAGTAGGTGTTCTCACAATTTATGAGTTTAAAGATCCTAAGAGCCCAGGCAAAGTGACCTACTTAGACAATACATCAGAGAGGATCTTCGTGGTCTCAGAGCATGGAAGACATGCCTACACTTGGAAAGGTGAATTTGTTTTTCCCCAACCTCGGTCCAATGTGTCTTATGGTCACCAAGGAGCTGGAACATCTCAAGCTCATGGGACTCAAAGAGAAAGGAGTAGAGAGAGACCTGAGGTGAGCTTTGCTAACCCATTAGGGAGAGAGCCAATGAGAACATAAACGGATAGAGAAGAGACTGAGAGATCTAGAGCCCAAAGAAACCAAAGAAATGCTGATGATTTTCCTTTGCCAAGGCCTAGAGAACACACTAGGACCTTGAGGCCAACTCAGTTAGTTAAGTCCATGAAGAATTACTTCGATGGCACTGGAGACCCATACGATCATGTGGCCGAGTTTAGGCAAGTCTTGAGAGCTGAACAAGTTGAGGACATGTTCACGCAATACAATGCCTTTGGTCTAACCCTTAGGAACACAACCCTTACGTGGTTTCAACCACTAAATGAGAGACACTTCAAGAACATAGACCGACTTCTCGAGCCATTCATTACTGAATTCTCTAAGAGTGGTATATGACATAATACTTCCTCATTGATTCATAGTTTCAAGCAGACACCTCAAGAGACCGTGAGACTTGCAAGAAGAAGATTCAGGCAATATCTAGAGAGATGTCTTGTTCCTGAGTTACCCACAGTACCAAGTTAAGATCCTATGTGTACCTAAAGGACCCTAGGACCATAGAGGAGTGCGTACGCATGTGCATCGACATTAAGCATAACCTAGGGGAGGAATTAGAACTTTCAAAAATCTACAAAGATTCAGATAGTTCTACTAGCCTCTCTTCCTCGCAATCCACATCTATTGAGGAACTCGTTGAGAAAGTAGCTAAGAAGCTAGGAGTCTCTAGTAAACAAATATCAAGGTTTGCCTCAGTGAAAAGATGCTATACTTGTGGAGGTGACCATATGGTGAATGTATGTCCCATTATGGCTCAACCCCAAGTGAACCTTAGCAGCCAATACTACACCATAGAACGGAGATACACCAATCATACTGCACAAGATTGCCCATACAATAAGCAAGCAGTTAGGAAACCTCACCCACAACCATATCCACAACAGGGCAGATACTAGAACCAATACCCACCACAGCAGTATGCAAGGCCTCAGCAACCCTACCAACCACAATATCAGGCCCAACAAAGGCCTCAACCTATGTTAGCTAAGCAACCTCCAACCCCATCCAATGTGATTCCAGTGAAGTACCCAGCTGCAGAAGAGAATTTGAATAGAGCCATAGTCTCAGTAACACCATTGCTCTCATAAAGTCACCCTAGTGATCATAGTTTTGACTCTACTCATATTGATAGCCCACAGACTTACTACATGCAGTCACCTGAGCATAACGAGTCATACTATCATGAAGATCTGAGTGAATTTAGTTGGGAGCCAAAATATGCAAATGTCATGTACGCAAACCCCAACTCTAGACCTCAACCTAGGCATGTAAGACCCCTATTTCCTAGAGGACCATGCTATCGATGTCAGGGAGATCATCACCTCATTCATGATTGCCCTATGCCTGCACCTACACAACCCCAATCCGTGATAATTCAAGGTTTTTGTCCCGATTGTGGGAAGGAGCATCTCTTGTGAGACTGCCCTAAGAACCCCAATAACATGCAGAAAATCACTCCTATCAATGTTATTGGGTTAGTAGTAGACTCTACAGGAAGTGTGACATCCACTGCCCCTATGCAAAGTGGTCACTGGAGCTCAAGCTTTGCAGCAAAACCAAGGATTAGGCCAAGAAAAGAGTTTGGATCCGAGGCTAGCGAAACTGAGAGCATAACCAAGAAGAGGACTAGAGCCTGGAAGGATAACCGCGAGAGAATGAAAAGACAATGGGCAAAGAAGATGAGTAAACTCGAGGAAAGTCTAAGAGAAACAAAAGCCAAGATAATTGAACTCACATCTCAAACTCCCTCTCACACTACCCCACCACCACCATTCCCATCTCCATCCAATCCACCACCTTCCAACCCACCTGACCTAATCCCACCACCCCCTAGAGGAGGATCAGTCTTAGCAGATCCCACTCTCGAGGAAATAAACATGATGCTTAAAGCATATCAAGCCAGAATCCAAGAAGGGCCAAATGTGACAGATCATGAAAAGTGTTACCCTAGAGCCGAACTAGAGCTTGAATGAACTAAAATTTGTGCTAAGATGGTGGAATTGGCTCAAACCATGTTTGAGGCCAGTCGCCTCTTTAACTTCTCTAGTTCAGCTAAGACGCAGTTGCACTTTGATGGACTACTAGAAAGATTGGAGAGGCTAATAGCACAATCAAAAAAGGAACCCGCCTCTCAAAATAAGGACAAGGCAAGTGAAAGGATAATCCTTCCTACCCAGGAAGCCTATGTGCCTAACTCCACGGAACCAGACACATCTTCTTCTATGAATCAGTTCTCACCAGAGTTCCTGCGAGAGATTCAAGAAGAGAAATGGGCCAAAGAGAGTGAAGTTCCTCCTCCTATTGAACTTATGGATGACGCGCATAATCAATTCCCACAAGACATTCCTTCCATTTATGAGGAGCAGGAGAGTACCCAATCTCAGGAGAGATTAGACTTTTAGTCTAACTCCTTAGAGGAACTACCCCATTTCACAGGCCCATGGGAAGCAAAGTCTACTTGCATGAGAGCTCCCACAGTCATGGTAAGAAATGAAGACTCAGTCATACCTAGGAACACAGAGGTAGTGAAGAACATTAAAGTGCAGTGCAATCTCACTTTAGAGGAACTACTCAAGGTTAGGCCAGAACTGTGGAAACATGTAGCCAATCAAGTGCCAGAGGTAGCAAAACCTCGTTCACACGTAGGATCTCATAGAACGGTGCCAGAAATACCCTTGGACAAGATAGGAGACATGAGTGAAGGAGAAGAAGGAAACACCTATCTTCCCATTACCCATCAAGGATACACAACCAAGGCAGTTTTGGACTCAGGTGCACGAGTTGCAATTGCTACCACTTCCCTATGGAAGCGTTGGGGCAAGCCAACACTCAGGCCAATGAGAATGAAATTGCAGATGGCCGATGGTCACATTGAGAGACCCTTAGGATTGCTAGAAGGAATAACTCTCACTACATGCAGTGTGGAGTTTGAGCATACATTCGCTATATTTGAGTTTAGCAAAAATCAGGCCTATGAGATGATTTTGCGAAGGCCTTTTATGCGACAGTTGCAAGTGGTACAAGATTGGGGAACCAATGCTTTGTACTTGCAACACTTAGGTGTCACGACCAAAGTTAATCTCAAGGATCTCTCATAGAGATGTACCCCCCATCCAATGGAATCCCATCCATAGAGCCAAAGATGATACTGAGTCAGTGCATTCCATAGGATCAAGATCCTCATGGGTGCATGAAGACACCCACTTATGGATGTGTAAAGTAGCAGTAGAAGAAGAGAAGAGGGAAAAAGCCAGAGAGTTAGGTGCAAAAGAAACCCATAGAGCAGTTCAAGACCCAGCCTATGCACCTGTAGTATTTCCTGACGAAGAGTTTGAACCTCATGGTTGGGCTGAAATTTTAGCAACTATGGATGTAGCCATCAATGAAGAACAATGGACACCCCACCGTGACGAGGATGGCTATGACATTTTAGTTTTCTCAATAGATCCAATCATGGAAGATTCGGTTATAGAAGAATGTGAACCTAGCACTGATGCATTTGAGGATGCAAGTGATTCCAATCTAGAGTCGATTATCATGGACCCACCCTTTGCATCAGAAGAAGAATATTTCTATGAAGTAGAATCTCACCCTCAAAGACATGAAAAGCTCACAAATGATGTAAGGTTAACCATGCAAGTGACCCCCAAGAGTGAAGGCAAGAAAAGGAAGAAGAGAGAAGTCACACCAGAAGAGGAAGAATCTTTGTTTGAGGTACCTCAAAATTTTAAGAAGTATGAGATCGATGATAGGAGAGTCTTGATAAGAATGCCTAAACGTGACGCACAATCCGGAGAGGCCTATGATAACAAAGAAACCACCAAGAAAATTGTGGTATCCATAGAAGAAGGAGAAGAGAGATGCATGTACATTGGACATGACTTGACAAAAGAGGAAGAGGAGGAGTTGATAGCTTTGCTAAGAGAATACAGAGATGTATTCGCTTGGAGCTACAGGGACTTGAAAGGTGTAGACCCCGACATATGCTCACACACTATCCCCATGACCTCAGATGCCAAACCCTCTAAACAAAAGCCATACACATATAATGATTACTATGCTGCTAAGATAAAAGAGGAGATAGATAGACTGGTAGAAGTTGGATTCATCTATGATATTGAACACACTGAATGGGTATGCCCCATCGTAGTGGTGCCCAAGAAGAATGGAAAGCTACATGTGTGCATTAACTTGAAGAAGGTTAATAGATAGCCACTATCCGAGATAACTATCTACTTCCTATCACTGAACATCTCTTGGAAAGAGTAGTAGGAAAGGAAGTGTACAGCTTCCTTGATGGATTTTCTGGTTACAATCAAGTAGCCATTGCTCTAGAAGATCAGCATAAGATGGCTTTTGCCACACAGTGGGGCATATTTGCCTTCTGGGTAATGCCATTTGGGCTTACCAGTGCACCCGCTACCTTTCAGAGACTGATGTGTCATGTGTTTAAGGAATACTTGAGGAAGAATTTGGAAGTCTATGTTGATGACCTCTGTGTGCATTCCAACATTAGACATACACATATACCTGAACTCAGGCAAATCTTTGACAAATGTAGAGAATATCAAGTCTGCCTGAACCCAGAAAAGTGTGTTTTCATGGTCAGGCAAGGCACGATTCTAGGACACATAGTGTCAAAGAACGGCATATCCACTGACGAAGAGAAGGTGGGAGCTATCACAGAACTACCTAGGCCAAAGAATATCAAGGAAGTACAAGCTTTCATGGGCCATTGTGGCTATTATAAACGTTTTATACACATGTATGCCATCATTGCAAAGCCGCTGTATGGACTCTTGACCAATTTTGAGTGGACTGATGAATGTGAGAATTCCTTCAATGAGCTTAAAGGTCGATTGTGTTCAGCACCAATCTTGACTACACCACATTGGAACAAACCATTCCATGTCCATGTGGATGCATCCAATTATGCTATTGGATGTGTGCTAGCACAACCTATAGGTGAAGGTAATATGGATCTTCCAATTGCCTATGCTAGTAGACAGTTAAATGTAGCTGAACGAAATTAGGCATGGTATATGCGGTTAAAAAGTTTAGACACTATTTGTTGGCAAATAAGTTTAAATTTTCTGTAGATCTTCAAGCACTATTGTACTTGGTAAACAAGCCATGCAATACAGGCAGATTAGTAAGATGGTTCCTCTTACTAATGGAATATGACTTTGAGGTAGTGGTAAGGAAGGGCAAGACTCACTTGAGGGCAGATCATCTCTCGAGGCTCACATCCAGAGAGGACCCACAAGGAGTATCAGACGACCTTCTTGATGCTTACTTGTTTAATTTAGATGTTGTACCACAATGGGCCAAGAACTTAGTGCTAGTACTGACATATGGGCCTAAGCTGTGAAGAGATGGATAGGTATGTGCTTGAAGATGAAGAGGTGTTGCAAAATCCTTGATCTACACCAGCCAATTGAACTCCAGGAGTATATGGTGGGCCCTTTTAGCTTGCCAATGGATGTATTAGACACCCTATTTACCTTGGAAGATCACTCTAAAAAAGATAGATCAAAACAAATAAGTTGGAGTTAGCTCAGAGGTGAAAACTTGCTATTCTTGGTTCATACACCTGTCCAGTGTTTTACATAATTCTCTGAGCACAGTAGCAATTAGCTCAATTCCTCTTGGGGAAGTCTAGGTAACTTAAAGAGCTAACTTTCAAGAGTAATCGCATCAAAAATAATGAACCACACACTGAGAATGAGTTTTAACAACTGATGACATCATCCCAATTTTTACGGGCTGCTACAGTTTGAGACCAGTGAGCAAACAAATCCACATAACTCAACATTTAGGAATCTAATGATTATGAAAATTTGTATGCTTATACTAGACAGTAAGCTAAATGCAACAAGCTTTAAATCACTGAATTTGGATAAGTAACCACTGAGAAACACCTCTGACAAGATGAGTGAAAAAGTCGGGTACCTGACAGAGAAGTGAAGATGAACAGACCCTGTTGACTTCAAATGACCATAACTGAAGATTGAAACATCCAAATGACATGAAAATTTGTGAGCATATAGTAGACTTATAGAGCTAACTTTACCAAGTTAAATCACTGAAAATGATGCACCAAGCTCAGAGAAAACATCTCTGCAAGCTGACTGAGAAAACTCAGAGTAATGGCAGTGAGTAGTACACTTCACAAGAACATGGAAAGATGAACACAAATAATCATGAAAATGACAGTATATTGCTTGTACAATACAATGACTTACTGATACATATGTGTTCCTTGTAATCACACCTTTATATGGCATAAAGCTCAGCTCTTGGAGGTCTTCACATAGGTCTCTCTAACCACGACTAAAACTGCCATCTATTTATAGTTGAGTTTGGGAGGCTAAATTCCCTCAATCACTCTCCAATCAATCAATGATTGATTTGATTCTCTACCTACCACAAATCACGAATTCGTGGCTCCTCTTTCCATTCTTGATCAAGTAGACTCAACCACTTAAGATTCTCTTACTTTTACGTTAAGTAAACTCTTCAAAAGTTACAAGAGGTAGTTCACAAGTGAAATTTACATAGTCTTCATTTTAAGGCTTTTTCTATGACTTTGTGGGACTCAAGCCAATACTTAGGCTTGTCATAAACTTGCTCCAACAGCTCCCCCTCAAGCTAAGTATGCTTGAGGTCTTCAATCTTCCAAGATTACCTGCAAACCAATCATAGCCTTGAATTTGCAAAGCTTTGTACCATCCAATGCTTTGGTTAGAATATCTGCACATTGTTGATGAGTGGACACATATGATATTTGAATCTCTTTGCTTAGAACCTTCTCTCGTACATAGTGATAATGAACTTCAATATGTTTAGTCCTTGCATGAAAAATAGGATTAGCAGCCAAATGAATAGAACTCATATTGTCACCAAAAATAGTTGGAGTTCCAAACTCCAATCCAAGATCTTTGAATAATGTCTTCATCCACATAGCTTCTTGTGTAGCTATGGCAAGACCTCTATATTCAGCTTCAGTAGAAGAGAGAGCAACTGTGGGTTGCTTCTTGGATGACCATGAAATAAGCTTTGAACCTGCAAAGGTAAGATAACCTGAAGTGCTCCTTCTATCTTCCTTGGAGCCAGCCCAATCTGCATCAAAAAATAGATTCAAACCTAAATCAGATACATAAGGATAATAAAGTCCTTCATTTATGGTTCCTTTGAGATACTTGAGAATCCTTTTGGCAGCATCCATATGTGGTTTCCTTGGTGTGTGCATAAATTGACTTAGCACACTCACATTGTAACATATATCTACTCTTGTCAATGTGAGATAGTTGAGACTACCCACTAGACTTTGATATGATGTGATTTCCTCTATGAGTTCACCTTCATGTGAGCTCAATTTGTGATTGACCTCCATTGGAGTACCTGCAATCTTACAATCTTGCATCTTGAATTTTGCCAACATGTCCTTAATGTACTTCCTTTGAGTGAGAAACAAATCATGATCTTTGTAGACAACTACCAAACCTAGGAAGTAGGTAAGTGAACCCAAATCACTTATCTTGAACTCTTCTCTCATCTGATCTTTGATCTTCTTCATACCATCTGCATCATTTCCTGTCAATATAATATCATCTACATATACACATAGGTAGATGACCTCGGAATTACTCTTTTTAATAAAGAGTGAAGGATTTGCCTTGCTTGGTTGAAAGCCTTTGTCCTGCAAGAATGAAACAAGCCTGAAATTCCAAGCTCTTGGAGCTTGCTTGAGACCATACAATGCTTTGTTAAGTTTACACACATAATCAGGATAAACTTGATTCTCAAAACCAGGTGGTTGTGCCATATATACCTCTTATGTTATCCAACCATTCAAAAATGCATTCTTTACATCTAGTTGAAGTATCTTCCAATTCTTGGAAGAGGCAATACTAAGCAAAACCCTAATAGTAGGCATCTTTGCCACAGGAGAGAAAGTCTCCTCATAATCAATTCCCTGAGTTTGTGCAAAGCCTTTTGCTACAAGCCTTGCCTTATACCTGTTAATGGAACCATCAGAATTCTTCTTGAGTTTATAGACCCATCTTGAGCCTATTACCTTCATGGATGAAGTCTTGGGCACCAAATCCCAAGTGTTATTTTCCTCAAGTGCTTCAATCTCTTCCTTCATTGCATGCTTCCATTCTGATTTTGCTTTGGCCTCTTCAAATGATGATGGCTCCTCTTGGTTTATATCCTGTGCTATGTAGATAGAATGTTTAGTTACTAATGAGGTGTCAAACCCATACCTTTCTGGTTTTTTCTTTTCCCTCATAGATCTTCTTAGGCCATGATGTGATGATTCTGCCTCATGTCCAAGTTCCTGCAATTTTGCTTTACCTTTAGACTTCCATGCTTTGATCTTTTCCATTTGAGATTCTTCATCATCCTCTGAGGTGTCTTGTTCTTCAATCTTTGATTGTTGTCTACCAAGCTTTGGAAAATCTTGTTCAAGATCATATGGTAAATTGATCTTCCTGCATGAATCTTCATACCATGAATTGTTCTCATCAAAAACTACATCTCTGCTTACCAAGAATCCTTTGTTGGTAGGGTTGTATAACCTGTAGCCCTTTTGATTGTTGTCATATCCAATAAATACACACCTTTCTACCTTTGGATCCATCTTGCCTCTAACCTGTGAAGGAACATAAGCAAAAGCAATACATCCAAAAATTTTACAATGATCTAAGCTTGGTCTTCTTCCATTCCAAGCCTCACATGGAGTCATCCCATCAAGGGATTTTGAAGGCAACCTGTTAATCAAGTAAGTGGCTGTAGATACAGCCTCGGCCCATAAGTAATTAGGTAAATGCTTTTCATTTAACATAGACCTTGCAGCTTCGACAATTGTCCTATTCCTCCTTTCTGCCACTCCATTTTGCTCAGGATTGTACCTTGTAGTTACCTCTCTTTTGATTCCTCTTTCTTGAAGAAAAGAATCAAACTCATGGGAGAAGTATTCTCCCCCTCCATCTGTCCTTAGCCTTTTTAGTGATTTACCTGTTTGATTCTCCACAAGAGCCAAATATCTTTTGAAACATGAAAAAACTTCATCTTTGTGTTTCATAAAGAATAGGATAGTCCATCTGCTACAATCATCAATAAAGGAAACATAATACCTTGATCCAGATATTGAAGCTTCCTTGCTAGGTCCCCATACATCTGTATGAACCAACTCCAAGAGATCTCCATGCATATAACCTTTCTTCATGAATGGTAACCTGTGAGACTTTCCAAATTGACATGCACTACACTTATAAATCATATGTTGTTTTGACAAATTAGGGAGTCCAAGTACACTTTGGTCCCTGCAAATTTGCTTTAATGACCTTTCACCAATATGTGCTAACCTTTTGTGCCATACTTCTAATTTTGTGAGTGTCTGACTACCATAATTAAAGAGAGCAATGTTTCTAGTGTCCTATAATTCAAATGTGAACAATCTACCTGTCTTTTCACCTTTTGCAATTCTTCTGAATCCTTGACTTGGATCTTCAACAAATGCTCCTGCTTCTGTGAACCTGACTTGCAACCCTTTCTCTACTATCTGCCCAACACTTATCAAATTCTTTGTAATGGTAGGGACATAGAGTACCTTACTGAGTAGGTTGATGTTTCCATCATGTGCTTTGACATTACCTATTTTCTCCACAGGATGTTTTGTATCATCTCTTGTTTGTACCTCATGCTTATTCCTTGGATCTTCTAAATCTGATAGGAGTGCCACATTTCCTGCCACATGATTTGAACAACCTGAATCTATGTAGAAAACATGCTCATCAGATTTACCTTTTGGCATAGCCATGTTCATGATCAATAATGAATCCTCTTTGTTTGAGTCTTATGTGTAGTTATTGTAGTCTCTCCTTCCTTTGTAGCCTCCTTGATAGTTTGAATGATTGTAGTTGTTGTAGTTGCCATGGTAGTTGTTGAACCTTCCTCTTGAGTAGCCATAACTTCATCTATTGTATCCTTTGCCTCTTTGATTCCTGGAATTCCTAAAGCAATTTTCAGTTGTATGATTAGTTAATCCACAAATAGAACATGAGTTGGAGTCTTAGGATCTCCCCCTGCCTTGTCTACCTCCTCTTCCTCTACCTCTGCCATGTCTTCCTCTACCTGCATAGTTAGCTTGATATGTACTTGCTTCATCATCCACTTTCTTTGCCTTTCCTTTGTTATCTTTGGACTTGCTTTTATCAGTGTATAAAGCTGAAGATTGATTACCTTTAGAGCTTTCTCCATTTTTGATAACCTTTGCCTCTTGAGTAAGTAGTTGTCCAATGAGTGTATTGAAATCAGGTACATGCATGTCCATGTACAAATCCATAGTTGTGGTGAATGCTTCCCACTTGTCATCTGCCTTCAAGCCATTGATCACCTGCCTTACAATTTGCTCTTCATCTATTACCTCTCCAATGCTTCCCAACTGATCCGCTATGTCCTTGAGCTTTGTGACAAAATCAGTCACATTTTGTTTGGGAGCCTTCTTGAGAGTTGTGAAATCCAGCCATAGTTGATGCTTCCTAGCTTTGGTACTTGAAGAAAAGAAAGCTTCACGTGCATCCCACACTTCTTGAGATGTCTTACAACTTCTAATGTGAGGCAACAAAAAATCTGAGATAGAGTTGAGGAGATAAGACCTTGCAAGTGCATCCTTGGAGCACCATGTGCTCAATCTTTCTTGCTCTTCTTGTGTTGGTTGACTTTTGTTCCTGAAACTTGGCATAACTTCATCTCCAGCCACATAACCATATAAACTTCTACCTTGGAGATAAGCTTCCATTCTTAATGACCAAGCTGAGTAGTTACCTCTGTCCAATTTGTCAATTGATGAAGGAAATCCATCTGCCATGTTGTCCAACCTTGCTCTGATACCACTGTGAAGAGATGGATAGGTATGTGCTTGAAGATGAAGAGGTGTTGCAAAATCCTTAATCTACACCAGCCAATTGAACTCCAGGAGTATATGGTGGGCCCTTTTAGCTTGCCAATGGATGTATTAGACACCCTATGTACCTTGGAAGATCACTCTCAAAAAGATAGATCAAAACAAATAAGTTGGAGTTAGCTCAGAGGTGAAAACTTGCTATTCTTGGTTCATACACCTGTCCAGTGTTTTACATAATTCTCTGAGCACAGTAGCAATTAGCTCAATTCCTCTTGGGGAAGTCTAGGTAACTTAAAGAGCTAACTTTCAAGAGTAATCTCATAAAAAATAATGAACCACACACTGAGAATGAGTTTTAACAACTGATGACATCATCCCGATTTTCACGGGCTGCTATAGTTTGAGACCAGTGAGCAGAAAAATCAACATAACTCAAAATGTAGGAATCCAATGATTATGAAAATTTGTATCTTATACTAGACAGTAAGCTGAATCCAACAAGCTTTAAATCACTGAATTTGGATAAGTAACCACTGAGAAACACCTCTGACAAGATGAGTGAAAAAGTCGGGTACCTGACAGAGAAGTGAAGATGAACAGACCCTGTTGACTTCAAATGAACATAACTGAAGATTGCAACATCCAAATGACATGAAAATTTGTGAGCATATAGTAGACTTATAGAGCTAACTTTACCAAGTTAAATCAGTGAAATTGATGCACCAAGCTCAGAGAAAACATCTCTGCAAGCTGACTGAGAAAACTCAGAGTAATGGCAGTGAGTAGTACACTTCACAAGAACATGGAAAGATGAACACAAATAATCATGAAAATGAAAGTATATTGCTTGTACAATACAATGACTTACTGATACATATGTGTGCCTTGTAATCACACCTTGATATGGCATAAAGCTCAGCTCTTGGAGGTCTTCACATAGGTCTCTCTAACCACGACTAAAACTGCCATCTATTTATAGTTGAGTTTGGGAGGCTAACTTCCCTCAATCACTCTCCAATCAATCAATGATTGATTTGATTCTCTACCTACCACAAATCACAAATTCGTGGCTCCTCTTTCCATTCTTGATCAAGTGGACTCAACCACTTAAGATTCTCTTACTTTTACATTAAGTAAACTCTTCAAAAGTTACAAGAGGTAGTTCACAAGTGAACTTTACATAGTCTTCATTTTAAGGCTTTTTCTATGACTTTGTGGGACTCAATCCAATACTTAGGCTTGTCATAGACTTGCTCCAACATAAGCATCCAGTAGTAAACACTCAAGATAGGGAGGTAGTAAAAGCCCAAAAGTACCATATCATGGCAGGGAGTATGTACAAACATACCGATGAAGGAGTATTAGCCTACTGTGTGGAAGAGGATGAGTACACGAAGTGGTTGCAATTAGCACATGTGGATGCATTAGAGCAACACTACTTGAGACAAAGAACCTTACAGACGTTAAGGAGACTTGGAGTGCACTGGCTAACTATGGAAGCTGATGTCCATAGGGTGTGCAAAGAATGCCCAATCTGCCGCACTAAACCACCAGTGGAACATGCCACTCTTTATCGAGTGTCTTTAGTGCCGGACTGAACGCTTAGTAGCATTTTTGAGGACGAGAACCTTCCCCCAAGATATGACATTGGCTAGACAAAGGAGCTTAGAATAAGAAGCTTTAGATTATACTCTCATTGGAAATAGTCTATACAGAAGGGAAAAAGATGGGTATCTTAGAGTGTGTGTCCACGAGAGCGAATATCTAAAGATCTTGGAGGCTGCTCACCAAGGTGTAGCAGGAGGACACTTTGGACCAGATCGGGTGATCAAGGCAATACTATTTGCAGGTCTTTGGTGGCCTACCCTTCACATGGATGCACATACCTATGTGAAGAGGTGTGATGTTTTTCAGCGAACTCAATATCCTATACGAAAAGATGAGATGCCATATTCCCCTCCTATTCCTGAGATTGATGATCTTCATGATCAATTTCCCCAAGACATCCCATCTATTTACGGAGATGAAGCAGAACAACAAGAAGACGAAAGGTTAGATTTTGAATCTAATACCTTAGAAGAACTGCCTCAATTTCCAGGCCCATGGGAATCTAAATCTCTCCAGATTAGAGCTCCCACAATACTAGTAAGAAATGAAGACCTAGTGGTTCCAAGGAACACGGATGTCATGAAGAACACTAAGGTTCAGTGTCATCTCACTGTAGAAGAGCTGCTCAAAGCAAAACCTGAGCTTTGGAATCATGTGAAGGATCAGGTTCCAGAACTTGATTCCAACATGCCAAAAGCAGGCTCCAAGCAAAGGGTACCAGAGATACCTCTAGACAAAATAGGGGACATGTGTGAGGGTGAAGAAGGTAATACTTATCTTCCAATCACCTACCAAGGTTACACAACCAAAGCAATCATAGATTCAGGTGCTGGTGTTGCTATTGCGACCACCTCCTTGTGGAAGCAATGGGGCAAGCCCACATTAAGACCAACTAGAATGAAGCTTCAAATGGCTGATGGTCATTTTGAAAGACCTCTAGGATTGCTACAAGGGATCACTCTAACCACTTGTGGTGTAGAGTTTGAGCACACATTTGCTATATGTGACTTTGAGAAAAATAATGTCTATGAGATGATCCTAGGAAGACCCTTCCTACGACAATCGCAAATAGTACAGGATTGGGGAACTAACTCCTTGTACTTACAGCACTTAGGGGTCACCACCAAGGTCAATTTGAAGGATTACACCTTCAGAGATATACCACACCTACAATGGAATTCTATCCACAAAGCGAAAGAAGATTCCATCTCTGTGCATTCTGAAAGTTCACCTGATCCATCATGGCTACATGAAGATACTCATTTGTGGATGTGCAAGGTCGCAAAGGAAGAGGAAAAACGTTTAAAGGCAAGAGAAGAAGGAACTTCGCTAGGAGATAGACCAGTTAGAGACCCAGCCTACACACCGATGATCTTTCCAGATGAGGAGTTCGAGCCTCATGGCTGGCCAGAAATCTTAGCCACCATGGACATTGCTGTCAATGAGGAACAGTGGACACCTCATTGTGATGAGGAGGGTTATGATATCTCAGTGTTCATGTGTCAACCCTTGCTAGAAGAATGTGACCCTAGTGATGTCATAGAGGAAGAAGAGAATGACGATGATCTGGAGTCTATTGTGATGGATAGTTGCTTTAACTCAGAGCAGCACTATCTAGAAGATATAGGAGTGTTCACCCAGAAAGAAGAAGAACCTCTCACAAGTATTAAAACAGTAAACTCAAAGGATGGAAGTGAGAGTAGTCAAAAGAAAAAGAAGAGAAAAGCAGTGAAACAAGAAGAGGAGGAATCATTGTTTGAAGTACCAGAAAACTTCAAGAAATATGAAGTTGACGACCGCAAAATTTTGGTACGAATGCCTAAGAGAGAGGCCATCATAGGAGAATCATATGATAATAAAGAAAAGACCAAGAAGATTGTAGTGACCATTGAAGAGAACGAAGAGAGATGCACATATATAGGAGATGACCTAAGTGCAAGAGAAGAAATGGAGCTCATAGCTCTATTAAGGGAATATAGGGATGTGTTTGCATGGCACTATAGAGACTTGAAAGGGGTAGATCCAAGAATTTGCTCTCATACTATCCCCATGACTGCTGATGCTAAGCCCACCAAACAGAAGCCCTACACATATAATGATACCTATGCAGCCAAAATAAAAGAAGAAATTGATAGGTTGATTGAAGCTGGATTCATCTATGAGATTGAGCATACCGAATGGGTGTCCCCCATTGTTGTGGTACCCAAGAAGAACGGGAAGTTGCGAGTGTGTATTAACCTTAAAAAAGTTAATGCCGCTAGGATTAGAGATAGTTATCCACTTCCAATCACAGAACACCTATTGGAGCGTGTTGCAGGCAAGGAAGTTTATAGCTTCCTTGATGGATTTTCAGGTTACAATCAAGTAGCCATTGCCCCAGAAGATCAACACAAAACAGCTTTTGCTACAAAGTGGGGAATCTTTGCATTTCGGGTGATGCCATTTGGGCTCACCAATGCACCTGCAACATTCCAAAGGCTCATGTGTCATGTCTTCAAAGATTTCTTGCGAAAGAGCTTAGAAGTGTATGTGGATGATTTATGTGCTCATTCCCAAGAAAGAAGGGTTCACATCCCTGAGCTCAGACAAATCTTCAACAAGTGTAGAGAATATCGAGTGTGTCTGAACCTAGAAAAGTGTGTGTTTATGGTGCGTCAAGGTAAAATCTTAGGTCATATTGTTTCTAAGAATGGAATCTCAACAGATGAATATAAGGTACGAGCCATAGCGGAGCTACCAAGGCCAAGGAATATTAAAGAGGTACAATCCTTTATGGGCCATTGTGGATACTACCGTAGGTTTATCCACATGTACGCGATCATAGCTAGACCCCTTTATGCCTTGTTGTCTAATTTTGAGTGGAACGATGAATGCGAGAATTCTTTCAACGAACTGAAGAAACGTTTGTGCACGGCACCAATACTCACCACTCCTTATTGGAATAAACCATTCCATGTCCATGTGGATGCATCCAATCATGCCATAGGATGTGTGCTAGCACAACCCACAAGTGAAGGAAACTTAGATTTGCCCATAGCATATGCTAGTAGACAGCTCACTGCAGCTGAACGGAACTATACCACAACTTAGCGAGAGGGCTTAGGCATGGTATATGCTGTGAAGAAGTTTAGACACTATTTATTGGCAAACAAGTTCAAGTTTTTTACTGATCATCAAGCTTTGTTATATTTGGTCAATAAACCTTGCAATACTGGACGCTTAGTAAGATGGTTCCTCTTACTAATGGAATATGACTTTGAAGTTGTTGTCAGGAAAGGTAGAACCCACCTTCGGGCAGATCACCTTTCTCGCATCACTTCAGGAGAGTCACCGCAAGGAGTGTCTAACGAATTACCCGATGCTTATCTGTTCAATTTAGAAGTTGTTCCTAAATGGGCAAATAAGTTGGTACCAGTCCTAACCTTTGGCCCTGCAAATAAGAATGTGAAAACATCACAAGAAGAAATTGTAAAATCACAAAAATATCACATATTAGCAGGAAGCATGTACAAACAAGATACTGAGGGTGTATTAGCTTGTTGTGTGGAGGATGATGAACATAGTAGTTGGTTGCAACAAGCCCATGAAGGAATGCTAGGAAATCACTATTCTAAACAACGAACATTGCAGAATCTAAAGCGTTTAGGAGTGTATTGGCCTAGCATGGACAAAGAAATACATGAGTGGATTAAGAATTGTCCCAGGTGCAGAGAGAGACCCCCAGTGGAGCATGCGACCCTTTATCAAGTGTCATTAATTCCAGATTGGAGTGCTCCATTGGTAGAGTTTATGAGATCGGGAAGATTACCCAAAGAGGCTAGTCTAGCAAGAAGACGAAGCATGGAGCAAGAGGCTCAAGGCTATGCCTTAGTAGGGGACAACCTATACCGAAGAGGCAAAGATGGTTACTTAAGACTATGCGTTCATGAATCAGACTATTTAAGGGTCTTAGAGACTGCACACAGCGGTGTTGCAGGTGGACATTTTGGTCCTGACCGAGTGATCAAGACCATTCTATTCTCAGGACTTTGGTGGCCCACTCTTCATATGGACGCACATACCTATGTGAAGAATTGTGACACATGCCAACGTGCACAATATCCAGTGAGAAAAGACGAGATGCCCTTGAGGCCAATGATGGGAGGACGTGCATTTTCGAAGTGGGGCATAGACTTCATAGGTCCTATTAACCCCCCAGCTAGAAACTCCCATGCAGAGTACATCATTGTAGCCACAGATTACCTTACAAAGTGGGTAGAAGTCAAAGCCACAACGAAGAATGATGCTCAAACTACGGCTAAGTTCTTATTCGAGAATGTGTTCACGAGATATGGACTACCAACAGAGTTGGTGAGCGATAGAGGCACACACTTCTTGAATGAAGTCATTGAAAATCTTCTCCAAGAATTCTTGGTGATACATAAGAAATCTGCCCCCTATCACCCACAAGCCAACGGACAAGCCGAGAGTACCAATAAGATCCTCTGTAACGTATTGACAAAACTGGTAAATAATAAACGCTCTAATTGGGACAAACAACTTCATCATGCTGTTTGGGCTTATCGAGTTGCCTACAAAACGGTACTCAACGCCACCCCATTTCAAATGGTCTTCGGACAGAACGTTGTGCTACCATTAGATTTCTTAATCCCTGCCTTAAAAGTAGCACAAGAGTATGAGTGGAATGGGCATGAATTGTCCTCTAGGATCTTTGATCTCGAACGCTTGGGTGAGACGAGGCTACGAGCGGCAGCAGGCATCTACGCTGCAAAGAAGAGGCAAAAGGCATACTTTGATGCACACATCAAGGATAAGGGATTGAAAGAGGGAGATCTAGTGTTGGTATACACACTAAAACAACATGCCCGTAAGTTGGAAAAAAGAGGATACGGACCCATGATCATTAATAGAATTTCCACTAGTGGTGCAGTTCAGTTGGCCACTCTAGAAGGAGATATCTTGCCAAACTATATTAGTGGCTGTAGAGTCAAGCTATATCAAGAACCTCTTACCGAGGATATGCTAATGAGACTCAACACTGCTAAGAAGCGAAAAGATGAAGAGTTAAGAGTGAGAGAAGAAGCACAGGTAGAGGCCAGAGATCGTATTAGGCGAAATAAGTTAAGGGGATTAGGCCTAGAAGTCAACTCAAAAGCCCCAAAATATCACATGGATATGTGTCAAAAGTCAGGCATAGCGACTTCTCAGGTCATTGACCGAAGACCCTTTGTGACCATAGAGATAGGACAAGGGAAGGGTGAAAGGACGGTGAAAGCATTGATTGACTCAGGTGCAGCAAGTAGTGCAGTTAGACTTTCCTACTGCCAAGACTTGGGGTTGAACATCAATCCCATAGAAGCTTATCTCATAGGATTGGGAGGTGTGGAAACCCCTTGTTTGGGCGAGGTGGAACTTCCCATCTACCTTCAAGATGTTCCAATGAGAGTCAAAGCGCTAGTATGTCAAGATGAGAACCTTATAGAACCACTTGTCTTGGGTCAAGATTGGATCTATGACCATGCAGTTAACTTAAACCTAAGAAGTCAAATTCTTCAAGTTTGGGTACATGAACAATGCATTACAATAGAATTAGAGAATTGCATGCTCCTAAATCATGGCACCACACACTCTCTTGGTTCCTCCAAGACTAATCATATGAAAGAAGATGTTGTATGTGTCAAAAGCTCTATGATGCAGAAGGAGTCAATCGTGGAAGACCAGGTTCGAAGGCGGGTGGATCTTTCTTCTTCTCCAAAGAATCAAGTAGCCACAGTAGTGAGCCCACCACACAAGCAAACACAACCGTTCACGACAACTGCTACATCAAATAGAAAGACACCATTCGATAAAAAAGCAGTTCCGGGCATGAAGTAGATCTGGGTACGCAAAGGAGAGCAACCACCAGCCTTGCCCCCACAAATCCCATCTAGGCAAGCCAACCATGTCAGAAGACGAAGAAAGCAGCTCAGACAAGCTCAATCACAAGGTATCCAACAAGTTTGGGTGCCTAAGAAGTTAGCTGCAGCTCAACAAGGGCAATTACAAATGTGGGTACCTAAGAAGCTCTTACATCCACAACAACCTATGTTCTCCCACATGCGAAAGGTCTCAACCAAGAAGCCAAAAAGAGAAGAGGGTAAGAACCACGTACAGAGACCGAAAGAAGATCAAATCAGCTCTTCAAGAATAGTAGGAAGACGTGCAAAAAGGATATGGGTTTGGAAGCCAAAAGTACAAGCAGCCTCCATCGAACCAAAGCGCCAACCACTGGATACCACAGTTCAGAACGCATCTGAAGAGGAAGGCGCCTGAAGTGATCTCTACAGTGCCAAATACTGTTCTAAAATGGACTCCAATAAGGAGGATTACATCAGTTCGAGACTCAATGGATACCTCCACCAAGGTCGGCATCAACCTCCGCAAATAACATCGAAAGCCTCGAACGAGCAACAACCATGTGCTCCTTGCACAACCCTGTCTTTTGCACCATTCAGGTCATGCATTTCCAAAGTATGCATTAATATAGGGCCACATTACACGGCCGTGCATAGACACACTTGAGAATCCCATGCACAAGAGCACAGTGACATATGTCAAACATTTCTATTGATACTAACTTTTGTGTTCTTGTTTTGTGATATCTTGTTCCTCAAAAAAAAAAAAAAAAAAAAAGGGAGAAAGAAAAGTGGGAGAGAGCTTGTTCCCAGGTTTGGCTTATGAAACATGAATGAGTCATGCTTAGTTGAAGGTGGAACTGTTGATTACTAGGCATTTATCAATTTGGATAGAAGTGTGTCTCGGCCAGCAGTGAGATTATTGCTCCCTTATCTGGTAGATGACAAGCACTTGGCATGAACATGGCATCTACAACTATGATTTTCTCTTACCATGATAGGAATGAAGAGCTTGAAGATCTGCAACTTGAGTGATGCTTAACTACTTCATGTACCAGAGCATCCAAGGAGATATCTGCACAAGGTAGTTCTGGCGGAGAAGACTCCTGCATATGGTGAGCTAAAGAGAATATGTGAAACTCAGCTTGGTGTAGTTACCCGATGTTGCTTGCCAAGGAATATAAAGCAATTCAATTCTCAGTATTTCCTGAACCAGTATGGAACAGTAGCACTGGTGAATGGTCTATGTCAATCAGCATGGTAATCTCTTAGAAACCGGCACGTGTCCAATATTCCTCTGAGTGTCAATATAGGGAAGTGAACGTGCATGAGCCCAAGCTCAGAAATGCACATTGTTAGTGACAAATGTTGCTTTGAAAAGAGGAGAGGGGATCCACCACTCAAAAGATCTCATCAGTGGACAATCAACATGGACATTCATCAACAAGGTTCCATCCCAAAGGCCGAGTGTACAACACGAAGAGACAAACATCCATCAACCTTCCCCATGGTAAGTATCTTTACTCTGGAAACACCATAACCATGATAGTTTAGGAAACCTCTTCGTCAGCATACCCTTGAGCACTTAGCTCAAGACCCGCACTTTTTGCACCATACTTCTTCCAATGCATTTTCCAAGTAAGCATGCGTAGGGCTACATTACAAGGCCGTGCACAAGGCACATTCTTTGTTCAACCCAGGCACGAACACACTTACCCATCATTCATTATGGGTTATGAGTAGTTGGCATGACTGCTCTCAACATCATCTTTGGAAGAGCTAGCGGACGTCATGGGAACAACATCCATATCTCGGAAGCAAATTGAAGCTAGTAGTTGCTCCAAATCACTCTTGACAACCTCTTTTGAGCAACTTGCAGTTTTGAAAGCTCACAACGACACATTCTTGCTGGAATCCAAGGAACCAGCTCATACAACGGATGGACACCACCTCTCAAAGCACTACATAGAACAGCCCTTCCAACAAGGGTCTGTCAGGGACGACAGACTCGAGAGGGGGGGGAGTGTTGAAGCTCAAAGTCAAGGACAAAGCATGGAAGCACATCAAAAGGTGGAGACACAAGGAAAGGGAGCAAGTAGGGAGCTCCAAGAAGTCTATGTCAAATTTTCAGAAGAATCCCCTACAAAAATAGTGATTTCCATCACTAAAAACCATTGTAAATACCATTATCTATTTTTAGTAACTCCATTTTGTTCAAGCCGAGGAGTCCTCGAGCTTGAGGAGTATTAGAAGTACCATCGTACCAATTTTCATAATTTTTAGACCTCGTTTGAGCCCTCAAATAAGCCCTGGAACCTAATTTTTAACTAGGCCGGACACTAGGTCTGGACAGGGCCAAAACTGGTCAAAAAACTATAAAAAGAGCTAGAGAGCTCATTTTTTGGGGGTTAGCTTGTTAGAGAATAGAACTTTTGTAAGAGAACTCTTTTGCAATCTAAGCTTTCCATTGTTCCTCTCTTTGATCTTACTTTGTGTGCGTGTGTGTGTATGTGTGTGCATGTTTCTGTGCTTTCACTCACGCACTTGTGCCTTCACTTGCTCGTGGTCTTCATACCGGTCCTCACGTCTCCGCGGATTGACAAGTAAAGGAGGTGGTGCTTACGCTTGAGCTACAATGATGTCAGGGGAGCACTAGATTGTGCTCTCTAACTACAGTAGACAAGATTTTGGAAATACACTTATGATAACAAGAACACCCATGAAGGGAAAACAATACAAGAATATGTGATTGATACAAGATGTCCCACAACGTAGGAGTGATAGGTATGAATAACTCGACTAGAGATGATACAGGAGATCCCACAACCCGGGATCGTAAGTATGAGACAAGATACCTGGATTACAAGAGCTTCCTTCTCAGAGATGAACTAGATACAAGAAATAACTCGACAGGATCTCGTACTACAAGATTACAAGAGGACAAGATAGGATGTCCAAGAACTAAACTAGAACAAGGAACAAGACAAGAACTAGAACTGGAACTTGAAGAGTACTTACTTGGCGGTCACGACTCCTTGAGCTCCCAAGACTGGTATTGGCAAGACTGATTATGAATGTGGCCAACCCCTCCTTATATAGGTTTTCCAAGGGTGGTTCTAGGGCGGTTATGAATTGATGATGTCATCAATGATGTCATCAATTCGAAGCATGGTCTCTGGATGTCAAAATTAAGCAAGAAGACAGTCGATCTTAGGGTTTTCGCACGTTACGAACGCAATGGAAGCAATAGTTTTCCCAAATTCTGAACCAATCATGAGATATAGGATTCACATGGAATCTGAGATTCAAGATGGTTTCCTTTGTCCATGACATTACCTCCCCCTCAAGCGACGAGTTCCATGAGGAGCGGTCACGTTCTCTGGTCTCGGCTTCATTGGATTTTTCTTATGGAATTTTTGAACCTTGATTGGTGATGTTTGTAGGTTTTTTGCAGGTTCCCAAGTACGATCATTGATGTCATACCTTTCCAATTAATAAGGTACTCTAATCTTCCTCGGGATATTCTCAAATCTAGGACATGCTTGAGTTCAAATTCTTCATGATCATCAATCTCGATAGGTGGTGAAGGACTAGGTCTCTCCCCCCTCAATGGTGAAATCTGATATGGTTCCAACATGGTGTTAAACGCGCGTTTGCCGTCAGAGACGCGTTTAAGCTCTTTTCGGGTTCTTAGGAGTGGAAGGGGTATGAATAATCAGAGGCCCTATACTTGATTTTCCCAAATCAACTCACTCACATGACCTTTCGTTCAAAACAACTCTGCTAATCCAACTTTCTAACAAACTCTGGCTCGTTCCTTTACAGAATTACTATTTGTATTCCAATCAATACATCTCAGTACACAACGCCAGGATAAACATTACGGCAACACAGACTTACAGTAAACAACTTACAAATCAGCGATTCAATACTTCACTTAATGTACACATTACCGTAACCCAATCTTTACCATACAGGTGCAGATAATCAAACAAAACAGAAAGACACATCAGTACGCAGAATTCTCAAACACACACTACGGAAACTCCACAGAACGTCTCGCCCAGACAGACATTCTGGCGATCTTCTGGTCGTCACCAAAAGTGTCTTTTCATTGCTTTATAAAAAGTTACAACTCATCACAACGACCTTTCGGTTCGTGCAGAATATGAAAAGGAGAAGGTTTACAAATGCCAATCCGGCGGCTTACACTGGCACGCACGGTGGACTTGAACCCGCAGGTATACAAAATTCTATGGTTCATCTATTATACCCTGCAGATACATTGTTCTAGCTAACTTAAAAGTTCTTGCAATTTTCTTTTTTAATGAATCTAACATCTGTTTCAGGATTTCGGGTTCTACTAGCTGAGCATTAGTTCTTACTGAACTGGTTGCAATTACCTCGCTCATCAAAATTTCTGCTTGTGTTTGCAGAAAGGCTTCCTGTAAGTAAAAATCATTTGATAAAGCTGCATCCCGGTTCACTTTCATGTCTGCAATCTGTTTATCAACTCTAGATAGTCTTTCTGCTTGAGCACCCAGTTGGTTCTCTCTTCTTTCCAACTCTTGATTCTGAAATTGTATGGTCCGGTAATAAGCATCTCTTTCTCTTCTTATCCCTGGTATCTCCTTCTGTAGTTGAGCGACCAACATTATCTGGCTTTTAAGAGCAGCATTTGATTCAAATAGGTTTATAGTTGCAAACTCTAGCTCCATATTAGTTTGCTTTAGTAAAACTGTTATTTCTTGTCCTTTTTGTACTGCTTCATCCAATTGTGCTCTAGTCTCTTCTAACAAATTTCCCAGTGCTATACGGGCATCCTCTTTATCTTTGACTAACTGTTTCAATTGCAGGATCTCTGCATCAGCAGCACATAACAAATCATCTTTTGCTTGAATCTCAGCTAATGCCTCATCTTTCTGATTAATCAATGATTCTTGTTCGGTAATTGTAGCCTGGAGCTGTAATATCTGTTTGTGCAGCATGATTTTCTGCCTTTACACTATCTATTTCTTCCTGGAGTGGATTAATGTCTGCTTCAAGAATATCTACTTTATGCTGGGATTCGTCTCTAAGATTATCAGTAATCTCCTTCATCTGTGCTGGTAGTTGCTGCGATAGATGAATCAACATCTGACCCATGGATGCGAGCTCAGAAATCATAGGAATCGAAGGAACCGGAAGAGGAGGACGTGGTTGAGATGAAGAAGTTGTCAGGAGTAGATGAGAATTGGGTGGAGAGTAGTTAGGTGAAGAGGATGAGGAATCAGGTGCATCAGGTACAATTGGTGGAATAGGGATAATAGGTTTGAGTAGAGGTAGGGGTGGAGGAGGGGGTTGCAAAATGTTAGCCACCAATACTTTTTCAGTGAGTTGCTGCGTAGACACTTTAGATTTGGCAACTGCAATATCCACTATCGTAATCAATTCTGCCAAAATCTCTGCAACCATAACCTATGTATCTTCTTGTACCTCTTGTTTGGACTACTGCTGCGATTCTTCCTTAGAAGTTTTGTCGTCAGAATTGGTCACACTTTGCTCTTGTTGGTTGTTTGGAGATGATTAGGCGGACGAATCATGGTGAATGGAGGTGGCTATATCGTGAAAAATCTCCTCTTCATTTTTGTCTGCTTTATCACCTGCGGCAGATCCTTGCACTTGACTGTCAGA
This sequence comes from Ceratopteris richardii, assembly GCA_020310875.1. Lineage (NCBI taxonomy): Eukaryota > Viridiplantae > Streptophyta > Polypodiopsida > Polypodiales > Pteridaceae > Ceratopteris > Ceratopteris richardii. The sequence goes on along the minus strand of CM035407.1, from coordinate 14,551,314 downwards.
CAAACTAATCCTGATGCGTTTTCGGCGGAGGAGCTGGAAGATTTCTTTGTCATCTTCTTCGTCGTCTTCCAGTATCTGAGCAGATTCTTCATGATATAAAATTGGACCTCGTGGAGGCGGTTGCGCTGCTTGGATGGTCGGAAACAGAAAACTGAGTATGTGCGGAAGATGTGATCACGGTAAATCTCCTTTGTTAACCTGTTTAATAACCGAAACGCATTCACGGTGAATGCGCCGGAAAATATAGGAAGCAAAATTGATAGGCTCTCTAGCAGCCATATCAATCACCGAGTATAATGGGCGAGAAATCCCATAAGTTCATTTCTGCAGGCTTAAGATGGCTACTAAAAACTGTAAAGCTGTTCTTTTAGGCTCAGGTCGACAGAGTATGGCATACTCATTTGAAGAATATATGGGAAATAATTGAATCATGGTAGCGACCGGAAGGTTAGGGCCATTCTCTCGTCCTTCTGGAGAGAGTCGGAATGCATCAGCAAATGACTGTAGAGTGATTACTGTACGAGATGGTAAAGAGGTAATTGGCCAACTCTGCTCCGTAGCAGGTGTGGCAGCGATGGCGGCAATGATCTGAGCGTAAAACGGGTGACATTCCACTGAATGCCAAGGCAATTCAGCGAAATTGGACAACCCATGGACGCGCAAGAACTCACCCACATCTGTAGGGATTCCGTCACGGAACGCAGCGAAGTTGGCTAACGCTTCCATGATGCGCACGCAACGTAGCACAAAGACACAGTGAATACAGGAAACACAAAGCACACAGAGCACACAGACACAATAGTGATTAACAGCGAAACAAAAGAGATTAAGTAGATACTTGGCAGTGTGAGGCGATCGAAATTGTTAATCATCGTGCGATATTGATATGATAACCTTTCATAACTACGGTGTGCATGCATGAGCATAACGATAATGCAGGGCGGCTGTTGATCATAATTAGGTATCAAAACGACGATATTTATAGACTTATTTTATTAATCACGCAAAAACAAAAAAGAAAGTAAATAACACGCAAAACTAAAAAGGAAAAGAAAAGAAAAGAGAAAAAAAATACGCGGGCAACCACAGAACACTTCAGTGCGAATCAGGCGCTTGATGATACGGCCGCAACTTTGAACCATTTATCACTTTTGGAAGAGGAATTCCGGTCAAAGTAGTCAAGCAAAAAGTAGCTGGGCCCACTTGTTCAGTAATCCGATAAGGAAAAAACCATCGTAACTTGAATTTTCCAGCAGAACGATTTGATTTTGCATTATAAAACAGCACAAGTTGTCCTACCGTAAAAACTGGAGTTTTAAGATACCGATCATGTGTATGAGCTTGCCGCAACTGCACTTCTTGAAGAGTCAGAAAACTTTCCCAGCGATGCTCATCTAATTCTCTGAGTGTGTCCAACCGAAATGGCAAAGAATCTTCAGGTAACAATTTCTGAGAGATGGCCACACGTAAGCTTGGTACTACAAGTTCCATTGGTGCAATTGCCTCCATTCCATATGCAAGTTTGAAAGGAGTCAGTACGGTTGCGACCTTGTATGTAGTCCGGTATGCCCATAATACTGCAGGTAGTAATTGATCCCATCTTTCTGGTGATTCCACAATCAATTTTCGAAGCATAGTCAACAACGTTTTGTTTGTACTCTCAGCTAAGCCATTAGCACGAGGATAATACGGTGAACTGAATTTATGCAGAATCTGAAAAGTGTGTGTGAGCACTCGCATTAAATTGTTGACAAAGTGTGTTCCCTGATCTGTTACAAGTTCCAAAGGTAATCCATATCGTGGGAATACGTCTTTCATTAGACATTTTGCCACCGAAACAGCTGTGGCGGACCGTAAAGCCCAAGCTTCTGACCATCTGGTAGCATAATCTGTGCATGTCAGAATATATCTGTTATTGCTAAGGATTGTTGGAGGTGTGATTGGTCCAATAAAGTCAAGACCCCATTTCTGAAAAGGTTCTAAAGGTAAGACAGGCTGCAGAGGAAAGAAATGGCATTGTAAAGGTTGTCCAGATTGCTGACAATTGTCACATTGCTGCACAAATTGAGATACATCTCTGTACATAGTAGGCCACCAGAGCCCACTTTGCAGAATTTTTCGGTGCGTTAAATTTGCTGCAAATTGTCCACCGGAGGGTATTGAATGTGCCAGAGCGATTACTGAGTTTACTTCATGTGGAAGAATACAACGAAGTAAAACCCCAGTGTGATCCATATAATACAACTCTCCGGCAACCAACCGAAATCTGCGACTATAAACTACAATTTTACGGTGCATTGCGGGAGAAGTTTGAGGAGGAAGACATCCATCAGTAAGAAAGGTTAATAACTGATCATAGTAAGTAGGTGTCACAGGAGGTTCTACAGATTCATCACTAGTCGTTTAAGTAACATAAATTGCTGGTGTGGTGTCATCAACACCGAGCGGAGCTTCATCGGAATCTAACCGAGAGAGAAAATCTGCTAATGCATGTGCAGTGTCGGGTCGATGAATTACTTCATAATCGAATTCCTGTAACAATAGAACCCAGCGTGCCAAGCGGCCACCCAAATGCTGCTGCCGAACCAGATACACCAGCGCAGCATGATCTACATGAAAGACGAATTTTTGGCCTAGTAAATAATGCTTGAATTTCTTTAGAGAATACACCAAACCAAGACATTCTCTTTCAGTTACAAAATAATTCTTTTCAGCAGGAGCAAGCCTTCGACTTGCATAATAGAGAGGCCTAAACCACTTATCAGTTTGTTGCATTAAAACACTTCCAATGGCTATATCTGATGCGTCTATAAAAACATGAAATTATCGTTCCCAATCAGGAGGTTGTAGAATTGGAACCTGCGTTAATAAAACTTTTAGACGATCAAATGCAATTTGACATTCTGGGGTCCAATCAAACTTTTGAGGAGTACTAGTTATTAGACGATTTAGGGGTATTGCCAAATGGGCAAGCCACCGTAAATGTCGACCATGCCACCTAACTTGACCCATGAATTGCATCACTTCTTTCGGCGTAGTAGGCACAGGAGCTTCTAACATGGCTGCAATTTTGTCTGGATCAACTTGTATGCCCTGTGCAGATACAATGTGGCCAAGGAGTCTACCACAAGAAACCGCAAAGACAGATTTGGTTGGATTTAAACAGAGTCGGTATTCTCGATATTTTTCAAAGCAACACTGTAAATGATACAGGTGTGCTACCATCTTACCGAATAAAGAGAAATCATCTAGATATACTTGCATAAAAGAAGTGAGATAAGGTGAAAAGATTTCCTGCATACATTGCTGAAAGGTGCTAGGAGCATTCCTCAATCCAAACCACATGACTGTACAAGCAAAAACACCCCAATCCGTAATAAACGCTATTTTCGGTATATCTTGCTCAGCCATTCGGACCTGGTTATAACCACTGTAACCATCGAGAAATGAATACATTTCATGCGTAGCCACTCTGTCCAGCATTGTATCAAGAAATGGAAGAGGAATCAGGTACGGTGGCTGCATTCAATTTCCGGTAATCGACACATATTCTAAGCTGCTTGTTTTTCTTTGGTACGATTACAATCGGGGAGATCCATTCAGCGTGCTCAATGGGTACAATGAATCCTATCTTTAATAGGCGATCAAGTTCTTCTTTGACCTGTGCTGCATAGTTAGGGTTCATACGGTAGTTGGGTTGTTTAATAGGCTTGGCTTCTAGTTTGAGCACGACCCGATGCTGATAGATTCGAGGATCGAGACCTTTCATATCACGATAGTCCCATGCAAAAACATCAGAGAACTCACGAATAAGCTGTATCAAATCTGCTTGAAATGCTTCAGACAATCCTTCCTTTATCTTGACTGGTCGTGGATTTACTTCATCTCCCAAATTATAGGTGATCAAGAGATCTTCGAGAACATAGAATTGACGAGGTTTGCCTGGATCGTCAGCTGATTGTAAAAGATGTTGTAGAGCGGCTTCTTCCATAGCAACAGTATCTTTGGTCTTCACTTCTTCGGTCATAGGTACCACCGTACGGGCTGCCGGACTCCAGTTATCTACAATAGATTGCAAATCTACAGTGCCTAAGGAAATCAGATCTTCATTGTTCTTTAAAAATGTTTCTTCTTCATCGTCAGATAAGCCATCCAACATGTGGACTTGCTCTGCTACATATGGCCTGGCATGGAGTTCACAAGGCTGAATGGCATCAAGTTTAACAACATATTTATGATGATTATCCTTAAATGTTAGTTCTTGTGCTGACCAATCCTATATAACCTTAGCCTGTTTTAACCAGGGTCGTCCGAAAAGAAGATTATAATCAAGACTAGACTCCGGTAGTTCTAAGACTACAAAAGTCATCTTAAACGTTGTACCCTGCAAAGTTATCGGAACATTTCTTACAAGTCCTACCGGATGAACTCTAGATTGGTCTGCCATTCTAACAAAAAATTGAACAGGCTCGATTTGCGTCCATCCCAACTTTTTACAAAGCGCTGCAATGGCTATGTTTACACCAGACCCACCATCAATTAGTACTTGAGTAATTTTGTGATTTTTGTACCATATCGTAATTAAAGGGACCAAATGATCCACCGTAGATAGAATCAGCTTCCGGTTGTACCGTTGCTGTAGCTGGAATGCAGGAAGATCCAGGATTGAGCTGTTGTTGGATTTGCTGACGAACTCCCGGTACTAGTGCAAGTAACTACCCAAGAGGGAGAGTAATGGATGCCTTAGATAAAATTTCCCATGCCTGATCTGCTTGAATTGTACTTTTCACCGGTTCTGAAGATGATGTGCCTGTTATAGAGGTAGAATCTTGTTCCTGCAATCCTTCCTTTGGCAGTGGAACTTGGGTCACCGGAATTGGATCTAGGAACACTATAGGCTCTTTGGTGGTCAATTGACTAGCTTTTTCATACATTCTCTGTTGTTCATGGATGCCAGGTTCAAACACTTCTGCTACTGGTTGTAATTGCTTACCAGATCTTCTTTGAATCACTACGGCCTGAGTTTCTACTGGTGAAATATATACCATATTGGTCATTGGGTTCTGATGCTCTTTCTTCCTCTGATCATATTCAGCTGCATCTTTACAAAATCTGTGTATGTGGCCTAACTCACCGCAAAAATGGCAACGAGGGGGTGGCAAAGAATTACCTTCCTATGATGTTCCTGTCTGCCAGCGATTTGTATTATAATTTGTATTCTGCTGTCCTCGATAATTTCTGTATCCTTGTTGCTGATTATTTCTCATCTGAGGTGGGTTATAATGGGTAGCCGGCTGCCTTGGTTCTTGTATAATGGCATTGACAGTTGCTGGTCCCTGCACTTTGGCATTATAAGCATAGTTTTCGGTGGAATGTCCGATTGTATTGCAGATAACGCAATACATCTGATTAAGGGCACATGTGGTATTGGTATGCCCTGGATTCTTGCACTTAGTGCAGTACATTTGTCTAGCCGGATCCTCTACAACAGTTTTACTGGCTTTTAACCACTCCAAATCTTCGGTAAAGCCTCCAACCTTATGCTCGAGCTCCAAAGCCATTGCAATAACTGCATCTAATGTCATAGCTCCCACACAATGGATGATCATAATTTGTTTTAGTTGTGGAGTTAACCCATTAATAAACCACTGAGTGATGACATCATTTGATAAATTAGCATGTGCCGGAGGTAGTTGTCTCAAATGAGTTCTGAATAGGGTGGCATATTCCTACACTTTTTGATTCAGCTTCTGTCTATTGTTCTGTAAGTAATCAAAAATTTTGGCAGGGTTCTTCTTTAGCCGGAATCTCTGCAAAAACGCATCCCTTACCGCTTCATAGGTGCCGAAATGGTTGATATCATACTCTGTAAGCCACCTCGCTGCTTCATTAACTAAGGTTGACTGGAATACTATGGCTTTGTATGTCGGATCAGGTGGATGGTTAAGTACTGCATAACTTATTTCAAAGGTGCGTACATGAGCATCAGGATCATCACCTAGAAATCCACCAAATTTAGTGTAAGTTACTCCCGTTGGAACTGCTCGAGGTGGAAGTAGTTGTTGCTGCTATTATTGTTGTTGTTGTTGTTGTTGTTGTTGTTGTTGTTGTTGTTGTTGTTGTTGTTGTTGTTGTTGTTGTTGTTGTTGTTGCCCACTCATGGTGCTAGTGGCGGTACTGTTACTATTTCCTGAGTTCTGAGGATGTGGTTTTGGTTCTTCAGAGTCTGTATGATTAGACTTCTCTCCTTCCCGTTCGAAAATAGCGCTCAACCTCTTACGAATTTCTAATTCGAATAGCCTATCCTCTTCTGCGGTATCAAACGTAGGCAAACTTGCTCCGAACAGTGGTGTTCGGAATGAAGATTCACCAGGAAGTATAATGCTGTCACCGGAAAATTGTAAATTTTCTGCAACCAGGACCGAACTGCCACCGAAATTAGTGGAACTTTCCCCAATCCAGGGTATTCTTTCACCTTCAATGACTTCTCTGGATAACACACCTCTATCCGCAGAGAGATTTGAATCTTGACCAGACGGTGTTGGATCAACTACACACTGCGTCCTTGTGGACTCCAAAGCTACTGTATCTTCTGTAGACTGCACCGAGATTTCACTGGAATTTTCCAAAATCGCAGTATTTTCCACCAAAACGCCACCGGAATCACTACTAATGTGCTTCGCTTCTTCGACGACCAGACCTTACCGATCTGTGCTTCTTCCTCCTGGGGGTGTCCTTCGCAAATTTGGTACCGCCCAAGGCTATCTGTACTTTGGATACGACTCGCCGGACCGAGTAACCGGCATATATCACCTTTTTCAACTCTTGCGTACTACTTTTACCTTATTGTCGCTTCACAATCAATGGTTCCCTTCCCACAATCACTTTGCAACACTCTGGTGCCACTTTCCCACAGACGGCGCCAGTGTTAAACGCGCGTTTTCCATCAGAGACGCGTTTAAGCTCTTTTCGGGTTCTTGGGAGTCGAAGGGGTCTGAATAATCAGAGGCCCTATACTTGATTTTCCCAAATCAACTCACTCACATGACCTTTCGTTCAAAACAACTCTGCTAATCCAACTTTCTAACAAACTCTGGCTCGTTCCTTTACAGAATTACTATTCGTATTCCAATCAATACATCTCACTACACAACGCCAGGATAAACATTACCGCAACACAGACTTACAGTAAACAACTTACAAATAAGCGATGCAATACTTCACTTAATGTAAACATTACCGTAGCCCAATCTTTACCGTACAGGTGTAGATAATCAAACAAAACAGAAAGACACAGCAGTACGCAGAATTCTCAAACACACACTACGGAAACTCCACAGAACGTCTCGCTCAGACAGACAGTCTGGCGATCTTCTGGTCATCACCGAAAGTGTCTTTTCATTGCTTTATAAAAAGTTACAACTCACCACAACGACCTTTCGATTCGTGCGGAATATGAAAAGGAAAAGGTTTACAATTGCCAATCCGGCGGCTTACAATGGATACATGGAAAACTAGATTATTCTCATGGTACTTGGTAGCTGGAGCTTGAAGGTGACTGGATTAATCTTGGCCAAGATGGTAAATGGACCAAATCTTTGATGATCTAACTTTGCAGAAGGCCTTGAAGTTTGCAAATTATTTCTGAGTAACCATACTTTATCCCTAATTTGATACGATGGATTCTGGACACGATGTTGATCTGCATAGTACTTATATTGTTGTTGAGCTTTATGGATCTCTTCCTTGAGTTCTTTGTGAACGTCTATCAGGTACTGGGCCTTGTCTCTGGCAACTTGGTTCTTGACATGATTTGAGAGTTGTATATCCATCCTTGGGTGTTGTCCATAGTTTGCAAAGAAGGGAGTCTGCTTAGTAGATGCATGAACACTATTGTTATAGGCAAACTCTCCAAAGGGTAACAACTCAAACCAATCATTTGGTGATTGTTGCTAGTGCAACGGAGATATTGCTCTAGGACTTGATTCACCCATTCTGTTTGTCCATCAGTTTGTGGATGATTTGCTGTAGATAGTTTAACTTGAACACCAAGGAGCTTGCAAAGACTATTCCAAAAGCTGGATATGAACTGTGGACCTCGATCATTGATAATATCATGAGGCAATCCATGAAGCCTAAAGATGTATCTAAGAAAGAGTCTAGCAGTGGCTGCACTTGTGATTGCCTTTGTAGTTGGAATGAAGTGTGCCATCTTTGTGAATCTATCCACAATAACAAGAATGGCATCATACTTCTCTGACTTTGGTAGATCTGTGATGAAATCCATAGATAATGAAGCCCATGGCCTTTCTGGAATAGGTAAAGGTTGCAAGAGGCCATGAGGCTTATGTCGTGGTACCTTAGATCTATTGCAAGTGTCACAGGTTCGGATATATTCTTTGACCTCCTTCCACATTTGAGGCCACCAAAAATCCTTGGATATGAGTTCTATTGTTTTATTTACTCCAAAATGTCCTGCTGCAAGGTTGTCATGACGTTGTTGAAGTACTTGGATCCTGGGCTTTCCTGGAGGGACATACAATAGGTTCTTATAAAATAGTAACCCGTCCTGTTCCTGGAATTCATTTACTTCTTGGACTTCTCCTTCTTGAGTTTTTTGCTTAACATTACAAAATAATTCACCTTGTGGTAGATTCTTACGAATCAAATGGTTCAAGGTTGAATCTTCAGGATGAGGCAAGGATGGGTTGAAGAGATAGCAAGGCTCTTCACCCTTCTTTGGTGCAAGGTAAGATCTTCTTGACAAGGCATCTGATTGACACTGTTGCCGTCCTCGACGATATGTGATGACAAAGTCAAATTTGGATAAAAAGTTACTCCATTGAGATTGCCTTCTGTTGAGGATGCAGGTGGTCATAAAATACTCTAGGTTCTTGTGATCTATATACACGATAACTTTATGAGCTACTCCTTCTAGATGGTGACGCCAAGTATCAAACGCGTCCACTATGGCAAGAAGTTCTTTATCATGAATTTCATAATTAATTTCTGGAGGAGAAAATTTCCTTGAATTATATGCAACTGGATGTAGGTGTGCATCATCTCCATATTGTGAGAGAATGGCCCCTAGGGCAAAGTCTGATGCATCTGTCTCTAGGAAGAAGGGCTTAGTAGAATCAGGATGAACTAGAATTGGAGCAGTGGTGAATGCTGATTTCAAGGTCTGAAATGCTTTTTTTGCTTCTTTGGTCCATGAGAATTTGGAGTTCCCTGTAAGCTTGGTAAGAGGTGTCACTATCTTGGAGTAATATTTGATGAATATCCTATAGAAGTTGGCAAACCCCAGAAAACATTATACATCTCGAACACATGAAGGTGGTTGCCAATCAAGGATTGTCTGAATCTTCTTAGGGTCCATAAAAATTCCTTTTTCTGATACAATGTACCCTAAAAATTCCACTTCTGTCTTATGGAAAGATCACTTCTCCAATTTCGCATATAATCCTTTTTCTCTTAGTTTCTATAGGACTAAGTGGTAGCGGGTATCTGTTCTTTACAGTGACTTTATTCAATCTCCGATAGTCTACGCACATCCGGAGAGTCCCATCCTTCTTCTTTACAAATAAAATAGGAGCTCCTGTTGGAGACTTCGAGTGTTTGATAAATCCCTTTGCTAGATTCTCATCAATGTTCTTGCGTAGTTCTGTAAGTTCCTCTGGGGATAGTCTGTAAATTGGTCCAAAGGGTGGTTGTGCTCCCTTTTGAAGATCTATGGGGCAATCGTAAGGTCTATGCTCTGGGAGGATATCTGCATTCTTCTTTTCAAAAACATCTTCAAAGCCTTTGTACTGATTGGGTAGTTGTACTAGATCATCTTTCTTGGATTCTTGAGTTGGCATGGCATAGATCATATATGAAGGTTCCTTCCTTAATGTATGTATGAAGGCTTTGGCACCGACATATGTTGGGTTCTTCTGGATATCTCGACGGGTGATTTTATTCTTTTCCCAATTAATGTCTGGATGGGATTCATGGTCACCAAGGTATACTCTCAATGGTGTGGTTTCCATGGTTATATTCCCAGATGCTAAAGCTCGTCCATCTACTACTTGAGCTACTACTGGTTTGTTCTTTCGAAGTATAGGAATTCCATGTTTCTTAACCAATCCTTCATCGATGAAACATGAGGAGGCTCCTGAATCTACCAGGGTTGTAAGGGAAAGGGTCTTCTTGGGCATGATTAACTTGACAGGTGCAAGACATGTTTCTATGGGTGTAGCTAGAATTATGAGACCCTTTCTAATATCATGGTCCGGCTGCACGGTCTCCTTTACAACTGGACTTCGTTGTTTCCGTGCTCTACAAGGGTGGCTGCGACTCTGGAATTTGTTCTCTTGTTCGGACAATTAACTGCAATATGTCCAGCGTTTCCACAATAGAGACATAACTTGTTAGCTCTCCTTCTCTATTTCTCTTCTGGTGTTAGAGGCTGAAACCTAGTTACATCTATTTGCATAGGTTCAGGCATAGACTCATCTTTAGGAGTGGGCTGGAAGGGTTTCCACTGGCAAGGTCTTCCTTCTACTTGTTTTTCTTGTTTTCTTTCAAAAAGTCGGTTATCACATTGAATAGCTTGCATGATATGCTCATTCAATGTTTTAACCTCTGGCATCGTGAGCAAAAGGTCCTTCACATCATCTCTTAAACCCCACCTAAATTGGCTTATGAAATAATCTTCATGCCAAGTAAGATCACATATCAACTGCCTAAATTCAGATGCATAGGTAGAGGCAGGTCGATTACCTTGACGTAACTTCCGAAGTTTTGTTTTTGCTACTCGACTTGTGTCCATCTCCAAATGTGGCGATGAGTTCTCGAAGAAACCCCTCATAGTCCTGAAGTACTATCATGTTCTTCTCCAAGATTGGGGCAAACCATGATAACACTTGGACACAGAGCAAGGTTCCAATAAACCCCACCTTGGATGCCTTGTCAGGGTATCTATCAGGTTGCATACGGATGTACAATTTAACTTGCTGGAGAAATCCACAAAACTTTGTGCGATCCCCATCGAACTTTTTTGGCATGAAAATCTTGGGTTCCTTCATAAATGATGTACTAGGCTGTTGATTTACTTGAATACTCCCTTGATTTGCTTGAAGACTCCCGATTCGTTCTTGTAATTCTTGGAGGAGTGCACCTACATGCACTGGATGTCCCATCTTGACTTGTGTCTATCGATGACTTAGGTCTTCGACTTGTTGTTGGAGACTCTGAAGTGATGCTACAATCTGTTCATAAGCGTTCTCCATGATGCCTGGTCTTTGATAGAAGCTAGTCTTGCCAAAATGTCAGCGGAGCACTAGATTGTGCTCTCTAACTACAGTAGACAAGATTTCGGAAATACACTTTTGATAACAAGAACACCCACGAAGGGAAAACAATACAAGAATATGTGATTGATACAAGATGTCCCACAACCCGGGACTGATAGGTATGAATAACTCGACTAGAGATGATACAGGAGATCCCACAACCCGGGATTGTAAGTATGAGACAAGATATCTGGATTACAAGAGCTTCCTTCTCGAAGATGAACTAGATACAAGAAATAACTCGACACGATCTCGTACTACGAGATTACAAGAGGACAAGATAGGATGTCCAAGAACTAGACTAGAACAAGGAACAAGACAAGAACTAGAACTGGAACTTGAAGAGTACTTACTTGGCGGTAATGACTCCTTGAGCTCCCAAGACTGGTATTGGCAAGACTGATTATGAATGTGGCCAACCCCTCCTTATATAGGTTTTCCAAGGGCGGTTCTAGCGCACTTACGAATTGATGATGTCATCAATTCAAAGCATGGTCTCTGGATGTCAGAATTAAGTAAGAAGATAGTCGATCTTAGGGTTTTGGCACATTCTAGACGCAATGGAATCATTACTTTCCCCAAATTCTGAACCAATCATGAGATATAGGATTCACATGGAATCTGAGATTCATAATGGTTTCCTTTGTCCATGACAGATGAAACAAGTAGAAGAGATGGGGCCAACTCACGAAGAGCGTATATCCACTTAGATGATGGCCATGAAAACTATTGAGGAGGCAATACTTCAATCGGAATATTTCGGGCACTTTGCTCCTAGGTGACGGATAACCAGTTCAGAGTTACAATATAAGCCCTACTTTGTACTGTTGGCAGATTACAACGCTGAGATCAAAAGGGTCACCAATAAGTATCCTTCTTTTGCAACATAGTTCCAACCAGAGGACATCCCGGAAGAAGCCAGAAAAGGTGCCATATTCCAACCAATCTGGTGGCAAAAGTTATTGGAGACCTACCTAGAGATGCTCCAAACATGGGACCATGCCCCCATGCATTTAAAGTATAATCCATGCTATGGGACAGTGCAATGACGACGATCATGGAAGGCCTTTGCCATAAAAGTTCAGAACAATATTGCGAATTGCAAACAATGGCTCAATTACCCATCCATTGCACCACCAACAGGCACACCAACCGTAGCCTACATGATGGCTACTATTAGACACTGGATGACACGCCTCCAACCCATGCCCGATGTCGCTGCGTAGATGATGCTCAAGATCCTAGACATGATGCAAATTGTCTTAAAGACTTTCCGCAATGTACATAACATCCAATCCAATTCGGGGCTTCATAAATGGTAATTATGACTTACTCTATGATATGAGCACAACCCCGAGTATTCGGGTTGCGTATGCATGGCATGCAAGGATCACATATCTCCCTGCTTGCTATAAGAAAACATTTGATGATATGTTTACCACTGGGTTTTGGGAATCTCACTCGGAAGTATTTGCGCCACGACCAACCCATATCCTACAGTTATTTACATGCAAACAGACTATGCACTCAGAGCTCTATACCACACCACAACCTGACATTCCGGGCATGGTCATTTGGGATGCTCTTCAAAGAGATCTAGTCAGAGGACTCAGGATCAGAGAACAAGAGCTAGCCACTGACATAGTCCAACACTACATTGGTCACCCCGTCGAGCAAAGGCCTGTCAGAGACGACAGACGCTAGGGGGGGAGAGTGTTGGCATCATCTTGGAAGAAGCACGGGCATACATGCAGATCTAGCACTGAGGCAGCCAATCAATTTTTTTCAATCCTCATATTATTTTAAAAGTGATTCTCATCACTAAAAACCATTGAAAATACCGTTTCACCTTTTTGTAGCTCCATTTTGTGCGAGTCGAGGAGTCCTCGAGCTTGAGGAGATTTAGAAGTATTTGCTTACCAAGTTTCATAATTTTCAGAGCTCGTTTGAGCCTCCGAAATAGCTTAGGAACCTAATTTTTAACTAGGCTGGACACTAGGTCTGAACAGGACCAAAGCTAGTCAAAAACTATAAATAGAGCTAGAGAGCTCATTTTTGGGGCTAGCTGGTTGTAGATTTGAACTTGTATGAGAACTTTGTTGCAATAGAAGTGATTCCATTTTCTTGCACTCTTTGTTCTTGACATGTGTGCACGTGTGTGTGTATGTGTGTGCATGTTTGTGTGCTTCTCACTCACACACTTGTGCCTTCACTTGCTCGAGGTCTTCATACCATCCTCATGTCTTCCCGGATTGACATTAAAGGAGGTGCTACTCATCACTGAGCTACAGTCGTGTTCTTAAAATGGTTATAATTTTGTATGTGGAATTGAGCTGATGCCCACATAGATGAAGAATTTTGGTGGTGTTTAAAAATTTTTTTACACCTTTTTGCATGCCCCTAAGTTGATTTGAATCATATGTGTAGATCTTGGTTATTGTTTTTTGTGTAACAAGACTTGAAGTCAGATGGAGATAAAGGAAATAGCTATGGTATGTATGTAAAGTATAAGAAGAAGGGAGATAAAGGTAAAGCAAATGATGAGGAAGAACTAAATTCTCAAGCTAATTATGTAAAAGGAAGAAGTAATGGCAAAGGTAAAGGTAGAGGAAATGGAAGAGGTAACGAGAATAATAACAAGAAGACATGTTGGATTTGTGGCTTGAGCAATCATTTGGCTTATGATTGTTGGCACAATCAACAAAGTTCAAATCCAAATCAAAATAACAATGACTGAGGCAGAGGTGGAAGATGTCACAATCAATTTCAAAGAGGAAGACAAAGCCAAAGAGGTGGCTATGGTAGAGGTGGAGGAAGAAATTGAGGATAGAACAAATCCTACAATACCACCTACTAAAATTATGCAAATGATACAGAGAATGAGAATCAATAACATTGATGATGAATTCAATAAGCACATCAGAGAAAGAAGATCTCAAGGTGATAACACAAGACACAATGTGCATTCAATTGGAAAAGTGAAATGCAAAAGTGGAGCAGATTTGCTAACCAATGTTTTGTATGTTCCCAGAATACCTAAGAATTTGATTAGTGTGGGACAAATAGTTGAAAAAGGTTTTCAATTTATATTTACAAATGAAAGAGTAATTGTGGAAGATCTAAAGAATGAATATAATCAGATTGTTTATGGTAAGAAGGAAGGTAGAATTTTTACTCTAAAAGTTCAAGGGAACATTGATCAAGCCTTTCTCACACATGGTGATGAAGTGATACAGAATTAGAACTCTGGCATAAGAGGTTAGGACATTTCAATGAAAGAGGAATCAAAGCTATGGTGGTAAATCAATCTATAATAGGGTTACCAAATGTGGAGAACCAACATTGGTCTACATCTAAATCGGTAGAGCTACACCAGTAAGACAGCTGATTTTCATTTCATTTTAGTAAATGCATATTTAACAGGAGAGAAAGGGAATGAATATGTCCAGAGACGAACTTAAGAAGCGTTATTCTCTTAGTATTCTGCAAAGAAACATAGTCACTTGGAAGCATATGCATACAGAGTGAAGACTACTCTTGACTTTTAGCGTGACATAACATTACCACATGAATCACATATGGCTCCTTGTAATGGGATTAGACACCACCTTCTAATGAAGGTAGGACCTTCCCAATGCCATGAAAATTTTTCCAAGGCTATGTTCACTCTCTCACACATCAGATTATGTATCTCCAAAAGGCCTCTACAACACAAAGAGAAAGAGTAAGGCTACAAACAAGGACCAAGAGGAGCAAAGGGCCAAAGCTCAAAGGACCTTACCAAAGGATCTCAAGGGCAATACAAGCACCACCTACCCCATGATGTAAACCCTTCATATTTCTATGGGATCCCATATTTCCCTAGACCCTCACAAACACACCATGGATCCCATATGTCCATGGAACTAAAAATCAAGGGATGCCATATGTCCCACACTTGGATCCCATATGTCCAAGTTATGTCCAAGGATCCCATATGTCCTTGGATCCTAAAAACCAAATGGACTAAGTGATCCCATATTTTACTACTCCTTTTCAACAATAAGTAGAGTAGGAGTAGTCCTTTTTCATTTCAACAATAAGGGCATACAAAGTACTATTTCTATATGTAAAGAATTCTTCTTTTGGCCAAATATGGAAAAGGATATTGCACAATATGTTTCCTATTGCATTGTGTGTCAACATGTGAAACGACATCATGGTAAAGCATCTCATAATGATATGATTTGGACAATTGTTGATAAGTTTAGTAAACAAGCATATTTCATTCCTTGTAAAAAGACTCTATCTGCACCTCAAACTGCTAAGTTATTTATTAAATGTATTTTTCCACATCATGGTTTTCCAAAAGTTATTCTATCAGATTTCTTTATTGTATTATCTCTGCATACGTGCATCTACAAGGTCCAGTCTACATAACAAAAAACATTGAGAAATACCATAATTCAAAAATTGTACACATTGGCAAGACTTTCATATCATGGATGGCCAAAAACCAACCTAGAGTTGCTCTATCTCCCATGAAAGCTGAATACAGAGCTTTAGCACAAGTAATATCTTAGTATATGTGGCTCAAGAAGCTCATGTTTGAACTAAATTTGCAAGTCAACCACTTTCCAGTCATGTGTGATAACATGAGTAGTGTGTACCTATCTGCCACCCTAGGTTCCACGCTCCAAGCAAGCACACAGAGGTGCACTATCACTACACTAGGAAGAAAGTGCTAGCTAAGGAGGTTCAAGGATCAATATGCTCACATGTTCACCAATGCATTGGACTCAATTAAGCTTCACATAGTTCAAAAGAGCCATTGGATTTCTAGAGCTAGGATGAAGACTTGGGGGTTGAAGTTTGAGGGGGAGTGTTGAAATTGAAACTCCAGCCTTATACCCTTTTGACACCTTGGCTCAAAGCAGTGATGTATTCTATATGTTGGCTATTGAGGATAAGTTGTATGGTACCAACTACCCGTTATGGGCTTATATGATGTGACATGTATTGGTTGCAAAAGGACTCTGGAACATTGTGCAAAGTGTTGAAAAACATCCTATCACACCTACAATTGTTACAATTGTAGGTATTGAAGTTAATGCAAAAGGTGTCGAAGATGGTGATATTCTACAAATTCCCGTTCGTGTTGCGGTTTTTGTTACACCTACTGTAGAGCAAATTCGTTGGGATGGTAGAGATGCTAAAGCACATGCATTGATAGCCTTTTGTGTCAAACATGCCATTATTCCTCACATTCGCTCTTGTGGAATAGCTAAGGATGCTTGGGATACACTTACCACATTGTATCAAGCTAGGAATGAGGCTCGTGTTGCTTACCTCCGAAAACAGTTGGAGAGTGAACAAATGAATGAAGGTAATTATATGGACAGTTTTCTGACAAAGATCAAGGATTTGAAGGAACAGTTGATTTCTGTAGATGAAGTCCTTACTGATAGTTCACTTATCCAAATGCCTTAACATTTCGACGAGATTATACCAAATCTTGTGGCCGAAGAGGTTGATCAACAAGGAGAAGGCAACAAAGGTAAGGACAGTCATAGTCAAATGTTATATGCAAGTCGAGGTAGAGGAAGGAACTCAAGAGGAGGCTCGAGAGGAAGAGGAAGAAGCTACAACAACACAAATTTCAGCCAACACAACTTGGAGGACAACAAGGACAACTCAAATGAGAACACACATGGAAGAGGTGGAGGAAGAAATAGAGGAAGAGGTCGAGGTTCATACAATCCTCATAAAGGTATAACATGTTATCATTGTGGTAAACTAGAACATTATGCAAATGATTGTTGGCAAAAGAATGGAAAGCTGAATGGAGGCAACCAAAGGAGCCAAAATAACTATGCGAGTACATCAAGTGAAGGAGATAAGCGAACCATGCTTATCATGAAGCATGAGTACAACTTGAGAAGTGATGATCAAAAATGGTTCATAGATTTAGGTTGTAGCAACCATATGACATGCCAAGGAGATTTATTCACAACGCTACAAGCTCCAAGTGGAAAAGGATGTGTGGAGACCAGCGATGAAACTCAACACGCAATCGAGCATGTTGGAGATATCAAGCTTGGAGATAAGAAGGTATTGGCTGATGTTCTTCATGTTCCTACTATTGCGAAGAATTTGATTTCAGTAGGACAAATGGTAGAGAAAGGATATCTTCAATGAAAAAGGTTACTTTATAAAGAATCCAAAAGAAGGATTCAAGGTCATTGCTCAAGGAAGGAAAGAAGTTAGGATGTTCACTTTGGACATTCAACAACCACATGGAAAGGTGATGTATATTCAGTTTGGAAACAAGAGGATTGCTAAAATCGATTTGTGGCACAAAAGGTTTGGACATATCAACATTCCCAAGCTCAAGGACATGAGCAACCATGAAGTGGTAAGAGGTCTTCCAAGATTCAATGATGCTGGACTACATGAGTTTTGTGAAGCATGCCAACTAGGAAAGCAAACTCGACAACCATTCAAGAAGAGCAACTATGTGGCAAGGAATGTCCTTGACTTGATACACACGGATGTATGGGGACCATTACAACAACCATCCGTGGCTGGTAATAGATATTTTGTCACTTTTATTGATGATCATTCAAGAAAAGTATGGATGTTTTGCATAAAACAAAAATCAGATGTGTTCTCCATGTTCAAGAGATTTAAAGCACAGGTAGAAAAGGAAACAAGATGCTACATAAAGACCTTGAGGTCCGATGGAGGAGGAGAATATTTCTCCAAAGAATTTTTAGATTTTCTTTATGAAAATGGCATCAAGAGACAATTTACATGTAGGTACATGCCTCAACAAAATGGAATAGCTGAAAGGAAAAATAGACATATCATAAAAGTTGCAAGATGCATGCTCAATGAGACGAAGGTGCCACTAAACTATTGGGCTGAAGCAGATAGTACGGCTGTTTATTTGATGAACAAGTGCACAACGGCTGGAGTGCATAATCTAACTCCCTAGGAGGTTTATTCCAGTAAGAAACCTGACCTTACACATCTCAAAGTTTTTGGATGTGTGTGTTATGTTCACATCCCTCAAGAACTAAGGACAAAGATGGAGGCAAAGTCAGAAAAATGTATTTTCATTGGATATTCATCGGAGCAAAAGGGATATAGGTGCTACAATCCGGTGACAAAGGAGCTACGAGTCTCACGAGATGTGGTATTTGATGAGCTAAGACCATGGTTTTGGAGACAAAGGGAAAGAGAAGATTGTGAAGATGATGGAGGTGCTATCCAAGAAGAATTTCAGCAAACAAGCACTCAAATGTCAGGTCTAGAAGCTTCTACATCACTTGGAGGAAGCTCAACATGGAAGGGGAGACTAAGAAGTCATTCCTCATCACCAACATTAGGTTATGAAATATTTGAAGTTGAAAGTGCGGCCCAAAATAGTGATTCAAATGCAAGTGAAAAAGAGTATGAAGAGGTGATTACACCAAAGGTAAAGCTGAACCGGTTGAATAAGCAATATTCAAAAGGAAATGAAAGGAGGTCTTTGAGAGCAAGGTATCCAATTCAAAGGCTGAGC
This sequence comes from Ceratopteris richardii, assembly GCA_020310875.1. Lineage (NCBI taxonomy): Eukaryota > Viridiplantae > Streptophyta > Polypodiopsida > Polypodiales > Pteridaceae > Ceratopteris > Ceratopteris richardii. Next base: position 14,532,432 of record CM035407.1, on the reverse strand, counting down.
TATGATAGTTTTATTGCAAAGCATTTTGCATATATGACATAGGTGGTCAAAGACAAAGAACCGGATGCATATGAAGAAGCATGTACACAAAAAGAATGGCAATAAGCTATGCAAGAAGAGATAAAAGCTCTCAAGGACAATCCCACATGGGAAGATTGTTCCAAATAAATGGGTGTTTAAAATAAAGAGAAATGCTGATGGTTCTCTAGCAAGGCATAAAGCTATACTAGTAGCGAAAGGATTCAAGCAAACTCACGGCATCGACTATGAAGAGACTTTCAGCCCAGTTGCAAAGATGGGAACAATTAGAACTTTGATTGTAGTGAGTGTAGCAAGGAGATGGCCATTGTACCAACTTGACATAAAAAATGCTTTCCTCAATGGTGAGCTTCAAGAAGAGGTATACGTGAGTCAACCGATTGGATTTGAAGATAAAAAGCATCCAGATTTTGTTTGTAGATTGAAGAACGTCTTGTATGGGCTGAAGCAACCACCACGTGCTTGGAATCAAAGATTGGTTGAGTACCTCACAAGGTGTGGGTATAGTCCAAGTAGTGTCCCTCTCTCTACATGAAGAAAGAAGAAGGCAAGCAGGTATATATTTGCATATACGTTGATGATCTCATCATAACAGGAACTAATGTTACAAGAATACAAGAGATAAAAAGAAAAATCGGTAAGGAGTTTAAAATTTCAGATCTTGGTGAGCTGAAACTTTTTAGGCATTGAGATAATCTATGGGAATGATGGCATCTACTTGATGCAAAGAAAGTACTTGTTGGATGTTCTTTTCAGATTTGGAATGAGTGAATGCAAACCACTCACTCAACCTATGGACACAAATGTGAAGCTATGCTCAAATGATGGAGAGAAGTTACATGATGTAACTACATACAGGAGTATTATAGGTTCATTGATCTATGCTACAATCACAAGACCAGATTTGTGTTATATTGTTGGATTTGTTTCTCAACATATGCAAGCTCCAACAAATGAACATTTAAATTCAGCCAAACGAGTTCTAAGATATGTGAAGCACACAATCAATCATGCCTTGTTTTATCGATATGATGAAGAATTGCAAGTAAAGGGCTTCAATGATGCTGATTGGGCTGGTGCAAAGGAAGATGGAAGATCCACTTCAGGTTATGTGTTCATGATAGGTAGCAAACCTATCACATGGAGCTCTAAGAAGCAACCTACTATTGCACTATCATCTACAGAAGCTGAATATAGAGGATTAGCCTTTGCAACTTGTGAATCTATGTGGATTAAGAAGCTCTTGGCTGATCTTGATGTGCAGGTGGAGACCAGTCCAGTTTATGGTGACAAAATGTCAAGCATTCACTTGACAAACAATCCAATGTTTCATGCACGAAGTAAGCACATAGAAGTGCATTATCATTATGTTTGAGAAAAAATTTTGAGCAAGGATGTGGATATAAAGTTCATTGGAATTGATGACCAGGTTGTAGACATGTTTAAAAAGTCCTTAGATGCTTCTAAGGTAAAGAGGTTCAAGGATGAAATCAACTTGCAAGATATGGCTGAAGGTGCAAGCTCACATGTGAGTTTGAAGGGGAGTGTTAAAAATAAAGAAGTAAGGTCGTATATATTTTTGCAAAAAGGATTTTCTCCAAATATAAGGAAATTATAAAAATGAAAAATGGAAGCATTTACTTCAGCAAGTAGTGGAGGCCAAAAGAGAATCAATCAAAAGAGAATCAAATCCAAAAACTGAACTGTAAGAGGAGTGGTTGTCCAAAGTAGTGGAGAAGTTATGGAGAAGAGCTCTCAAACTCATAGAATTTTTGGTCACTTGGCTACAAAAGAGGCAAGGGAGGACACTCAAGAATAGAGGAAGAAGGCATGGAAGTCCCCTTGTAGCTAGTTAATTTGGTTTGAGTCATTTCGTTCTCTTCACTCTCATAGACTATGTCTAGAAGCATACCAATTTCTAGATAGTCTACTTGTGAGAGTCATATCTCTCAATATATGTATCCAATTTTAGATCTTAAACATTCATTGGAAAGCTTATCTCAAGTACTTCCTCTATCTAGAAAAGTTTTAGCAAAATCTTTATGCTATATGAGTTATTCAATTTTTAGTGAAGTCCAGTTTTTAGCTTAACTGAGTGGACAGGTAGCCTGTTTTGAGGCAAAGACTTGCCAACCCAAAACTACTCCAAATTGAGTGTTTGATAGCTCATTTGAAAGCTCTAAGTGCTTAGTTTGAGTAATCAAAGTTTCAAGTTCATTGCATTTTTTGCTTGGTACAAGTTTGCATTTGAAGGTTCAGCTATTGGCAAAAGTCTTGATCTTGAGAAAGTCTTCTACACTTTTCGTTGTGAATAGGAGAGGAACTTTCCAACATTGACCCATATTCCATGAGCCGTGCATGTCCTCAGTAGACTCAGATGTTTGGTACTTTGAAAGTGTGGCGATCAAACATATTACCTCGCAGTGCAGTTTCTTCTCTTCACTCGAGCTTGCCCCTATAGGGAATACTATCACATGCACCAAAAACTCCTCTTATCGTGTCATGGGAGTTGGTAAGATCATTCTGGCTAATGCTAATGGTAATTCTTTCACTTTGTCAGATGCTCTATTTGTGCCAGGGATCAAGAAGAATCTGTTATTAGTTTCGGCTTTAGCCAAGATTGGCTTAGTTGTGAAATTTGTTGATGACATGTGTATAGTTCATGATCTATCAAATGGCAACATGATTATTGCTTCTCGCATTTTATGCCATGGGCTGTATAAGCTCATAGACTATGAAAGATCTATGAATGATTCAGCATGTGCATTACATGATTCTCAAGCTATGTCAGATGCAAAGCTTTGGCATGCACTCTTTGGTCATCTAAATTTTGCTCGTTTGCTATGCCTACAGAAATCTAAAATGGTGTCCTCTTTGCCCAAACTTTGTTGGTGCATGACAATCATCAATTGAAGGATTATGGAGAAATGAAGTCAAGGAGTCAAGAAGGAAACAAAATCAGATGGTTGAAGGAAGGACATTTTCAGAAAACTCAAAGACATGTACACATATGTACATTAGCTGACTTATACCTTTGTTTAGTCATACACTTGTATATATTCATCTATAAATATGTTGGAAAATGTCGGGGCAAGTAGAGCAGAAGAGATTTGAGAATAGGAAGAGAGAAATTAGTGTCATTAGACACATGAAGAGTGAGTGAATTGTCCATCCTCACTTAGATGTAAATTTTCTGAGAAATCGAAAAATTTTGCGCCCGATATTTTGCTGTCTGCTCCCTCTGTGTTTAATCTTTTGAGAAATCCTTTTGCACGTATCTAAGTCCATAGCTAATCTATCTATGGCTAGAATTTGAGAGGTTAATTGTAATCAGGCTGTGAGAATTTTGATTAGGAACATTCATATGTAAGAATGTTCTAACAGTCGAGAAATCTGGCGCACATTTCATCTTCAATGAAATGATCATTGCTCAGTCTACAGTGTAAAGTTTTACACAAATGAGGGCTTAAAGTCTAAGTTGGAAGGTAAGCTATCTATGGCTAAAAGATCTTGATCAAACGGGATTTACTTTGGGAGAACCAGTGCTAAGAAGTTGCAGGTGTCAAAGTCGCCATTGCAGAGAAGCACTTTCAGACATAGGTAAAGTGTTTCACACATTTCTCAGTGTGTACTTAATCTTTTTGAGAGATTTAAATTGGCAAAGTTGCGCAACCTTAAGGCGAAGTGTTGTGCAAAGTTTTATCAAAAACTTTACAGGATTGATTAGTCAATGAGTGACTAATCTGCAGCAGACTTTTCTGAAGAAACTGAAATTTTCAGAATAATCAATTTTCTGATAATTTGGTGAAGATTCTCTAAATTAGGTGGAGTCTAAAGTTGATCTTGATATAGAGGTGATCTAAATTCAAGGTTAACTTGTTCTTTTGGAGATTAACACTCTCCATCAAACTTGAGGCACCCAGTAAACATGTATGTGAAGGTTATATTTTGGGAAAAAACAGCGTTCCTCCTTCCCAAAAGATGGTTTTGTTCAAGCTACACGAAAATTGCAGCTTGCTCATAGTGATGTATGTGGTATTATGCAGACACCATCTTTTGGAAACTTTCTTTACTTCATGACTTTCATTGATGATTTTTCCAGGCATGCATGGGTATATCCATTGAAAGCAAATTCTGAAGTGTTTATGTACTTCAAACAGTTTTTGGTTTTGGCTAAAAATCCGTCATGTAAAATGGGCACCCTCCGTTCTGATCGAGGGGGGGGGATATATGTCTTCTGACTTTAATGCATTTCTAGCTGAACCGGGATAAAACACCAGTGTACAATGTCGTATACACCTCAACGGAATGGAGTTGCTAAATGGAAGAACATGTCACTCATAGAGATGGCGAGGTGTATGGTCAAGAGCCAGGCCTTACCACATAGTTTCTGGCTTGAGGTTGTTATGTGTATAGCATATGTACTTAACAGGTGTCCCACTAAAGCACTGTAGTCTATCACTAGACATGAGGCTTGGCATAGTCGCAAGCCATATGGTGGTCATGTGCTATTTTTGGTTGTCTAGCATATGCATTAGTGCATGAACAACATCACAGAAAATTGGATGATAAAGTAGTAAAATGTATTTTTGTTGGGTTGAGTTTTGAAAGCAAAGGCTATCATCTGTATCATCCACAGATTAAATGCATTCTGGTTAGCCGTGATGTTGTTTTTGTGGAAGATGCTATTCAGCCCTTACTTTCATGTACTAAGGAGACATTTGTTAGCTCCAAAGACATGTATGATACTTTGCTGCCTCTTTTTACAGGTGGATAGTCTAGTGTTGGTCCTAATGAGGCAACTTCTTAGCCTTTGTAGGTTTCATGTGATGATGCAGATCATTTCATTTTTTATGTAGATTTACATGGTGCACTTTTTGATGCGAGAGCTCATATTGACTAGGCAAAAACTATGCCAAAAATGGTTGGTGCAGACTTTGCATGATAGCAAATTAGATGCACCTCTATCATATCGTACTCGTTCAGGCTCTCATAGTGCCCCTTTTGCATCAAATTGCTATGTTATGGCTGTGTCCAGTCTCTGTGATGAGACTAATCCTTCCTTTGATAAAGCACAAATTTTGAACATTGGATGGCTGCAATGCAATCTGAATATGATGCTATCATGAAAAATGGTACCTGATCTTTGTGTGACTTGCCTCTTGGCAAGAAAGCCATTGGCACTAAGTGGGTATACAAGCTGAAGCATAAACCTAATGGAACAGTTGATAGGTATAAGGCTAGGCTTGTTGCAAAGGGTTATGCACAGGAAAGAGGCATTGATTTTGATGAAACCTTTGCTCCTACTTGCTGAATGACTATTGTTTGTAGCATATGTGCACTTGCAGCTCATCGTGGTTGTAATGTACATCAGTTGGACATTAAAACAGCATTTCAAATGGTGACTTGCATGAAGAAGTGTATGTTTTTTAGCCCCGTTGCTTTGTGCAGAAAGGGCATGAAAACCAGGTGTGCAGATTAAAGAAGGTATTATATGGTTTAAAGCAAGAACCATGTGCTTGGTATGAAAAGATACATGCCTATCTCATTGCACATGGTTTTGAGAACAGCCCAACTGAAAGCACCTTATATGTTAAGTGTGATAATGATGTGCTTCTGATCATTGTGGTGTATGTTGATGACATGCTGCTCACTGGTCCTCATGAAACACATATTGCTAATTTTAAGGCTGATTTGCATGCCTCATTTGAGATGTCGGATTTGGGTCGTTTGCATCACTATTTGGGCATTCAGTTTATGCAAGTTGATGGTGGAATGGTTTTGTGTCAAATGAAATATATTGACACATTATTGCAGTGTATTGGCCTTGAAGACTGTAAGCCTATTGCCACTCCTATGGAGACAGGTTTATGAATGGGTCTTCATGATGTTGGAGATGCATTTGATGTTGTTCTCTATCAGCAAGTTCTTGGATGCTTGATTTACTTATGCATTACTCGGCCAGATATTCAGTTTGTTGTCTCACTAATGAGCAAGTTTATGCATTGCCCAGGTGTCAAGCATTGGTAGGCGGTTAAGCGCATCTTTTGTTATTTGAGTGGTACCCAGCTACTTGGATTGTTTTATCCCAAGGGGGGATCACTATCGCCATATTCGCATGCTTTTTCAGATAGTGTTTGGGTTGGTTGCTATGACACTCATGTGTCCACTACTGGTTTTGGCTTCATGCTTGGTAGCTCATGCATATCTTGGTTGAGCAAGAAGCAGCCTACTGTGGCCACTTCAAGTTGTGAGGTTGATTATAGGATAGTGTTGACAATGATTGTTGAGTGTGTGTGGCTCAAACACCTTATGGCTTATTTGGGTGTTGGTCAGTTTTCTGCCACTAGCATCTTCACTGATAGTCAGAGCACTTTGCCAGTTTGTGAGGAACCTTGTGTTCCATGCTCCCACTAAGCACATTGAGGTGCATTATCATTATGTCATGGAGAGGTTCTCTGCTGGGGAGATCAGCTTGGCATATTATCCCACACAGGAGAACATTGGAGACCTTTTTACGAAGGCTCTGCCTAAGGAGAAGTTTGAAGCTTTTCGCAAATCTTTGGGCTTACTTGTTTGTGTGGATTGATTCCGCATAGCTTGGCACTTTCTTATACATGAGTGTTAGCTCCTTGTTCATCGCATCACTCTCAGGGGGATTTTTTGATATATTTAGGTAGTGATGTGTGTGAACACTCTAAGACCACTAGGGCACTTTTTTCCCTCTTTAGGAGGTTTTTTTCCCGGCTTGTATATACGTCTATTGCCCTAATGGGCTACTTATCTTTTTACATTCTAGTGGTAATACATTTAGTATTGTGTGTTGTGCTCTAAGCTTCTTCTTCTTCCTTGTGTTGTTTTCGTGCTTCCGCAGAATCTAACTCCAAGGTAGTCCAAATTCTTAGGGAATAATTTGAATTTGATCTAAAAAAAGATTCATGAAGTTTGGCTCCCATTAAGTCACACATTTTTCTCCTTCTCTCACTTTCACAATTGACTAAGATAAATTTAAAGCTTTAACCTTTGAATGTCTTCAAAACATATGCTAACCATAGGAGAGAAATCCGATGAGCATGGAACAAGCTCTAATGCTTGCTCCTTGCACCAACAATTAGTACCATCCAACCTATCCTCGATAGCCAACATACCAAATATATCATTTCATTTATCCATGGCCATTGAATAAATACCATGATGCAAAAAATGATTGTAACTCTAAAAGTTGAATAGAACTAGCTTGTTGCACTTTGCTAAACATGTATTAGACTTCAAGATGCTTGTATTGGCAAACCAAAACCTATATATATGTTACACATCAAAGCAAATTTGAAATCCTAATCACTCTGAGTATGCTCACAAAAATTTTGTGCAATTTTGAGACTATGACCAGAGGGGTATTGATAACGACCTACATGAAGCGGCGACTTTCTTTGATACAAATTGTTGGAGTTTGAGGTCTGCAAAAGCACATGAATAGAACAATAAAAGAGACAATTTTGGAGCACAACACATCACTTAATAAATTACCAAGTGAACTTGCAATGAAAGAAACCTGTTAGGGTTATAACCGTATATACAAGGTGGGGAAAAGAACCTCTTAAACAAGGAAAAAAAGTGCCCCAATGTTCGTAAGTGTGTTCACAAACATCACTATCTAAATCTATCAACATGAGCATATTAAGTTTCATAATTTTTGGATCTCATTTGATCCATGAAATTAGCCTAAGAATATATTTTTTAACTATGATGCTAGATGTGAAAGTAGTCAAAACTAGTCTAAAAACTATAAATAGAGCTTGTAGGATCATTTTGAGGGGTTAGATAGTATGATTTGTTTGAGATTTGACAAAAGATTTTGTATGGTATTGTTCTAAAGTGAATAGACTCCATTGTTCCACTCTATTTCTTCTTCCCTGTGTGCATGTAAGCCTATTTCTTCTTCCTTGTAAGCCTATTGCCACTTCAATTAACTCTCTTCTTCATGCTTACATGAACTGTTCTTGAGAAGAGAGTTAATTGAAGAAGAAGATGTTTTTAAAAAACTGTACGATATATTTGAAAGCATATGAAATAATGGAACTTAGTGGACGTTATTCCAAACGAGTTCAAGGCCTTCATCAAATAAAGTTAGAGTACCGATTCACGAATAGTATGACTAGTGGATTCCTTAAAAATGACAAAATCGCCTTAAATAAAACTAACAAAAAAAAAAGATACGAGTTCAAGAAGATGAGAGAGGGAAGATAAAAATAATAGAATGAAAAATTGGTGGATTATCATCATATCGAAACTGATTACAAAACCTTTGTCAAAGTCATTGCCAATAGCATTGTAGGTCTTCTCCACTCGTGGATCAATGAGGATGAGAAAGGCTTCATCAAAGGTACATCCATTCTTGAAGCCATCATAGATGTTGGTGCATTTTGCCCAAGCCTACATGCTTGATATGCTTGATATTATCCTCATTTGTAAGTCACATGAGTAGTCATGTGAACACCTCTTGTAAAAGAGTACATTTTATCTCTTGTAAATGGAAAAAGAAAAAAGTAAAAGGATGGCTTACCTCATCCATGATGTAAAAGCAAATTCGTGGCTCCAACTACCAAAATCACGAATTTTTGAGCTGAGGGAATCTCTCCTAACTTTGGGGATCACTTTTAGGTGGAGCCATTCGAATTCGAATTCAAAACTCCCTCCAAGAATAGCTATAAAAGGAGCAAGAAGGAAGAGGCGATTAGCAAGCCTTGTACGTGACCACTTCATGTCATTTTGTAGAGATTGAAGAGCTTACTCCATAGCTCTATCATTCTACTCCCATTGTGCAAAGATTCATTGCCAATGTGGTTGTAATCATATGTGAATCTATACATTTATTATCATCTACCTCTCTGTTTTGTTCTCTGCTATACTCACTCAGAGCAGTAACTTCAGAAGGTCATATCTCGAGTTTTACTGAACCTTTTTCAGTGTTTTAAAGTGCGTTGGATAGCTCTCACTGTCTAGTTTCTACCTATAAATTTTCAAGGTCATTGAATTTATACTTTTGGAGATATCTGCATTTTACTGCTTACTGGTCTATCTCTGCAGAGCCCCGAGAATTGTGGGAATGTTCCAGAACTTGATGAAACTTGTTCTCAGTGCTCAGTCCATCATTTGAAGTGTTTTAACTTGGAATAGGAAGCTTGCTAAGTCTATTTGCTATGCCCAAAAGGAATTTTTCTAATTCCTTCCAGGTTGAGAGCACTGTTCATTTTTTCCAGCAGGTGTATGTCCAAAAATAGCAAGTTTTGGGAGCTAGTCATTTCGCAACTTGTCGGTCTTGACTTAAACTTTTGGGATACATGTTCCAAAGTACTTGGCTGATATTTTGGTGGATTTAGGAAGCTCAAAGGGTCTACTAATCAACTCTGAAGTCTCAGTTGGCTGGTGTGAAGCTGGTTGTAGCGGCACCTACTCATCTTTGGATTGCATCCACCATCTCTCTTCACAATAGATACTTAGGAAGGTTTAGACTATGTGAAGGTATCTTCTCAAACATCTTTTTCCTCAAGATTGATTTTCACGAAGTGTACAAAAGACCTGAATGGGACTTCATCATTAATCAATCCCTAAAGGACCTTGAATGTGGGCATAGCTTTATCAAAAACGCTTTTCATGGTGCTTGGAAATGCATCTCCTCCTATCAATATGAACGGATAGCTCTCTCCATCTATTTGGCTTAAGTGTTTTATCAGACAAGGGTGCCCAACTTTCCCCTTTACCTTTGCCATTGTTACAAATGGGGTAAATTTCTTGGTTGGTAATTAGGTGCAACTGGGTCAAATTCATGGTCTAACCCTACCATGGGGTTTGGATTATATGGTTCTAAGATCTTCACCAATGACACCAATGTTTTTCTTGCAAAATGATACTTATTGTGTCTCTTTCTTTTAGAGTTCCCTTGACTTTTTTGTGAGGGCTCTAGGTCCATAATCAACCATTTTTCTTTTAAGTCCCTACTTGGAGCATCCCTACAATTATTGAGGAGTCAAGGGTGTGAGGAGCTCCCTTGTGGCCAGGTGATTCATTTGTTGGGCATCCTGTTGGGCTTCAGGATTTTCATGTGCTAGAGGTGGGATCAGGTGCTTTCCAAGATTGACAATAAGCTATGTTACTAAACACTATGAAAATGAATGGCAGAGCATGCGATGGTGGTCAATTGATTCCTCATCTCTTTCATCATCTATGTTTTGGTCTATTAATAGCCAAGTGACAAGGAAGAATTATAAAAGATGAAAAAAATATATAGAAGTTTCCTATGGATAGGTGATCCTTATCATAGAGGGGATGTTGAAGATTAAGTGGGAGATTTTCTCATCCCTTAAGGATTTAGGTGTTATGGGCATTTCTGATATGGTCTTATTCACAAATATGATTTTGTTTCACATGGGTGGTCAAAGTCTGGTGGAACGAGAATGCTTCTTGGGGTAGACTCATCATCAACAACAAAAAATCTCTCTCACACATGGATCCCCAAATGGAAATATATTGATCCTATCATACTCTTGTTTTCGCCTTTCTTCGTTGCCCCAAAGGGTCTAACATGCTCCTTGCAAAAAGGTTGGAACAAGATTAAACACTTTTGTTCCATTAATGATGATTGGAAATGAGCAGTTGGCAAAAAAACAACATGATTCCATTTGCTTCCCTATTTTTAGTATCACAAGAGTGGATAATCGAGAACCTACAAAGAGCCATAATACTTTGGAGTAAAAGGTGTCACATGTGGAAGCACATCTAAAATCATGATAGAAGACACTCGATAATATTTGAAGACATTGATATGAATTCAATACTCGACACCTGAAGGTAACAAAGTGGCACAATAAAAAAAGAAATAGAGGGCATTCCAAGAACCAAAGGAAACCTAGACCTTCATCACTCTTTAACAAGAAGTGCTATTTGAATTCCACTTGGATTAGATGCGGCTTCAGCTTCAGGACCTATGGCACGTAGTTATTGAGGACAAGAAAGAAATATTCATGTGGCAGATTCTTCATCAAGGAATATGGACCAATGTCAAATCTACTAAAATTTTTAATGCCCCCCATGGTGCAAGAGATGATGTAGAGGTAGGGAAGATTATATCATCTCTTGTTTTTTGTTCAGAGGGGTAGTGTGATCTAGAAGCACCTTAACAAACTCCTTTTGCTAGTCTATGAAGTTAATTAGAAGCACGTTTTTCTCTATGAAGCAATTAGATTCTCTTTTTCCCTATGAAATGCTATTAGAAGTGAAAGGGCTATCATAAAGGAAAGAAGCACTTAGTGATAGCCGGATGGATCAAGTACTATCGTCATCCTATCATGAAATTCCATGTAGGGTGCTTTTTAGGTGTCCACTTGTAAAGCTGGAAGCCTCAAAGATCAGATGGAAGCACAAATACTCACAGTAGAAAAGTCATGCATCAACACTTTCATATACAAGAGCTTTTTCATATGTATACAATCAATAAAATGCTTGGCTAATAGCCTAATACATCACTGTTGATCATGAAGAAATCAATCAAAAAAATATAGATACAAAGAAAATGTCACTATCCGGTGACATGAGATAGTACAACTCGAGTAATGGAAATGAATCCTCTCTACCAAAGCACCCCTCAATAGCTTGGAAGTGGTAAACACACCTTCCAATGAAATGCACGAGATCAGCATTGATTATAATTAGAGGAAATCACATCAGATATCAGCCTTTGATCACTTCTTTATGTTCCTCAAAACATTTTAGATATCTTCGGTCTTCACATCACTTCACGATATTTCATGTGTCTTCTCACGTATCTTCAATCTTCTAATCACTTTTGTAGATATATAATAGAATCATTAGGAAACTCATCAAGGAATCTCTTTCACATATATACAAATATCATGTGCATCTAATTTTAGAAACTTTAGTTAACAAACACACACACAAGAACGTGCATACACATATGCACCCATTCCTCACTACAAATAACTAGTTACAGACACACAGTTAATTAGTTTCGCATGCAAAATATTTGCACACATATTGATATCTATTTTATTTATTTGGATTACTTCACATACTGGTATAGACTACGAGGAAACATTCTCACCAGTTGCAAAGATGACTACAATCAGAACATTGATAAGTGCAGCTACTCCAAGAAATTGGAGACTCCTCCAACTTGATGTAAAAAATCATTTCTAAATGGTTGGATAAGTGACGATGTATACATGTCACAACCTACAGGTTTTGAAAACCCTAATCATGCATCGTATGTTTGCATACTTAAGAAACCATTGTATGGATTGAAACAAGCTCCTAGAGCTTGGAATTACAGGTTAATTAGATACCTTCAAGATCAAGCGTTCAAACCTAGCAACTTAGGTTCTTCTTTATTCATCAAAAGGGATCATAATGAGGTTATCTATCAATGTGTATATGTAGATGACATAATTGTGATAGATAATGATTTGAATGGCATTCAAAGGATCAAGAGACACATGTAAGAGGAGTTCAAAATCAGTGACTTAGGTGAGCTCACATATTTCCTAGGTATGCAAGTGATTTATACAGATGAAGGGATGTATCTAACTCAGAGAAGATACATTCAAGATCTACTTCTCAAGTTCAGAATAGAGAACACAAAGCTTGCAGGTACACCTTTGAAGATGAATCATAAACTTAGTGTTTATGAAGGTGAGAAAATTGAAGACATTAAAGAATATCAAATCTTGTAGGTAGCTTGATATATGCTACTCATACAAGGTTAGACATCTCATATAGTGTAGGAGTGGTAAGCCAATTCATGCACTCACCAAGAGGACCACACATGGATGCAGATAAGAGAGTACTTAAGTATCTCAAAGGTACAATCAATGAGGGTATATTCTATCCTTACTCTTCAATTCAGATGCAGATTGGGCAGGAGCAAAGGATGATAGAAGCAGTACATCTGGTTACTTAGCATTTGCAGGTTCAAAGCTAGTGTCATGGAGTTCGAAGAAGCAACCAACAGTTGCTTTATCCTCAACTAATGCATAGTACAAAGGTTTGACCATAGCAACTCAAGAGGCAATATGGTTAAAAGCATTGTATACAGATTTGGAACTTATGACTTCCAAACCTCATATATTTGGAGATAATGTAAGTTCCATGCATCTAGCAACAAACCCTATTTTCCATGCAAGAACCAAACACATAGAGGTTCATTGCCACTTCATCAAGGAGAAGCTCATGGCAAATGATATTGACATTTCTTTTGTTCCAACTGAAAAGCAAGTATTGAAGTATTTTGATGGCATTGCACCACAATGCGCTCTCCTTCTCGAGAGCTCCACGACGATATGCTCAGATTAGAAAACTGAGCTCCTAAGCCACACACAGTACTCCACACAGAGGCTGTAGAATACGCGAAAAACACAGTACACAGGGAAGCCGAAGACAGACTTCTTAGGTCTTACAAATGCGGTCGAACTTACAGTCTGTGACTGACCAGGCCACTATATGTTTTATTAAAGAACATATACAAAGAAGTGTCCGGTGGCCATTTGGCCTTTCACATGGACACTAACGGTAACAATCTCCCACTAAAGGCCAATATGGCCAGAGTAACTATGGGAGAAAAATAAACAATGATAAAGAATACCTGGGTGTAAGTATACAAACTATACCTCCCACCTGATGGGCATGTTACACAGTATACAAGTGACTGTGTAAGATCAAGAATCAAGTAACCCCCATCAAGTGACAACAGTGTCGAAAACTATCCTGTGGTAGAGCTTTAGTCAAAGCATCTACAGCATTATCTCGAGTGTGAACCTTCTCAAGAATAATGCTCTCAGTGGCTAAGCAATCTCTAATGAAGTGATACCTCACCTCAATGTGCTTGGTCTTTGCACGATAGACCGGATTCTTAGCCAAAGCAATGGCACTCTGACTATCATTGAGCAAGTGAGGTACATGCTGAGGTAAACCCATATCACAAGCAAGACGAGAAAGCCACAATGCTTCCTTAGATGCCTCACTTGCTGCAACATACTCTGCTTCTGTGGTGGAAACAGTTGTACATTCTTGAAGACGAGATCTCCAAGAGATAGCACCTCCAGCAAAATGAAAAATGTACCCTGATGTAGACTTACGATTGTCTACACAACCATGATAGTCAAAATCTGTGTAACCAATAATGGATGCTTTCCCTCTACCCAAGCATAGACACTTGTCCTTGGTGCCACTCAGATATCTCAAAATCATCTTGACCGCTTCCCAATGTTTCTTGCCAAGATTAGACATATATCTGCTCACAACTCCCACTGCAAATGCAATGTCCGGTCTCGTAGCTACCATAGCATACATGAGACTACCAACAGCAGACTGATAGGGAATTTTGGTCATGAATTCCTTTTCCTCATCTGATTTGGGGCAGTCATCCTTGCTCAATTTCACATATGTGGGTAAGGGTGTACTCAATGCCTTTCCACCCAGCATATTGAACCGGTGAAGTACTTTGGCTATGTACTCACTTTGAGACAAGTATATGCATCTTTTACTCGTATCACGAGTAATGCGCATGCCAAGAATATGTTTGGCATCCCCCAAATCCTTCATATCAAATGTCTGACTCAACTTCTTTTTGAGAATTGACAAATCATAAGAGGACTTCCCAGCAATCAACATATCATCAACGTAAAGTATCAAGCATATCAAGCTGCCATCAGAGCATCTCTTTGTGTAGAGACAATGATCCTCATTGCTCCGAGAATAGCCTTGAGACTTCATAAAAGCATCAAACTTTTGGTACCATTGTTTAGGAGACTGTTTAAGTCCATACAAGCTCTTCTTGAGCTTACAAACTAGACTTTCCTTGCCAGGAACTACATAACCCTCTGGTTGTTCCATATAGATCTCATCTGTAAGATCTCCATGCAAGAAAGCTGTTTTCACATCCATTTGGACTAGCTCTAAGTCCTCTATTGCAACGAATCCAAGCAACATGCGCAAAGTAGTCATCTTGACCATTGGAGAGAAGATTTCCTCAAAATCAACACCATGTTGTTGCTTAAAACCCTTTGCAACAAGTCATGCTTTATATTTTGGAGAAGCACTATCTGATGTGAATTTCAGCTTATATACCCATTTACATGTAAAGCTTTCCTGCCCTTTGGCAAAGGTACTAAGTCCCAAGTACCATTCTTGTGAATAGAATCCAACTCACTCTTCATGGCACGCTCCCACTTGACATGATCCTCTGTCTGCATAGCCTCTTTGTAGCAGGAAGGCTCACCGGCATCTATTAGCATCACAAAATCTAAACCTCGAACATATCTATCAGGTGGATATGAGACACGTGCAGAATGTCTCAATGGTTGCTGAACAGGAACATGTGCAGACTGATCTGAATGGACATTCTCTTGAACATCCCTATGTGCAGCATTTTTATGCATGCTAACCGGAGGACTAGTATCCTCAAACACCACTCTTCTCACTTCAACCTCCTTAATGGGTTGTTTATGCATCTTAGACTCATTAAAAATGACATCACTACTTCTGATCACTGACCGTGTTTCAGGATCCCATAAGCGATATCCAAATTCTCCTTCTCAACCATATCCAAGAAAAATGCATTTCTTTGACTTATGGTCCAACTATTGTCTAAGATTCTTGGGTATATGAACATATGCTTCACACCCAAAAACTCAAAGATGATCATAATATGGTGGTTTCCCTGTCCATAACTCTTGTGCCACTTTCAGACCTTTGGCAGTACTAGGTGAAAGGTTAATCACATGAACTGCAGTCAATACTGCTTCTGCCCAAAAACCTTGAGAGAGGTTTGCATGATGCAACATAGAGACTACTCTATCTTGGATAGTTCTATTCATCCTCTCAGCTACACCATTCTGTACTGGGGTATAAGGAGCTGTAAACTCTCTACGAATCCCTCTAGACTGACAGAAAAGGCTGAATTCATGTGAGGTATACTCACCCCCATTATCTAAATGTAAAGCCTTAAGCTTAGTTCCTTTTTCAGTCTCAACTGAAGCAAGCCATTTTCCGAAAGTAGGGAATACATCATCCTTTGATTTGATAGGATATACCCAGACTTTTCTAGTAGCATTATCTATGAAAGTGAAAAAGTAAAGAGAACCACCTAAGGACCTAGTGGGCATAGGACCACACACATCTGTATGAACGAGATCTAAAGGCTTAATTGAAGAGTCAATGTGCATTCTATGCACATTTCTAGTTTGCTTTCCATATTGACAGTGCTCACAAAATGAAAAATCAGAGAAAGATAACACAGGTAAGTAGCCAGAACGAGAAAGATTTTCCATTCCACTATGAGATATATGGCCCAAACGGCCATGCCAAATACAAGCCATAGGCTGTTCAGTAACAGCTAACAAGTGTTCTTTCTGTGATACAAACAAAGGATAAAGTGAGCCAACTTTGCTTCCTTTTTCAATAACCATATTGCCCTTTGATATACGAAAGGACTAAGCATAGAAGACCACCTTGTAACCAAGGTCATCAAGTTGAGCAACTAACATCAAACTGTGTGATAAATGAGGTACATGGCGTACATTATGCATAGTAAATTTTGAACCATCAATGAACTGCACAACCACATCTCCATTCCCCACAACATCACACTGGTAAGAGTCACCAAGTCTCACAGTACCAAAAGACTTTGCTGCATAATTAGAGAACCATTCTCTATGTGGTGTCACATGGAAAGAAGCACCAGAATCTAGCAGCCAAGTGTGGGAAAGAGAATCAGCCATAAGTGCCTCAGATGGCACAGTACTATCAAGTGTCAACACATCAGCATCATCAGAAATAGCATTAATTTCTTCAATCTTCACAGTCGAAGTAGATGGTGCAGGTAACTGTTTAACATGCCCATCAACATTCTGTCCTTTACCTTTAGCATTCTTTAATGCATAATAGTCTTTCTTCATGTGTCCTTTCTTATGAAAATAATGGCACTCGATATCCCTCTTCCTTGATTTACTTCTACTCTTATTCCGTTGACCATTCTTTCCTTGTTCTTGCTCCTGCCACTTTCCTGATTCTTTCCTTGGTAAGAATCACGAACATTATATGCATCTCCCCTCTGAGTGCCAACCATAGATTTTCTACGAATCTCCTCACTCAAGAGTGCTCCACATATGTCATCATAGACGAGTTTACCACCAGGTGCACTGTTGCTAATAGCTGTGCAAAACGTATCCCATGATGATGGCAGGGTGCATAACAGTAATACTACTTTCATTTCATTATCCATATCCATTTTCTGAGCCTGTAACTGGGAGAATATAGCATCAAACTCATTTAGATGAGCAGCAACACTATCTGTGTCCTTCATACGAAGGTCATATAATTTTCTCATCAGATACACTTTATTTGATGCCGTCTTTTTTTCATATGTATTGCATAACTTCTTCCAAAGCTCCTCTACACTTTCACAGTCCAATACTGTAAAGTAAACATTATCTGCCAGGTGCAAGCGAATGGTAGACCTGGCCATTTCATCTAACTCATCCCAATCATCTTCATCCATGTCAGCAGGCTTCTTTGAAATCCCATTTACTGGCTTCCATTGCCTCCTTTGATCTTTAATCTGATTCTTCCATAGAGCAAAGTTTGTGCCATCAAATTTTCGGATCTCAAAATGTTCTTTTCCCTGCAAGTTATAGCTCCTCCTCGGAACACTAGCACTAGACCCTGATCCACCGGATGTGCCTGAGACCTCTGATGCCATGATGGTAGAGAACTGAATAGAATGATAATGGAGCTAGAAGAGTCCAAACACCAACAAATAAGTGTATCAAGGAGTAAATCGACCACTATATAGTTGACTAAACCAGAAATCTGGAAAAATTTTGCCAGAGTATCCTCTGCTTAGCATATGACCAGTGTCAAAGTATCACAAAACTACAAGTATTGACATGTCTACCTGCATAGTGAATCACAGACTCCACTGCATATAATCAGTTACCCAATAGAAGCCAACTAGGCTTATCGAGCACCTATGAACAACTATCATACATCTCCTATGGCGAGGCTGGGTAAATCTTCCACCTGCATCACCGAAGAGACCCCGACATCTGGGTGTCTCCCAGTTAAGAAAACCTCACCACGACCCTCTTTATCAAACGTAAAAGGCTTTATGCAAAGAACGTAGCCGCTATATCAATGACCACATGGACGTACATAAGTCGTATCCACAGAAACGTACATGGTGTGTATGTGCTCAATATATGCAGTAGAATGACACTAAAAAGCTGAATACAAAACCCAAAAACTAGCCAATAACACCTGCAAGTGTCTGTCAACTCTGATGTTTTAAGTTTAAAAAACCTGCATAAATTTGCAGCAACTGCTCCCACCAACACTGAAAACCTCTCGAGAAACCTATAGTCTTACGAGTGTGGCTGAAAATACAGCCCCAAAGGTTGACATTTAATGTCTCAGAAGTACAAAGAACACTCTTCTTGATGTTCTTGGACCTGTGTGAAGAAAACTATGTGCAAAACTACTCCAAAATGGCTCCAAAAGACACCCCAAAAATGCTTCAGAAATAGGCTTTGAAAGCAAAGAATGAAGCTTTGAGGGACCAAAAACTTGTTGAAGGTAATGTCAACCTTAGTCTTTCCCCTTCTTCAGACACCACAAGAGTGTAGCTTAGTGGCAACAGATTGCCATGGTTAAGCGAGCTCTAGGGGGAACAGTACTGGGATGGGTGACCTCCCAGGAAGTACCGGGAACCTCTATATTCCTTGATCGTTGAGGTCCTCCCTCACGTGTAGCCAACGGTGCCAACGATGACTTCGGTGACTCAGATGACAAGGTATGCCAAGGTCTATGCTTTGGTCGCCGCCTTAGTCATAAGCCTTAGAGAAAGTCTGGGGGGGGGGTGCTCGCTTTGCTCGCACAAAAGGAACAAAGCTTTTGCCTCGAGCGGCTCTGATACCAGTGAAGTATTTCGATGGCGTTGCACCACAATGCACTCTCCTTCTCGAGAGCTCCACGACGATATGCTCAGATTAGAAAATTGAGCTCCTAAGCCGCACACAGTACTCCGCACAGAGGCTGCAGAATACGTAGAAAACACAGTACACAGGGAAGCCGACGACAGACTTCTTAGGTCTTACAAATGCGATCAAACTTACAGTCTGTGACTGACCAGGCCACTATATGTTTTATTAAAGAACATATACAAAGAAGTGTTCGGTGGCCATTTGGCCTTTCACATGGACACTAACGGTAACAAGTATCAGATATGATGATGAAGGTACTTGATGGAATAAAGCTTTGCATATTTAAATTAATGGTAAGTATTCAACCTATTGGAGAATGAAGATTAAAGCATACTTTAGCCTAAGGGGGAGCTATTGAAACATCAAGTTTACATTAGACTTGAGGTGCATTTGATCTACATCAAAAAAGCTATGGTTTGGATTATGTCAAACTATCCATTGAAGCTTTCTTTTACCTATGCTCATTTATTGTTTTTTTTTAGATTTTTTACAGATAATTTACCATTGTAAAAGCCTAGAGATTTACACATGTAAAAGTAGAAAAAGAGAGATAAACTTCCAGGAATTTGAGGTGGTTGAGTTGCAATCAGTGAATCAATCAATTACTTAAAAATGGATCAAGCTAGATCTTCACTTTTCCTAGATTATAGGAAAGTGAATTGATACCCTCCAACAACTAATCATGCCTTCATTTGAATTCAAAATCCACTTGTAGAAGTCATGGAGCACTTCAAGAGTTTACATAAAGACTTCAAATCACTTGTACATCACATGGAAGCAATATACATACACTTGTGGCCATCATTGTCTTGCTCCTACATTTTTATGCATAAGCTTGCAGAAGTTGTTGCCCTCTCTATAGACCTCTAAAGTGTAGAGAGTACACACACGGAAGCAAAATGAAAAGAAGAGTGTACTCACAAAAGAAAGAGTGTGAGAGACTCGAAGTGAATAGACCAAGAAATGGGTAAAGTCACATGGATTAGAAATGAGCTTGCCAAGAGCATGGAGTAGGCTCCTCAAGCTTCTAACCAAGTACAAATGGGGGGAGAGGCCATCCTTATATATATTTGGGAGGGGCTCTCCAAAGGGCTAGTTGTATACGCTACAAGAAGTGTAACTTCTAGTGCCCCTATGCAAGTGGTCACGAGAGCTCAGGCATTACAACAAAACCAAGGCTTAGGTCAGAAAAAGAATTCTGATATTAGCGAGACCGAGAGTACAACCAAGAAAAGGGCAAGAGCTTGGAGGGATAGTCGAGAGAGAATGAAAAGGCAATGGGCAAAGAAGATAAGCGAACTAGAAGAGAGCCTAAGAGAAAGGCACCTCTCAAATGCACTCTCTCATACCATCACCACCACCACCAACCCTATCACCAACGAATCCGCCATCTTCTAACCACCCTCAAACGACCCAACCACCCAGAGTAGGATCAGTATTAGCAGATCCCACTCTCGGGGACCTAAACATGATGCTTAGGGCATATCAGGCCAGACTTCAAGAAGGGCCAAACATAAGGGATCATGAAAAATGTTAGCCTAGAGCTGAATTAGAGCTTGAACGAACTAAAATTTGTGATAAGATGGTGGAATTGGCTCAAATCATGTTTGAAGCCAATCGCCTCTTTAACTTCTATAGTTTAGCTAAGACGCAGTTGCACTTTGATGGACTACTAGAAATATTGGAGAGGCTAATTGCAAAATTTGAAAAGGACCCCGCCT
Source organism: Ceratopteris richardii (assembly GCA_020310875.1). Lineage (NCBI taxonomy): Eukaryota > Viridiplantae > Streptophyta > Polypodiopsida > Polypodiales > Pteridaceae > Ceratopteris > Ceratopteris richardii. Next base: position 14,511,623 of record CM035407.1, on the reverse strand, counting down.
CTCAAAGTAAAGACAAGGCAAGTGAAAGGATAAGCCTTCCCCCAAGGAAGCTTATGTGCCTAGCTCCACAGAACTAGACACATCCTGTTCTATGAATAGATATTCCCCAGAATTTTTAAGAGAGATTCAGAAGAGAAATGGGCTAAAGAGAAGGAGAGTGCCCAATTTCATGAGAGATTAGACGTTGAGTCTAATTCCTTACAGGAACTACCCCATTTCACAGGCCCATGGGAAGCTAAGTCTACTTGTATGAGATCACCCACGGTCATGATAAGGAATGAAGAATCAATCATACCTAGGAATACAAAGGTAGTAAAGAATACTAACGTGCAGTGCGATCTCACTTTAGAAGAGCTACTCAAGGTTAAGCCAAAGCTATGGAAACATGTAGCCAATCAAGTGCCGGAAATAGCTAAATCCTCGTTCCCAGGTAGGTTCTCATAGAACAGTGCCAGAAATACCCTTGTACAAGATAGGAGATATGAGTGAAGGAGAAGAAGGAAACACCTATCTTCCGATTACCCATCAAGGTTACACCACCAAGGCAATTTCGGACTCAGGTGTAGGAGTAGCAATTGCTACCACTTCCCTATGGAAGCGTTGGGGCAAACCAACACTCAGGCCAACAAGAATGAAATTGCAGATGGTCGATGGTCACATAGAAAGAGCCTTAGGACTGCCAGAAGGAATAACTCTCACTACATGTGGTGTCGAGTTCGAGCATACTTTTGCCACATGTGACTTTAGCAAGAATCACACCTATGAGTTGATTTTGGGAAGACCATTTATGCGGCAGTTGCAAGTGGTACAAGATAGGGGAACCAATTCTTTGTATTTGCAACACTTATGTGTTACAACCAAAGTCAATCTCAAGGATTACTCTCATAGAGATGTGTCCCCTATTCAATGGAATCCCATCCATAGAGCTAAAGATGATACGGAGTCAGTGCATTCCATAGGATTAGGATCCTCATGAATGCATGAAGACACCCACTTATGGATGTGCAAAGTAGCCGTAAAAGAAGAGAAGATAGAAAAAGCTAGAGAGGTAGGTGCAAAGGGAACCCATAGATCAATTCAAGACCTAGCCTATGCACCTATAGTATTTCCAGATGAAGAATTTGAACCTCATGGTTGGGCCGAGATTTTAGCAACAATGGATGTAGCCATCAATGAAGAACAATGGATAGCCCATTGTGATGAGGATGGCTATGCCATTTTAGTCTTCATAATAGAGCCAATCATGGGTAATTCGGTTATTGAAGAATGTGAACCTAGCACTCATGCATTTGAGGACGCAAGCGACTCTGATCTAGAGTCAATTATTATGGGCCCACCTTTTGCATCAGATGAGGAATATTTCTACGAAGTAGAAGGTCACCCTCAGAGACACGAAGAACTTACGAATGATGTGAGCTTAACCACGCAAGTGACCACCAAGAGTGAAGTCAAGAAAAGGAAGAAGAAAGAAGCCACATCAGATGAGGAAGAACCTTTGTTTGAGGTCCTTGAAAACTTCAAGAAGTATGAGATAGACGATAGGAGAGTCATGATAAGAATGCCTAGATGTGATGTAAGAGTCGTACGATAACAAAGAAACCACCAAGAAGGTTGTTGTAACCATAGAAGAAGGAGAAGAAAAATGCACATACATAGGACATGACCTGACTAAAGAAGAAGAGCACGAGCTGATAGCCTTGTTACGAGAATACAGAGATGTTGTTATAAGGACTTAAAAGGTGTAGATCCTAACATATGCTCACATACAATTCCCATGACCTCAGATGCCAAACCGTCTAAGCAAAAGCCATACACATATAACGATAACTATGCTGCTAAGATCAAGGAGGAGATAGATAGATTGGTTGAAGCTCGATTCATCTATGAAATTGAGCACAATGAGTGGGTATCCCCCATTGTAGTGGTGCCCAAGAAGAATGGAAAGTTATGTGTATGCATTAACTTGAAGAAAGTTAATGCAGCCACTATTAGAGATAGTTATCCGCTTCCTATCACTGAGCATCTCTTAGAAAGAGTGGTAGGCAAGGAAGTATACAACTTCCTTGATGGCTTCATTGTCTATAATCAAGTGGCCATAGCTCTAGAGATCAGCATAAGACAACCTTTGCAACAGAGTGGGGCATATTTGCCTTTTGAGTAATGCCATTTGATCTTACCAATGTGCCAGCCACCTTTCAAAGGCTGATGTGCCACGTGTTTAAAGAATTCTTGAGGAAAAATTTGGAAGTCTATGTTGATGATCTCTGTGCTCATTCCAACATAAGATAAACACATATCTCAGAGCTAAGAGCTATCTTTGACAAATGTAGAGAATATCAAGTCTGTTTGAGCCCAGAAAAGTGTGTTTTTATGATCAGGCAAGGCAAGATTCTAGGACACATAGTGTCAAAGAATGGCATATGCACAGACAAGGAGAAAGTGAGAGCTATTGCAGAGCTACCTAGGCCAAAGAATGTCAAGGAGGTACAGGTTTTCATGGGGCATTGTGGCTATTATTGCCGATTCATTCATATGTATGCAATCATTGCAAAGCCTCTGTACTCCCTTTTGACTAACTTTGAGTGGAGTGAAGAATGTGAGGATTCCTTTAACGAGCTCAAGAGAAGATTGTGTTCTGCACCAATCTTGACTACACCAAATTGGAAGAATCCATTTCATGTTCATGTGGATGCATCCAATTATGCCATTGGATGTGTACTTGCACAACCTACTGGTGAAGGTAATATGGATCTCCCAATAGCCTATGCTAGTAGACAGTTGAATGCGACTGAGCGGAGCTATACCAACACCGAAAGAGAAGGATTAGGCATGGTATATGATGTAAAAAAGTTTAGACACTATTTGCTTGCAAATAAGTTTAAATTTTTTACTGATCATCAAGCTCTACTGTACTTGGTAAACAAGCCATGCAATACAGGTAGATTAGTAAGATGGTCCCTCTTACTAATGGAATATGACTTTGAGGTAGTAGTGAGGAAGGGCAAAACTCACCTGAGGGAAGATCATCTCTCGAGGCTCACATCCAGAGAGGCCCCACAAGGAGTATCAAATGATCTTCCTAATACTTACTTGTTCAATTCGGAAGTTGTACCATAGTGGGCCAAGACATTCGTGCCAGTGTTGACATATGGGCCTAAACATCCAGGATTAAACACTCAAGATAGGGAGGTAGTGAAAGCCCAAAAGTACCATATCATGGCAAGCAATGTATATAGGCACACCGATCAAGAAATACTAGTGTGTTGCATAGAAGAAGATGAGCACTCAAAGTGGTTGCAATTAGCACATGTAGGTGCACTACAGCAACATTACTCCAAGCATAGAACCCTATAGATCCTAAAAAGATTGGGTGTATATTGGCCAACTATGGAAGCAGATGTCCATAGGATGTGCAAAGAATGCCCAATCTGCAACACTAGACCTCCAGTGGAACATGCCACTCTTTATCGAGTATCTTTAGTGCCAGATTGGAGTGAACCATCAGTAGCCTTCTTGAGGACTAAAACATTCCCTCAAGATATGACATTGGCACAACAAAGGAGCTTAGAACAAGAGGCACTAGACTACTCACTCATTGGAGATAACTTAGGCAAGCATGGTAAAGATGGTTACCTAAGGCTATGTGTCCATGAGAGTGAATATCTCAAGATCTTAGAAACTCCTCACCAAGGTGTAGCAGGAGGACACTTTGGACCAGACCGTGTAATTAAGGCAATCCTATTTGCAGGCTTGTGGTGGACAACACTTCACATGGATGCACATACCTATGTGAAGCGGTGTGACATTTGTCAGCAAACTCAATATCCCATACATAAAGATGAGATGCCATTAAAACCTATGATGGGTGGACGTGCATTCTCTACGTGGGGAATAGACTTTGTAGGTCCTATTAATTCCCCAGTTAAGAGTTCCCATGTGGAGTATATCATTTTTGCCACTTACTATCTGACTAAATGGGTAGAAGTGAAAGCCACAACGAAGGACGATGCTCAAACGACAGCTAAGTTCTTATTTGAGAACGTGTTCACTAGATATGGGCTACCTATAGAGCTAGTAAGTGATAGAGGCACTCACTTCTTGAATGAAGTCATTGAAAACCTTCTCCAAGAGTTCTTGGTGATACACAATAAGTCTGCTCCCTATCACCCACAAGCTAATAAGCAAGCAAAAAGCACCAATAAGATTCTATGTAATGTGTTAACAAAATTGGTGAATAATAAATGTTCTGATTGGGACAAACAGCTACACCATGCTGTTTGGGCATATAGAGTTGCCTATAAAATGGTATTCCAAGCCACACCCTTTCATATGGTATTTGGCCAAAATGCAGTGCTACTATTGGACTTCTTGATACCTACACTGAAAGTAGCACAAGAGCATGAGTGGACAGGTCATGAACTCTCTTCGAGGATCTTTGATCTTGAATGGTTAGGTGAAACAAGACTAAGAGCAGCTTTAGGGATTTATGCTGCTAAGAAAAGACAAAAGGCATACTTTGATGCCCATGTGAAGGATAAGGGATAGTCCTAGTATACACCTTAAAGCAACATGCATGAAAGTTGGAAAAGCATGGCTATGGACCAATGGTCATTAACAGAATATCAACAAGTGGGGCAGTCCAATTAGCGACCCTAGAAGGTGACATCATACCAAGCTACATCAGTGGATGCCGAGTCAAGTTATATCAAGAACCCCTCACCAAGGAAATGCTAAATCAACTTAATACGACCAAGAAATGCAAAGAGGAAGAAAAATCTTTAAGAAGAAGCACAGACAGAAGCCTTGGAATGCATCCGGAGAATGAAACTGAGGAGGCAGGGTATAAATCAACCTAGAACAGATGCTTATGATGCTCCGAGATATCACATGGCCATGTGTGAAGCATCACGAGTACACTCCAATAGAATAATTGATCGACATCCTTTTGTGACCTTAGAGTTAGGACAAGGAAAGGACTCAGCAAAGGAGTCAGGGATGTGGTGGAACCCCCTTCTTTTCCAAAGATGATTGAGACAAATCAATCAAAGGAGTGCAAAAAGCAAGGGAAGTAGACGGTCGATATTCATAGCCAATGGAGAGCTCAAAGCAAAAGGACTCCAAAACAGAGGGTGAACAACCCTCAGTTTTGGAGTCAGATCCCCAATGGTGCACCAAACCAATTGCTCGAGCAAGGAATATGCAAAAAGAGTATTCGAGAATTCTTCCAAAATGCACCATTCCTCTTTGGGTCCCAAAGCGATCGATGACGGTTGACCCTAATACTAGACAAATTTGGGTACCTAAGACCTGTTTACATGCACAAGTAGCTTCACACAAGCTCACAAACAGAAAATGCTACTCACCATCCTTCACATCACACACCTCTCAACACACATCTGCATTCCAACAATCCACACATGTACCCACACCTAACTCCTTGGAAATGGGTACCCAAAAAGTCCCAAATCCAAGGCAACATGATTCAAAAACATGAGAAACTCATTTCCACCAAAAGGAACTGTCTCACACATAAGGTTTGGAGAGTCAAACCTTGTGATAAACCACCGGACCCCACCATGTAATGCACTCTACATAGATAGAAATGCATTTGAGTACATTGCACGACCAAGTATGCATATAGGGGCAAAACTGACCTCCTAACTTAAACTCGCACACACACAATATCCCACTCGACTAACTTCTAACCCAAAGAGTGACATGTTGGTATTCTAAAGGGAACATGCTATGATCATGTTTCCTACGCAATCCTAATGTGATTTTCTTCTTCCAGCAGATAAGATCATCAGACACTCCCAGTGATATCATGGCTGACATAGCAGGAACCAGCTCTCAAGCAGGCACGAGCCAGCAAGTGGTGGATTTAGAGAGCTTACCAATCATGCCGAAACCAAATGAAAGACCATAAGAGTTGTAGGCCATATAAATCATACCGATATTGGACCCCCCGAGTGGCCATACCATGCTTGTAGGAAAGGCTTCCCACTAGTTTAGTGAAGTGGCAAGACCTTTGGGAAGAGATCATGCCTATGGGAGTCAGAGTTGGACTTCAATGGAAAGCAAGGTAAATACCACTTCTTTACATGAGAATTCGAAAAGTTACAAAATGCAGAAGGGCTACATTCCCTATGGGAGAAGGTAGGATTGGACGCGTACTTTGGTGCTTAGCTCCCAAAGCCTGACTTCATGAGATGCTACTATCTCATCAACACCTTGACTCCAAGCAAGCACCCAAAAATTACAAGCACATTTGTGCTCCCATCTCTGACAAGGGGGAATGAGCTCAAGAGGTTTAGGTTATCAAACAAATTAGTGTGAGAGCCCCTAGATATGCGAGTAATGCATATTCCAACAGAGAAGGAGGCCCTCGTGCCTGATTACATGAAGAATCATAGCCTCACCAAGCTCAAGGACATGGTGGCCATGACGCCCGATATTGCAATACACCTTTGGATGTGCATGCAACACTTTGCTTTTTTTGCCCAAGACAGATTCACCATGCCACCCAAGAAGTTATGGTTTAGTTTGTATCTGGCAAAGACACAGAACCCCACCATCAACCTATCCCACTGGATAATTGATGAGATACACCTAGCCCACAAACGATGGCCGTGAAAGCATATTTTATATGGATATGTGCTCTAACTAGGATCATTTATAGGTGTTTGGCTTATGACATCCCCGTTCAATGGGCCCTAATGTGGAATCGAGTGCAGTAGTTCAGAGGCAAAACATCCACTAGACCCCCTTCCAAGAAGATGAGAGGAACTTTCCAGGTACCTTGTGCTCAACCCCGTGGAGCAACACTAACCCCCGATGTCATCCCCCCTCCTCGAAGAATAAGGCCATTCACCTTACGACTACCACGGAAGAGCGTCGAAGGTCCCAGTCTCATATTTCCACCTGTTCCCATTGACCTCGAATTCCCCGGAGGAGCACCCTTGGAGGAACTCATGAATGAAGACTTCGAACAGATGTTAAAAGAAGTGAATCTTAAGGCAGAAGAGGAACAACAAGTGGGAGATGTTCAACCGCAAGCAACAACCTCTCAAGTACCTGTTACCACAATTGATGTGGACAAAGAGGATGAGGAAGATGAAGAGTCTGAAGAGGACAAGGAGGAGCATGGTCGAAGGTATCAAGATGAGCATCAAAAAGTGCCAGAACTTGTAGCTGTGCCTGCATACATAGCCTGGCTACAAAGGCTATACGATACGATCAAAGTAGTGCAAGAAAGGCACAGACTCTCCCTTGCATCAGGCCAAGCCTTGATTGAAGAAATGCTAGCAGACAAGGGAGTGGACTGAAATTTCATTACCACCCTCAAATTAATGTCAAAATCCTTAGGAGTCTTGGAGGCCATCCACACAGTAGTCCACCAATCCATTAGGTATGACAAACATAGATTCGACACATTACCACGTGCAGGCAAGAATATAAGAATACCCATCGCAGAACGAGAAATAACCATCGAAACCAAAGCTACCCCCACCACCACCATTGACCTCACTACTGAAACTTTTGTACAAACATCACCCATCTCACCCCCGCACCCCCCATCCCTCCCTTCTCCACCACTACTGCCTCCCACCACTGAACAAACTGCAGTCGTAACAAATACCGTCACCTACACCCCAACCTCATCCACATCCTTCTCCTTCTGTGAGCCAACCTCACAAAACACCCTCTTCTCTTCCATCACCAATCCTCTGTACACTTCACCATTTTTGTACTCCGAACCCATAATTGGCCACCCCATAATCCCTAGTATGGTTGGAAACCCCCAACCCACTAAGGGTATCCTTGGTTTTGTAGCTTATCCCCCATTGCACATACCCCTATCCCATGATCCATACTTTCCATCCGTTCCCTATGCCTCACTCGCCCCAATCGCACCACCCCAATACATATCTTTCATGGAGCAATACATTCGCACTCCAGTGTCTCAGATGCACGATTCATAGACGCTCGCAACGACATCAATCTACACAGACACCACACTCACTTCACCTACCATACCCACTTACAGGGTAGCCCCTGCACGCACCACACTGTCTGACCCCATGGACATTTCACCACCCACAGCACCTCTCCCTACAATTCCACCATCACCCACTCCCCTACCCCCCACCTCACCATCCACCACCTTGTTGGTAGACACAGCATTCACTACCCCCCTTCCCATTCCCACTCTCACTGCATTCCAAACTCCTCCCCTCGCATCTCATAACGTAAATAGTACATTTAATACCTTACTTTAGTGTGCATATCAACTACAACAAGCATACCACCAGTTGGAAGAGTGCATTGTTGCCTTCCAGGCAGAATCTTAGTGCCTACAGGCTAGAGTCAACATCTTGGAAGTTGAATACCAAACACTCCTGGCTGAACATACCACTTTACAACAAGCTTACACCGAATTGGAGTTAAAGATATCTATGGTGGATGATAAAGCAGTCAAGGATCTGGAAAATGTGGTCCAAGTGCAGATGCTATCCAACGCTACACTAAGACCCTATGGAAGCACATGGCAGCAGCCTTAGAAGAGAACAAGCGGCTTCAGCAACAAAACCAAGACAATTTTGAAGCAGCTATGGAAGGAACTTCGGGGGCAGACATCAGTCCTACAAAGTATAGAGCAGTCCCATCTGAAGACATTCGGATCTTACTTGAGGAGCATGCAAATTTTTTGGAGTCATATGAAAAGTTAAAATCCGAATGTGCTGACCTAAAGAAGTAGCTAGCCAATGCCAATACAACTCAATAGGAGCCCGTAATCTCGCAACAATCTACAGAAGAATTAGAGACCCTCCGAAAGCAAGTGGCAAAACTACAAGCACGTCTCTTACCATATGAACGGCCACCCTCTCCAGTTGAAGAACCAAAACCTGACACAGTGGTGGAAATTCCTGTCGATGAAAGCTATGAGCACCTATCCCACCAACGGTTGATCACAACATCAAAACCGCAATATATGCCTTACTTTGTCTTGCTACACGACTATAATGTAGAAATCAAACGACATATAGCGAAGGAGCCCACATTTGCCACTCAATTTGAGTCGGATGACTTACCGAAAGATGCACACGCTGGCTCGATCTTCCTACCTAATTGGCATGAACTGCTACTAACTAACTACCCTCAAATGATGAGCACCTGGGCCACCATGCCACTGCATATTAAGTATAACCCATGCTATTGCCCAATGGTCCGTTGCAGATCATGGCAAGCTTTTGTGATCAAACTACGCAACAATAAAGAATGGTCTACCTGGATCAACTATCCATATTTTGCTCCACCTCGAGGGCCGCCAATCGTAGCGTACATGATATCCACCATTTGACACTGGTCTACATGCTTAAAGAATGTGCCAGACATAGCCGCAAAGATGTATATGAAAATATTTGAGATCATGACAGTCGTCTTCAAAACCTTTCGAAAGGTCTAGGCCCCATACATCTCTGCCCCCAAATTTTCTAAAGGTAACAAGGATTTAGTCTGCGACATGAGCCAGAACCGCTCCGTAAACATAATTTTTGCATGGCACGCATGCATCAAGTAGCTATCTGCTTGCAGACTTTCGAAGAAATGTTCACCAGGTTTTGGGAATATCATTCCGAAATTTTCATTCCCAGACCAACACATTTGCTACATCTATTCACGGTGGAACAAGCCATCCATGCAGACCATTTATGTCTGCCACATCCGGACATCCCAGGTCCAATTGGTTGGGATCACATGATGACAAACTTGGCTAGAGGACTATGCATTCAGGAACATCAGCTTGCCACTCACGTTGTGGAATATTACATCCAGCACTCCCAGCAACAAGGGTCTGTCAAGGACGACAGGCGCGAGAGAGGGGGGGTGTTGGTAGTATTCAGGGCACTCAAGGACTTACAAGACAAGGAATCCAACAAAAAGAATCCGAGCAAAGAGAAGGACCAAGTATGCAAAGCAGTCAATGCAAATCCGGCAAATAGGCCCTATAATTTTTCGTGAAGCAATATTTCCCAAATAGTGATCTTAAATACCGTTTTTCGATTATTCCTACTCCATTTTGTGCAAGCCCGGGAGTCCTCGAGCTTGAGGAGTATTAGTAGTATTTATCTACCAGTTTTCATAAATTCTAGAGCTCGTTTGAGCCTCCAAAATAGCCTAGGAACCTAATTTTTAACTAGGCCAGACACTAGGTCTCGACAGGACCAAAGCTAGTCAAAAACTATAAAAAGAGCTAGAGAGCTCATTTTTTAGTTGGCTTGTTGTAGATTTGAGCTCTATAAGAGAGTTCTTTTGTAATCAAAGATCTTCCATTGTTCCACTCTTTGCTCTTACCTCCTGCACGTATGTGTGTATGTGTGCGCATGCTTGTGTGCTTTCACTCACATGCTTGTGCCATCACTTGCTCTTGGTCTTCATACCGGTCCTCACATCTCCACGGATTGACATTTATGAGGTGAATCTCCTCACGTTGGTTCTTACCATTGTGCTAGAGTGACAGACCGTCGGGGCACTCTTCCCTCTTTAGGAGTTTTTTTTCCCCTGGCTTGTATATATGCCTATTGCCCTAATGGGCTACTCATCTTTGTACATTCTAGTGGTACTACATTTCAGTATTTTGTGTTGTGCTCCAAGTTTCTTCTTCTTCCTTGTGCTATTTGCGTGCTTCCACAGACATCTAACTCGAACAATTGGTATCAGAGCAAGTTGCCGCTTCATCTAGGGCATCGTCGACACCCCTCCGATCACAGTCTCAAAATTGCACGAAATTTGGTACACATACTCAGGGTGATTAGGAGATCAAAACGTCTTTGCTCTATGGCACGGAAATCACGATCTGAGCTCGTTTTGACCTTCGAATGCACTATCACAATGCTTGTGTAGGCTATTTTGTCTTTTTGTGCTAAAGATGTATACCAGTTTTGGTTCACTAGTATAAGCATCTCGAAGTCTGCTACAGGTTTAACACAACTCATTAGGGTACTTTTGTTCAACTTTTTCAGATACAATCATTTTTCTGCATCAAGGTATTTTAGTCAGTGGCCATGGCTGAACGTAGTGATGTATTCTGTATGTTGGGTATTGAGGATAAGTTGGATGGTACCAATTACCCATTGTGGGCTTATGTGATGCGACATGTATTGGTTGCAAAAGGATTGTGGAACATTGTGCAAGATGTTGAAAAATGTCCTATTACACCTGCAAATACAGGTATTGAAGCTGATGCAGATGGCATTGAAGATGCTGATATTCTTCAGATTCCTATTTGTGTTGCAGTTTTTGTTGCACCTATTGTAGAGAAAATTCGTTGGGATGGCAGAGATGCTCAGGCACATGGATTGGTAGCCTTGTCTATCAAATGTGCCATTATTCTTCACATTCACTCCTGTAGAATAGCTAAGGATGCTTGGGATACACTTATCACATTGCACCAGGCCAAGAATGAGGCTTGTATTGCTTACCTCCGAAAACAGTTGGAGAGTGAGCATATGAATGAAGGTGATTCTATGGATAGTTTTCTAACAAAGATTAAAGACTTGAAGGAACAGTTGATTTTTGCTGATGAAGGTATACTAGATAGCTCACTTGTGCAGACCGTTCTGAATGGTCTTCCTGATTCATATCAGAGTTTTGCTTCTACTCTTCATTTGATGATGAAAGGCAATCCAAATGCCTTGTCATTTGAGGAGTTAGTTTTTATTTTGTTGTAGGAAGATCAGTCTAGGCATAACATGTCTATTATGCGTGTTCTAGATCAAGCTTTCCTGGCTCGTCAAAAGGGCAAAGATAAATGGAGCTCATCTACTAGTAAGCAGAAATCTGCAAATGTTGCACATTCGAAGAAGGAAGATAAAGATGAGAAGAAATTAGAAAAGAAGAAATTATTTTGCGAACATTGTAAAGCAAATGATCATGTCATTAAGAGCTGTTCAAAATTGGCTACTAAAGAGGCAAAGAAAAAGGAGATTGGGATGGTTGCTACAGAGGCCTCTACATCAAAAATAGAGTCTGCTAATCTTGTGCAGAATGAAGAATGGGCATTTACTATTGTTTGCGGTTTTGACTCATCTTCTCATGAGTAGTGTATGTCTGCAGTAGACTCAGATGTTTGGTATTTTGATAGTGGGGCAACCAAACATATTACCTCACAACATAGTTTCTTCACTTCACTCGAGCCTGCCCCTATACGGAATATTGTCACATGTGCCAACAACTCCTCTTATCCTCTCATGGGATTTGGTAAGATCATTATGACTACTGCTAATGTTAGTTCTTTCACTTTGCGAGATGCTTTATTTGTGTTAGGGATCAAGAAGAATCTATTATCAGTTTTGGCTTTAGCCAAGATTGCCTTGGTTGTGAAATTTGTTGATGATAGGTGTACAGTTCATGATATGTTAAATGGCAACATGATTATTGCTTTTGGCATTTTATGTCGTGGGCTGTATAAGCTAATCGACTATGAAAGATCTATGAATGATTTAGAATGTGTAGTACATGATTCTCAGCCTATGTCAGATGCAAAGCTTTGGCATGCATGCTTTGGTCATGTGAATTTTACTAGTTGCTATGCATGCAGAAATCTGAAATGGTGTCCCGTTTGCCCAAACTTGAGGCACTTGGTAAACATGTATGTGAAGGCTGTATTTTGGGCAAAATGAAGCATTCCTCCTTCCCAAAAGATGGTTCAATTTGGGCTACTCAGAAATTGTAGCTTGTTCATAGTGATGTTTGTGGTCCTATGCAGACACCTTCTTTTGGGAACTATCTTTACTTCATGACTTTGATTGATGATTTTTCTAGGCATGCATGTGTATATCAATTGAATGCAAAGTTCGAAGTGTTTATGTGCTTCAAAGAGTTTCTAGTTTTGGCTAAAAATCTATCAACATGTAAAATGGGCACCCTCCATTCTGATCGAGGGGGGGAATATATGTCTTCTGACTTTAATGCATTTCTGGCTGAACGTGGGATAAAACATCAGTGTACAATGTCGCATACACCTCAACAAAATGGAGTTGCTGAACAGAAGAACAAGTCACTCATGGAGATGGTGAGATGTATGGTCAAGAGTCAGGCTTTACCACATAGTTTCTGGCTTGAGATTGTCATGTGTGCAGCATATGTACTTAATCGATGTCGCATTAAAGCACTACAATCTATCACTCCATATGAGGCTTGGCATGGTTGCAAGCCATCGGTTGCTCATCTACATGTTTTTGGTTGCCTGGCATATGCATTAATGCCTGAACAACATCGTAGGAAATTGGATGATAAAGCAGTAAAATGTATTTCTGTTGGGTACAGTTTTGAAAGCAAGGCTATCGTCTATATCACCCACAAACTAAATGCAATTTGGTTAGCCATGATGTTATTTTTGTGATACTTAGCCTTTACTTTCATGTATGAAGGAGACATCTATTAGCTCCAAAGACATGTATGATACTTTGCTCCCTCTTTTTACATGTGGATAGTCTAGTGCTAGTCCTAATGAGGCAACTTCTCAGCCATTGCAAGTTTCATGTGATGATGTAGATCATTCTATTTTTTATGCAGATTTACATGATGCACTTGTTGAGAGAGAGTTGATTTTGAGGAGGCAAAAACTATGCCAAAATGGCTGGTGCAGACTTTGCATGACAGCAATTTAGATGAAGCTCTATCATATCATACTCATTCAGGCTGTCATAGTGCCTCTTTTGCATCAGATTGCTATGCTATGGCTACATCTAGTCTCTATGATGAGACTGAGCCTATTGCATTTGATAAAGCACAAAATTATGAACATTGGATGGCTGCAATGCAATCTGAATATGATGCTATCATGAAAAATGGTACATGGTCTTCATGTGACTTGCCTCCTGGAAAGAAGGCCATTGGCACTAAGTGGTTATACAAGCTGAAGCATAAACCTGATGGAATAGTTGACATGTATAAGGCTAGGCTTGTTGCAAAGGTTTATGCTCAGAAAAGAGGCATTGATTTTGATGAGACCTTTGCTCCTACTTGCCGAATGACTACTGTTCATAGCATCTGTGCACTTGCAGCTCATCATGGTTGGAATGTACATCAGCTGGACATTAAAACAACATTTCTGAATGGTGACTTGCATGAAGAAGTGTATGTTTTTTAGCCCCGTGGCTTTGTGCAGAAAGGGCATAAAAACTAGGTGTGCAGGTTAAAGAAGGCATTATATGGGTTAAATCAAGCACCATGTGCTTGGTATGAAAAGATACATGCCTATCTGATTGCACATGGTTTTGAGAAGAGTCCAACTAAAAGCATGGTAATGATGTGCTTCTAATCATTGTTGTGTACATTGATGACATGTTGCTCACTGGTCCTCATGAGAAGCATATTGCTTATTTTAAGGCTGATTTACATGTCTGATTTGGGACATTTGCATCATTATTTGGGCATTCAATTTATGCAGGTTGATGGTATAATAGCTTTGTGTCAAACAAAATATATCGACACATTATTGTAGCATTTTAACCTTGGAGATTGTAAACGTATTGCCACTCCTATGGAGACAGGTTTACGATTGAGTCTTCATGATGCTAGAGATGCATTTGATGTTGTTCTCTATCAGTAGGCTATTGGATGTTTGATTTACTTATGCATTACTCGGTTAGATATTTAGTTTGCTATCTCACAAATGAAAGAAGCATTCTCGTTCCACCAAACTTTGACCATCCATTTGGAAAAAATCGTAGCTGTCAATAAGACTATATCAAACATGCCCATAACACCTAGATGCTTAAGGGATGAGAAAATCTCCCACTTAATCTTCAGCACCCCCCCTATGATCAAAACACCTATCCATAGGAAACTTCTGTATATTTTTTTCATATTTTATAATTCTTCCTTGTCATTTGGTTGCTAATAGGCCAAAACATAGATGACAAAAGAGATGAGGAACCAACTAACCAGCATCGCATGCCCCTCCACATTCATTTTCATTACGGTCTAATAACATAGCTTATTGTCAAGCTTGGAAAGCACCTGATCCCATCTCTAGCACATGAAATCCTGAAGCCCAATGGGATGTCCAACAAATGAAACACCTGGCCACAAGGGAGCTCCTCACACCCTTGACTCCTCAATAATTGTAGGGATGCTCCAAGTAGGGACTTAAAAGAAAAATGGTTGATTATGGACCTAGAGGCCTCACAAAAATGTCAAGGCAATTCTAAAAGGAAGAGACACAACTAGTATCATTTTGCAAGAAAAACATTGGTGTCATTGGTGAAGATCTTAGAACCATCTAATCCAAACCCCATGGTAGGGTTAGACCATGAATTTGACCCAATTGCACCTAATTACCAACCAATTAGAAACTTACCCCATTTGCAACAATGGCAAAGGTAAAGGGGAAAGTTGGGCACCCTTGTCTGATAAAGCACTTAAGCCAAATAGATGGAGAGAGCCATCCGTTCATATTGATAGGAGGAGATGCATTTCCAAGCACCATGAAAAGCATTTTTGATAAACCTATGCCCACATTCAAGGTCCTTCACGGATTGAATGATGAAGTCCCATTCAAGTCTTTTGTAGACTTTATCAAAATCAATCCTAAGGAAAAAGATATGTTGAGAAGATTCCTTCACATAGTCTAAACCTACCTAAGTATCTATGATGGCTTCAAGAATGGATGTACATTTGATGAAGCCTTTCTCATCCTCATTGATCCACGAGTGGAGAACACTCGCAATGCGATTGACAATGACTTTGGCAAAGGTTTTGTACAAAGTCTCAGTATGATGATAATCCACCAATCTTTTATTCTATTATTTTTATCTTTCCTCTTTCGTCTTCTTGAACTCGTATCTTTTTTTTTTAAGTTTTATTTAAGGCGATTTTGTCATTTTTAAAATCGACTAGTCATACTATTCGTGAATCGCTACTCTAACCTTATTTCATGAAGGGCTTGAACTCGTTTGGAATAACGTCCATTAAGTTCCTTTATTTCATACGCTTTGAAATATATCGTAGAATTTTTTTAAAACATCTCCTTCTTCAATTAACTCTTTTCTCATGAATAGTGTGAGGATGGAGAGCTGCTTACTTTGTTCTCATAAAACGTTTTGTCAACTTGCAAATATCAGAAAGCTGTTGAGGGCCGGTTAGTACCTTGCGGTAACAACTCAACTCTCTTGCTGTTAAGGGCCAGTTAGAACCTTGCAGTGAACGACAACGAGCTTAAACCCAAGTGGGCCCCACATGAGGGGGACGTGACGGTCATTAATCTTTTTTGCAACACGCTCTAGATCCGCAAGTTTTGTCTTTGCTTTGTGGGATTCGGAGGTTCCAAGGGCACTAGTCCCATTCACTTGTATCATTTTCTTCTTTTTTAATTAAAGGGCACTAGTCCATTCACTTGTATCATTTTCTTCGTTTTTAATATAAGTGTGGGAGATTAGGGTGCCGCCGAACTTCTTTTATTAAAAAAAGAAACAACTCAATTCTCTCATGTGTCCGAAGCATGGAATTTGTATTATAAATTTGCGACAATTCGATGGTCAAGTTGTGCTTGTCGTAGTTTAACACCCAAGGTACTCGTCGATGCCTAACAGACAGCAGAAAATCGCATCACGTGAAGCTGATAAACAGTGGGCATAAAGAAAGCTCCGCTCTCCATTCTTTTTTTCAAATCTGCCCAATTCTCTCCTCGCATCGAGACGAATCTCTACTACAATGGAATATATTAGCCTTTTGTTTTCTTTTCATGAAAAGATTAGAAATAAATTAAAAAAAAAGGTAAGAAAATGTACGCCTCAAGAAAAAGGGATATAGGGCACAAGAGCTTAAAGACATTTGTGCTATGGCCTTACAGTAATCAACAAGAGTTTAATCTGTCCAAGTATGAGGCCAATTGTGCATTAAAAAGGCTGCATGCTAGTTGAAATCCTCAGCTAATTTGTCTAAAAAATATATTAGCTAATTTCTTTGGAGACACTGATTTTGTTAGCATTAAACAATCTGTCAACCTAGATAGAATATCTCCCAATACGGATGAGATGCTAGTCTAGTATCTTTTAATTAATGAATCAAATGATTTTATCTCCATCCATGCCTCCCAAAATCTGATGCCCGATTGACTCCTCTTGGGCACTACAACATATCAGGGGCATACCGACGCTGCATATACCGACGGTCACACTCGGCGTCGGTATGGGCATTGGAAAATGTCACTTAAAGATATCGACGGTCAAGGGACCATCGGTATGACCGTTTTAAATGGATCGTCGGTGTGGCCCGCAGCCGTCGGTATATGCATCAGTATTGGCATCAATATGAGTGTCGGTAATTTACTAGAAGTTACCGATGCATATATCGATGCTCATACCGACGCATATATCGAGGTTAAGTTTTAAACATACCACGAACCCGAGAGCAAAACTTCACATTTTTGTGCGTGTTTGAGTACTGTTTGTCTTCTGTCAAACTTGCGCCCACGAACCGAATTGCGACCTGCATTGTGTTGTGCACACACACACACAGAGATCTCTCTCTCTACACACACACACTCTCTCTCAGCTTAGATCACACATCTTGGTAAGTGTTGCGCGTACTATTAGCATTTGTGTTTCTCTATGCTTTAGGTTTTATAATTTCTCTTTTCTTTGATTTTGCAGAAGTTCTTTGGCGTCGATTGTTTGGAATTGGACGATAGGCGACATACATTACGCTTTGACGACAACGATCCAAAAGAGGGACATACTTGTAAGTGATTGTTTTATTCTCTATTGATAGGGAGAGAAGGAGAGAGAGAAAGAGAGAGAGATGAGAGAGAGAGGGGAGAGAGAGAGAGAGAGAAAGTGAGAGATAAAGAATAATGAAAGAAAGGAAGATAGAGATAGGAAAATAGAGCACACATACACACACACACATACACACAGATTTACACATGCATACATACACACATACATGTACACACATGCATGCTTTCATACACACACCTATACACACATGCATGCTTACATACACACACATATACACACATGCATGCATACACACACATGCAAATTTACACACATGCATACATACACACACATGCATACACACATACATACACACACATATATACACATATGCATACATACACATACACACACATATACATACATACATACACACACACATATATACACACATATACACACATGCATGCATACATACACACACATATACACACATGCATGCATACACACATATACACATATACACACATGTATACATACACACATGCATACATACACACACATGCATGCACACACACATACATACACACACACATATACACATATGTATACACACATACATACACACATATACACACATGCATGCATGCATACATACTCACACATACACATACACACACATGCATGCATACATACACACACATGTACACACATGCATACATACACACACACATGTACACATGCATACATACACACACATATATACACACATGCATACATACACACATATACACACATGCATGTATACATACACACACATGTACATCAAATATATAAAAATGGATTAGGGTTTTTAGGCTATTTACACATACATACACATACACATATAATACATATATACATGTATATACACATGTATATAGAAATATACATATTTTAGGTCTAGATATTTAAGATTAGGGTTTTAGGGTTTAGGCATACATATAACTCAATTATATTTATATTAACAAAAAATATAGAGAAAAATAAGAAAAAAATATGAATATATAAATAAATATATATATAAAATATGATTAGGATTTTAGAATTAGGGGTTTAGATTTTTATAGGTGTTTAAGTATTTAGGTTTTAGTATTTCATATTTAAGTCTAAAGCTTTCGGATTAGGGTTTTAGGGTTTTAATTCCTACATAACATATATACACAAACACACATATACATATAATACATACATACATGTAGATACACATGCATACAAAAATATAGATATTTTAGGTCTTAATCTTATTAGGGTTTTAGGGTTTTAACACCTACATAACATATATACACACATACACATACACATATAATACATATATACATGTAGATACACATGCATACAAAAATATTAACATGTTTTAAGTCTAGATTTTTAAGATTAAGGTTTTAATTAAATATATATAATTAAATATATAAAAATAGGATTACATAAGGAAAAAATCTGAATATATAAATAAATATATATATAAAATAAGATAATTATATACATAAATAAATATAAAAAGAATTAGTGTTTAAATAATTTAATTAAATATATATAATTAAATATATAAAAATAGGATTAAGTAAGGAAAAAAATTGAATATATAAATAAATATATATATATATATATATATATAATAAGATAATTATATAGATAAATAAATATAAAATGAACTAGTGTTTTAAATAATTTATCTAAATATATATATTTAAATATTTATAATTAAATATATAAAAATAGGACTAAGTAAGGAAAAAATCTGAATATATAAATAAATATATATATAAAATAAGATAATTATATACATAAATAAATATAAAAAGAATTAGTGTTTTAAATCATTTAATTAAATATATATAATAAAATATATAAAAATAGGATTAATTAAGAAAAAAATCTGAATATATAAATAATATATATATAAAGTAGGATAATTATATAGACATGCACATATATATACATATACACATATATATACATATACACATATATATACATATACACATATATATACACATGCATACATATATATACATGTTTTAGGTCTAGGTCATTTTGATTAGGGTTTTAGGGTTTTAACAGCTACATAACATATATACACACATACACATATAATACATATATACATGTATATACACATGTGTATAGAAATATACATAATTTAGGTCTAGATCTTTAAAATTAGGGTTTTAGGGTTTAGGCATACATATAACTCAATTATATTTATATTAAGGAAAATATAGAGAAAAATAAGAAAAAAAATCTGAATATATAAATAAATATATATATAAAATATGATTAGGGTTTTAGGATTAGGGGTTTAGATTTTTATAGGTGTTTAAGTATTTAGGTTTTAGTATTTCAGATTTAAGTCTAAAAGTTTTTTATTAGGGTTTTAGGGTTTTAATACCTACATAACATATATACACAAACACACATATACATATAATACATACATACATGTAGATACACATGCATACAGAAATATAGATATTTTAGGTCTAAATCTATAAGATTAGGGTTTTAGGGTTTTAACACCTACATAACATATATACACACATACACACACATATAATACATATATACATGTAGATACACATGCATACAAAAATATACATATTTTAGGTCTAGATTTTTAAGATTAGGGTTTTAATTATATATATATAATTAAATATATATAATTAAATATATATAATTAAATATATAAAAATAGGATTACGTAAGGAAAAAATCTGAGTATATAAATAAATATATATATATGTTTTAGGTCTAGGTCATTTTGATTAGGGTTTTAGGGTTTTAACACCTACATAACATATATACACACATACACATACACATATAATACATATATACATGTATATACAAATGTGTATAGAAATATACATAATTTAGGTCTAGATCTTTAAAATTAGGGTTTTAGGGTTTAGGCATACAAATAACTCAATTAAGACGAAGAAAATCTCAGTGCGATACAGGTTCTGGCCCATCTCGTAGATCGAGGTCACGCTCTAGAGGACGAGGTTCTAGGAGTGGATCTATAGGTAGGTCTGGAGGCGGAGGAGGCGGCTGTTGTTGAGGCAGTGTGACGGACATTGTGTCGTCCGCTTCTACTCCTACGACGAGTACCTCAGATGTAGGTATGCCACGCAGTACACCACGTGGAACACCACGTACACCTTGGGGTGCTCATGACCATGATGACTCCAAGGTGTATAGTATCCGAGATGGAGCTCCGATGATGGATGCGACTGGCAAAGCAATGCGTGCATGCATACAATAGCTTTGCTCCACCCAGTGTGGACACTCTATCATGCTGAAATGGAGTGAGCATGATAAAGATCGGAAGAATTATATCACACAGACGATTTATTAGGAGTTCCAACCAGCCAATGGACAATCTCTTGTCAGTTCAGAGTGGATTCTGCACACCGCACGTGAGGTTATGTCCCATCGATGATCCAAGGCTCGTGATGCTTTCAGAGCAGGCTTACCAAAGCCTGTATGGTTAGATGCTGAGGAGTGGGACATGATTTATGACGAGCAGCAGTAGACTCCTGACCGATATCGCCAGCAGCGAGATGTCGCAGCCACACGTTTAGATACGGTTGGACCGTCACATTTGGGCAGCGACGGATATGACACGATGCATCATGAGTTTGTAAGTACCATTTCATTTATTGAATTTAATCTGTACTCCCGTTGCTGGAGATTAATCTAGCCTTTAGCCTTCTCAAAAAATAGTGTTCAAAATTCGGACTTAAGGCACTTGTAGTGTCTTTTGGAGACTGATTTTGTAGTTGAAATAAGCTAATTTCTTTAAAGAATAATTAGCTAATTTCTTTGGAGACACTGATTTTGTTAGCATTAAACAATCTGCCAATCTAGATAGAATCTCCCAATACGGATGAAATGTTAGTCTAGTATCTTTTAGTTAATAAATAAAATGATTTTATCTCCATCCATGCCTCCCCAAATCTGATGTCTGATTGACTCCTCTTGGGTTTGATCTCCTAATGAGAAGAAGTTGTGTCTAGATATTGGAACTGTTCCTCGAGTAGCTTTGATGTGAACCTTTTCCCTATACATGGGCACTTACAGTTGTTGTGTTTTTGGGGTCAAGTTTTTTTTAACAAAAAGGAGGCCCCAGAGAGCCAGGCCGCAAGAAATTCCATCCTTTTTGCCATTTTTGTGGGCCTAGAATATTATGAATAGAAAATATGCATAGAATACTTTTAGCCATAGACAAGAAAGATGGCTCCAAAAAAAATTTAATGATCTTTGGGGTCCTCGTGATTATTGCACCACTCTAATCTACAAGAAATTATAATCAATTATTTGAGTTTATAATCAATTTTTTGAGTTTATAATCAATTATTTTAGTTTTTGTTTGAAGTAATTTCCAATAGGACATATTGTAAGAAGATGATCATAAGAGGTAATGGTTGACAGTAGTTTAGTAATAGGACACTTAAGTGTCTTACTTTTACACAAACTTGCATGATTTATCTTTATACTTTTACACAAACTTGCATGATTTATCTTTATCACATACTTGAAAGTTGAAAGGGATATTGACTTCCATTTGATAGCCGAAAGCATGTAGTTTTTGGGAAACATATTAGATTTAACATTTTGGAATTAAGCTAGGTAAAAAAAGAGAATTTTAACATATTAGATTTAACATGTGGAAATCAAACTAAGTAAAAAAAAGAGATTTTTTAAAACTCAACTTTTATCATAATTGAATAAAATAGCTCAATTCAAACTTTTTGACAAATTGGATATTTTTTTAGCAAATGGAAAATTGTTGATGGATTTGGGGATTGTAATGCAATTGTTTGTGGATGTCTTAAGAAGTTTGAACACTTGTAAAAATAAACAATGCAGAATCAAATCTTCTCTTGGCTAATTCGTTGCCATTTATTGCAACTTTTGAAGAATAACGCCATCTCATTTGTGTGTAAGTGTGATTCAAGAGAATTGGAAAGTTGTCAATGGACAACCTTCAACATAATTCAATCCACATATTTATTCAAAGTTAGAAGGCCTCTTCATTGAACTAATAGCCATTTAATTTGTTGCTGACTTTCGTATTGAATTGAAAAAGCATATTTTCCCATGTTCATGAAAAGAATATAGTTGTAGAGGTACAGTACAAAGTTTTTTATGTAAAAGAATAAATATATAGATACTCTTATAAGAATGAAAGTTGCAAATACATGCTTCCATGACATGTGTTGATTCCTAACCCTATCAAAGAAGATGTGATAAGCAATGGTGATTGTGAGGTGAATGAAAATATTGGCATATATATTTCAAATGCATTCGAAAAAAGAACATGGCATCCATGATGCAAATGATAAAATATTCTTTAGTGATGCTTATTATTTCTATGATTTGGAAGTGTCTATTGAAGACTTTTGAGTATGATTTTGAGTATGTCTAGATGTGTGCATGGGATAGTGTGTTTATGAATATAATAAGTAGCAAAAAATTGATTGTGATAAATAAACTATAGAAAATATATTTTCTATCTATTTTATTTTTAAGTGACTCATGTTGTTTGATAGGAACTATTTTTTGCTATTGAACATAAAGCTAAAAGTTTAGGACTTGGTGTTGATTTGATTTGATATTTATATTTGTATGTGGATATATTGGTTAATGTCCATATATCTCAACTTTTTGGTGTGAATAGATGTGAAAAACTTGGTTGATTTCAACATATTAGTTGTTTCCTTATGTGTATACATTGGTTGGGGTCTTATTGTCTTGGTTTGAGTGAAGAAATTGGATATCTTCCATAAATTTGTATGATTTCTCTTGCATCCATAGAATGGTTATGATTTTTGATGTGGAATTTGGTTGATGCCCACATAAATGAAGACTTTTGATAGTGTTTAAATTTGTGAAACTTTTAGTAGATGCCCATAAATGGGTAAGACTTTTATGTCTAAACCTGGGTTTGTTCTTTCATAAATAGCAACGCATTGAAAATCAAATTGTATTATTTGTCTAATTGGTATGTAGAACCTTCTAGAAATGAATCAACAATTTGGTTGGAAGCATGTACATTTACACCTTGCATGATTTCCATAAATTTTTTTGAATCGTATGTACTTAATTTAGTTGTTGGTTTTTGTATAGACTCATAATAGTTTATTTTATATGTGTATAACTTGGTTAATGTCTTCATACCTTATTTTATTGGTAGAATATTTTTTACACCTTTGTGGATGCCCATAAGTTGATTTGAATCATATGTGTAGAGTTTAATTTTTGTTGTTTGGTGTAAAGAGTCATTATAATTGATTTTATTTGAGTTGATGTTTCCTTGTAGAACAATGGTGAATACCAACTTTGATGAAGATCCAAACTCAATTTGTCAACCAAGAAGACATGAGCATGATATGAAGGTCATGAACAAGCGTTGCATGCAAATGTGCATGTGAGAAGTATGAGAATGCACACACATGCACACACGCAGACTAGGAAGAATCAATAAAGTAGAACAATGGAGTATATTCACTTTAGAACAAGAACATTACAAACTCTTTTGTCAAATCTAAAAAAAAAATCATACTATCTTGAAAGAACTTGGAGAAGCTTGTAGGAGGTAGAAAAGTGAGTTGTGAAGCAACGAAGTTTGGTCCAGATAACCAGCACAAGACCAACCCTTGAGCTTATGGAGAATCAAACAGAACTTATACTCATGTGACAAGTACAATAAAATGCACTATGTACTTTGGAGCATTAATGAAAAAGAGTTGATACAAGAGAGATAGGTGTGTGCATTGATAGCTCAAAAAACTTACTATCTTTGGATGAAACAATCAACTTCAAATGCTCATAGCAGCCAACATGATCAAAATCTGAAAGGGTCAATTTACTTCTTCCTGATAGTAGATGACTTCACTAGATACACCTGGGTTTATTCACTCAAGCATAAAGAGTATGCTATTTCCAAGTTCAAGGAGTGGACACAAATAGTTCAAGACCACTTTCCAAGTTCTTTGAAGATCATCCGATCTGATGGAGACAATAGCTTTGTCAATCACACATTCTCCAAGTACTTGAAGCAACATGGAATCAAGTATCAAGCGGAATGTATTGCCTTACAGAAGATTCGAAGTGTGATCCAGATGGCCAAGGTTATGCTTAGTCAAAAGCAACTTCCACTAAAGTTTTGGGGTGAAGCAATACAGATAGTAGTACATATTCAAAACAGAGGGTTATTAGATGTCTTGAAAAACCAAACACCATTTGAGGCTTACTCTAAGAAGAAGCCAAGTGTGAGCTATTTTCGCGTCTTTGGTAGTGATGCATATGTGCAAGGCCATGATGATGATCCGCCTAAGCAGTACATTTGTATTGGTTACATTGAACGACAGAAGGCATACAAACTCTACAACCCAAAGATTCACTCAATTACAGTAACCAAAGAGTCACTCAGAAGGCAAACAAAAGGGATGAATACTTAGAGTATTCATCCCTTTTGGATCCTCCCATTTCTGCTTCTGAGGGTGATCATTCCAGTTTTGGACAGTCACACTATGTGGAGCATGCTCTCTTTGACACGAGGAAGGAGATAAGGAAGAGAGCTCACACACACACACACACACACACACACAATCAAAGAGAAGCACACACATAGATTGAAGCAAAGAAGAATGATCTTCTTCTTCTTCTTCTATTACATAAAAGGAATGTACAAGAATGACCTAAAAACAACAATACAACAATTGCAATATATACATAACAATTCATAAGGGAAAATCCTAATGTTGGCAAATGAGTGAGCTAGCAAGAAAACAAATGTGCCATCACTCTCAGTAGATAAGTCTAGTAAAACTCAATAAAGTATCCCTGACATATATCAACGTGACCACTATAAATGTCAAATAAATGAAAAAGTGATATGTGTCATCCGAGATCATCACATATTGAGCTTGATATCTCAAAACCCCCCCTCAAGCTCAACCTCATATCTTGTAATCCAAGCATCTTCCAAAACTTCTTCAACTTCTTTGCTCCAAGTGCTTTAGTGAAAATACCAGCAACCTACACATCCATTCTCACATAAACAAGATCAATATCACCTGCCAATGCCTTCTCTCTGATGAAGTGATAATGTACCTCGATATGCTTTGTTCTAGGATGAAAAATAGGATTCCGTGCTAACTGTATGTTGCTAAGATTATCACAATAGATGGTGATTGGCCTTTCCACTTCCACGCCTAAATATGCAAGTAACATCTCTATCCATGATGCCTCACATGCTTCCATTGTAGCACCCTTATACTCAGCCTCTGTGTTGACAACATGATTGCTCCTACTTCATCTACATTTGTATCCACATGAGTGTATCTCCATTTTGTATCTAGGAGGCACTCCATTTATAGTATATTTCCATTTTATATTGTATTTCCTTTGTATTTGGGTACCTTGCCATGTGCTTCTACCAGTTGTATTCATTCTCTTTCACGAGACTTATCCCACATATGATGTAATTTTGAGAGCCCCTCCCAAATCTATATAAGGAGGGCCTCTCCCCTCATTTGTACTTGGTTAGAAGCTTGAGGATCTTACTCCATGCTCTTGGCAAGCTCATTTCTAATCCACATGAGTTTACCCATTTCATGGTCTACTCATTTTGTGTCTCACACATTCTTTGTTTTGTGAGAGTACTTTACTTTCATTCTGTTTCCGCATGTGTACTCTCTACATGGTATCAGAGTGCTAGGTGGAGGTCTTGGTGGTGCATTTGGCGATCATTTGGTGGTGCATGTGTTGGTGGTCTTGCTTTCTCCTCATTGAGAGAAGCTTTTGCCATCAATTTTATGCTCTTTGGGCCTCATTTTGCCCATTTGCCCACCCTCCCACCCTTATCATTCATCCTTTTCCCACATTTTACCCCCATTTTCCCCTCCCACCCACCCTCTTTTGTGGCGCATGCTACTGGTTGATTTCATGGTTGCGCTTGTTCTCATGAAAATGATGGCACATCTGAAGTTTATGGAGTGTTTATAAACGCTCTTGGAATCATTAATAGTTTTCCTACTTGATCATTTGTCATCCTCATTATCATTTTTTTGTGCATGTTTGTGGAAACTCACCTCATTTGATTTCAATATTGGTCTTATATCATAGGCGGATCTTTACCAGAACTTCGAATCTTCATTAAACCCATCATTTGATGTAATTGCATATCTCTGCCATCCGTTGAGCATCATTTTTTTTGCATTCTATTCATCCATAGAGGAAGGACAACGAAAGTTATCTCAGAGACGGGTCATACCCTGCAACACCATCGTTGTTTCTGGTTGAAACACCCTTTGTGCAAGTGCGTGATTCCTTGCAAAAAAGGGGACTCTCAGAAGGACAACATCAGCATCACCAGTGCGTTTGAGCATTGTAGCTAGTGGCTGGTCTTAGTCGATCAAGAGTCACTCAATATCGATCTACAGGAGGAATTTCCAGACTTAGAGCAACTTCCACGGTGGAGTGGCTGGAGTGACTGCAACCAAAGGAGCACCCTATGCCATAGCTACGTTGTTCAACTATCGACAAACTTTACCTTTTCAGTTTGAGTGCTCAGAGGGCGACCACATGCGGCAGGAGCAACAACGCTCTATACCAGCCAACAACCGGGCTAGAGCAAGCTCGTAGCCATGCCTACTCCAACACACAACATCTGAAGTGATCGGTGTATAGCAAACCATAGCATATCCCAATTGCTACACCTCCGAAGCATTGCAAAGCCTCCACAAGTCACCATGTACAACCCGTTCAAAGCAAGAGATCGCCCGAGTATGCACCTCTGATGCCACAAGGCAAAATAAACATCGGATACATATAGAGAGAGAGAGAGGGAGAGAGAGAGAGAGAAAGAGAGAGAGAGAGAGAGCAATGTTCACTCTCTGTATTGTGCTTCACCTCTGCTAGGTCCAAAGCGACTCACAATCACGTGATAGATTTTGAGTTCATCCCCCGAGCGAATGATCTAGGGTATGGTGCGGACTCACAGATGTGCAAATTGACTCCACAACAGCAGAGCAACGGAGAGCAACCAGTCCAGCATTGTCTCAAGGAGCGAGCTACGCACACAAAAAAAGCAAGCTGTCAAGTTTGGTGATGTTCTAGCTATCGAGGCTCTAAAGGAGTAATTAGCGTGCTTCCAATTATGAGCGAGAGCACCTAAATTCCCTCTACGCCTTGTCAGAAGAAGCCATACACGAACTTATCTTTTGTTGAATCTGCCAACTGACACACTCAGAGGATTCTGCCATCTCCTCAGAACTAGCTATAGGTTGTGAGCGCGCCACTTCCATTTTGCATTTGGTATACTATTTGTGGTGGCATCTACTTTTAGCTCTATCAGACTCTCCACGTGACAAGCACTTTAGATGCATTCAACGTAAAACCATCTATTATTTTTTTCTCCATACTAGTTATCTTCTTTAAAGGAAATTGGTATGAGTAACTTTATAATTCCCATGGTTTTCAAGTGCTCATATGGGTCATAGAAAGGCCTCAAATCTTTCTGGTATAACCTTTGGCACCTTTCTAAGGAATCATTTCATTGCATTCATTGCTTATTATTGTATTTGGGACACAAAAGGCATCTTTGGCACTCAAGGCACTAAGTGCCTCCCTCTTTGTACACTCAAAATATAACAAGAAGTTTTGTGTGTGTGTGCACCCTTGTGGGTTGGAGGCTAGTCTAAGCCCACCCACATAGTTTCTTGCGTACCCAAGCCTACTCTAAGGTTCTAAGCCCTCCTCTCGCGTCGACTTATCTTGGTGTTGTACAAGTGCAGGGCTACTCTAAGCCCCCCCTCCCTCCCCAAGAATTCTAAGTGTGGTGTCCAGTTGCTCATTTCAAGCTTTGCAATTATTTTGAAGCGATGTCTTTGATAGTGTTTCTAAACACTTCATCCTCAAAGCTTTGTAATGACCAAAAGTGAAGGTAGCTCATTATCTATGGCTAACTTCTTACCCTATTTCATCCCTATTTTTATGCCTAAGGATGAATGCCTCAATGGACAAAATTACAATCTATGGAAAGATGTCATGCGCACATATGTCTACACAAATCTCCTTCATGAGGTAGTAGATGGGTCAGACCCCAAACCCAATAGGGATACCAACTTAGACAATTGGCATGTGTGGAATGTCAAGGACAAATGAGCTCTAGGTCAGCTGTTACTTGCCTGCGACGAACTGACGAAAGGACATATCACGGCCTATAGGACATCCAAGGACGCTTGGGATACATTAGCCACTTTGTATGAAGACAAAACCCCTTTGAAAATATATGCATTAGAGGCCGAGTTTCATAATTTGACCATTCGGCCACACGACACAATTACCAAGGTCATAGCCCAATTTGAGGACTACCAGCGTAAATTAGCACTATGTGGTAGGCAGAGTTCTAGTGAAGACATGGCCGTTCGGCTTCTTAACAAGTTACCTAAGTCGTACGAGACATTTGTCACAACTTTGTATAATCGCGGCCAAGTCTTAACTTGGGAAGAGGTTCGTCGACTATTGCTCCTTCACGACTCATGAGCCAAATCAACTTCCTCCCAAGAGTCTGCCATGAAGGCCAAAGGCCCATTCAATAAGGGCAAAACCACAAGTCATCATGCTAGCAATGGATCTAAGCAAGGATCGCATAATTCATCAAAGACATTATACTCAGTCAGTTTGCACATCAGCCTCGTCAGTCTCATTGGGATGCTGCTCAGAGACTACTTCGATACCTTGCCCTCACTCAACATCATGGTCTTTGGTAGAGAGGGGGCATTGAACTCGCAAGGTATTCCCATTCAGATTGGGCTGGTGAACCTGATTCTCGACGGTCTACTTCTGGGTATATATTCTTCCTTGGCTCAGGACCTATCTCTTGGGCAAGTAAGAAGCAGTCTACAGTTGCTCTATCATCTACCGAGGCCGAATACTAAGCATCGAGCTTTGTAGCATGTGAGGCCATCTGGCTTCGATGTTTATTATCTAATATTGGTGTTTTATAGGATACTTTGACATGTATTCGCACGGACAACCAATCAGCCTTGGCCATCACCAAGAATCCAGTGTTCCATGCTCGGACGAAGCACATCGAGATCCAGTACCACTTCATCTGCGAGAAGCTCATATCTCATGAGATTACTCTAGTGCAGTTCTCAAGAGAACCTGGCGGACATGTTCATGAAGGTTGTACCTCCGGTTCTGCTTCAGCGCTTGGTGGACCTCTACAGCATTCAGCCGCTCCAAAATGGAGCTGCAGAGTGGGTGTTGACGACATGATTGCTCCTACTTCATCTACATTTGTATCTGCATGAGTGTATCTCCATTCTGTATCTAGGAGGCACTCCATTTCTAGTCTATTTCCATTTTATATTGTATTTCCTTTGTATTTGGGTACCTTGTCATGTGCTTCTACCAATTGTGTTCATTCTCCTTTCAGGAGGCTTATCCCACATATGATGTACTTTTGAGAGCCCCTCCCAAATCTATATAAGGAGGGCCTCTCCCCTCATTTGTACTTGGTTAGAAGCTTTAGGAGCCTACTCCATGCTCTTGGCAAGCTCATTTCTAATCCACATGAGTTTACCCATTTCATGGTCTACTCATTTTGTGTCTCACACATTCTTTGTTTTGTGAGAGTAATTTACTTTTCATTTTGCTTCTGCGTGTGTACTCTCTACACTCTGTACTCGAAAAAGCCATAGTGGGTTGCTTCTTACTGCTCCATGTAATAGATGCAGTCCCAAGTGAGAATAGAAAGCCACTAGTAGATCTTCTATCTGGAATGATACCAACCCAATCTACATCGATGTATCCATGAACCTACAAATCTACACCAGCTTCATAAAACAATGCATAATCCAAAGGAGCACTCACATAATTTAGAGTGCACCTCAGAGCATCTAAATGTGGCTTCCTGGGAACCTGCATAAATTGACTTTCAAGTCCAATAGTGTAGCTTAGATAAGGCCTTGTAATTGTGAGATATATCAAACTTCCCACAATTTTCCTGTACATAGTAGCATTTTCTAATGCTTCACCGGATGTAGTATCCAACTTCAAATTCTAATCTAATGGCATAGAAATTGGCATACAATCAGCCATACCATACTTTTGCAACATATTCAAGGCATATTGCCTTTGCGACATCCATATACCTGTTTTTGTATGTATAAACTCAATGCCCAAAAAATAGTGCAGCACACCAAGATCTTTCATGTCAAATCCTTGCATAAGGAGTTGCTTTACCTCTTTAATGCTTGCTTCATTATCGCCTCCTACAATCAAGCCATCAACATAAATAGCCACAATTGTGATGCCATCATCACCCTTCCTTGCATATATTGAATGATCTGCATCACACATAGAAAACCCAATAGTGGTTAAGTAGTTAGCAATCCTTGCATGCCAAGCATGAGGGGCTTGTTTAAGCACATACAAAGCCTTTTGCAATCTCGAAACAAATTTTGGGTGCTTTGAATCTTCATATCCTTGTGGCTGGTCCATGTATACTTCTTCTTGTAACTCACAATGTAGGAAAGCATTCTTTACATCCATCTGATGCAAAGTCCATCCTTTTGCTATAGCTAATGCAACAAGTGTTTTGATCGTGGACATTTTGGCTATAGGGCTGGACATTTCCTCATAATCAATGCCATATGTCTATGCATATCCTTTTGCTACCAATCATGCTTTGTACCTACTTACGCTACCATCAGCATTGTGCTTTACCTTATAAACCCACTTGCAGCCTATGGATTTCTTTCCTTGCAGCAATGGAGCCAACTTCCATGTATCGTTTCCATAAAGGGCAGCCATCTCATCATCCATAGCTTTTTCCCAATCTGCATTTCCAATTGCATCTTCAAAACAAGAAGGTTCGGCATCTTGTATTACCTTGGTCATGTAGGCACAATGATGAGTCATATAACTGTCATACATCAATTGCTACACAGAATTCCGCATCCTCCCAGATCTTCTTGGTCTTGGGTCACTTCTCCTTGTATCATCTGCATGTGCCTTTCTAACTCCTCGAGTCTTCATGAAGGGCAATCCAAGTTCATCATCAAGGCTCTTCTCTGAACTCCTTGAATCTCCATCAATGTCTTCAGAACTTCTAGACGTTTTATTACTAGCAGTTTGCATGATATGTATGTATCTATATATGTATTACGGTCCTAACTGATTTGAGTAACTAATGATTTGTGGTGAATGTAAGTACATATGCACATATGAAATTACATGTACATATGCATATGTGATAAGTTTGACTTTTTACCTATAAACTTCTCTTTGGGTGTAACTTGATGTACAGTAGTAGTCAGAGTTTTGTTCATGATGTATGCATGTACATGTGCAATAAAAACAAATACTTTCATATGTGATAAGTTTGGCTTTTTACCTGTAAACTTCTCTTTGGGTGTCACTTGATGTATAGTAGCAGTCGGAGTCTGTTCATGATGTATACAGTAGTATGCATAGCTTCTGCCCAATAACAATGAAGTGTATTCTTCTCAACCATCAAAGCTCTTGCTATTTCTACAATATGTCTATTTTTGTGTTCAGCAGTGCCATTCTATTGTGGTGTGTACCTGCATGGAAACTGACGTCAAAGTCCATGACTTTTAAGAAAGTTTTTGAACTCATTTGACATGTATTCACCTCCTCCATCAGACCTTAATATCTGGATATACTTTCCTGTCTGGCTTTCCACCATAGCCTTAAAATTCTGGAAGTGAGTGAACACCTCACTCTTCTCTTTCATGAAATATACCCATACTTTTTGTGTATGGTCATCAAGGAAAGAAACATAAAATGTGCAACTATCCATAGATGTGGTCTTTGCAGGACCCCAAACATCTGTATGTACTATTTCTAGTACATTCTCACTAACATGCTTGTCATGTGAAAATGATGCTCTTGACTGTTTACCAAATTGACATTCTACACATACCTTTTGCATTTCTGCAACTTTGAAATTTGGTAGTCCATTGACAATATCCTTGGACTACATCAATTTCTGCCTCTACAAGTTTGCATGTCCAATTCATTTATCCCAGATCTCTATATTGGCAATAACTCCTGCACCTTTTGCAAACATGGCTGCATTCAGTTTAGGAATTTTCACATTTAAGGTGAACATCCTACCCACTTTGTTTCCTTTGGCAATCAATTGTCCACCCTGTTTGTACTCTTCTACATATAACCCATCAATATTGAACCTAACTTGTAATCCCTGGTCAACCATTTGTCCAACAAAAACCAGATTCTTTGTTATATTTGGAACATGCAGCACATCAGCAAGATGTCTTACCTTCTCGTCCTCCATAGACAGTGCTATGTTTCCTGTATGCTCGATAAGATGTGATGTGTCATCATTATTTCAACATATCCAAGAACTTGCAATTTTTGCAAACTACTAAACCATTTTGCATGACTGGTCATGTGATTTGAAGCACCTAAATAAACATGCCAGACATTATCGTTCGATTTTCAAACATCAACAGACAACATATTCATCATATGATATTGAACCATGAACAAATTCTTAGAATCATCTACACTTGTGGATGCATAGTTGTTTTGCTGCCTTCCATTATTTTGATTTGTCAACGTGTAATCATGTTCAAAATGTCCAAGTTTACCGCAATTCTAGCATCCTTTACTATCATTACTTGAATCATTTCTTTGGAAATTTTTGTGGCCTCTTTGGATCCTCTTGCCTCGAAAGTGGCCTCTACTTCCTACATTATTTTGATGTTGACCTTGGTCTTGGTTACTGCTTCGTCTTCCACTTTTGAAACCTTTACCTCTACCTCTTCCTCTGCTAGAGTAGAATACCTGCAGAGAACTAGATTTTCCTTGGGAGTTTGAGTCCTCACCAAGATTCTTTTCTTCAATTATCAACATGGATACCAGATCAACAAAATTCAAAATATTTTCTTTGGTCTGTATAGAAGTCTGAACTGCTTATATGTAGCTCCTAAACCACGAAGGCACACTTCCACCTTATCATCATCATCTACATTCACACCAATAGATGCAAGTGACTCACATATGCTTGTGATTATCAAGGTGTAGTCACTTACTGACATGCCCTTTTTATCCAGCGTATGCAGCTCATTCTTGAGTTGCAATTTTTGTGCCTTTGTATTGGTCTCATACAATGTGACCCAACTGTTCCAAGCCTCTTTCAGAGTCTTGGCATCTTGTCTATGCCCAATCATGCTATCTTGTATCCTAACATATAGCCAATACATTACCTTTCATGCTCCTTGATTCTATTCTTCATATGCTCTTAACTGGTCTGCAGTCTGATTCCTCTCTGCTAACTACATAGCATTTTTGTTCTCTCCTTTGATGTACTTCTTATAGCCTTTTCCCATCAAGAAATTCATCATCTTGAATCTCCAAGCATGGAAGTTGTTCCTACCTAGCTTATCGCTCATAACCTGACTCATTCCATCTACATTTTCCATTTATGTAGCAATTCACAATACTGCAAAACACTACAAGCAACACGTGCTAAAACACTATCACACTATGATGTGACAAATTGATCTCAGAAAAGGATAGTTTTTGTGTATCAACGGTACACAGAATCACTTGAATTTCAGGATCTAGAATATATGAGTGTTTCTAAACAAGATACAAGTTATAGTTTTGCAAACTGACCTGGTTTTTCTATGAGCCCTATTGATATATTTAGTAGTGATGTGTGTGAACACACTAGGACCACTTGGCCAATTTTTTCCCTCTTTAGGAGGTTTTTCCCCCCTGCTTGTATATATGCCTATAGCACTAACGGGTTACTTATCATTGTACATTCTAGTGGTAATACATTTAGTATTGTGTGTTTTGCTCCAAGCTTCTTCTTCTTCCTTGTGTTGTTCGCGTGCTTCTACAGACATCTAACTCTAACAATTGGTATCGGAGCAGGTTGTTGTATCCTCTACACTCTCCAGTTGAAGTCTCAGAATTGCATGAAATTTGGTATGCATACTCAGGGTGTTTGAGAGATCTGAGCTCAAAATCACGATTTGAGCTCGTTTTGGCCTCCGAATGCACTATCACAGTGCTTGTGTAGGCTATTTCATATTTTTGTGCCAAAGATATATATAGGTTTTGCTGCGCAAGTATCAGCGTCTCAAAGTCTGATACAAGTCTAGCAAAACTCATTTGGGTAGTTCTGTTCAACTTTTTTAGATACAGTCATTTATTTGCATAAGGGTATTTTAGTCAGTGGCCATGGTTGAAAGAAGTGATGTATTTCATATGTTGGCTATTACGGATAAGTTGGATGGTACGAATTACCCATTGTGGGATTATATGATGCATCATGTATTGGTCACAAAAGGACTATGGAATATTGTGCAGGGTGTTGAAAGATGTCCTATTACACCTACGAATATAGGTACTGCAAATACAGGTACTGAAGCTGATGTAGATGGCATCGAAGATGGTGATATTCTGAAAGTTCCTGTTTGTGCTACAATTTCTATTGCACCTACTACAAAGAAAATTCATTGGGATGCTAGAGATGCTCAGGCACATGCATTTATAGATTTGTTTGTCAACATGCAATTATTCCTCATATTTGCTCTTGCAGAATAGCTAAGGATGCTTGGGATACACTTACCACATTGTACTAGGCTAGGAATAAGGCTTGTGTTGCTTATCTCCAAAAATATTTGGAGAGTGAGCACATGAATGAAGGTGGTTCTATGGACAGCTTTCTGACAAAGATCAAGGATTTGAAGGAACAATTGATTTCTGCTGATGAAGTCCTTCCTGACAGTTCACTTGTGCAAACTGTTCTGAATGCTCTTCCCAACTCATTTTAGAGTTTTGCTTCTACTCTTTGTTTCATGATGAAAGACAATCCAAATGCCTTATTATTTGAAGACTTAGTTTCTATTACGTTGCAGGAAGATCAGTCCAAGTAGAACAGGTCTAGTATGCATGTTGTAGATCAAGCTTTCTTGGCTAGTCAAAAGGGCAAAGGAAAATGGAGCTCTTCTACTAGTAAGCAGAAATATGCTAATTTTGCACATTAGAAGAAGGAAGACAAAGATGAGAAGAAATCAGAAGAATAGAAATTGTTTTGCAAATATTGTAAAGAAAATGATCATGTCATTAAGAGCTGTCCAAAACTGGCTGCTAAAGAGACAAAGAAGAAAGAGGTTGGAATGGTTGTTGCAGAGGCCTCTACACCAAAAACAGATTCTGTTAATCTTGTGAAGGATGAAGAATGGGTGTTTACTACTGTTTGCAGTTTTGAGTCTATAGTAAACTCAGATGTTTGGTACTTTGATAGTGGGGCGACCAAACATATTACCTCGTAGCATAGTTTCTTCTCTTCACTTGAGCTTGCCCCTACAAGGAATATTGTTACATGCACCAACAACTCCTCTTACCCTATTATGGGAGTTGGTAAGATCATTCTGACTACTATTGATGGTAGTTCTTTTACATTGTCAGATGCTTTATTTGTGCGAGGGATCAAGAAGAATCTGTTATTAGTTTTGGCCTTAGCCAAGATTGGTTTGGTTGTGAAAATTGTTGATGACAGATGTACAATTCATGGTCTATCCAATGGCGATGTGATTATTGCTTCTCGCATTTTATCTCATGGGTTTTATAAGCTCATAGATTATGAAAAATCTGTGAATGATTCAGCATGTGCAGTACATGATTCTCAAGATATGTTAGATGCAAAGCTTTGGCATGCACGCTTTGGTCATCTATGAGACAGCAAACTGAATATCTGGCCGAGTAATGCATAAGTAAATCAAGCATCCAACAGCCTGCTGATAGAGTACAACATCAAATGCATCTCCAGCATCATGAAGACTCAATCGTAAACCTGTCTCCATAGGAGTGGCAATAGACTTACAGTCTTCAAGGCCAAAACGCTGCAATAATGTGTCAATATATTTCGTTTGACACAAAGTCATTCCACCATCAACTTGCATAAACTGAATGCCCAAATAGTGATGCAAATGCCCCAAATCAGACATCTCAAATGAGGCATGCAAATCAGCCTTAAAATCAGCAATATGTGTCTCAATAGGACCAGTGAGCAGCATGTCATCAACATAGACAACAATGATCAGAAGCACATCATTAGCACGTTTAACATATAAGGTGCTTTCAGTTGGACTGTTCTCAAAACCATGTGCAATCAGATAGGCATGTATCTTCTCATACCAAGCACGTGGTGCTTGCTTTAAACCATATAATGCCTTCTTTAACCTGCAAACCTGGTTTTCATGCCCTTTCTGCACAAAGCCACGGGGCTGAAAAACATACACTTCTTCATGCAAGTCACCATTCAGAAATGTTGTTTTAATGTCCAACTAATGTACATTCCAACCATGATGGGCTGCAAGTGCACAAATGCTCCGAACAGTAGTCATACGGCATGTAGGTGCAAAGGTCTCATCAAAATCAATGCCTCTTTCCTGTGCATAACCCTTTGCAACAAGCCTAGCCTTATACCTGTCAACTGTACCATCAGGTTTACGCTTCAGCTTGTATACCCACTTAGTGCCAATGGCCTTCTTGCCAGGAGGCAAGTCACATAAAGACCATGTACCATTCTTCATTATAGCATCATATTCAGATTGCATAGCAGCCATCCAATTTTCTGAATTTTGTGCTTCATCAAAAGAAACAGGCTCATTCTCATCACAGAGACTAGATGCAGCCATAGCATAGCAATCTGATGCAAAGGAGGCACTATGAGAGCCTGAACGAGTACGATATGACAAAGGTGCATCTAATTTGCTGTCACGCAAAGTCTGCACCAGCCATTTTGGCATAGTTTTTGCCTGCTCAAAATCAGCTCTCTCATCAACAAGTGCATCATGTAAATCTGCATCAGAAATGGAATGATCTGCATCATCATATGAAACCTGCAAAGGCTGAGAAGTTGCCTCATTAGGACCAGCACTAGCCTGTCCACCTGTAAAAAGAGGCATCAAAGTATCATACATGTCTTTGGAGCTAACAGGTGTCTCCTTAGTACATGAAAGCAATGGCTGAATAGCATCTTCCACAAAGACAACATCACGGCTAACCAGAATGCGTTTAGTCTGTGGATGATACAGACGATAGCCTTTACTTTCAGAACTGTACCCAACAAAAATACATTTTACTACCTTATCATCCAATTTTCTGCGATGTTGTTCAGGCACTAATGCATATGCCAAACAACCAAAAACACGCAGATGAGCAACAGATGGCTTGCGGTCATGCCAAGCCTCATATGGAGTGATAGACTGCAACGCTTTAGTGGGACACCTGTTCAGTACATATGCTGCACACATGACAGCCTCAAGCAAGAAACTATGTGGTAAAGCCTGACTTTTGACCATGCACCTCGCCATCTCCATGAGTGACCTGTTCTTTCGTTCAGCAACTCCATTCTGTTGAGGTGTATACGACATTGTACACTGGTGTTTTATCCCACGTTCAGCCAGAAATGCATTAAAATCTGAAGACATATATTCCCCCCCTCGATCAGAACGGAGGGTGCCCATTTTACATGCTGACAGATTTTCAACCAAAACCAAAAACTGTTTGAAGCACATGAACACTTTGGACTTTGCTTTGAGTGGATATACCCATGCATGCCTGGAAAAATCATCAATGAAAGTCATGAAGTAAAGGTAATTTCCAAAAGAGGGTGTTTGCATAGGACCACACACATCACTATGTACAAGCTGCAATTTCTGCGTAGCCCGAACTGAACCATCTTTTGGAAAGGAAGAACGCTGCATTTTGCCCAAAATACAGCCTTCACAAACATGTTTTCCAGGTGCCTCAAGTTTGGGCAAAGAGGACACCATTTCAGATTTCTGCAGGCATAACAAACTAGCAAAATTCAGATGACCAAAGCGTGCATGCCAAAGCTTTGCATCTGACATAGCCTGAGAATCATGAACTGCACATGCCGAATCATTCACAAATCTTTCATAGTCTATGAGCTTATACAGCCCAC
The DNA here is from genome assembly GCA_020310875.1 of Ceratopteris richardii. Lineage (NCBI taxonomy): Eukaryota > Viridiplantae > Streptophyta > Polypodiopsida > Polypodiales > Pteridaceae > Ceratopteris > Ceratopteris richardii. Next base: position 14,472,842 of record CM035407.1, on the reverse strand, counting down.
GACATAAAATGCCAGAAGCAATAATCACATCGCCATTTGAGAGATCATGGACTGTACACTTGTCATCAACGAATTTCACAACCAAGCCAATCTTGGCTAATGCAGAAACTGATAACAGGTTCTTTTTTATCCCTGGCACAAATAAAGCATCTGACAAAGTGAAAGAACTACCATCAGCAGTAGTCAGAATGATCTTACCAACTCCCATAACAGGATAAGAGGAGTTATTGGCGCATGTTACAGTATTCCCTGTAGGGGCAGGCTCGAGTGAAGAGAAGAAACTGCGCTGCGAGGTAATTTGTTTGGTCGCTCCACTGTCAAAGTACCAAACATCTGAGTCTACTGCAGACATGCACTGATCATGAGAAGATGGGTCAAAACTGAAGACAGTAGTAAACGCCCATTCTTCTTCCTGCACAAGATTTGCAGATTCTGTTTTTGGTGTAGAGGCCTCTGCAACAACCATTCCAGCCTCTTTCTTCTTTGCGTCTTTAGCAGCCAGTTCAGCACGAACAGGAATCTGCGGAATATCATCTTCGACACCATCTTCATCAGCTCCAACACCTGTATTTGCAGTACCTATCGTTACAGGTGTAACAGGACGTCTTTCAACACCTTGCACAATGTTCCACAATCCTTTTGCAACCAGTACATGTCGCATCATATAAGCCCATATTGGGTAGTTGGTACCATCCAACTTATCCTCAACAGCCAACATACGGAATACATCACTGCTTTGAGCCATGGCCGGTGACTAAAATACCTTGATGCAGAAAATTGACTGTATCTCAAAAAGTTGAACGGAACTGCCCAGACGAGTTCTGCTAGACCTGTAGCAAACTTCAAGACGCTTAAACTGGCGAACAGAAACTGGTATATATCTTTGGCACAAAAGGACGAAATAGCCTGCACAAGCACTGCGATAGTGCATTCGGAGGCCGAAACGAGCTTAGATCGCGATTTCGGCACCACAGAGCGAAGCGGTTTTGATCTCGGAAACACCCTGAGTATGCTCACCAAATTTCGTGCGAATCTGAGACTGCAAACGGAGGAGTGTCGACGGTGCCCTAGAAGAAGCGATGACCTGCTTTGATACCAATTGTTGGAGATAGACGTCTGCGGAAGCACGCGAACAGCACAAGGAAGAAGAAGAAGCTTGGAGCTCAAACACACAATACTGAATGTATTACTAGAGAATGTACAAAGATAAGTAGCCCATTAGGGCAATAGGCGTATATACAAGCCGGGGGAAAAAAACCTCCTAAAGAGGGAAAAAAGTGCCCCGGCGGTCCTAGAGTGTTCACACACATCACTACCTAAATATATCAACATAGGTCACTCATGGAGATGGCGAGGTGTATGGTCAAGAGTGAGGCTTTACCACATAGTTTCTAGCTTGAGGTTGTTATGTGTCCGACATATGTACTCAACAGGTGTCCCACTAAAGCACTGGAGTCTATCACTCCATATGAGGCTTGACATGGTCGCAAGCCATCTGTTGCTCATCTCTCTGTTTTGGGTTGTTTGGCATATGCATTAGTGCCTGAACAACATCATAGAAAATTGGATGATGAAGCAGTGAAATGTATTTTTGTTGGGTACAGTTCTAAAAGCAAAGGTTATCGTCTGTATCATCCACAGACTAAACACATGCTTGGTAGCTCATGTATATCTTGGTTGAGCAAGAAGCAGCCTACTATGGCCACTTCCAATTGTGAGGCTGAGTATAGGGCAGCTTTCACAACGACTGTTGAGTGTGTGTGGCTCAAACATCTTATGGCTGATTTGGGTGTTGGTCAATCTTTTGCCACCACCATCTTCACTGACAGGCGAAGCACATTGGTAGTTGCGAGGAACCCTATGTTCCATGCTCGCACTAAGAACATTGAGGTGCATTATCATTATGTAAGGGAGAGGTTCTCTACTGGAGAGATCAGCTTGGCATATGTGCCCATGCAGGAGAACATTACAGACCTTTTCACAAAGGCTCTACCTCAAGAGAAGTTTGAAGCTTTCCGCAAAGCTTTGGGCTTTACTTCCTTTTGTGGATTGATTTCCACATAGCTTGGCACTTCCTTATACATGAGTGCCAGCTCCTTGTTAACCGCATCACTCCTAGGGGGGATTTGTTGATATATTTAGGTAGTGATGTGTGTGAACACACTAGGACAATCGGGGTAATTTTTTCCCTCTTTAAGAGGTTTTTTGCCCTGGCTTGTATATACGCCTATAGCCGTAAAGGGCTACTTATCTTTGTACATTCTAGTCATAATACATTAAGTATTGTGTGTTGTGCTCTAAGCTTCTTCTTCTTCCTTGTGTTGTTCACGTGCTTCCGTAGACGTTTAACTCCAACAAGCCCCACCTTGTGAGCTTGAAATAGAGGTCAAGATGGCCTTCTATCTTCATGCCAATTTTCATAGCAATCTAAGGTCGTTTGTGAATCGTGCTTTCTCCATGCCTTCTCGCATAGTCTTCATCGTCGGCCTCCTCCATGAGCTCTCTACAACCACACTGGCTCTGATACCATGTCACGAGGGAGGAGATAAGGAAGAGATCTCATGCACACACCCTCACAATCAAAGAGAAGCACACACACAGATTGAGGCAAGGAAGAATGATCTTCTTCTTCTTATATTACATAAAAGGAATGTACGAGAATGACCTAAAAACAACAATACAAGTGCAATATATAAAGAATAGTTCATAAGAGAAAATCATAATGTCCGCAAATGAGTGAGCTGGCAAGAAAACAAATGTGCCATCACTCTCAACAGATAAGTCTAGTAAAGCTCAATAAAGTATCCCTGACATATATTGGTGTGACCACTGTACATGTCAGAGAAATGAAAAAGAGATACGTGTCATCCTGGATCATCACATATTGAGCTTGATATCTCAACATTCTTTGTACATGACTTTCTAGATCATGATATAGTTTTGGAGTAGGAGGAATCAAAGATACCATCTCAACTTATACCTCAGATCACTAGACTTCCTATCGTACCATCGAAGGTTTATATTTCCCCTCAGCTTCAGTTGGGCATTACTCAAGGATTAGTGACTCAACATTTTCCATTCCCATCTTTGAAAGTCCACTTACCTTATCTACAACTACATTTTGAGCATGTACTCTTCCACTCTTGGAGTCCAACATCTTTTCATTTACCACAAGATACTCTTGCTTCTACTTGGATTCATCACTTAGTTGGAGTCCAACATCTTTTCATTTACCACAGGATACTCTTGCTTCTACTTGGATTCATCACTTAGTTGGATTATTTACTCTAGGATCAGTGACTCATCATTTTCCATTCCTATCTTTGAGAGTCCACTTATCTTGTCTACAACATCATTTTGAGCATGTATTCTTCCACTTTTGGAGTCCAACATCTTTTCATTTACCACAGGATACTCTTTCTTCTACTTGGATTCTTTTCAGCATGTACTCTTCCACTCTTGGAGTCCAACATCTTTTCATTTACCATAGGATACTCTTGCTTCTACTTGGATTCATCACCTAGTTGGATCCTTCTCAGTTCAAAGGAGGCTTCCATGGTCCTACCGACACACATCAGGACCTTGTACACTCCATGGATGACTTCAGCATACATATGTACTACCATGTGACTATGATTTTATTCTTCATGCTTTATGTTTCATTCTTACAGGACCTACTTCTTGGCGATACACATCTCGTGGTGGATATTGTCAAAGTTTTGGAGGTTCCCACGTACCACATGGAGTCACCCTACCTATCTCGCATGGAGGTGATCTCATCTAGTGAGATCTTGTTCAGTTCCTATACCTCATTGGTAGCATACATATGGAGCATCCGCTTGATCCATCTGGTGGACATCTTATGGTGGCAATCCCGCATGGTCGATACTACATGGTGGCTATGGATTTCCACATGGAGACTTTCCATTTGGTGCTCGTGTTGTTAATGCTACACTCTTGGTGGACCTTTCTCTCATACCCTAGCAGCCTCCATACTCTACAAAATGGCGCTCCAGAGGGAGTGCTGAGAATATGAGAGTGCATCCCCCTTTTGTATCTTAGAGTCACGCTAATTTTATTCCATTTCCATTTTTATATTGTATACTTTGTATTTGGGTACCTTTCCATTTGCTTCTACCGTTGTATTCATTCTCCTGTGAGGGGAGTTATCCCACATGAGATGTAGAAGAGATGGTCATCATTTATACCTGGTTTTGAAGTCATGTTCATAATCAGAAGAGAATCTTCTTGCTCCTCTTTGTAGTTGTTGTAATATTTCCTTGATTTGTAACCTCCTTGGTAGTTACTATTGTAATTGTTGTTGTAGTTATTGTTGTATCCTTGATGGTGATTGAATCTTCCTCTTCATTGTGTATATCCACCTCTTTGATATCCTCTACCTCTCTGATTCTTGAAGTTCCTGAAACACTCATCTGTAGTATGATTTGATAAACCACAAATATTGCATGGTTTCTCCCCCTACTTTGCTTACCTCCTCTGTCCCTTCCTCTTGAGGTTCTACCTCTCCCTGCATAGTTGGCTTGGGAGGTAATTCCTTCATCTTCAGCCTTTTTGTTCTTCCCTTTCTCTTTGGACTTACTTTTATCAGTGTATAGGGCAGAATAGCTATTACCTCTTGATGAATCTCCATTCTTTTTTATCTTGTCTTCATGGGTAAATAGTTGCCCCATGAGTGTGGTAGGGTCTGGAATCTGCATGTCCATGTAAAGGTCCATGGCAATTGTGAAGCTCTCCCATTTGTCATCAGCTTTAATGCCATTGATCACTTGCCTTACAATCTTCTCCTCTTCAATTTTGTCTCCTATGCTTGCCAATTGATCTGCTACATCTTTGACATTGGTCACATACTCTGAGATACCTTGCTTAGGTTGCTTTCTTTGAGTGGTAAACTCAATCCACAGTTGGTTCTTCCTAGCCCTTGTGTTGGAAGAGAAATATGAAGACAATGTTTCCCAAGTCTCTTGGGATGTCTTAGTTCCTAATATGTGGAAGAAGAAAATCAGAGATTGAGTTAAGTAATTAAGACCTTGCTAATGCATTCTTAGCACACCATGTGTTGAGTCTTTCATGCTCCTCTCTTGTAGGTTGTCTTTTGCTTCTGAATATGGGCATCTCTTCATCTCTTGAGATGTATCCATACAGGCTCCTTCCTTGCAAGTATGTCTTCATCCTCAAAGACCATGCTTGATAGGTGTTCCTGTCCAATTTATCAATGAAAGAAGGAAAACCATCTCCCATTTTACCTTAACTTTGCTCTGATACCACTGTTGGGATAGATGGATGGACACTCCAAGAAATGAGTAGGTACTGCCAAATCCTGCTTAGTACCAGCCCTTTGTAGATTCAAAGTTGATTTGTGGACCTTCTTAGCTTTCCAATGACACTATACAAGTGCCTATATACTTTGGAAATGATGTGAGAAAAGATTGAATCAAAACAAACTACTTCCAAATAGAAGGATCAAAGAAAACCTTCTATTTTTTATCACACACCTGCTGCTTGTTATGCTCAATGCTACCAGTACAGTAGGAATTAGAAAAAATCCTTTTAGAGGTATCAAATTAGCTTAGTAAGCTAATGATTCGTGAAATCATTTGAAATGATGCACTATACACAAAGCAATCAATTCAACAATAGAATCATTACCCCCAATTTTTTAGGACCTCTGTAGAGTTTGACCAGTGACTGATTCGATGCAGTTTTCTCCAAATTGGCTGAATGAAATTGCTCCAAAGTCTGTAAGCATGTAGATAACTTGGAGCTGATTCCAAGAAGCTATAGATCATTGAAATTGGTCGAGAATTGACTGAGATATGAGCAGCACAAGTTGATAGATATTAATGACTATAACAAGGTCTCGCATTAAGGTATTTGCAAAATGTGCACCTTGGTCCTTCACTATCTCCAGAGGTAATCCATATCGAGGGAAGACATCCTTCATCAAACATTTGGCCACCGAAGCAGCTGTAGTAGAACGTCGAGCCCAAGCTTCTGCCCACCTAGTGGCATAGTCTATACAAGTCAAAATATATCGGTTGTTGGTGAGGATCGTTGGGGGTGTAATTGGGCCAATGAAATCTAAACCCCACTTCTGAAAGGGTTCAAGAGGTAGGATAGGTTGGAGAGGAAAGAAATTTCACTGTAAGGGCTGTCGAGACCATTGATAGATATCACACTGCTGCACAAATTTAATAACATCTCTGTACATTGTAGGCCACCATAGCCCACTTTGCAGGATTTTGCGATGAGTGAGCTCAGCTGCGAAGTGTCCTCCAGTGGGTGATGAGTGAGCCATGGCAATAACGGATGCCGATTCATGTGGAGGGATACATCTGAGCAGGACACCAGTCTGATCTATGTAATACAGTTGACCCACAATCAACCGAAATCGCCGATTGTAGACTGCAATTTTCTGGCGCAGAGTAGAAGGAGTATTAGGAGGGAGACAACCGTCAGTAAGAAAGTCATTATTGTATCATAGTATGTAGGGGCAACAGGAAGGTCTGCAGATTCTTCAGGAGTTGCCTCGGTGACATAAATAGCCGGTGTAGTGTCATCAACACCCACCGGAGTCTCACCGGAATCTAGTCGAGATAAAAAGTCCACCAAGACATGTGTCGTACTTGGTCGGTGAATAACTTCATAATCAAACTCCTGTAATAGTAAAACCCATCTTGCCAGTTTGCTGCCTAAATGTTGTTGGCGAACCAAATACACCAGTGTGGCATGATCCACATGGAAAGTGAATCTTCGTCCCAGCAAGTAATGCCAAAATTTCTTAACAGAGTATACCAGACCAAGACACTCTTGTTCTGTCACAGAGTAATTCCTTTCTGCAGGAGCTAATCTGCGGCTCGCATAGTATACTGGTCGAAACCACTTATCAGTTTGTTGCATCAGCACAATTGCCAATCGCTAGGTCTAAAGCATCCATAAATACATGGAGTGGACGTTCCCAATCAGGCAATTGCAGGATTGGAGCTTGCATCAATAGGACCTTCAACCGATCAAATGTGTTTTGACACTCATTAGTCCATTCGTACTTACGTGGGGTGCTTGTCATAAGTCGGTTGAGTGGTGTCGCTAGATGAGCCAGCCACCGTAAATGTCTGCCATGCCACCTGATCTGCCCAAGAAACCGCATAACTTCTTTGGGTGTTTTTGGGACCGGTGCCTCCAACACTGCTGCTATCTTATCAGGGTCTACCTGTATTCCTTGTTTGGAGATGATATGACCGAGCAGCTTCCCACACGAGACCGCAAACACCGAGTTGGTAGGATTCAAACATAATCGATACTCTCGGCATTTTTCAAAACAGCACCGTAAATGATACAGATGCGCTGAAGTATCACCAAATAATGAAAAGTCATCCAAATAGACTTGCATAAACGTTGTCAGGTAAGGTGAGAACACTTCTTGCATACATCTTTGGAATGTACTCGAGGCGTTTTGCAAGCCGAACCACATTACGGTGCATGCATAGACGCCCCAATTGGTGATGAATGTTGTCTTCGGTATATCCTATTCCGCCATTCTCACTTGATTGTATCCACTGTAGCCATCGAGGAAAGAATACATTTTGCGTCTAGCTGCCTTATCGAGCATCGTATCTAGAAAAGGAAGAGGGAACGGATCCGATACGATGGCTGCATTAAGCTTCCAGTAGTCGACACAAATGCGTAACTGTTTATTTTTCTTCGACACTATTACTATTGGCAAGATCCACTCGGCATGCTCAATTGGCACAATAAATCCCAGCTTCAATAAACGGTCAAGTTCTGCCTTAACTTGTGCCACATAGTTAGGATTCATCCTGTAACGAGGTTGTTTGATGGGTCTCGCATCCGGTTTAAACACCACTCTATGTTGATAAATCTGTGGGTCAAGACCCTTCATGTCTCTGTAATCCCAAGTGAAGACATCTGAGAATTCGCGTAGGAGTTCTACCAAATCATCTTGGAATTTGTCTGCTAATCCTGCCTTAATTTTAACTGGTCTCAGGTTGCCCGTGTCACCCAAATCGTACGTTACCAGCTGATCCTCCAGTACATAGAACTGCCAAGGCTTTTCCAAATCATCAACTGGCTGCAACAGTTGTTGGAATGTCAATTCATCCATAGTAATGTCTGCATCTGCTTCTGCTTCTCCGGTCAGGGTATGACCGTACACGCTGCCGGACTCCAACTATCTGTGACTGATTGTAAGTCTAGAGTACCTAATGCAATGAGGTCCTTATTTGTCTTAAGGAAAGCCTCCTCCTCATCATCAGATAGTCCATCCAACATATGGACTGGCTCTGTTACATATGGGTGTGCGTGTAGCTCACAAGGTTGCATAGCATCCAATGTAACAACATAGTTTCGGTGATTATTTTTAAAAATTAACTCCTGAGCTGAGCAATCCTGCACGACCTTGGCTTGCTTTAGCCATCGTCGACCAAAGAGTAAGTTGTAATCCAGGCTAGATTCGGGTAATTCCAGGACTACAAAAGTCATTTTAAATGTAGTTCCCTACAGGTTTATAGGAATATTACGCACTAGTCCCATTGGATGGACTCTGGATTGGTCCGCCATTCGTGCAAAGAACTGCATTGGTTCAATTTGGGTCCAACCCAGTTTCTTACAGAGTGCAGCTATTGCAATATTCACTCCAGACCCTCCATCAATTAAAACTTGTGTAATCTTCTGGTTTTTATACCAAACGGTGATTAGCAGTACTGTATGATCTACCGTAGGATCCATCTCGGGTTGTATGGTCGCAATTGCTAGAGTACATGAAGATCCGGGGCTGACCTGCTGTTGGAATTGCTATCTGACACTAAGAACTAGGGTGAGAAACTGTCCCAGAGGAAGTGTGATTGAAGCCTTAGATATAACATCCCATACCTGGTCTGTTTGAGCTGTTGCCATCACCGACTCTGGTTGTGATTCTGATGTTGTCGGGGCAGAATTCTGTGCATTCAGTCTTGCATTTGGCAGAGGAGGCTGAGTTACCGGAACTGGGTCAAGGAACACAATCGGCTCCTTAGTTTTCCATTGACTGGCCTTTGCAAACATCCGTTGTCGGAAAGTTTTCAACTTTCCAGTTGATGACCAGATAAAATAAAATTAACTTAATTGGTGAATTCTAACCTTTTATATCACTGTTAAACAATTGTTCTAGATTGAATTAACTACTTTTGAAGTGTTTGCAGGTACAAGAAATGATAAAGAATACATGTTCATATTAGGGTTTACTCTAATTTCACATTTAATGAGTTGTTTTATTCATACATTCAAGAATCATGGGTATTTAACCCTAGGATTTCATAAGTTGATATGATTTTATGTCAGTTGGGTTAATCCACAGGGTCTCAAAAGATTCTAATGGGTTAATGCTAGGGTTTATTTAAGTGTTAATGGATTAATGATAGGGTTCAGAAGAGTTTTAAAGGGTTTTCATGGGTTTCTGAAGGGTTTTAATAAGTTTTCTAGGGTTTTAGTATGTCTCAAGGGCTAGAATAGTTGTTATTCAAATACATTAATCTATACATTAAATATTTATGTATTAAAAATTAAACTATGCTATTAATGATTACTTTAATTATTTGTGTGCATTTAAATACTAAGGTTCTAATTAATTAAATTCTTATCCTAAGCTTAACTTACCTAATTTATTTAATTAAAAAATTTAGGGAAATTGAATTAAAATTAAAAGTCAAGTGGATAAATAACTAGTGGTCTATGTGGATGCTAGAAAAAAAGAATGGTATGTGAGTAATGTGGAATTAAAGTGAATTAAGGAGTGGTCTGAAAGGATGATGCATTTAAAGTGATTAAAGTTGGTTAAGAGAAAGAGTGGAGAGAATTAGTAAAGATGAAAAGAGAGGTGAAAGTAAGTTGTGTGCATAAAGCTAATTAAAAGAGTGATAGAGATGTGTGGGATAAAGTGTGGATGAGAACTTAAAGTACAAAACCAAAAGAGTGGTTAAAAACAGATCTCTGTGTGTATAAAAATGTGGGCTTTGCTCCATATTGGGGGCCGAGTGTTTTTTTTTTGCAGGCCAATTCATAGATTGTTATCTCGGCAACAATAGTCTGTGACGAAGGAGAAGAATCGCTCAAACAGTCCTAAATAAAGACGTTCAATGATTGCTTTGAGGGGGGGAAGCATTTCATGTTCTGATCCAGAAGGGACGTGCGAAGGCAGAAAAGGTCATAGAGAGAAAGGTGGTCTCTGATCTGGTGGCTGATGAAGGACGGAGAGAACAGAAGCAGCCGCGCAGCCTTCATCTCATGAAGGAGGAAGGTCACCTTGAACGTATGATGATCTGATAATTTGGGAACGTGAGCAGGATCTGACGGCTGACAAGATAAGGCTAAGCGCTATCGCTTATGACAGACGAACAATGAATTGATGTATGACAGACGAACAATGAATTGATGTATTATAATATTATGATATGAAGTTGAAATTCATAAGTATGGCAAAAGCACTGATTCACTGTGATCTGCAGGAAGAAAGTTTTCATGACGGCCGCGGATAAATTTGATAATTATACTTATAGAGAAATTATTAGAGATATTCACTCTCTTCTTCGTTTTGCAGAGTTTGCACAGACTTTGATGTATACGAAACGTTTTCGAACATTGCCTCATGCTACGCTAATAGTTGAATTACCTCTAATATATACTCTCTTCTCTCAAGCGCCTACAGGCACGTACTGATGATTCAACAGTAGGAAAGCATTCTATTGCTTATAACTCTTCAGGAAGACATTACAAGTTCTGCGTACGATGCATATTCATTTGTCATGCATATGATATACGTTCTGTGTCTGATATGATATTTGTTCTCATATGTATTATGAGAAACGTGACCATTCATGTGACTTAATGCAAAATACAGCATGAAGATCGATTAAAACGGCTTTTTATTTTACTGTCATCCATTAAGAGGGACTTGTCTTTGATGTAAGTGATGATTATCGCTTGAAGTATCGCAGAATCAATTAGAAGCTAAGTTTAGAAACATAAGTGCAGAACATTTTCTTTGCTTATGTCATCGACTTTTTGAGGCAATAATTCGCACTTATGTCATCGACTTTCTGAGGCAATAATTCGAACTTGCGCCACTATTAATGATCAATAATTGTTTCTGTATAGGTTCTGCATGTGTGCACAAGATGAATGTATATAGCATAATATCTATAGTCATGACGTGTTGCGGCAAAAATTGTGTGTTGTAGAACTGATGACATAGAACGCTGATGCAAATTTGAAGATTCACCAAAACATTGATGAGATGATGGAATATAATGAGTGATTTGATAATCTGGATGATATTCTTTTGTATAATGTTCTTTATGAGCATCTCAATTTTCCTTGCATCTCCATTTTCTCATACGTTAAGGTTTATCCAGATTGTTTGAATATTGCATTAACAACCTAGGAAAAATTCACGTTCCACTCCTATAAGTTCATAATACTTCTGGGTTTATGACTTAGCACATGATATGATAAAGCAACACACTTAATAAGAACGACCACAGTATGAATCTTTATTTAGTTAGTAAATGTTTTAATAGCAGCAACCCTGGGCGTAAGAAAGGGCTTTATTGAACCATCCATAATCCACATTTGTTGTTTATCCTCTCTCAATACATGTGTTTCTATTCAGTAACCGACAATCCGGAATATGGAAAAGATCTATAATTTTGAATGACATACAAAACAACCAAATTTCATGATAGCTTTTCTTTTGAGCGCAGAACCTAAAGTCACGGGTTTCGAGTTCATAAAAACCTAGCTCCATACTTCAATTGCATTGCATGCATAATCAATATATCATGATAAACTGAAATTTTGTCTTAAAATTGTTGGTTGATATAATCTATTTGGTTATACATTGATATAATCTCTAAGGTGCCATCCCTATTACTAAGTCTCTTTTCGTGAGCTACAGAGTTTAGCGAATTTGAAGTTGATGGTTTCATCTGTTAATGACTTGAGTTTACTCCAATCAAATAGTGCTCACATATAAACGAAGTCATATTGCTTCGAGTTGAACAGAGCTCCCCACACCACTTTTCTATCTGCATGATGTGAATGTTATATTAAACTTATTTCAGGCTCACTGATGTCGTCTATTTGATATAAGTGTATTGAACTATTAAATATTTCCTAGAGTCTCCATTTGCTTGGGCTGTCTGAGTCTTTCACTCTACCTGAGCTTGCTCCAAGCACCCTGCGTGTGCCGAGGGATTTAGTGGCTGACTGATCCACCAGCCTTATGTCCGCAACTTCCCGACACCGTTGTTGCTCACAAATTCTGGGCTCAAAAACTTCAGCTACTGATTGGAACTGTTTTCCTGATCTTGTCTGTACTACGGCTGCTTGTGAATCCACTAGGGAAATATAAACCATATTTGTCATTCGATTGTGTCTCTCCTTTTTCCTTTTGTCATACTCGGCAGCTTCTTTACAAAATCTACAAATATGCCCAACATCGCTGCAGAAATGACACCGAGGGGGTGGAAGAGAAGCGCCTTCAGTCGATGTACCCGCCTGCCATCGATTTTGCTTGAAATATTACTTCGTGGACCCCGATAGTTCCTGTATCCCTGCTGCTGGTTGGTCCGCAACTGTGGTGGCACATAATGGTTGGCGGGCTTCCCCTGCTCCTGTATTATGGCGTTTACTGCCGCTCTACCCTGCACCTTTGCGTTGTATGCACAGGTTTCGATTGAGTGCCCCGACGTATTACAAATGGCACAATACATTTGGTTGAGCGCACATCTGGAACTAGTGTGACCGGGATTCTTACACTTAGTGTAGTACACTTGTTTGGATGGATCCTCGGTCACGTTCTTACTTGCTTTCAACCATTCCAGATCCTCCGTAAACCCTCCAACTTTGTGCTCCAATTGTAAGGCCATTGCAATGACAGCGTCCAATGTCATTCCGCCCACACATCGACTGATCATGATCTGTTTTAGCTGTGGATTCAATCCATTGATGAACCATTGTGTTATGACATCGTTGGGCAGGTTGGCATGTGCCGATGGCAGCTGCCGCAAGTGAGTTCTGAACAGTGTCGCATACTCCTAGACACTTTGGTGTGGTTTCTGTCGATTGTTTTGCAAATAGTCAAAAAATTATGCAGGGTTCTTCTTCAAGCGAAACCTCTGCAGGAACGCGTTCTTCATGTCGTCATAATTACCAAAATGATTAATATCGTATTCTGTCAGCCATGTTGTTGCTTCATTAACCAGTGTGGCCTGAAACACTATGGCCTTATACGCCGGATCTGGTGGGTGGTTCAACACTGCATAACTGATTTCGAATGTGCGAACATGTGCGTCGGGGTCATCCCCCGGAAATCCACCGAATTTCATATAGGTCACTCTGGTTGGGACCGGTCGAGGTGGAACGATTGGTTGTGGCTATTGTTGTTGTTGCTGGTGAAATTGTGATTGTGGATGTGGCAGTGTTTGTTGTTGTTGTTGTGAGCCACTCATGGTGCTATTGTTGCTGGCGTTGTTGTTACCTGAATTTTTAGGAGGTATCTCTTGATCTTCTTAGTCTGTATGGTCAGCCTGCTCACTTTTCGGTCCAAAAACATCATCAAATCGTTTGCTTAACTCCAAATCCAGCAGCCTTTCCTCAGCTTTGGTGTCGAAATTAGGTAGACTCGCATCGAAAAGTGGTGAAGGTAGTAATTGTCCACCATGCATCATCGCAGTGTCACCGAAAAACTTCAAATTGCCACTGAGTGATACCAAACTTCCACTAGAACTCGCCGAAGTCTCACCGGACCAAGCTACACTATCACCAAAAACGTTCTCACCCGGTACCACGTGTTGGAGATAGACGTTTGCGGAAGCACGCGAACAGCACAAGGAAGAAGAAGAAGCTTGGAGCACAAACACACAATACTGAATGTATTACTAGAGAATGTACAAAGATAAATAGCCCATTAGGGCAATAGGTGTGTATACAAGCCGGGGGAAAAAAACCTCCTAAAGAGGGAAAAAAGTGCCCCGGCGGTCCTAGTGTGTTCACACACATCACTACCTAAATATATCAACAAATCCCCCTTGGGAGTGATGCGGTGAACAAGGAGCTGGCACTCATGTATAAGGAAGTGCCAAGCTATGTGGAAATCACTCCACAAAAGGAAGTAAGCCCAAAGCTTTGCGGAAAGCTTCAAACTTCTCCCTAGGCAGAGCCTTCGTGAAAAGGTCTGCAATGTTCTCCTGCGTGGGCACATATGCCAAGCTGATCTCCCCAGCAGAGAACCTCTCCCTGACATAGTGATAATGCACAATGTGCTTAGTGCGAGCATGGAACACAGGGTTCCTTGCAACTGCTAATGCGCCTCTGACTGTCAGTGAAGATTGTGGTGGCAGAAGACTGGCCAACACCCAAATCAGTTGTAAGGCATCTGAGCCACACACACTCAACAGTCGCTATGAAAGCTGCCCTATACTCAGCCTCACAACTCGAAGTGGCCACAGTAGGCTCCTTCTTGCTCAACCAAGATATACATGAGTTACCAAGCATGAAGCAAAAACCACTGGTGGACACACGAGTGTCATAGCAACCAGCCCAATCTGAGTCAGAAAAAGCATGCAAATCTGGCGGTAGTGATCCCCCCTTGGGATAAAACAACCCAAGTAGCCGAGTACCACTCAAGTAGCGAAAGATGCGCTTAACCGCCTTCCAATGCGTGACTCTTGGGCGATGCATAAACCTGCTCATCTGTGAGATAGCAAACTGAATATCTGGCCGAGTAATGCATAAGTAAATCAAGCATCCAACAGCCTGCTGATAGAGAACAACATCAAATGCATCTCCAGCATCATGAAGACTCAATCGTAAACCTGTCTCCATAGGAGTGGCAATAGGCTTACAGTCTTCAAGGCCAAAACGCTGCAATAATGTGTCAATATATTTCGTTTGACACAAAGCCATTCCACCATCAACTTGCATAAACTGAATGCCCAAATAGTGATGCAAATACCCCAAATCATACATCTCAAATGAGGCATGCAAATCAGCCTTAAAATCAACAATATGCTTCTCAATAGGACCAGTGAGCAGCATGTCATCAACATAGACAACAATGATCAGAAGCACATCATTAGCACGCTTAACATATAAGGTGCTTTCAGTTGGACTCTTCTCAAAACCCTGTGCAATCAGATAGGCATGTATCTTCTCATACCAAGCACGTGGTGCTTGCTTTAAACCATATAATGCCTTCTTTAACATGCACACCTGGTTTTCATGCCCTTTCTGCACAAAGCCACGGGGCTGAAAAACATACACTTCTTCATGCAAGCCACCATTCAGAAATGTTGTTTTAATGTCCAACTGATGTACATTCCAACCATGATGGGCTGCAAGTGCACAAATACTCCGAACAGTAGTCATACGGCATGTAGGTGCAAAGGTCTCATCAAAATCAATGCCTCTTTCCTGCGCATAACCCTTTGCAACAAGCCTAGCCTTATACCTATCAACTGTACCATCAGGTTTATGCTTCAGCTTGTATACCCACTTAGTGCCAATGGCCTTCTTGCCAGGAGGCAAGTCACATAAAGACCATGTACCATTCTTCATTATAGCATCATATTCAGATTGCATAGCAGCCATCCAATTTTCTGAATTATGTGCTTCATCAAAAGAAACAGGCTCATCCTCATCACAAAGACTAGATGCAGCCATAGCATAGCAATCTGATGCAAAGGAGGCACTATGAGAGCCTGAACGAATACGATATGACAAAGGTGCATCTAATTTGCTATCACGCAAAAGTGTGCACAAGCCATTTTGGCATAGTTTTTGCCTGCTCAATATCAGCTCTCTCATCAACAAGTGCATCATGTAGATCTGCATCAGAAATAGAATGATCTACATCATCATATGAAACCTGCAAAGGCGGAGAAGTTGCCTCATTAGGACCAACACTAGACTGTCCACCTGTAAAAAGAGGCATCAAAGTATCATACATGTCTTTGGAGCTAACAGGTGTCTCCTTAGTACATGAAAGCAATGGCTGAATAGCATCTTCCACAAAGACAACATCACGGCTAACCAGAATGTGTTTAGTCTGTGGATGATACAGACGATAGCCTTTACTTTCAGAACTGTACCCAACAAAAATACATTTTACTGCCTTATCATCCAATTTTCTACGATGTTGTTCAGGCACTAGTGCATATGCCAAACAACCAAAAACACGCAGATGAGCAACAGATGGCTTGCGGTCATGCCAAGCCTCATATGGAGTGATAGACTGTAGCGCTTTAGTGGGACACCTATTCAGTACATATGTTGCACACATGACAGCCTCAAGCCAGAAACTATGAGGTAAAGCCTGACTCTTGACCATACACCTCGCCATCTCCATGAGAGACCTATTCTTTCGTTCAGCAACTCCATTCTGTTGAGGTGTATACGGCACTGTACACTGGTTTTTTATCCCACGTTCAGCCAGAAATGCATTAAAATCAGAAGACATATATTCCCCCCCTCGATCAGAACGGAGGGTGCCCATTTTACATGCTGACAGATTTTCATCCAAAACCAAAAACTGTTTGAAGCACATGAACACTTCGGACTTTGCTTTGAGTGGATATACCCATGCATGCCTGGAAAAATCATCAATGAAAGTCACGAAGTAAAGGTAATTTCTAAAAGAGGGTGTTTGCATAGGACCACAGACATCACTATGTACAAGCTGCAATTTCTGCGTAGCCCGAACTGAACCATCTTTCGAAAAGGAGGAACGCTGCATTTTGCCCAAAATACAGCCTTCACATACATGTTTTCCAGGTGTCTCAAGCTTGGGTAAAGAAGACACCATATCATATTTCTACAGGCATAGCAAACTAGCAAAATTCAGATGACCAAAGCGTGCATGCCCGAGCTTTGCATCTGAGATAGCCTGAGAATCATGAATTGCACATGCCGAATCATTCATAGATCTTTCATAGTCTATGAGCTTATACAGCCCACGACATAAAATGCCAGAAGCAATAATAACATCGCCATTTGACAGATCATGAACTGTACATCTGTCATCAACAAATTTCACAACCAAGCCAATCTTGGCTAATGCAGAAACTGATAATAGATTCTTCTTGATCCCTGGCACAAATAAAGCATCTGACAAGGTGAAAGAACGACCATCAGTAGTAGTCAGAATGATCTTACCAACTCCCATAATAGGATAAGAGGAGTTGTTGGTGCATGTGACAGTATTCCCTGTAGGGGCAGGCTCGAGTGAAGAGAAGAAACTGCGCTGCGAGGTAATATGTTTGGTCGCCCCACTGTCAAAGTACCAAACATCTGAGTCCACTACAGACATGCACTGCTCATGAGAAGATGGGTCAAAACTGCAAACAGTAGTAAACGGCCATTCTTCTTCCTACACAAGATTAGCAGACCTTGTTTTTGGTGTAGAGGCTTCTGCAACAACCATTCCAGCCTCCTTTTTCTTTGCCTCTTTTGCAGCCAGTTTTGGACAGTTCTTTATGATATGATCATTCCCTTTACAGTACTTGCAAAACAATTTCTGCTTTTCTGATTTCTTCTC
Source organism: Ceratopteris richardii (assembly GCA_020310875.1). Classification (NCBI taxonomy): domain Eukaryota; kingdom Viridiplantae; phylum Streptophyta; class Polypodiopsida; order Polypodiales; family Pteridaceae; genus Ceratopteris; species Ceratopteris richardii. The sequence continues at coordinate 14,455,237 of CM035407.1, read as the reverse complement.
ATCTTTATCTTGGTTCTTCGAATGTGCAGCATTTGCAGATTTCTGCTTACTAGTAGAAGAGCTCCATTTTCCTTTGCCCTTCTGACTAGCCAGGAAAGCTTGATCTGCAACACGCATAATGGACCTGTTCTGCCTGGACTGATCTTCCTGCAATAGAACAGAGACTAACTCCTCAAATGATAAGGCATTTGGATTGCCTTTCATCATCAACCGAAGAGTAGAAGCAAAACTTTGATATGAATCAGGAAGACCATTCAGAACGGTCTGCACAAGTGAGCTATCTGGTATAACCTCATCAGCAGAAATCAACTGTTCCTTCAAGTCTTTGATCTTCGTTAGGAAATTGTCCATAGAATCACCTTCATTCATGTGCTCACTCTCCAACTGTTTTCGGAGGTAAGCAACACGAGCCTCATTCCTAGCTTGGTACAATGTGGTAAGTATATCCCAAGCATCCCTAGCTGTTCTACAAGAGCGAATATGAGAAATAATGGCACGTTTGATAGACAAAGCTATCAATGCATATGCCTGGGCGTCTCTACCATCCCAACAAATTTGCTCTGCAATAGGTGCAGCAGAAACAGTAGCACGAACAGGAATCTGCACAACATCATCTTCGACACCATCTTCATCAGCTCCAGCACCTGTATTTGCAGTACCTGTTGTTACAGGTGTAACAGGACGTCTTTCAACACCCTGCACAATGTTCCACAATCCTTTTGTAACCAATACATGTCACATCATATAATCCCACAATGGGTAGTTGGTACCATCCAACATATCCTCAATAGCCAACATACGGAATACATCACTACTTTCAGCCATGGCCGGTGACTAAAATACCTTGATGCAAAAAATTGATTGTATCTCAAAAAGTTGAACGGAACTGCCTAGACAAGTTCTACTAAACTTGTAGTAGACTTCGAGACGCTTATACTGGCGAACAAAAACTGGTATATACCTTTGGCACAAAAAGACAAAATAGCCTGCACAAGCGCTACGATAGTGCGTTCGGAGGTCGAAACGAGCTCAGATTGCGATTTCGGCACCACATAGCAAAGCTACTTTGATCTCTGAAACACCCTGAGTATGCTCACCAAATTTCGTGCGAATCTAAGACTGCAAACGGAGGAGTGTCGACGGCACCCTAGATGAAGCGACGACCTGCTTTGATACCAATTGTTGGAGTTAGACGTCTGCGGAAGCACGCGAACAACACAAGGAAGAAGAAGAAGCTTGGAGCACAAACACACAATACTGAATGTATTACTAGAGAATGTACAAAGATAAGTAGCTCATTAGGGCAATAGGCGTATATACAAGCCGGGAGAAAGAAACCTCCTAAAGAGGGAAAAAAGTGCCCCAGCGGTCCTAGTGTGTTCACACACATCACTACCTAAATATATCAACACCACGAACCTATCACCAAAAATGGCCAAATTCTGACCAAATAGTGCAGAACTAACTTCGCACTGCGTCTCTGTACACCCAAAAATCACCGTACTTTCTCCAAAAAGTATCGGACTCACACCGGAATGCACCGGAATATCGTCATGTGCTACCGAACTAGCACTGGAATCACTACTGACTGGCTCTGATCCTTCTGCAACTGGACTTAACTGTCATGTACTTCTACCACCAGGGGGTGTTCCTAATAAGTTTGGAACTGCCCAGGGATGTTGATCTCTGCGATATTTGGGGTATGATTCACCAGAGCATGTTACCGGCATATATCAAAGAATTCTTTGTCAATTCTTACTCTTTTGTAAAAGCAGCTACTCCAATTCCCACAGACGGCGCCAGTGTTAAAAGTGCTTTCGGTCAAGCGCTTTTAATCTCGTTTCTAGGTTCTTGGGATGGACAGGGGTCTGATAGTACAGAGGCCCTTTTTAATTTTCCCAATTCAATATTCAGTTAACAACTAAATACTTTCCAATTCAACAATTATCACTGCGCATTGCTTCTACCACACAAATCAACACTTACGAATTCACACAGACTGTTAATATCAATCGTAATTTTACTGTGATTAATGATTAGTTACTAAAAACTTGATAACCAAAACACAGTACTCAGAATTCTGCAAATCTGCAACACAGCATCTCCAACGTGATTGCCCAGAAAGACAGTCTGGCGATTCTCTCTTCGCCCGAAGAATACCATACTTGTGTTTTCATTACTTCAAAGAAGGTTACATCTTTTCGCCATGCCTTTTTGGTGCGTGCAAATAAAAAAAATAGAATTACATGGAGATCCAATCCGGCAGCTTACAGTTTGCACACACCACATGTCCTCCTTTAGGTGCTTCATTACACACGACATACAAAGAAGCAAGAGTCTCCCATGCCTGTCTCGATGTAGAACATGATCGAAATCGAATGTCTGGAACTATATGACGCTTCACTGAAAGTGCAATCAAAGCATGAGCTTAAGCATCTTTTCCATCCCATCTAAGCTGCTCCTATGTAGGTGGAGAAGGAGAAACCACTGTACTCGAAGAAGACGCTCCATTTGTGATAGTAGACTGTGAAGTAGAACCTGCGGGTCTTCGATCTACATCTGCCACTATGTTCCAAAGTTGTTTAGCAACAAGAACATGCTTCATCATGTAAGACCACATCGGATAGTTGGTCCCATCAAGCTTATCTTCAGCTTGAAGCATGCCAAACAAGTCATTGTTGCCTGCCATTTCATAAAAGAACAAGAATGTGACAAAATCTTCACTTCGACAAAAGCTGAAATGAATGCTGAAATTTCAGCTCACAAACCGTCACTCTGATGGCGATTCTGACTCCATGAATGGCTTTGAAATTGGGGTAAAACCCCAGCGCACCTAGTCGAAATGTTTCTTGGATGCTGAAATTCACAGTTCTATGCTCCAAAGTCGATTTGCACTGTTAAAAGTGCGCTCATTGCAACGTGAAAAACCAAAACTTGAGAAGAAGCTGAACCTACTCTGATACCACTGTTGGGTGTGTGTAGAAGTGTGAGAGACACACAAGAAGCACATACAAGGAGCACAAATGGAGCAAGACACACGGAGAAGACGATGGTTGGAATAGCTCTCTCTATTGACGATGAACTGAACTGAAGTAAGAGCTGAATAATATCCCTAAGTACAAAGTACCACCACATATGAGAGTATCAAGTATGTGGTAACATGGGGAAAAAACCTCTAGCCAGCACTAGAGTAAAAAGTGCCCATGTATAGGGAAAAGTTTCACATCAAAGCTACTCGAGGAACACATAAGTGTAACATTCATCACTCTTTAACAAGAAGTGCTATTTGAATTCCTCTTGAATTCCTCTTAAATGACAAAATCACATTAAACAAGACTAAAAGAAAACGTATGAGTTCAAGAAGATGAGAGAGGAAAGATAAAAACAATAGAATGAAAATTGGTGGATTATCATCATTACCGAGACCGGTTACAAAACCTTTGCCAAAGTCATTGCCAATCGCATTGCAGGTCTTCTCCACTTGCGGATCAATGAGGATGAGAAAGGATTCATCAAAGGTATATCCATTCTTGAATCCATCATAGATACTTGGGAGGGTTTAGACTATGTGAAGGAATCTTCTCAAAACATCTTTTTCCTCAAGATTGATTTTGGCAAAGTGTATGAAAGACTTGAATGGGACTTCATCATTCAATCCCTAAAGGATCTTGAATGTAGGCCAAGGTTTATCAAAAATGGTTTTTATGATCCTTGGAAACACAACTCCTCTATCAATATGAATGGATAGCTCTCTCCATCTATTTGGCTTAAGTGCTTTATCAGACAAAGTGCCCAACTTTCCCCTTTACCTTTGCCATTATTATAGATGTGGTAAGTTTCTTGGTTGGTAATTAGGTGCGATTGGGTCATATTCATGTTCTAACCCTACCATGGGGTTTCACCAATAATGCCATTGTTTTTCTTGAAAAATGATATTAGATGTATCTCTTTCTTTTAGAATTTCCTTGTCATTTTTGTGAGGCCTCTAGGTCCATAATCAAGCGTTCTTCTTTTAAGTCCCTACTTGGAGAATCCATGCAATTATTGAGGAGTCAAGGGTGTGAGGAGCTCCCTTATGGGCAGGTCTTTCATTTTTTGGGCATCCCATTGGGCTTTTGGATTATCATGGGCTAGAGGTGGGATCAGGTGCTTGCCAAGCTTGAAAATAAGCCATGTTACTAGATGCCCTTAACAATTTAGGTGTTATGGGCATTTTAGATATGGTCATATTGACAAATAGATTTTTTCCAAATGGATGATGAAAGTGTGGTATAAAGACAATGCTTCTTGGGCTAGATTCATCGTGAACAACAAAAAAACTTTTCACACATGGATCCTCAAATGGAAAGATATTGATCTTATCTCACTCTTGTTTTCTCCTTTCTTAGTTGCCCCAAAGGCTCTAACATGCTCTTTGTAGAAAGGTTGGAACAAGATGATACCCTTTTGTTCCTTCAATGATGACTTGAAATGAACAGTTAGAAAAAAAACATGACTCCATTTGGTTCCCTATTTTAAGTATCACAAGAATGGATAACAAGAACCTCCAAAGAGCCATAATACTTTGGAGCAAAAGGTGTCGCATGTGGAAGCACCTCTAAAATCATGATAGAAGACACTCGATAATTTTTGTAGACATTGTTAATGTTGGATTGTCAAAGTGTAGAGGAACTTTGGAAGAAGTCCTAAAATACTTATGAAAAAGAAACGACATCAAATAAAGTGTATCTGATGATTAAGTTATATGACCTTCCCACTGAGGACACATATAGTGTTGTTGCTCATCTAAATGAGTTTGATGCTATATTCTCTTAGTTACTAGCTCAAGAAATGGAAATGGATAATGAAATGAAAATAATCTTGTTGTTATGGACCTTAACCATCATCATGGGATACATTTTGCATAGCTATTAGCAATAGTGCACCTAGTGGTAAAATGGTCTATGAGGACATATGTGGATCACTCTTGAGTGAAGAGATCCGTAGAAATTCTATGGTTGGCACTTAGAGTGGGGATGCATATAATGTTCATGATTCTTACTAAGGAAAGAATCTGCAACATGGCAGAAGCAAGAATAAGGAAAAGAATGGTCAATAGAATGAGAATAGAAGTAAATCAAGGAAGAGGGATATCAAGTGCCATTATTTTCATGAGAAAGGACATATGAAGAAAGACTGTCATGCATTAAAGAATGCTAAAAGTAAAGGACAGAATGTTGATGGACATGTAAAACAATTACTGATGGAGAGTGTTAATCTCCAAAAGAACAACCTACTCTTGAATTTAGAACACCTCTATATCAAGAGTAAGTCAAAACCTTCACTAAATTAGAGGTCCAATCTCCAAATTATCAAATCTGAGAAAATATGTGAAGAAGATGAAACACAGAAAAGTCTGCTGCAGAATTTCTTCACATTAACTTATCAAATGTGTAAAGTTTTTGATGAAACTTTGTACGAATCATCTCCTAGAGATTGCGCATTACCTCCAAGTTGAATTACTTCAAAAGCTTTAGTATAACTTGAGAAATTGTCTTCACAAGTTACCTATGTCTGAATCTGCACTTCTGAGAAGTCGATCTAGACACCCCTAACTTCTTAACTTTGGTTCTCACAATATCTAACCCGTTTTGCCAAATGCTTTTAGCCACGAGTAGATCACCTTCCAACTTAAAGATTAAGTGCTTGCTTGCACAAAACTTTAAACTATGGAGTGAGCACTGACCAAAAGATTAAACTCGAAATTTGCGCCTGTTTCAGAGAACTGTAGACACTCAACACATATGAATGTTCCTACTCACAATTCTCCTAGCCTGTTTACAATTAGACTCTGAAATTCAGGTCACAGGCTCATTAACTAACAACTTAGATATCCTCAAAAGGATTTCACAATTGATCAAACACAGAAGGAGCAGACACGAAAAGATCGGGCGCAAGATTTCTTCATTAACTCAGAAAATTACAACTGAGTGATGAGAGCTAACTCAACTAACTTTTCTCTATCTCTTGACTCCTAACTTCCTCAATCTTGGCTTCTACATATGCTCTCATACATGCCCCGACTTTTCTCAAAGTATTTATAGACAATTTGTACAAGACTCTTACTCAGACAAAAGATCTAAGTCACCTATGACTATACTAATGTACATATGTGTACACTTCTCTTATCCTCTGAATATGTCTCTCTTCCAAGCTTCAATAGTTGATTCTTCCTTCACTCTTTAACCTTCCAAGCCTTCAATTGGTGATTGGTCTGCACCAACAGCTCCCCCTCAATCATCAATTGAGGTCTTCACTATCTTCTTTATACCTGCCATGTCTTTGAACCTTTGTAACTTTGGTCCATCCAAGCCTTTTGTAAGCATATCAGCTATCTGATCTTTTGTTGAAGTATGTATGACTTCAATCTCCTTATCCATCACTTTCTCTCTTAGAAAGTGATACTGAATCTCAATGTGTTTAGTCCTGGCATGAAAAACAGGATTAGCAGCTAAATACAATGAACTCATGTTATCTCCATATATAATTGGTACCCCATGCATAATGTCAAGACTCTTCATCAATGTCTTAACCCAAATTACTTCCTTTGCAGCTTCAACCATGCCTTTATACTCTGCTTCTGTAGAAGATAAAGCAACTGTATGTTGCTTCTTGGAACACCATGAGATAAGTTTATCTCCCACATAACACATATATCCAAATGTAGACCTTCTATCATCTGGATTACCTGCCCAATCTGCATCACTATAAATTTTGATATTTGTATCTGAGGTAAACCCATAATATAAACCTTCATTGAGTGTACCCTTAATGTACCTCAACACCCTTTGTCCTGCAATCCAATGTTCTTTCTTTGGGCAATGCATAAATTGAGACAAAACTCCTACTGCATATGATAAATCAGGTCTAGTTAGAGTAGCATAGATAAGGCTACCAACCAAACTCTGATATTGTCTCATGTCCTTGAATTCTTCACCTCCATACTTACTCAATTTGTGATTCACCTCCATTGGTGTAGGTGTTACCCTGCAATCATCCATTTTAAACTTGATTAACAAGTTCTTCAAATACCTTTCTTGGGTCACAAATACTCCATGTTGAGTATATGTTATCTCCATGCCCAAGAAATATGACAAGTCTCCCAAGTCACTTATCTTGAACTCCTTTTCCATTTGCCTCTTGAGTCTTTGTATTCCTTCTTCATCTGTACCTATAAGAATTATATCATCAACATATATGCACATGTATATGAAACCATTTTCACTTGCCTTGACAAGCAAACTACTATCTGCTTTAGACACCTGAAAACCAAGTTCTTTTAAGAACTTCACAAGTCTATAGTTCCATGCCCTTGGGGCCTGCTTCAAGCCATACAAAGCTCTCTTGAGCTTGCACACATGATCTGGATACCTTTTATCTCTGAACCCTTGAGGTTGCTCCATGAATACATCATCTGAAATATAACCATTCAAAAAAGCATTCTTCACATCAAGTTGACATAGCTTCCAACCTTTACATGCAGCAATAGCAATAAGAGTCCTGATGGTTGTCATCTTTGCCACAGGACTATAGGTCTCATCATAATCAATACCATATGTTTGAGCAAAGCCTTTGACCACAAGTCTAGCTTTGTATCTAGACACACTTCCATCTGCAAACCTTTTTGTCTTGTAGACCCACTTGCATCCAATAATCTTCTGACTATTTCGTTTAGGAACCAAATCCCAAGTTTGATTCTCCAATAGTGCATCATATTCTTCCTGCATAGCATTCTCCCATTTTTCCTTACCTTTTGCCTCTTCATATGTAGAAGGGTCTTCATCTGTATTCACCATGTAAGCATAATCTTTTGTGGCTAGAAATGAAGTATCATAACTATACCTTGTAGGTTGCCACCTGTTTCTTGTTGACCTTCTGAGTTCTCTACTCCTTGAGGTTTCTGGTTCTTCACATTCAAGATCAAATCTTGGTGTCTCTTCCACTTCATCCTGCACTTCATTATTCTCTTGGTCATCAAATATCTGAACTTTTGGTTTACCTTTTCTTTGACTCACTTCTTCTTCATCACCTGTATTGATGTTGATTGTACCTGCATACCAAGTGCTTTGTTCATCAAATGTAACATCCTTAGAAACCATAAATTGTTTTGTTGATGGACTCCACAATCTATAGCCCATCTGCTTGTCATCATAGCCAATAAAAACATACTTTTCAGCTTTGGGTTCCAATTTGTGTCTTAATTGTGATGGCACATATGCATATGCCACACACCCAAATACTCTGCAATGATCCAAGGTAGGTCTTTTACCCCACCAAGCCTCATATGGTGTCATACCCTGCAAGGCTTTACATGGTAACCTATTGACCAAGTAAGTGGCTGTATTTACAGCCTCAGCCCACAAATAATTAGGGCAATTTTTCTCCTTCATCATGGATCTTGCAAACTCAACAAGAGTTCTATTTCTCCTTTCTGCAACACCATTTTGTTGAGGAGAGTACCTGCAAGTAACTTCCCTTTTTATACCTGCATTCCATAAGTAATCACTGAACTCATTTGAGAAATACTCTCCCCCTCCATCTGACCTTAGTCTTTTCAACTTATGACCTGTAATTCTTTCTGCATATGCATGATAGTGTTTAAATGTATTAAACACTTCTGACTTATCTTTGATCACATAGATAGTGATCCACCTAGTAGCATCATCAACATAAATCACATAATACCTTGATCCATTTATACTGAAATCTTTTGATGGTCCCCACACATCTGTGTGTACCAACTCAAGCTTCTCTGAGTACATAAAACCATGCTTGGAATAAGAATGTTTATGAGCCTTACCTAATTGACATGCCTCACATTTGTATGTCATATGTTGACCTGCAACATTAGGCAATCCAAGCACTGAACCATTGTTAACCATATCTTTAATACCTCTTTCATTGAAATGTCCAAGCCTCTTGTGCCAAAGATCTAACTCAGAGATCTTATGTCCTCCATATGTGAACATAGCATGACCAATATTGCCTTGAATCTTCAATGTAAATAATCTTCCTTCCTTTTTCCCTGAAACAATCTGTTTATACCCTTGGCTAGGGTCTTCCACATATACTCCATCATTAGTGAACCTTACTTCATATCCCTTTTCAACAATTTGACCTACACTTATCAAATTCTTAGGGATTGTAGGAACATACAAAACCTTACTCAATAAGGTGCTTCCATCCTTGGCCTTCACTGATCCAATTGACTTCACATTGTGCTTTGTGTTGTCACCTGTTTGAACAACATGATTAAAAACTTTACTTTCCAAATCAGTCATCAAAGATATGTTACCACTCAGGTGATTGCTACACCCTGAGTCAATGTAGAAGACTCTTTGATCTTCACTCTGCCTTTCACAAGTTGCATTCATTATCAATGTTGAATCTTCCTTTTGATCTGAAGCATAATTGTAGTAGGTGTTGTTATATTGTTGACTTTGGAATCCTCTACCTGCATTTCTTCCAAAGTAATTCCTTCCACCTCTACCTCTGTAGTTACCTCTTTGATTTCTGCCACCTCTTCCTCTTGAATTATAATTTTGATTGTATCCACTATTATTCTGATTATTATGCCAACAATCATTAGCTAAGTGATTTGTCTTACCACAAATCCAGCAAGCTTTGCCTCCATCTTTGTTGTTCTTGCCTCTTCCTCTACCTTTGCCACCTCCTCTTCCTCTTAGGAAGTTGGCTTGAGTAGTTGTTCCTTCATCTTCACCTGCTTGTTGTTTTCCTTTGCTATTCTTCTTTTTGTCCTTTGAGTACATTGCATGTCCTGTACTCTTGTCACCATCTCCTTTAACATCCTGCTCAAATGTTAGCATATGACCTAACAATTGATTTAAATCAGGAGTGAAATGGTCAAGTGATAGTTCTGTAGACAAAATAAATGGCTTCCATTTGTCATCACCTCTCAACCCTGTAAGGATTTGCCTTACCAATTTATCCTCCTCAATATCTTCATCAACAGCTCCTAAAGCATCTGCAATATCTTTCATCCTTGTTACATAGTCTGAGATAGATTGAGAGGCCTTCTTCTTGAAGGTAGTAAACTCTGCCCATAAAGATGCCTTCCTTGACTTTGTAGTGTTTTGGAAATGCTCCTCCAAAGCATTCCATATGTCAGTTGCACTTTCAAGACCTCTAATGTGAGGTAACAAGTAATCATTGACTCCCATATAGATAATGCTCCTAGCTTGAGCATCTTTCTTCATCCAATTTTTCAGATCTGCTAACTCTTCCCTAGTTGGAACACTAGGATCTCTGAACTGTGGCTTCTCTTCTTCTCCTGTGATGTAAGCAATTAAATCTTTGCTCATAAGATGAGCTTCCATCCTCATTGACCATGCAGGATAGTTTTCCCTATCCAATTTCTCTATCTGTAGAGCATCTCCCATCTTGTATCCACCTGTGTATTGAAAACTTCAAGCTTTACAAGCAATATATGTACCTTTACTTCGAGTTAGACTCCTTTTGCCTTTCTTGATGTCGAGTAGTCTTCTCCTCAGGCTTTTGACTCCAAGCTTTCCACTTCTTAGTTCTTCAAATGTTGAACTTCTTGAATCTGCAGCAGTCGGGACCTTCCTTTCCTTGATTTTGATGTCTCCTGCTCTGATACCACTTATGGAGAGTGTTAATCTCCAAACGAACAACCTACTCTTGAATTTAGAACACCTCTATATCAAGAGTAAGTCAAAACCTTCACTAAATTAGAGGTCCAATCTCCAAATTATCAAATCTGAGAAAATATGTGAAGAAGATGAAACACAGAAAAGTCTGCTGCAGAATTTCTTCACATTAACTTATCAAATGTGTAAAGTTTTTGATGAAACTTTGTACGAATCATCTCCTAGAGATTGCGCATTACCTCCAAGTTGAATTACTTCAAAAGCTTTAGTATAACTTGAGAAATTGTCTTCACAAGTTACCTATGTCTGAATCTGCACTTCTGAGAAGTCGATCTAGACACCCCTAACTTCTTAACTTTGGTTCTCACAATATCTAACCCGTTTTGCCAAATGCTTTTAGCCACGAGTAGATCACCTTCCAACTTAAAGATTAAGTGCTTGCTTGCACAAAACTTTAAACTATGGAGTGAGCACTGACCAAAAGATTAAACTCGAAATTTGCGCCTGTTTCAGAGAACTGTAGACACTCAACACATATGAATGTTCCTACTCACAATTCTCCTAGCCTGTTTACAATTAGACTCTGAAATTCAGGTCACAGGCTCATTAACTAACAACTTAGATATCCTCAAAAGGATTTCACAATTGATCAAACACAGAAGGAGCAGACACGAAAAGATCGGGCGCAAGATTTCTTCATTAACTCAGAAAATTACAACTGAGTGATGAGAGCTAACTCAACTAACTTTTCTCTATCTCTTGACTCCTAACTTCCTCAATCTTGGCTTCTACATATGCTCTCATACATGCCCCGACTTTTCTCAAAGTATTTATAGACAATTTGTACAAGACTGTTACTCAGACAAAAGATCTAAGTCACCTATGACTATACTAATGTACATATGTGTACACTTCTCTTATCCTCTGAATATGTCTCTCTTCCAAGCTTCAATAGTTGATTCTTCCTTCACTCTTTAACCTTCCAAGCCTTCAATTGGTGATTGGTCTGCACCAACAATTACCTCCACCATCTGCTCCGACTATGAAGATAAAAGAAATTAATGCTATTTTCGATGATGTTGATGTGTTGACACTTGATATCATTGTGCCCATTGAGGTTCTTATGGTTGATTGTCTTTTGCACATGTGGCTATTAGATTATGGTGGTTTTTTTTTCATGTGACACAACTTCAACAAATAGAGTCCTATCACTTGTTTTGGGCCTTTTCCAACATTAAAATGCCTCTAGTGTAGATGTCATTTGACCTTTATAGGGGTATAAAAAATACTTGAAACTTGGATGAATTTAAGAAACAAGCTTGAGGTATGTGCTATCCGAATGCCACTCAATCAGGACATTCTCGCAAAGAGCAACATCCGAATCTTTAGAGAATGCTACCTCTTTGACTATATCCAACAACTAACTTTGAAACTTAAAAATGGAAAGACATGTTAATACTTATAATTAGACAGGTTCATACATTCTTTTGAACGAATTATGACATGGAACCTACCCATGTATATGATGACTATCTTGATGGAAGAAAAGAGGGTGAGAGCGGTGTGCTGATGCGAAAGTGTATGTGGGTGCAAAACCTCACAAACATGATTTATGTATTTTAATTCAATTTTATAATTACCATAAACCTCATAGCATACATCCTCTAATCACTACTAGAAATACAGGGGCGTAGCATCGCTCCCCAATGAGCTTGTTGCTTATGTGACGCTAGCATCGCATAAGCAATGAGACTTTTTTTATTAAAAAAAACATGATTCCTCACATAAGCGATGCAAAATGTCGCTTATGCAACATTACAAATGTGCATCGCAAGGAGTGTTGCTATTCAGCGATGCTCTTTACCGACATTCACAAATTGTCTGTGACGCTGGAGCGTCGCTGTTGGCAGTATACGAGAAGAGGCAAGTACGAGCATACAAGCAGATCTAGCACTAAGGCAACCCTTTATTTTTTTCAAAACCCTTACACCATTTAAAAGTGATTCTCATCACTAAAAACCCCTGTAAATACCATTTTCACCTTTTTGTAGCTCCATTTTGTACAAGCCGAGGAGTCCTCGAGCTTGAGGAGCCTTAGAAGTAGTTGCCTACCAATTTTCGTATTTTTTAGACCTCGTTTGAGCACTCAAATAAGCCCTGGAACCTAATTTTTAACTAGGCCGGACACTAGGTCTAGACAGGGCCAAAGCTAGTCAAAAACTATAAATAGAGCTAGAGAGCTCATTTTTGGGCTAGCTTCTTGTATTTTTGAGCTTGTATGAGAACTTGGTTGCAATAGAAGTGATTCCATTGTCTTACTCTCTTTGTTCTTGCCGTGTGTGTGTATGTGTGTGCATGTTAGTGTGCTTCTCACTCACATTTGTGCCTTCACTTGCTCGAGGTCTTCATACCATCCTCATGTCTTCCCGGATTGACATTAAAGGAGGTGCTACTCATCACTGAGCTACACCAAATTTTGGCGCCGTTGCCGGGGATTCGAGCTTTGAGGACGAGCGTGTGATGGTAAGACGTAGAGAGGACGCGTTGGAATGGTAAGTAGTCGGTAAATTTCTGATTTTTCTCCATCTCCATCTCCATCTTCACCTCCTTCTCCATCTCCACCTCCACCTCCTTCTCCACTACATATTCCCTCTTCCTTGTCATTCCCCTCATTTTTTGTGTGCGAGTTTGAGAGAGAGCGAGCGTGTGTGTTCTTGTTTTGTGTGTTTTTGCATGTTTCTTGCAGGTTGCAGCTCCATCATCATCTCCAGCAAGCTCAGCAGGTACGGAATCTGTCTGCACAGTCCCCGAGGCGTCGAGCTTGAGCTATCGCAACACTCCGAAAACTTTGACTAATCGCGTTTTTGAGTGCACCACGACACTGCGCAGGCTGAGAGCTCCTAAGATCATTAGACAGAACTGAAAAATTCACCATATCCCGAGCTATCGCGACACCTCGAGGTATCGCGACACTCACGAGCTATCGCGACACTCACGAGCTATCGCGACACTTGGGAGTATCGCGACACTTCACGACCTATCGCGACACCTCACGAGCTATCGTGACACTTGGGAGTATCGCGACACTTCACGACCTATCGCGACACCTCACGAGCTATCGCGACACTTGGGAGTATCGCAACACTTCACGACCTATCGCGACACCTCACGAGCTATCGCGACACCTCACGACCTATCGCGACACTTGGGAGTATCGTGACACTTCACGACCTATCGCGACACCTCACGAGCTATCACGACACCTCACGACCTATCGCGACACTTGGGAGTATCGCGACACTTCACGATCTATCGCGACACTTGGGAGTATCGCGACACCTCACGACCTATCGTGACACCTCACGAGCTATCGCGACACCTTACGAGCTATCGCGACACTTGGGACTATCACGACACCTCACGAGCTATCGCGACACCTCGACCCGACCTATCGCGATACATGGGCTTAACGCATGAAAATTTAGAGTAAATTAATTGACTGAATTGAGGTATCTTTGGGTTTAATCTTGGACACATTGGGAGGATATAAGAGCCTTAGGAGTGGGCAAAAGACCTAGAAACCAGGGAGGAATTTCCTGAACCCTGAGAGCCTGTTTGGACCCCTAAGTGCCTGAAGGGTCATAACTTCACCATACGAACTCCGATTGATGAGATTTTGGTCTCGTTGGAAAGCTTGTTGAAAATCCTACGCGGACCTCGACTGGTTTTTTGTAGAATCATACGTGGAGTTTTAGAACATGTATTTTCAAGTTGGCCTTTAGGTGAGACTAGATGGTCCTAAGATTGAGGGGGTACAGTGAGTTACTCCAAGGGGGACTGAAAATATTGATGTGTGTCTTTCAATTACTTGTGGTAATAGAGCAATACTGACTGGTGAGCTTTTGCAGGAACATTGTGTGCACTCAAGGCAATCCAAAGCAAGCTAGCAAGGGTGAGTACCAAGCTTGGGAGAAGGCTTCCTGGGCTTGTGTAGCAGTCTGGTCAACCAGCTAATTGAGGTTGGAAGATCTCTCAACCCTCCTTTGTCAATTCCTAGCCTAGGCTAAGTACGACTTAGGTGTGGTAATTAATTAGGGCAACGTTAGGCACGAATCAAGTCCAAGAGAATTAATCAACCAAGTGCAAGAATTAAATAGGTCTTAAGTGCGAAAACCCTAAGGGACAAAGGGTAAACTGGAGTCGATCACTTATCAAGTGCGAAATTCACTTAAGTACTCCTGACGACGCGATTTCAGACAAGATCATAAACATAATATTCAACTCAAAGAACAAAGTGATTGGTGCAAATTAACTTGCAACGAGAGTGTGCTTGGGTCCAAGGGGGTAGATAAATCAGGCATATGAACCTTAGATCAGGCAGACACTTAGGCCGAGACAAACAAAGCCTCAAATCTTCTGAAGCTAGTGTCAATCACACTGCCAGGTCTTGGGCCCAGTAGTTGAGTGATTACCCATACATTCCCAGATCAGAAACAAGTGATTCTGAGATGTCCTATCACATGGAGAGACCAGTAGGTAGTTCAGGGGTGGCTTATCTAGAAAAGCCAGAGGGACCTTACAAGACTCAATTGGAATACATCAGGACGAATCGTCTAGGTGCTCGCATCTACGAAGACGGATTGAGAAGATCTGTGGTCCAGATTAAGAACCCCGATCAACCCCATGGATTAGACCACCCAGTAGTCAAGTTTGAGAATGGAGCATACCTAGATAAAGAGGGGACTATATATGTAGTCACCACTCTTCCTGATAGAACTGATGAGTTTGGAAATGTGATTGCAGAGACCGACATGGGTGATATAGAACAAGGAAATTTAGAGAAAGAGCCGAGAACTCCCCGGGGTAAATCTGTCTTGACCAAAATCATGACTCCAGAGTGGATTCCACAAGATAATAAAAGCATAGATCTGCTTTTAAACCGAGAAACCGATGAGGCTTTTTGGAGATATAAATCTGCTCAACCTCAGGAAGTGAGTGCCCTCACAATCTATGAGTTTAAAGACCCTGATAGCCCAGGCCAAGTAACCTACCTAGACAATGCATCAGAGAGAATCTTCATGGTCACTGAGCATGGCAGACATGCCTACACATGGCAGGGTGAATTTGTTTTTCCCCAACCAAGGTCTAATGTGTCCTTTGGTCACCAAGGAGCTGGGACCTCCCAAGCTCATGGAGCTCAAAGAGATAGAAGTAGAGACAAACCTGAGGTAAGTTTTGCCAACTCCCTGGGAAGAGAAAGAATGGGAACGGAAAGGAATAGAGTGGAACCTGAGAGACATAGAACCCCATGGAATCAAGGGAATGCTGACAATTTTCCTTTGCCAAGGCCGAGAGAACACACTAGGACCCTGCGACCAACTCAACTGGTGAAGTCCATGAAGAATTATTTCGATGGCACGGGAGACCCTTATGACCATGTGGCAGAATTTCGGCAAGTATTGAAAGCTGAACAGGTAGAGGACCTATTCACACAATATAATGCTTTTGGTCTAACCCTTAGGAACACTGCCCTTACGTGGTTTCAACCACTAAACGAGAGGCATTTCAGAAACATAGACCAGCTCTTAGAGGCATTTATCATTGAGTTTTCTAAGAGTGGAATCAGGCACAACACTTCCTCACTAATTCATAGCTTCAAACAAACACCTCAAGAGACGGTCAGACTAGCTGGAAGAAGATTTAGGCAGTACCTGGAGAGATGCCCGATGCCGGAGTTACCCACACCAGCCAAACAAGTGGCCTTGTTCTTAGATGGATTGTTGAGCACCAAGCTCAGGTCATATGTGTATCTGAAGGACCCCAAAACGATAGAAGAGTGCGTGCGCATGTGCATAGACATTGAGGACAATCTAGGTGAGGAATTAGAACTATCAAAAATCTATAAGGATTCTGATAGCTCTAGTAGCCTCACATCTGGTCAATCCACATCCATTGAGGAACTTGCAGAGAAGGTAGCTCAAAAACTAGGTGTCTCTAGCAAACAAATTCCGAGATTTGCCCCAGTTAAGCGGTGTTACACTTGTGGCGGTGACCATATGGCAAATGTATGTCCCATTATGGCCCAACCCCAGGCGAATCCTAGTAGCCAGTACTGCACCATAGAGCGCAGGTACACCAACCACACTGCACAAGACTGCCCATATAACAAACAAACTGTTAGGCAAAATTACCCTCAGCCATATCCACAACAGGGTAGATACCAGAATCAGTACCCACCACAACAATACAACAGACCACAGCAAACTTATCAGCCACCTTATCAAGGGCAGCAGAGACCTCAACCAGTCCTAGTGCAGCAACCCCCTGCTCCAACCAATGTGATCCCAGTGAAATATGCATCTGCTGAAGAAAATCCGAACAGAGCCATAGTCCCAGTCACCCCATTGCTATCAAACAGTGATCCAAGTGACCATAGTTTTGACTCCACACAAATTGATAGCCCACAGGCTTACTGCATGCAGTCACCCGAGCATAACGAGTCATACTATTATGAGGACCCAAGTGAAAATAGTGGGGAGCCTGAGTATGCCAATGTCATGTACACAAACCCCAACTCTAGACCTCAACCTAGGCAGGTACGACCCCCATTTCCTAGAGGACCATGCTTCAGATGTCAGGGAGATCACCTTATACGTGATTGTCCACTGCATGCCCCTACAGAACCTCAACCAGTAACCATTCAGGGTTTCTGTCAAGACTGTGGGAAAGAGCATCTCCTACGAGATTGCCCAAAGAACCCTAATAACATGCCTAAAATCACTCCTATCAATGTTGTTGGGTTAGTTGTAGACTCCACAGGGAGTGTGACTTCCACTGCACCTGTGCAAGTGATCACAAGAGCCCAAGCACTACAACAAAACCAAGGTGTTGGTCAGGAAAAGAGCCCCGAGGTGAGTGAAACAGAGAGCATAACCAAAAAGAGGACTAGAGCCTGGAAGGATAGTCGTGAAAGAATGAAAAGGCAATGGGCAAAAAAGATGAGCGAACTTGAAGAAAGCTTGAGAGAAACCAAAGCAAAAATCATAGAGATCACATCTCAACCGCACTCTCACACATTCCCACCGCTACCATCCCCATCACCCTCCATCCCTCCACCCTCTAATACACCCCACGTAGCCCACCCACCACCCCGAGTAGGATCAGTATTAGCTGATCCCACTCCTGAAGACATAGACATGATGCTTAAAGCATATCAGGCCAGAATCCAAGAAGGGCCAAATGTAACGGATCATGACAAGTGCTACCCTAGAGCTGACCTAGAGATAGAAAGAACCAAGCTTTGCGCGAAAATGGTCGCATTGGCTCAGACTATGTTTGAAGCCAGTCGCCTTTTCAATTACTCGGGCTCAGCCAAGACACAATTACACTTGGATGGACTTCTAGAGAAGTTAGAGGGCATAATTGCAAGATCTGCCAAGGAAGAAAAAAATCAAGAAAGAGATAAAGCAAGCAAAAACATGACCCATCCCCCACCGAAAGCTTATGTGCCCAATTCCACTGAACCAGACAACCCCCCCTCCCTAGAAAGAATAGAGAATCTAATGGCACAATCACAAAAGGGACTTGCCCCTCAACACCATGACAAGGCTAGTGAAAGAGCAGGTCTTCCTACCCAGAAAGCCTATGTGCCTGAGGCCTACGTGCCTAACTCTACGGAGCCAGGCACCTCTTCTTCTATGAATCAATACACACCAGAATTCTTGCGAGAGATTCAAGAAGAGAAATGGGCTAAAGAGAGTGAAGTTCCTCCTCCCATTGAGCTGGTGGATGACACACACGATCAATTCCCACAAGACCTTCCTTCCATTTATGGAGAGCAGGAGAGTGCCCAAATCTCAAGAAAGATTAGACTTCGAGTCTAATTCTTTACAAGAACTACCCCATTTCACAGGCCCATGGGAAGCAAAGTCCGCCTGTATGAGAGCACCTACAGTCATGGTAAAAAATGAGGACTCAGTCTTACCTAGGAACACAGAGGTAGTGAAAAACACTAAAGTGCAGTGCAATCTCAAGTTAGAAGAGCTACTCAAGGTTAGACCTGAATTATGGAAACATGTCGCCAAACAAGTACCAGCGATAGTGAAACCTCATTCCCAGGTAGGATCACATAGGACAGTGCCAGAGATACCCTTGGATAAGATAGGAGATATGTGTGAAGGTGAAGAAGGGAACACCTATCTTCCCATTACCTACCAGGAGTACACCACCAAGGCAATTTTGGACTCAGGTGCAGGAGTTGCAATTGCTACAACTTCCCTATGGAAGCGATGGGGCAAGCCAGCACTCTGACCAACGAGAATGAAATTGCAGATGGCTGATGGTCATATTGAAAGGCCCTTAGGATTGCTAGAAGGAATAACTCTCACTACATGTGGGGTTGAGTTTGAGCATACTTTTGCTATATGCGACTTTAGCAAAAACCAAGCCTACGAGATGATTTTGGGAAGGCCATTTATGCGGCAATTGCAAGTAGTCCAGGATTGGGGAACCAATTCCTTGTATTTGCAACATCTAGGTGTTACAACCAAAGTCAATCTTAAGGATTACTCTCATAGAGACGTACCGCCTATTCAATGGAATCCCATCCATAGAGCCAAAGATGAGACTGAGTCTGTACATTCCATAGAATCCGGATCCTCGTGGATGCATGAAGACACCCACTTATGGATGTGTAAGGTAGCAGTAGAAGAAGAGAAGAGAGAGAAAGCCAAAGAGGTAGGTGCAAAAGAAAACCATAGATCAATTCAAGACCCAGCCTATGCACCTGTAGTCTTTCCTGATGAGGAATTTGAACCCCATGGCTGGGCAGAAATCCTAGCAACAATGGATGTAGCCATCAATGAAGAGCAGTGGACACCTCATTGTGATGAGGATGGCTATGACATTTCAGTCTTTTCAATAGAGCCAATCATGGGAGATGCAGTTTTAGAAGAATGCGAACCTATCCTTGATGCATTTGAGGATGCGAGTGACTCCGATCTAGAGTCAATCATCATGGACCCACCTTTTGCATCAGATGAAGAATACTTCTATGAAGTAGAATTTCAACCCCAGAGGCACGGAGAGCTTACAAATGAGGTGATGTTAGCCACACAAGTAGCTTCTAAAAGCGGAGGAAAGAAAAGAAAGAAGAAGGAAGTCACTCTGGAGGCAGAAGAATCCTTGTTTGAGGTCCCTGAAAACTTTAAAAAATATGAGATAGACAATAGGAGGGTCATGATAAGAATGCCTAAACGTGAGGCACAAGCAGGAGAAGCCTATGATAGCAAGGAAACTACCAAGAAAATAGTTGTCGCCATCGAGGAAGGAGAAGAAAGATGCACATACATAGATCATGACCTGACAGAAGAGGAAGAACAAGAGCTGATAGCCTTGCTAAGAGAATACCGAGATGTATTTGCTTGGAGTTATAAGGACTTGAAAGGGGTAGACCCTGATATATGTTCACATACAATCCCCATGACCTTAGACGCCAGACCCTCGAAACAGAAGCCCTACACATACAATGATAACTATGCTGCTAAGATCAAAGAGGAGATAGATCGACTGGTTGAAGCCGGATTCATCTATGAAATTGAGCACACTGAGTGGGTATCCCCCATTGTAGTGGTGCCCAAGAAAAATGGAAAGCTGCGTGTGTGTATTAACCTTAAAAAAGTTAATGCCGCCACGATTAGAGACAGTTATCCGCTTCCTATCACTGAGCATCTATTAGAAAGGGTAGCAGGCAAGGAAGTGTACAGCTTCCTAGATGGGTTTTCGGGCTACAATCAAGTAGCCATTGCTCCAGAGGATCAACATAAGACGGCTTTTGCCACGGAGTGGGGCATATTTGCCTTTCGGGTAATGCCATTCGGGCTTACCAATGCACCGGCTACCTTTCAAAGATTAATGTATCACGTGTTTAAAGAGGTCTTGAGGAAGAATTTGGAAGTCTATGTTGATGATCTTTGCGCTCATTCCAACATTAGACAGACCCATATACCCGAACTCAGACAGATCTTTGACAAATGTAGAGAATATCAAGTCTGCCTGAACCCAGAAAAGTGCGTTTTTATGGTCAGGCAAGGCAAGATTCTAGGACACATAGTGTCAAAGAATGGCATATCCACTGATGAAGAGAAAGTGAGAGCCATAGCAGAGCTACCTAGGCCAAAGAACGTCAAGGAAGTACAGGCTTTCATGGGACATTGTGGTTACTACCGTCGGTTCATCCACATGTATGCTGTCATCGCAAAGCCCATGTACGGACTTCTAACTAACTTTGAGTGGACTGAGGAATGTGAGAATTCCTTCCAGGAGCTTAAACGAAGATTATGTTCAGCACCAATCTTGACCACTCCAGATTGGAGCAAGCCATTCAATGTTCATGTGGATGCCTCCAATTATGCTATTGGATGTGTACTTGCACAACCTACGGGTGAAGGGAACATGGATCTCCCTATTGCCTATGCCAGTAGACAACAAGTTCTCATACAAGCTCAAAAATACAAGAAGCTAGCCCAAAAATGAGCTCTCTAGCTCTATTTATAGTTTTTGACTAGCTTTGGCCCTGTCTAGACCTAGTGTCCGGCCTAGTTAAAAATTAGGTTCCAGGGCTTATTTGAGGGCTCAAACGAGGTCTAAAAATACGAAAATTGGTAGGCAACTACTTCTAAGGCTCCTCAAGCTCGAGGACTCCTCGGCTTGTACAAAATGGAGCTACAAAAAGGTGAAAATGGTATTTACAGGGGTTTTTAGTGATGAGAATCACTTTTAAATGGTGTAAGCGTTTTGAAAAAAATAAAGGGTTGCCTTAGTGCTAGATCTGCTTGTATGCTCGTACTTGCCTCTTCTTGTATACTGCCAACACTCTCCCCCCCCTAGTGTCTGTCGCCTCTGACAGACCTCTGCTCCACTGTTTGATCGATGTACTTTTGCAGGAGGTCGGTTGCCAATTCTTGTTCTTTTATACGTAGTCCCCGGACCAAATCGCTCTGGAGGGCATCCCAATTCACGGCTCCAGGCATGTCAGGTTGTGGCGTAGTGTAGAGCTCTGAATGCATTGTTTGCTCGCACGCAAATAGTTGCAGCAGGTGGGTTGGTCGTGGTGCAAATACCTCTGAATGTGCTTCCCAAAATCCTGTGGTGAACATGTCGTCGAAGGTTTGCTTATAGCAGGCAGGGAGATATCTGATGCGTGCGTGCCATGCATGAGCAACTCGTATGCTTGGGGTTGTGCTCATATCATACAGGAGGTCATAATTGCCATTGATGAAGCCGGGAATCGGAGGCTGAATGTTACATACGTTGCGGAAGGTTTTGAGCACAACCTGCATCATATCAAATATCTTGAGTAGCATCTGTGCAGCTACATCTAGCATGGAGTGGAGGCGTGGAAGCCAATATCGGATGGTAGCCATCATGTACGCTGTTGTAGGTGGGCCTGTCGGTGGTGCGATTTTGGGGTAGTTCAGCCACTGTTTGCAATTCACATTGTTCTGAACCTTGATGGCGAATGCTTTCCAGGAGCGTCTTCTTTGTACCGGTCCAAAGCATGGGTTATATTTCAGATGCATGGGAGCATGATCCCATGTTCGTAACATTTCCGGATAGGTCTCCAATAGCTTTTGTCTCCATATGGGC
This sequence comes from Ceratopteris richardii, assembly GCA_020310875.1. NCBI lineage: Eukaryota > Viridiplantae > Streptophyta > Polypodiopsida > Polypodiales > Pteridaceae > Ceratopteris > Ceratopteris richardii. Next base: position 14,432,921 of record CM035407.1, on the reverse strand, counting down.
TGGAATATGGCCCCTTTTTTGGCGGCTTCTGGGATGTCCTCGGGTTCGAACTGTGTTGCGAAAGAGGGATACTTGTTGGTTATGCGTTTGATCTCAGCATTGTAGTCCGCCAATAATACAAAATAAGGTTTATATTGTAACTCTGAGCTAGTTATCAACCACCTAGGAGCCAAGTGCGAGAAATATTCAGACTTGAGTATAGACTCCTCAATGGTTTTCATGGCCAGCATCTGAGTTGCTACGCGCTCTTCGTGAGTGTGGCCCATCTCCTCTACCTGCTTCATCCATGCCGATGGGGGCTCCTCATATGTGTCTTGGCCTTCCTCCGTAATTCGGCCTCCTGGAAGGGGTTGAGGCTCATAATTGTCTTCAAATGTCTCCTCCACTGGAATGACTACTGTTTCTTCTTCTATGGTTTGATCAGGTGGAGAGGGAGGTCGTTCATACTGTAACAACTTGATTTTTAGTTCTACAACCTGTTGTCGTAGCTCAAGTACCTCACTGTTGGTTGAAGGTTCAGGTTCTGGCGAAGTAGCGGCCTCGACCGTCTCTTTAGGTGTGGGTGGCTGTGTTGTCGATACTTTGGATCCTCGTAGTTCCTTTATCTGGTCTGCCAACTGATCATGGGCCTCCAGGAGGGTCGCATAACCTTCTAAAACCTCTTGAATATGCTCTGAGGGGACAACCTGGAATTTTGCAAGGTCTATAGGTGCTCCCGGGGTGTTTTCCATGGCCGCTTCTAGGTTCTCCTGGTTTTGTTGTTGTAGCCTTCTGTTCTCTTCTTGAGCTGCTGCTAGATGGCGACGTAGTAGAGCCATGTTGCGTTGAAGTCTCGCATTGCGGCCCATTTGTTCTCTGAGTTGTTCCTCCATAGCTTTGCCTGTCTCTGCATACTTAGCTTCGAGTTCTGTCTTCGATTGTTGGAGGTCAGTCACCTGGTGTTATAGTGCTGTATTACCTAGTTCCAAGGCATCGACTCGTGCCTGGAGTTGAGCCGAGAGATTGCACAGCTCTGTGTTATTTTCTTCTAATAGCTTATACTCTTGCTTAAGCTGAGTGGCCGCTTCAACCATGGTGTCTAGTGCACTACTAAATGATGTGGATGCATGGGTAGAGGTGGAACATGCAAAGGGTCGGGAAATGGGGAAGGGAAAAGTGGATGATGTGCCTATGAGTGAAGTGAGATGTGATGATGGTGGAACAGACGTGGCGGTGGGTGCTCCTGTGGATGGTGAAATATCCATGGGATCGGATGTGATAGTGTGTGAAGAGTGAATTGTGAATACGGGAACGGTAGGTGGTGTGTTAGTGGTGGCAGTGAATGTGGGGGAGTGGGGTTGGGGAAGGGACTTTTTATTATAATTCTCCACCTGTTGGAGTATATTTACAAGGTTTGTCCAGAATGACGGTTGTGTGACTTGGGTTGAGCCTGAGGGGGTTAACAGGGGTACAGTGGGTAGGGGTTGGGAGGAAGGAACTGTGTGGGTGAATGGAAAAGGTTGGGATAAGGTTTGGCTAGTGGCAAGTGGTTGTCCTAGGGCGGGGAGATAAGAGGGGTGACCTATTATGGTTTGATCGGTGGCAGGATGACCTGTGTGGGGTTCAAAAATTTGGGCAAAAGTGATGGCTGTGGGTAGAGGGAAGGCTGTAGAAAAGGAGGTGTGTACATTGGTTTCACCATGGGTGGATATCGGTTGTTCAGAAAGACTCATGGAAAAGGGTTCTGAAGCTGGCTGGGAGGTGATGGCGGAGGTGGTGAATGTGTATTTACATCTGGTTCGTCACTGGGACTAGGGCTAACCATCTGAACATCTTCTATCATTGAAGTAGGCAATACGGTAGATATCTCCATTTGAATCATCTTTCCCCGCCGTGGCCTTGTATCTATCCTTCTTTGATCATAAGTAGGGTTCGCCTGATAGACCAATGTTCTCATGGCTTCCCCGATGCCACAGGTGTCCACCAAAAGGTTCAACGATTCTACAAAATGTGGGTCGATGTTCTCCGATTGCAACATGTGGTTTACGAGGGCTCGATTCACTTCTTCTGACATCTTGTGTCTCCTCTGCACCTGCTTGATTGTCCGGTATAGTCTTTTGAGTTGTGCGATATAGGCAGGGGCTTCCTCTTCACTGTCTTCTGGTTCATTTCTTTGTGCACCTTCCTGAACTTGTGTGTTTGGGTCATGAGGATGTTGTGCCACCTCTTCCCCATGTACTCTGCTTGTTTCGCCCTGTGGCAGTTCTCTTTGGAATGATGCTCCTGGATCGTCATTGTCAGGGAAACCTTCACTGTCCGACAAGTGGGCCGTCTGTAGGAATCTTTCAAAATCAAAGTTTGGATCTTCTGTGAAGTTGGCCATAGATGCAAACTCTACATCGGTAGGTAGTGGAGGGGCGGATGGAGTGGGTTGTACCACATCCCCTGCTTGAACTCCTTGAAGATGGATCGTGACCGGTGCGACCTGGGCTTCTTCTCTGGGGGAAGCTTCGGTCGTGGCCTCGTGAGGGATCATTACCTGGGAGAGGGATCCATGCATCCGTTTCGCAGGTTGGCTTCCTGACTTCCGCCCTTTGAAAAACTCCAGCTGTGAATATTTTAGGGCTCTGGCAACCGGCACATCATATGCAAGACATCGATAGATAATCCTTGTAAGTGCACAGCAGCCGTGTAAAGTAGGCTTCCTCACACCCCGCTTGCCTGCTTCATACACCTGGTCCAAGATCCATACAGGCATCTTAATGGGCAAGCTTCCAGTCTCTGCTAGATATAGCCCATACCATATTTTCTTGTGAGGTTGGGTGAAACGGTCCTGAGCTGGGAATGCGAAGTGTTGGAGGCACATCCGCAATGGTATGGCGATGTTGGGGGTGAGGGCGCACATTTCTTTTAGCTTCTTGATTCTGTTGCTTTTCATCGACTCAGGTATCAAGGGGTCGCGGTCAGAAGGTACATGCGTGCCATACATCTGAAGTGCTTCCCTGATTAAAGTAACATCCAATTCGAACTTCCTCATTTCCTCCAGATTTGACAAGGAGGGCACCCAGAATGTTCCTGAATGATCTTTATCACCTGTCGGCTTCAGTGTGGCAATTAGGTAGTAGCACTTGAGGAAATCGGGTTTAGGCAGAGCTGCACTAAAATAAGTTTGTAATCCTGCTTTTTGCCAGATATCTTGAAGTGGAGCTGCATTCTGTAAGGTTTCGAATTCTCTTGAAAAAAACTGGAAGGTCCACCACACTCCTCCACACTCCATCTTGGACTCCCATATATGATCTGCGTCTCCCAAGTCTCCTGGCATTTCATTGAACCAATGAGAGTGCCCTTTTACTCTTTCGGTTAGGCCATTTGGTGGATCTGGAATAGGAATTCTCCGCACATTCACGAACTCTTCAGGCCGAGCTGTTGGTGGGGCCTCCACCGGCATGGCATCCCAATTGATTTGAGCATCAGAGCCTGCCTGAGAGCTTGTGCCTGCTACTGCTGCCATGGGAATCGGGTGCTTATCTGCTAGAAGAAGAAAGGCACATTAGTGTTGCATAGGAAACAGGATGTAATGGTGTTCCCTTCACAATACTAACATGACAATCCCGAAGGTTAGTGGTCAGAGATGAAGTGCTTGTGATAGGTGTGAGTGGTGATTAGAGGTCAGTATCATCCTAGATGCCTACTTTGGTTATGCTGTGGACTCGGAATGCACCTATGTCAGAGTGGATGGATTTACAAAAATTGGGTCAGGGGGTTTGATACATGGTTTAGGTCTCCAAACTTTGATAGGGGATTCGTAGCTCTTAGAGCTAAAGACAGGCAACGGTTTATGAACTAGGTTGTGATGGATTTGGGACCTTTTGGGTACCCATTTCCAGGCATTCCTCGATGTGACTGAGTGTGGGTCAGAGTGGTTTTTAGGTAGAGTTCCTGCGTTGTTAGTCGAGCGGACTTGAGAGTGTTGAATTATGCCATTAACTAGAGTTGGAGCTATTTGGGCTCGTAAACAGGCCTTGGGCACCCATATGTGTCTAGCATTGGGGCTAGCCTTCCTTGACCGCTTAGGGACCCAAATAGATGTGGTGTGCCTAGGAGGTTTCCTAGGGTACTCCTTCACTTGTGTCCGTGATGGTGTGGCTTGTTTGTTGTCTCCTCGGGAGTCTGCTATTAGAGTGGTGGGTTTTCCATCCTTGCGTATCCAGATCTGCTTCGCGCCACGAGGTGCTCCGTGTTGCACGGGTTGGTGCTCCTGCCTCTTGATCAGCGGCCTCCTTCGTGTCGAGTGATGTTCGGTCTGCCCGTTTAGAATCTTCTTTGGATCAGTTAGGAAATCCTTATTGGCTCCTGTACCTTCAGTAAGATTGACAATCCTATGCACCATAGAAGTTTGGACAAGAACAACATTGTTATCTTCATGTGGATTCCTGGAGGGACCAAGAGTTGGTGCCTGTTCTATTGGTTTGAGTGCTTGATTTTCTAATTCAATCGTGAGACGGCTTTGGCCTACCCAAGCCTGAAGAAGTCCACTTCTTAGGTTGAGGTTGACTGCGTGATCATAGATCCAGTCTTGGCCTAAGACAAGAGGTTTGGTCAGATCCTCGTCTTCACACACTAGCACTTTTGCTGGCATGAGGACCTCTTGTATGTAGAGGGGAAGATCCACCTCTCCCATGCAAGGGGTTTCAACACCTCCTAATCCTATCAGATATGCTTCTAGGGGTTTTACCTTCAATTGCAGCTGCTGGCAATAAGAAATCTGAACTGCACTTGTGGCTGCTCCTGATTCAATTAAAGCTCTCACGCTTGTTGTGCTGTCTCTTTGTCCTATTTCTAGGGTCACAAAAGGTCGTCGATCCACTATCTTATGGGTACGTTCACCTGAAGCCTCACACATGGCCATGTGATAGCCTGGAGACTCTTGAGTGTCAATCATAGGCTGATCCCTCCCTTGTCTCCTCAACTTCATTCGTCTGATGCGCTCTAAGGCCTCTGCCTGTGCTTCTTCTTGAATTCGTTTTTCCTCCTCTTTACGTTGCTTAGCAGTATTGAGTCGACTTAGCATTTCCTCCGTGAGGGGTTCCTGATACAGCTTGACTCTGCATCCGCTAATATAGTTTGGGAGAACATCACCCTCTAAAGTGGCTAGTTGTACTGCTCCACTCGTGGAGATCCTATTGATGATCATAGGTCCGTAGCCTCTCTTTTCTAGCTTCCTTGCGTGTTGTTTCAATGTGTAGACTAAAACTAGATCTCCTGCTTTCAAGCCCTTATCCTTCACATGGGCATCAAAGTATGCCTTCTGTCTCTTCTTAGCTGCATATATCCCTGCAGCTGCTCTCAGTCTTGTTTCTCCTAATCGTTCAAGGTCAAAAAGTCTAGAGGAGAGTTCATGACCCGTCCATTCGTGCTCTTGTGCTACTTTCAATGTAGGTATTAAGAAGTCCAACGGTAGCACTGCATTTTGGCCAAATACCATCTGAAAGGGGGTGGCTTGGAGTACCGTTTTATAGGCGACTCGGTATGCCCAAACAGCATGGTGTAGCTGTTTGTCCCAATCAGAGCGTTTATTGTTCACTAATTTTGTCAATACATTGCATAGGATCTTATTGGTGCTTTCGGCTTGCCCATTGGCTTGAGGGTGATAGGGGGCAGACTTCTTATGCACTACCAAGAATTCTTGGAGCAGATTTTCAATAACTTCATTCAAGAAGTGAGTGCCTCTATCACTAACTAGCTCTATGGGTAGCCCGTATCTTGTGAATACATTCTCAAACAAGAATTTAGCAGTTGTCTGAGCGTCGTTCTTCGTTGTGGCTTTTACCTCTACCCACTTGGTTAGATAGTCCGTGGCAACGATGATATACTCAGCATGGGAACCCTTAGCTGGGGGATTGATAGGACCTACAAAGTCTATTCCCCACTTAGAGAATGCACGTCCGCCCATCATGGGCTTCAGGGGCATCTCATCTTTGCGTATAGGATACTGGGTTTGCTGACAAATCTCACACCTCTTCACATAGGTATGTGCATCCATGTGAAGGGTGGGCCACCAAAATCCTGCAAATAATATTGCCTTGATCACCCGATCTGGTCCAAAGTGTCCTCTTGCTACACCTTGGTGAGCAGTTTCCAAAATCTTTAGATATTCACTCTCATGAACACAAAGTCTCAGGTAACCATCCTTACCACGCTTGTAGAGATTATCACCAATGAGTGAGTACTCTAGGGCTTCTTGTTCTAGACTTCTTTTCCTAACCAGAGTCATGTCTGGAGGGAATGTTTTCGTCCTCAGGAAGGATACTAGTGGTTCACTCCAATCTGGCACTATGGACACTTGATAAAGAGTGGCATGTTCCACAGGTGGTTTAGTGCAACAGATTGGGCATTCCTTGCACAACTTTTGGACATCAGCTTCCATAGTTGGCCAATGCACTCCTAGTCTCCTTAGGGTCTGTAGGGTTCGTTGTTTTGAGTAGTGTTGCTCTAATGCACCTACATGTGCCAATTGCAACCACTTAGCGTACTCATCCTCTTCCACACAACAGGCCAAGATCCCTTGATCTGTGTGCTTGTACATACTTCCTGCCATGATGTGGTACTTTTGGGCTTTTACTACCTCTCTATCCTGCATGTTTATTACTTGGTGGTTAGGCTTGTATGTCAATACTGGTACCAATGGCTTAGCCCACTGCGGTACCACTTCCAAATTAAACAAGTAAGCATCAGGAAGGTCATCTGACACTCCTTGTGGGGCTTCTCCTGATGTGAGCCTTGAGAGATGATCTGCTCTTAGGTGAGTTCTGCCTTTTCTCACTACTACCTCAAAGTCATACTCCATTAGTAAGAGAAACCATCTTACTAATCTGCCTGTATTACATGGCTTGTTTACCAGGTACAGTAGAGCTTGGTCATCAGTAAAAAATTTGAACTTATTTGCAAGCAAATAATGTCTAAACTTTTTAACTGCATATACCATGCCTAATCCTTCTCGTTCCGTGGTTGTATAGTTCCGTTACACACTTACACACACACACAAACACACATCCACACACATTTCCACACACACACACATGCATATACACATATATATACACATATACACGTATATGCACACAGACACACACATACACACATAGATACACACACATACGCAGACACACACGTAGAGAGACATACACACACATACACATACATGCATACATATGCATACAGAATGCATATGCATATGCATACATACATACTTACATTCGTACACACACACATGCATACATATGCATACATAATGCACATGCATATGCATACATACATGCTTACATGCAAACACACACATATACACACATACACATACACACATAGACACACACACATAGACATGCACACACATACACCAACACACATACACACACATATATGCATACACACACATAGAGAGACATACACATACATACACATACATGCATACATAATGCATATGCATATGCATACATACATACATACTTACATGCATACACACACATATGCATACATAATGCACAGGCATATGCATATACACATGCATACACATACACATACACATACACATACACACATACACACACATACACACATATACACATAGATTTACACACACATAGACACATACACACATACACACATAATGCATATGCATACATACATACTTACATGCATACATATGCATACATACATTCATACACATACATACATAGACACATACACACAGATACACACACATAAACACATACACACACATAGACACATATACACACAGATTTACACACACACATACACATGCATACAACACACATACACACCTAGACAACATAGACACACACACATACACACACACATAGACACATACACACATATTTACACACACACACATACATATCCATACACACACATATATACACACATAGACACACACATAGACACACACATACACACATAGAGACACACACATACACACATAGACACACACACATACACACACATACACACATAGACACATACATACACATACACTCACATACACATGTACACACACATATATACACACATAGACACACACATACACACACATACATACATACATACATAGACACATACACACTTACACACTCACAAACACACATCCACACACATACACATGCATATATATATATATATATATATATATATATATATATATATATATATATATATATATATATATATATATATATATATATATATACATACACATGTATATGCACACATAGACACACACATACACACATAGATACACACACATACACACATACACACATACACATACACACAGATTTACACACACACATACACATGCATACACACACATATATACACACATAGAGACACACATACACACATAGACACAGACACATACACACATAGACACACATACACATACACACACATAGACACATACACACTTACACACACACATCCATAAACATTTACACCCACACACATACACATGCATACAGACACGTATATATAGATACACACGTATATACACACATAGACACACACACACATAGACACATACACACACATATATGCATACACACACACACATAGAGAGACATACACACTCATACACATACATGCATACATATGCATACACAAGCACATAGAGAGACATACACACACATACACATACATGCATACATATGCATACATAATGCATACGCATATGCATACATACATACTGACATGCATACACACACATACACACACACATGCATACATATGCATACATAATGCACATGCATATGCATACATACATGCATACACACACATACACATACACACATACACACACACATACACACATATGCATACACACACGCATAGAGAGACATATACACACATACACATACATGCATACGTATGCATACATAATGCATATGCATCCATACATACTTACATGCATACACACACATACACACAACATGCATACATAATGCACATGCATATGCATAGATACATGCTTACATGCATACACATACACACATAGACACATACACAGACACATACACACACATAGACACATACACACACATACACACATACACACACATATACACACAGCTTTACACACACACATACACATGCATACACACATATGCACACATACACACATAGACACACACACACTTACACACATAGAGACACACACATAGACACACATACATAGACACACACACACATACACACATAGACACACACACACACTAACACACATACACAGACACACTTACACATGCATATACATAGACATACACACATAGACACACACACATAGACACACACACACATACACACATACACACATACACACATACACGCTTACACATACACGCTTACACACACACACACAGAGATACACATACACATATATACACACACACATTCACACATAGACACATACACACTTCCACAGACATACACACATCCACATACATTTACACACACACACACATACACATGCATATAGACACATGTATACATATACACACGTATATACACACATAGACACACACATAGACACACACATAGACACATACACACTTACACACACACATCCACACACATTTACACACATACATACACATGCATATAGACACATATATACAGATACACGCGTATATACACACATAGACACACACACGCATACACACATACATGGACCCATACACACACATATATGCATAGACACACACATATATGCATACACACACATAGAGACACATACACACACATACACATACATGCATACATAATGCATATGCATATGCATACATACATACTTACATGCATACACACACACACATGCATACATTTGCATACATAATGCACATGCATACGCATACATACATGCTTACATGCATACACACACTCACATATACACCTACATACACATATACACACATACATATGTACACATACATATATTGATTTCTAACCCTTTTTGTTTTATATGTACGGTTATTATGGATCCTAGTAGAGAGAGAAAGGTGAAACTCACTCTCACAAAAAGTCTTATGAGAGCAAGAGTTCCGCCTGATACTTTAGGGATCATCATGCATGAGTACTTAGAGATGCCTGATGATGAGCTAGATTTTATGATCCAGATGCTTACCTAGCGATCAGAGGAGGGCTCTTCTGTGGCTCCACATGCAAGAAAATAGCTATCTGCTCATAGGTATGTTTTTTTTTCACAATTTTTTTGAGTGATATTATAACACATATTTTTCTTTATTTTTATCTATCTATTTTCGGGACACCTATACCACCTCCAGATCATGATAGCAGAGACAGGTGCCTATGAGGACATGCATAGGCACCTTAGGGCTAGAGTGCAATATAGAGCCAGAGGGGAATATAGTGTATATAGGAAATGGATTGGAGTTCAAGAGAAGAATGTGAGCATTATGCGACTCTTACCTATGCCTTGTCCACTTGTAGTGGAAGTAAGTATAAATTTTACATGTAAATTGAAATAAATATCTTATGTTTTATTTACATGATTTTTTTAATTTTTGTAGTGGGCATGATGAGAGGGATAAAAAATACAAACTTAGTTCACTTGAGGCAGATTTTGGGATAGGATGGTCGTATAAGTGGTGTCTAAAAGAGATGCGAACACTTATGGCTCATCATCGTGATAATGCACGGTACACATTGCTTTTATGTATATATATGTGGATATGAGTATGTGTGTTTATGTATGTATGTATGTATATGAGAGAGAGAGAGAGAAAAGAGTGTGACTAGAGGTACAAATACACGCATACACACACATATACATCATACATGCACATTTACACACATATACACATACATGCACATCTATACATACACACACATACATGCACATATTTTAGTATCTGATGGTGAATCATCAAGAGGACTTTCTTCGATCTCTCTAACAATAAACTGTTCAAACAATGACCTAGCTCTAGGTTGAACATGAATGACTTTCCACCAAGGATGAGCATCTGGGCTTTTATAAAAAATGTTCAATATGCTTAGGAAGAATATATGGTTCTTTAGTGGATCACATTACCTTGGAAGAATCAATTGCCCAAAACCCAGATAATTCCTTTCTCAATGTGGAATTACTACGTTTATACTTGGCTTGAAACCAGTCTACCCCTTCAAAATGACCTATCAAAATATATAAAAACAAAAAACCATTATTAAGTGCTTAAAAAAATAATAAACTCTATCATAAAAAATATGAACTTTTTTCTACCTATTTGAATGTACGAAATGATATTTCATAGATATCATCAACAATTCTCACGTAACCAAGTTCGCCATCTATAAGGTTCGTGTCTTTTGAGATAGCACGTGATAGTTGCTTGAAAGAAGCAACAATACTAGAATCCTCTGTTTTACGTAAAGAATCAATGGCTTTGATTCTAATATGCTGTCCAAAAGCCCACATATTAGTGAACATTCGAGCCTGCAAAAGAAATTAAATTAGTAAAGAGAAACTAATATACATATATGAAAAAAAAAATATTAAAATAAAATTACCTTTCATTCACAACCTATCATTAACTCTCTCTACTAATCTGAGATTTCTTCATTATTTGCATTGGCACGTTGCAGACGACTATATAGCCAATCCCTGAGAGAAGATATATTTGTAATCTCATTATATTCGAGATTACATCTATATAGTTTGTTTCTCCGTCTTGAAATGTAAATAAAAATGGAACTCCCTTACCTGATAATACCTCATCTATTATTTTTGAAGAAGACTCGTTGGTCCATGCACGTGGAGCTTCTTCATGAACTCTTTCAAGGTAATCACTGACATAGTACATGAAAAAACTTGGAGAAGCTTGTAGAAGGTAGAAAAATGCGTTTCGAAGCGACGAAGTTTGGTTTAGCCAACCGGCACAAGACCAGCCCTTGAGCTTATGGAGACTCAAATAGACCTTATAAGCATGTGATAAGTGCAAAGAAACACACTATGTACTTTGGAGCATCAAGGAGAATGAGTCGATACAAAACAGATAGGTTCGCGGGTCGACTAGCTCAAAAAACTTACTATCTATAGAAGAAACAATGAACTCCAAATGCCCATAGCGACTAGCGTGATTACAATTACAAAAAATCCTTTTATGGGAGTGATATACATAGGGTTCAGTGTATAGAATGCACAAAAGTATAAGAAATAAGCATTCTATAGGAATGAATGAGACATTCACTGGTGGTACTTCCTATTTTTCAAGAATATGCAGAGATTGACCCCGAGACAGAAAAACTCCGATTTCTCCCAATATATTGAACCACATGCTATGAAAAATTATAGGCATACACTAGACACTAATATCTTTCCAATGAGCCATCTTGCACTCAATTTGGAGCTCTGGAGAGAGAGCAGAAGCCTCTGCAAGATTACTGTTGGTGAAGAAGATGATGCAAAGAATTGAAGGAGCAAGACAATGATGATCACAAGTGTATGTATATTGCTTCCATGTAATGTACAAGTGATTTCAAGTCTTTATATAGACTCTAGGAGTGTTCCACGACTTCTACAAGTGAATTTTGAATTCAAATGAAGGTGGGAATGGTTTTTGGAGGGAATCAATTCACTTTCCTACAATCTAGGAAAAGTGAAGATCTAGTTTGATCTACTTTTAGGTGATTGATTGCTTGATTGAATGTAACTTCAACCACCTTAAATTTGTGGGATTTGGGCTTTATCTTTCTACCTTTGCCTGTGTAAAGCTCAAGACTTTTACAACGCTAAATGAACCATCAAAATTCTCTAAAAAAATACAATAAATAAGCATAAGGAAAAGAACTCTCCAATGAATATTCTTTCGATGCGATAGCCTTTGATGTAGATCAAATCCACCTCAAGCATAGTGTAAGCTTGATGTTCCAACAGTACATGCACTCTTCAAGCATCCAACCCTTTGCCATGGATCCTTCTGGTTTCCCTCTTTGTCACACATAACCTTTTAATATTCCCATAAATCACTCGATCCAAAACATCCATTGAGTGTTAACAACACCTGCAATCGCTATTTCATCTACAAGATGGACTAATAAATGAACCTGAATATCAAAAAATGAATTAGGAAGCTCTTTCTCCATCAAACATAGTAGCTCTTTGCATTCACATTTTTTTGTGGGATCGAGTTTTTGTTATCTCTTTTGATGTAATCCACCTATACATATCATAAAAAAAATTATAAAGAAGTTAATTAAAAAATAAAAGATATCAAATATTCATATACATTAAATATAAAAGTATCATAATTACCTTATAAGTGATCCAAGACAATATATCACATCTCGCACTCCTTTTGTTGTACATCCATCTATAACCAAAGGTAAAATATGTTTCAAAAAGTTATGCCAATCATGAGTCTTTAACCCAAATAAGCTCTTATCATCCATAGTAAACATGTTCTGAAACGATGCTCCATATCTTGTAGTTAGATTAACTCACATTTATTTATATGCATATTGAATTAAAAAAATACATCAATACTTGAACAAACACCATATCCTGGAAAATCGTGAATAGTCCAAGCCACAATACCACGAACCGTAATATATCTTTCATTGATATTTTTCGATACATCAGTGACATTAATACCTCTCCATAACTCTTGGAGATCATCACTGAGAGGAGCAAGGTATATATTCATATCTTTAACTTGTCTTTTTCTTGGGATTAAAAGTGAAGGCATTAAATGTTCCTTTTTAATGCTAAGATATGGAGGAATATTGTAGTTTATGACTACCACTAGCCATGTCGACCATTTATTGGATCTCATGGAGAATGGATTAACCCCATCTAATGCAACTCCTAACTTTAGATTATGTGGATTTTGTGCAAAATCAGGCCATGTAGAATCAATATGCTGAAAAGCAACACTATCATGAGGAATTCTGATTATTCCATCAGTACTTTTATGATCACGTCCCCATGTCAAAAGCTTTGATAATTCGGGGCTTTAAAACATATGTCTAATCCGTGGAGCCAATGGAAAATGTCTCAATACCTTTTTTGAGATTTTACCTTCTACGTCCTTATATCGAGGAGATTGACATTTTGGACATGTCAAAGAGTCTGCATACTCATCTCTATATAAAATACAATAGTTAGGACATGCATGTATACATTGATAATCTATACCAAGATTGTTGATTATCTTTTTCATTTCATCATGTGAGGTAGGAAGAATACTATGACTTGGTAAAAACTTTTCAAATAATAACCTATAAGTTCATGAAAAAAAGACACACACATACACACACACACACACACACACACACACACACACACACACATATATATATATATATATATATATATATATATATATATATATATATATATATATATATATATATATATATATATATATATATATGTGTGTGTGTGTGTGTGTGTGTGTGTATGTATGTATGTATGTGTGTATGTATATATATATATATATATATATATATATATATATATATATATATATATATATGTATGTATGTATGTATGTATGTATGTATGTATGTATGTATGTATGTATGTATGTATGTATGTATGTATGTATGTATGTATGTATGTATGTATGTATGTATGTATGTATGTATGTATGTATGTATGTATGTATGTATGTATGTATGTATGTATGTATGTATGTATGTATGTATGTATGTATGTATGTATGTATGTATGTATGTATGTATGTATGTATGTATATATATATATATATATATATATATATATATATATATATATATATATGCATATAATTTTATATATGTGTATGCTTATGTGTATGTGTATGTGGATGTGTATATGCATGTGCATGGATATACGTGTGTATGTGTATATGTATGTATGTGTGTATATGTGTTTTATATGTGTATATGTATGTATATATATGTATGTATATATATGTATGCATATGTGTAGGCATATATGTATGTGTATGTGTGTACATATGTGTATGTATGTATGTATGTATGTATGAATGAATGAGTATGTATATGTATGTATGCATGTGTAGCTGTGTATATTTTATTTCATTTTTAATTTTTTTTTTGTTTATTGTGGTTTGCAGACTTTCATATCTAGACCACTGAATCGTTTGGATGTCTCCCATTTTATAGTCAATCTATTACCTCCCTTGCTAACTAAGACTTACATATTTGTTTACAAGGATTAAGTATCAGTTAACTATGGAGGTATGAGGTCGTTTGGAAAATAAGACAAGCATATTTCTCTCGATGATTTTGGAAGATGGATGAATAGTTTTAAAGGATGGGCGTACATAAAGTGTTCATTCAATACAATTTCTTGCTTCTTATCGTAGCTAAGGTAAAAACAAAAACCTGCACTGAATGGACACTCTGTATCCACCCATCCTTTAAAATTATTCTTCCATACTTCAAAATCTTTGAGGTAAAATTACTTCTCCTATTTTTCAAATGGTTTAATACATCCATAGCAAACTCATACTTAATATTTGTATGCAAAGTTCATAAAAGAGTTAGCAACGCAAGTATTAGGTCGATTAGAATAGGAGAAGGAGATGTGTCAGGAAGATTCTAAAGGTTGGGCGGACAAAATATCTTCATTCAATACAAGTATCTATAATTTGAATTTACTCTCATAACATGTGTATGTGCGTATATGTGTGTGTATATTTATATGTGTGTATACATTCATGTATAGATATGTGTATGTCTATGTATGCATGTATTTATATGTATATATATATTTATGCACATATATATATAAATAGATAGAAAATAAACGATTATACCTCAATAGTGTCGAAATAGATACATTACTCCATCCAAAACAATTTTGAAGATTGAGAATAAGTAAGCTTGCATTTAGTCGTGTCAAACGACTTCCTTCATATACATGCTTTAGACATTCCTCTCGAAGATATTTCTCATTTTTGAAATATCAATGCTCTCATTGTCATTTTGATACCAGTCCTCAATAAAATCTGCCATGCCATCATCTTCATCATTGTCGCACAAATCTTGTACTTTATCTTCTTTTGAATATAGGTCTTTCAACCTTGCATATTCCACAAGATCACTTTTGCATAGCCTCCTCATAGAAGCTTCTGATAAATGAGGTCTTACTGGCAATTGTGAATGGTGTGGAGGAATATCATCAACATCATACGTTGGAATCTACACACATGAATAAAAATCATTAATATTCCATAAATGAATAAAAAGTAAACTATAAACGTAAAATTAAATATACAAATTATTAAATATGGATAGAAAATTTCCATTCTCTCTAGCTAAAAGGTGCTCTTGGAGGTCTACGCTATCCATAATTCACTAATAATTCATCACCGGCATGTAATGTAGTAATAGCATTGACAACTATGTATCTTGATACATCCTTACTCATGTATGGTGATTCATGACTATTTTCACGCTCCTCAAATGTGCAATTAGTCCTTGAACTATTATGTAACCCTCGACTACTATTTATTAAACATGCTATATTTCCATGCTTGTAAGGTCTTCCATCAATATATAATCTTTCATTTCTGCATCTGAAATCCTTCTACTAGTAAGGGATGCTACATTCAAGCATATTCCATAAGTACTCATGCTTTGAACATAACGTGCAAGTCGATGCCAATATCCCCATCCATATATAGGACCACCAAATGACATAAGAGTGACTTTAGAGTACGGAAGCACATACAAATCCTCGACAATAAAGAGACCACAACCAGCATTAGTAATAGTGGATGGAGCAATCATATAACGATTACCGCAAAAGTTAAAAACCTCTCCATCTAAAGGAAGTGGTCCTCTATTCCATCCTCCATATCTTCTTCTATCATATGTTTATACTAGAGAACAATCACGAGCTAGCAATGGATAATCTCCAATCGTTTCAATCTCTAAACTAGGAGGTATAGGATTTCTAGAAACCTCTGCTTGTAATTGATGAACAACAAGTCCATGATGTGTACGAGGTATATTAACATTATGAGTATGAGAATTATTATCATCATCATCATCATCGAGCAAGTATTCTTGTATATTAACAGTAATTTGATTTTGTATATGGTTTTTAAATAAAATAATGACATAGATTTATAGAAAAAATACATACCCAAGCATTATCACATTGATGGTGGTGCATGCTCAAAAGTACCATACTCTACCTCATGTTCAATACATTCCAATCGTGGTCTTCGATACGTGCCATAGCAAGAGTTACACCAACATATAATATGCTCTTGATGGTAAAATTCATCATAATTCCTATTGGAGGACACATGTGAAGTCGTTGCATGGGTAGGAGGTGTTGGAGTGCCCTTTGATTGATCAAAATCTGATCATACAAGAAACAAAAAAATATATCAGTTATGTATCTATCAAATATATTTAAAATTAAAAGTTTGATATACTTACAGTATATAGTCCTTGTACGATTAGGAGATGGTGGTGGAGTTCCATCTGATTGACGGGAATCTACAAATAATGGTATTTGATATGAATAATCTGACTATTTACATACATAAACATTCACATATACATATTTACACATATACACATTTACACATACACACATATTCACATATACACAAATACACATTATTGTGGGATAAATGCATGTATTTTGTATGAATGAGTGTATATGCATGCATATGTATGTGTGTATGTATATATGTGGATATGTATATGTGTGTTTATGTTATATGTATGTATATGTGTATATGTATGTATATGTGTATATGTATGCATATATGTATGTGTATATGTTTGCATGTATATGTGCATGTGGGTATGTGTATGTGTATGTGTGTGTATATATGTGTATGTATTCTGATTCTTTTTTTCTGTTTGAGATTAAAATAACAGGAGATATTGTATGGTGGAAAAAAATAAGAGGCGACCTAACATACCACCTAAGATGCGATAGCTTTTTCGTAGACAGCTATGTCTTCAGGAGTCATTTCCTCAGCAAAAGGTATACAAATTAATAGTTTATATTTATCTTATTATTAAATATTTCTTTTTTCTTTAAATAAACAGGCTACTGCAAAGAAGAGAGTTAAGTCGGGCCACACATCGCACCTAGGCCAAATGGGCCATCATGGTTTTGTAGCTACCTTTGTAAGTATATGTGTTATTGTGAGTATATTTTTTATTTTAGTTAAAATGCAAGAAACTAATCTTTTTTATTTGTTTCAATGTAGCAAAAGGATTATGGTCCATATCCTACGAAACATGAGATTGAGGATGCTACACATTTTGGATACCCGCGTTTGAGTGAGTATATGTGAGATCATCCAGATGCGTTTGTGAGTATTATTAAATTATATATATATATATATATATATATATATATATATATATATATATATATATATATATATATATATATATATATATATATATATGGATGTTTTAATTGTTTTACTTATTTATGTTTGTTATATGTAATATAGGAGCATTATGGAGAGGCAAATATGGATGCAGTGGAGAGACAAACGCAGAAGGGATGATCTCAATCATCACAGGGTCCTCACACAGATACATCAGATCATGCGGATGATCGTGATGATGAAGATGATCATGATGTTGATGATGATGATGATGATGATGATGATGATGATGATTAGGATTCTTGATTATAACATTGTATATGTATTTATGTTGATGTATATATATATATATATATATATATATATATATATATATATATATATATATATATATATATATATATATATATATATATATATATTGTTCATTTTAGTTATGTTTTGAATTGTGTGTATGGTATTAAGTAATGAAAAGTTTTGTTATGTTGATTGTTATTATTGTTTGTATTAAGCATGTGTTTTATTACTTTAATTATATAATTCATTCATATTTATGTGTGCTTGTGTGTATATAAAATGTATATATGCATATGTAGGTATATATCTATATGTGTAAGTGTGTCTATATGCATGTATATATATGCATCTATGTATATATGTGCATGTATGTATGTGCATATTTATATGTGTATATGCATGTATCTGCATGCGCATGTGTAAGTGTATATGCGAGTGTATGTGTATGTGCATGTGCATGTGTATGTGTGTATATGTATGTATGTATGTGCATGTATATATGTGTAATATGTGTGTGTATGTATGTGCATGTATATGTGTGTAATATCTGTGTGTAATATCTGTGTGTATATGAATGTATGTACATATGTATATGTGTATATGCATGTATGTGCATGTGCATGTGTAAGTGTATATGTGTATGTATGTGTATGCGCATGTGTAAGTGTATATGTGTATGTGCATGTGTATGTGTGTGTATATGTGTGAGGCTTTCCTGAAAGAAGACATGCGAATGATGTGTGTGCCACTCTCCTCCCATTTATTTATATCCTCTAAATAACAGTGATCTGGAATGATCTAGTGTCGCCATGTGGCCAGCATGCAACACTCATCCCCACTAACCATCAAATACTTTAGAATATACCCCCGAGCTTAGGACCTTGGCTAACTAGCCCTCGTCCCACACACACACGGAAGGGTCTCTGTAGTCCAATGTCTGACACTCTCTCCCCCTTCTAAAGATCATTGTCCTCAATGATCAATGAGGGAAAGTACTTGTGAACGAGAGATGCTGATTCCCACGTTGAGTAAGTAAGTGGTAATCCTCTCCAGGCTACCAGATACTCTTGGATGACATGGTTCCATAACTGTTTCTGTCTCCTATCTAATATTCTGTCTGGAGAATGATCTTCTCTATCGGTTTCCTGCAAAGAAACAATACCCTCTATTAGATTATCCTCTCTAGATATATACTTTCTTAATTAACTGACATGAAACACTGGATGGACTCTACAATCTGGAGGAAGCTCTAATTGGTATGCAACATCACTCAACTTCTTTACTATCGTCCAAGGTCCACAATACCTTGGTGATAGTTTACGAAGTAGATCTAGCCAGTACCTGAAGGAAGACTCGGTCCCTCCTCAAAGGATCTAGGAGATCTTTTCCTATCAGCATACTCTTTAGCTCTATCAGCTTGCTTGCTGCATCTTGGCTTTAGCTATTTCAAGGTTTGCTTGGAGATTCGCTAAGAATCGGAAGCACTAGGACATTTCCGAGGCATTCCTATGGTACTGGGAGCAGTGGGATTCATGCCATAGTTCATCTCAAAAGGAGACATCCCAGTCACCTTGTGAGGTCTATTGTTATAAGCAAACTCTACTAATGGCAAATAACTATCCCAATCTGTCTGTCTCTCAGACACATATGCCCGTAACATATCCTCTAGAATTTGGTTGACCCTCTCGGTCTCACCATCTGTCTGTGGATGACCACCACTACTCATTTTTAGTGACACTTTTAGTTTGTCAAATACAAACTTCCAAAAGTGTCCTGTGAATCTAACATCCCTATCTGAAACTATGGATGTAGGTAACCCATGCAATCTGAAGACATTCTGGATAAACAACTCCGCTACCTGTGGAGCTTCTATCATCTGTTGTGTAGGTATGAAATGAGCCATCTTGCTCAATCTATCTACCACAACCAGGATTGTATCCCGCTTCCTTTGGGTCCGCGGTAACCCCACTATGAAGTCCATGGATATACTATCCCAATTATGATCTCGAACTTGTAAAGGATGTAAAAGACCTGGTGTCTTTACCCTTTCTACTTTGTAGACTTGACACATAAAGCATTGTTGAACATAAGTATGGATATCTCTAGCTAATCGAGGTCACCAAAAATGCTCTTCTAACAAGCTGTATTGTCTTGTCAACACCAGGATGTCCTGCGCAGGGAACATCATGGTTATCATGCATGACTTTCTTTCTCAAATCTCGGGAATCTGGCACACAAACCTTTCCTTTCCGCTTCACTATTCCGTTCTCCTGTGAGAAATTAGAATACGGAATGGACTTGTTTGCTTTAGTAGAAGAAGAAACAGTTGGAACTGTCCCGTCTCCTAAAATAGAGTCATCACTAATGGCTCTAACTATCTGTAACAAATGTGGATCGTCCACCTGTGCTTCCTTAATTTCTTGAAGCAATGAACTTTCTAAAACTGAAAAGCTCATTTGATACATTATACGAGATAATGCATCAGCTACTATATTTTCTTTGCCTCTTCTATACAAGATTTCCATGTGAAATTCTTGCATGAGCTCAGCCCAACGAGCCTGTCGGCCTCGAAGATCTGGCTCACTACAAAAATGCTTGAGTGTATGATGATCTGTGAATACCTTAAAGTCTGCACCATAAAGATAGTGTCTCCAAACTTTAAGTGCATGCACCACCGCATACAACTCTTGTTCATGCACCGGCCAATTGCGTTGTGCACTACTTAACTTCTTACTTTCAAAAGCTATTGGCCTGCCATCTTGACTCAGAACTGCGCCTATGGCTATGCCGCTAGCATCGGTCTCTAACTCAAATGGTTTCTGAGGATCCACCACTTTGAGTATAGGAGCCTTTGAAACAGCTTGTTTCAGAGTATCAAAACTCTCTTGCTGCTCTTGCTTCCATGCAAATGGAATTTTGCCTTGAAGCAAGTTCATCATAGGTGCTGCTATCGACGAATATGAAGAGATGAATTTCCGATAAAAAACCGAAAAGCCCTAAAAATGACTGTAACTGCCCCTCATCCTTAGGAGTAGGCCATGATAAAATAACTGAAACTTTCTTGGGATCCATCTGAACCCCATCGGCTGAAATCACGTGCCCTAGATAGTCTATCCTCGGAAGAAACAACTGTGTCTTCTCCGCATTTACATACAGCTTATTTTCTTTTAAAATATTCAACACAAACCTTAAATGATTTTCATGCTCATGCACAGTTCTACTATACACTAGCAAATCATCCATGAAATCAACAACACACTTTCCTATGAAAGGTCTTAAGATATCATTCATTAACATCATAAATGTAGCTGGAGCATTTGTCAAACTAAAGGGCATGACCAAATACTCATAATGACCAAAACGGATCCTGAAAGCTGTCTTATGTACATCATAATCTTTCACTCTAATCTGATGATAGCCACTCTTTAAATCTATCTTACGAAATATAATGGCTCCACCTAGAGCATCTAAAAGATAATCAATCCGGGGCATAGGATATCTATGTCTAATAGTGATCTTATTGAGTGCTCGATAGTCGACACACATCCTATAAGATCCATCCTTCTTCTTCACAAGAAGAACTGGAGGAGCAAAGGGTGAATAGCTGGGTCTAATCAACCCTTTTTGAAGATACTTGTCCACGACCTTGCAGACTTCATTTTCCTCCTGCAAACTCATTCGAAATGGTGGCCGAGTGGTTGGACTCGCTCCTGGTACCAATTCGATTCTATGCTCTATATTCAATCAATTTTGAGCAACTTGGTAGCAGTCACCAATCGCGTCTCTTGGAGATCTGGTTCTCCACGGATTAGTAATCTCCTTCCTTCATGCTCAAACTGATACACATGTGAAGCAAAATCAATGACTGGTTTCTTCCTCGCATGCCACTTCTTACTAAGAACTATGTCGAATCGAGCTAATCTTGCTATCTCAAAATCCAATATGTCCTCATAGGAATGGATTTGAATAG
Organism: Ceratopteris richardii; assembly: GCA_020310875.1. NCBI lineage: Eukaryota > Viridiplantae > Streptophyta > Polypodiopsida > Polypodiales > Pteridaceae > Ceratopteris > Ceratopteris richardii. The sequence continues at coordinate 14,410,271 of CM035407.1, read as the reverse complement.
GAAGATCAACTACTCGTCTATCCCCAAGTCTCAGTTCCCTTCCCGTCGGCTAGCTCTACGGTATAAGTATAATCTGACTGTACCGTATCTAAGCATAATCTCTTGACTAATCGAGAACTAATAACATTATGAGTCAAACGTGTGTCGAAGAGTACCTTGACAGGCTGTCCTGCCACGACTCCTCTCATAACAATAAGCTCAGTATCTGGGAACCGGTATCCTTTTTGTGCCACTGGCGAAAGCACAACATCTGGCACAGTCGGAACCTTTTTAGTAACCGTCATGGCCACTATGGGAGATGATAATGGAGATGGGGAGTCCCCAAACTCATCCTCACTCCCACCCCCTACCTGAGTCGGATTTATGACTATGGTGGCTGCTATCTTTTTCTTTTTAGGACAATCCTTAAATAGGTGCTGTCCTAAGCAACCATAGCACAAACCCTCTTTCATTGCCTTCTCTTTCTACTGAGGGGTAAGAATAGATCGGTTATATGCGCTCTCAGCCAAAGCAGACACTTTTCTCTTTCCTCCTGAGACTATCTGGATCATGTGCACCTGCTTAGCCTCTCTAGAAGGTTGTGCATTGACCGAACCAGGAGTCGAAGTATGGAAAGGTCGGCTAACCCTAGTCCATGGGGATCTCTGGCCTTGGGAACCCGTATTCCTTTGGCCGTCCTCATAAACCAAGGCCATCTCTGTTGCCTGTGCCAAAGATTGACACCACTCCTTTCTCACTAAAGGTCGAATAGTTTCTCTGAGTCCCAAAACAAACTTGTGGACTTGAAGAAACTCTAGATTCATATCAGGTACTTTAAGAAGTACCTCTCTATACCTATCTATGTTTCCTGAACTGATTGATTCTTCTGACTGATGAAGAACCAGGTGTCTAGTGCTCTAGACCTCTCATCAGGTGGTACAAAATTGTTATAAAACAGGATTTTGAATTGATCCCATGTCGAGGGCTCCTTCTTATCCTGCTCTATCTTACGCCACCACCTATGTGCGATATCCATAAGATTATAAGTAGCCTGCTGAATCTTATGCCTATCATCAGTGATATGACACACACGGAAACACTGCTCCCACTTGCTGAGCCACTGCTCAACCGCGTCAGCAGTCTTAGCGCTAGTTGAGCCATGATATCTTGGCAGCTTAAGATCCTTAAGCTTCCATCTGGCTTCTCTAACTAAAATGCTATCTTTAAGGACTTTTGAAGTTTGATGCTCATCTGGGGCATCTACCTCCATTTTTGGCAAATCAAAATCAAGCAGCTCTTCATCTTTCTTAGAACCACGCACGTGTTCCAATATATCATGAAGAGAACTTTCTAAGGATGAAATTCTATTGTTCATAGCTTGAATGGGATCAATTGGAGGTTCAGGCATAATGGATTCTGTCCTAACATGTGATGAAGGTTCGGGCTCCATGCTAGGCAAGAAACTTTTTTTTTTTTTTTTTTTTTTTCTTTTAAGACTAAAAAAATGTAAATACTACTGGCAAGCGGAAAAAGAACCAGTCAAAGCTTTTGCTAAATAGAAAAAGACAATAGAAAGAAACTTTAATATACTTTCTAAACTTTGATGCACATGCATGCTAATTTTTTAGAAATTTCGGCAGCCTAACGGCATCACTTTGAAATCCGAAATAATTTCGAAGAAAATAAAAAACGTCAAGCATAAATAATGTGCCGGCAGGCACGATCTATTCTTTTTATCTTCTCGACGAACACTTGCAATAGAAAACTTTTCCAAATATGTTGTTGGGCGCTACAGGCCCTCAATCAAAATATTTCTCTTGCCGATACCTGCCGATACTTACCACCTGTAAGAAAAGCTCAAGCATCGAACATACTTCTCTATTTACGCTCTACTTATGTCATCCTACGCGTAATGCAAAAATAGTTCTAATATGCATAATCAAGAGAATAAGCAACCAAATATTGACTAAATACTTATCTGAAATTTCCTTTGATATTCTTGAAGTGTCCAATTGAAGAGCTACGGGTAGACTTTTCACTCTCTTTTGGTTCGTAGATCGCAAAAATCTTCCAGAAATGCTTCGTTGAAGGTGCTCGATGAAGAATAATCCACTTCTAACTTCTGTTGCAGGCAATAACTGGACCCAAAGTATGGCTTATAGCCACTCTCTAGAAAGATCTCTGAGAGAACTTTCTAGCAAGCCCAATTCCAAATTTGGATATGATTTGTCCAAGTTATGACCAATTTAGCTATTTTGGTGAGGTTTTGATAACTCAAAATCTGAAAAAAAATGTATAGTTCTTCACAAAAGAAATTCGATTTCCTCTTCTCTGTGGACGCGCGTGCAGCTACTAATCCCACATGCACTCATGAATCCAAGAAATGCATATATTCAGCTGCTGTCCTCTTCTAAAGCAAAAAAAATGTGCGCAGAACGCTTGGCTGTAGTGATACACGATTGAGTCCTTGTATATCTGCAGAGTTGCGTGTGTAGTGCCCTCAGCGGCTGGAACGTTGGCCTACAGCACCAAGAATCCGGAGAGATCCGCTCCAGGAAAGACAATAACATACAGAAAAAAACAAAAGTGTCTTCATATGACTGCGCGGACAGCGCTCTTCATGGAAGGCCTTCGAATTTGTCGGGCATGCATGGGCAGCGCTCCTGAGGAGAAGTTTATCATGGGTTCCTCCAAAAACACAGCCGCCTTAAAGAGGAGGGTCACATGGAGCACTCAGAGGGAATCCTACGGGGTTCTCTCAATCTCCTTGCAGAAGAGAACTTCGACGACGCTCTCCAATCGATGACACTCCTCAGAAAAACGCAAACGGGCTGAGAAATGAACATGCACACAAGCTCCTCTTCTCCACGACAATTCTTCTAAAATTAGCTCAACAAGAATTGGCTCTGATACCAAGTGTGAGGCTTTCCTCAAAGAAGACATGCGAATGATGTGTGTGCCACTCTCCTCCCATCCATTTATATCCTCTTGTATCTAAAATAGCAGTGATCTGGAATGATCTAGTGTCGCCATGTGGCCAGCATGCAACACTCATCCCCACTAACCATCAAATACCTTAGGATATACCCCCGAGCTTAGGACTTTGGCTAACTAGCCCTTGTCCCACACACACACGGAATGGTCTCTGTAGACCAATGTCTGACAATATGTATGTGCATGTATATGTGTAAGTGTATGTGTATATGTGTGTATGTGCATGTATATGTGTATATGTATGTATGTGCATGTGTGTGTATGTGTATATGTGTGTGTATGTATGTGCATATATATGTGTATATATGTGTATGTGTGTGTATATATACATATGTGGATATGTATGTGTATGTGTATAAACATATACAAGTGTATGCATATGCATGTGTATATGTATGAAACATGCATGTGTGTGGATGCATTTCTATTTGCATCCATGTGCATGCATGTGGATGTGCATATACATGTATTTAAGTATATGTTAATGTGTGTATGTGTATGTATATATGCAATAATGCATGCATGCAAGTCTTTTTATGTGGTTGTAGAAATGCTTGTAGGTGTGTGTATATATGTGCGTGTAATTGCCTGTGTATATGTGTATATGTGTGAATGTGCATCTTCATCATGTATAATTGTATATATGCATATCAATAAGTGTGAGTATGCTAACTAATGAAAATAACACAATTCAAATGATATACAAAGAATAGAAATTGTACTTACAATAGTTAGCCATATTTTTTGCTTGGTTAGCTTTTTGAATAACCTGCAATAAAGAGAGAGAGAGAGAGAGAGAGAGAGAGATATATAATTCAAAGATAGAAAGAGGTAGAAAGAGAGAAACAGAGACAGAGAGAGACAATAAGATAGAGATTAGACAAAACAACAATTTTGCAAGTGATTGTTTCAGCTCGTAAGCGCAGTGCAATTGCAAACATTGGAGAGCTCTTCGATCAAATGTGTGAAGATGCCGATCGAAGAGCCTCCAATGTTTTAATTTTTTTCATCAAAAACCCATCGTGTAAGCGATGCTAAGGCATCGTAATAGCCCGTCCAATTAGCATCGCATAAGTGATGTTAATTACCATTGCTTATGCGACACAAATTAGCATCGCTTATGCGATGCTTTTTTAAATCATCGCTTTAGCGATGCTCAATGTGAGTGTCACATATCCTGTCATGCCACACGTCGATAAAAACATCGTATTTCTCATCGTTTAACTGATGTTCTGCGCTCGACGCTTCTTGCGATGCTCTATGCAATTTTATAGCGATGAAATTGTGTCACGTTAACCATTGCTATGCGCCCATATTCCTTGTAGTGAATCCACACATTTCATACATTCTCCTAAAAAACTTGCATACTAAATCTTCAAAGAGGGTCCTGTTTAGCATGGATTCATATATATATCACATAACCATACATCTATATACCCCACATAAACTAGCCCAAGTGAAATCATTCCATTTGCATCTCTAGATTAAGAGAAATCCCTTTCTCAAGATGCTTACTTTAAATTTCAGCACATTCTAGTTTTGTCAAAAATGCAAATACCCCTAACTTTGAACAATCATAAAATCCACGTGAAACACGATAATTGCATGATCCAACTTGCAAATAGAAGCACATCTAGTCCTTTGTAAGATCAAACAATATATTTCATTGAATTTGGATTACTACAACAAATTCGAGAGCCTCTGCAAATCACCCTTCTATAACTTTATTCTAGCACCTGGGAACAATGCTCAGTAACCCTACTTTGCACACTCATAAAATTTACCTCAAAAAAAGATAATTGAATGATTCCACTTGCAAATGAAAGCAATGAAATTTAAGATCCAACAATTTTCATCCAATTTGGTTCTCTACAACAAAATTGAGAGCCTCTGCAAATTACCTTTCTATAACTTTATTCCAGCACCTGGGAGCCCTGGGAACAATGCTCAGTACCCCTACTTTGCACACTCATAAAATCACAAAAAAATGAGAATTTAGTGATTTAACTTGCAAATAAAATTAAATTCCATGTAATTTAAGATCCAAAAAATTTCATCCAATTCAGATCTCTACAACAAATTTGAGAGCCTCTGTAAATTACCCTTCTATAAGTGGGAGTCCTGGAAACAATGCTCAGTACCTCTACTTTGCATGCTCATAGAATTCACACCAAAAATGATAATTGAGATATTCCAATTGGAATTAAAATTAAATATATTGGATCTCCCAAAAAACATAATTAGCATTCAATCTTGACCTTTATCAACATTAGAAAAGGCTTGCCCAAATCAGCCCTCTGCAACTTTGTAGTTTGTGCGCAATTCATATAATAACGTTCTTGCAAGTCAATAAACCTCTTCAAATCTTAATCATATATAATGAGAGCATTAAAATAACTTCTCATGAGTATGTAAAACTCCAAGATCCTTCAAGACGAAGTACTTTCCACAACTCCAAGCTTCATAAGGTAGGTGTAAATGTAAGCTCAAGTATGTGCGATCATTGCTTATATGTATGTATATGCATATACTCAATATTTAAGTGTATTAGATCACTCCACACACATTCAAACACTTATTATACACATTCTTCAAGACACACAAGTTCAAAGTACTCCTTCAATGAACAATGAGAGAGAGATAATGAACATATACATTGAACTAAGAAAGATACATAAAGTGTGCTACTATCACTCCATTGCATGTAGGAGTATAGATAGCACTTCAACTACACAATATGAAGAGTAGAATCAATCCTACAATGAAGAGGAGAACTAAAATGGAAACTCCTATGAGTAGAGGAGCTCAAGGAAGTGATGGGCTTCTCTTCTCTTTATATAGAGTGTAGAGAATGGCTCTTGAGTGGGCTGAAGAGGTAGAGTAGGTAGGAGAGAGAGAAACTCTCAATAAGGTGTGTAATTTGCTCCTTAGTCTCACTCTAACCATCTCCAAACTGAGGCACTGCATTTCCTTGATTTTCTCAATCAATTTGCATGCACAAGCATACTAATGGGCTTGCAATTTTGTTCACGTACGCTTTTGAGACCTTGACTTGTGACTAAAACTCTTTTATATACTATGCTCAGAATTTAAATGAGTTAAGAGGTGGTTCTCATGCTCATACACAAGAGAACTTATTTCAAGTAAAAATAGATGATGCACGCTACTTATGAAGTGCAAACTTGAGGCCAAGCTTCACAATTGAAGCTTGTACATTTTCAACACGTCTAACATTGGTCAAAACAAATTACTAATGCAAATTGCCTCGTGACAATATTATTTGTGCATCATCCAATTTTCAAATGACAATAGACATCGGTGGATGTCTTCCTAATCATTGTGCTTCTTGCACACTTGTTAAGTATTATGTCTAATAATCACATGCGAACATATGATACTTCTATGGATAGCCATAACATAGCACAATCTTGTGCAAACTAGGAACATAACTCTACATCAATTGTATATACATATACTTCCATGACAAGGTATTCATGCAGTCATGAATTACCAAATAGTTGCAACTTTGATGCATACAAAAGCATCCTTAACATCAATTTATGTGATTTCAATAAGTCATTCCAACTAAGTGACCCCATATATATCACTTAAAGAAACTTTTGGTTGTTCGGAGGATTCTATCCTCCAACCATCTCGTGTTTCTTGACATACTTATACCAATAGATATCTATGATAAAGATCACTTATCTTTATCATTCAATTTCTATATACAAATTAGTATTCTCATGGTACCTTTACCATATACTTTATTAACTTAGGCATGCTTACCCTAAAGACATTCTTGTTGGCATGCAAACGTGAGACCTCCATCTTTA